>CM062816.1:1231557707-1232238746 GCA_031772625.1 Pinus tabuliformis
GATAGTACACTGTCCTGTCCTCTGATCTCAATGGGTCTCTGACTGAACTGACATGCATGAGTTATTTATGAGAGAATCTTTAGTTATCTGAAGTGCAGCATTACATGCATGCATGCATTAACTAACTGAACTCACAATCAGTTCCACAAACTGTTGGAACTAATCTAGCTAGACTTAGCTCAATTAACTGAACTAACTAATTACAACTCAAAGTACAACTCATCCTGATCTCCTTTAATCAAGGGATAACTTCCTCAATCAATGGAGAAAATATTGCATGTCTTCACATAGACTTCATGTTTGATTTTCTACAAGTAATTAGCTCAAGATAATTAATTAATTATTTTAACAAACAACGGCTAAGATCAAATTCGAATTTTAATTCTCAATTTTAGTTCAGGACTAACTAAAATTGGAATCTATCCTAAAATGCTATTTTATAGCAATGCTATTTTAGCATTTCCATTTTTCATTCCTTGTTGCTATGTCCAACACTGGCACCTGACATGCTATTTTTAGCATTTCTGTTGCTATTTCCAACACTTTGAATCACTTAAAACTACTTTATGAAACACGATTTATGCAAATTTAAAAAAAACTACACTTTTTTTTCCTCTTTGTATGAGCTCGATCTTGTAATGCCTGTAACTCTGGAATTTTGGATCTCCAAGTTCTGAAATTTAGGCCTTGATATCCCCCTGAGTCTTCTTTCCAACCCCATAAGGCTGATCCACAATTGGATTCCTGAAGAAAGAGTAGCCCAATCTCCCATGATGACGTAATCAGTGACTCATTCAGTAGAGTGAATTTGTACGATGTGCCACGTGTCACTGTTTCTACCTTAGGTTTCTCAAAAAGATACCAAACAAACTACCATCCATTTGATTTCTATCACTTTTTACGAAATTTGAATTAGATGCTCAGAGAGAAAGTATGACGATTTTTCCCAAGGTGGCCTGTTTGAAATCCAATTCGGGAGCCTGCACAAACCCTAACTTCCTTAGTTCATATCTACGAAAATATAGCGAAAAAAGCTCTTAAATTCAGTCATATGGTTTATATCGATTTCATATCAAGGGTTTTAATTTCAGCTTCTGAAGCTTCGCAGAAAAAACATTATAGCAAAATGCCATGATGACCTGTTTGAAGCCTCGAAACCCTAGAATCCAAAGCTCTAATACCAATTGTTATGCAACCAACACACAAAATAGAAGAAAGAGATAGATCAACAACTTAAAACATAGCCTCTTTGAGAGGGAAAAATCCTTTACATTACACAAATGAACAATTCTTTGATGATACAAATGCCAAGACCTTATTTCTATATATAGGCGTCTAAGGTCACAGTATAATCATAGTCGACATGACAATAATAATGTAAGGGCACAACAATAACAATAGTGGGCTTTTATGAGGCACAATAATAACAATATGGGACAACATAGGCACAAAAATAACAATAAGGGGTACAATGAAAATAATAATAAGTGAATACACTAGTATTATAGGGACCAACAATTAAGAAATGGTCTTGTGAGGACATACTTTGATGAGCCTAGGTAAGTTATGTCCTCGGAGAGGTGGTATGGTGTCCTATTGAATGCCTCCCAACATTATGCTTTGATCTAGGGGATATGTTTAGTGTACTTGTCAAGGCCCGGAGTTTGACAGTACTAGTTATGATGATGCTATCGTCTTTGATGCTTATCATCTAATCCTTTCTTATATGATCATTCAACTTGAGATTATCTTCTTGAGTCATTATGAATACTTCCCTTGTTAAAGGGAGTTTTAAAGTTGTAACTATAGCCGGTATTCATAATATAAAATTATCATTGATGTATTTATTATATTCATTGATATTTTTAAAGCATTTCTTCATGGTTAGATTCAAAAGAGTAAAAAAATATTCATTTTGATCAAAAGAATATTTATTTCAGTCATATACCATTTGACATTTGTAATAAAAATAATTTAAATTTTATTTTGAGTCATTTTCCCACAAGAAGACCAAGTCAGCTCAATGGCACCTATTTGAACCTCCTGACAACAATATATAAGAGTCAACTTGACCTCATGGAGAACCATTAAATCATCACATCATCCATCTATTTTGCACCTAAACAAGAAGAAGAAAGGCTGAAGTCAAAGCATGGAAAATGTTAGGGGCTAATATTCGCAGGTGGCTAATAGTCCATGCTTTTCAAAAAAAAAAAAAAAGATTTGCCAATTTCCATTTTTCTAAAATTGAATTCGCCAAAATTTTATAGCATAAAATTATTTTACCTTAAAAATTGCCAATATTATATATTGTCTAATGTAAAATAATTATAAATCTAAACATTTTTACAAAAATCATCAAACATTTTAAAAAATTGGGTATTAGGGACTATTAAGATTCACCATGGTTGTTAAACTTTAAGATAAAATTCCATCCTTAAAATTTTCCCTGAGTCAAAGGAGAGAGAAAGAATTCAAAGAAGAAGAATAAATAAAAAATTTCTTCCCTATTTCAACTCACACACATGAAATTTCTAAGGTATTGCAAGGCCGAAATTATGAATATGAGAAGATTTAAAGGAGTTTGACCAACGTTGAATTTGACTTGTTGGAGGGGACTTGGAAGAGGGTTTGACTTGAAATCTTTGTGGAATATTGGGTCTTGGTCTTAGTCTTGGTCTTTGATGTCTCATTTTGATCTGATTCTATATGAGAAGGATTGTTGGGTTTTCCCTTGTGGGGCTTTGCCTGGCTAACAACATAATTTGGTGTCTATTTTCTCATTGTGATCTTCATGTTATCTACATTTGTATAATTGCATGATGAGAAGACATGATAAGTAACAAGAAAGACATATAACATTCACAAGTAATTATCAAGTAGAGGAATCAAGACTTAATCTACACTATACTGGTTTCTCAACAAGAAAACACCACTTTAGCAATCTCACATAACAATCCATGTCAACATTTTCAATTAGTAGTTTCATTTCTTTGTGAAAGTGATGCTTAGAGATTATTTTGCAATTTTATTTGAAAAACGATGGTTTGGGCATGACATTTGTTGGATCACTACATTTTTAAGTGTGTTTTTTTTAATGAAATCACATCTTTGTTTTGGTAATATACTACAATTTTGTACTCTTAGTTTGCATATTTAAAACATCCTAGTGTGAGTAGTGTACTTTTTAGTAAGCAACTAAAGTTAAAGAAAATAAAGAGAGTTGCGATGAGAAAAAAATAGACTAAATCATAAATAAATCCTCTAGTGTTGAATGCAAGTTACTTAAAGGGCTCACAATGAGGATAGTAATAAGTTCCTTAAAAATGACTTATAGGGGCCACTCTAACAAAGGGATATAATACAAATTCTATAAAAATAATTAAAGATGAATATTTTATAATAAGTTTAACAAACGACGCCGAGTTTTTTGATGGAAAAGAGGGAAAGTGCCAATTTTTTTGTCTCAAGTAAATGCTACCTAGAATTAACAAAAAATTGAGAAATGTTTCTTTCGTTGTTGTAAGGCCAGATAATTTATATTATCATTAAAAATAAGTACATAGCATCCCATCAACTCTTATTGGTCTACTATAGGGGAAACCGAACCAATAACATATATTTAAAGTCTTAAACTATATATAAAAGAAAAATATCAATCAACTTCTATTGAAAAATTTAAACCATAATAAACTAGTATGTTGATGATTTGTACAGTCCTACCATATCTAAAAAAAAGACCCTCATTGTTGATAGCAACATAAGAAAACATGTTTCTATAGACCATATCAACTAAGAGGATATCTTGTTTCTAATGCTTCCATGATGCCACGATGCATATTATTATCATGGTAGTATATGTAACTAAAGATTTAGGAGCTTATGACAAGACCTTTTCTTGAGGGATACAATCTCAATCATAGTAGAGATCTGTTACTCCCTCTTTCCTTTGTAAATTTCTTCAGCTTCCTCCATCTTTTTGGTGATATGAGATTTCTTTTTATAATCTTTTTGTTATGCAACCAACTCACACAAATAGAAGAAAAGATAGATCAATGCATTGAAAATCAGCCTCTTCAAGGGAAACCTCCTTTACATTACACAAATGAACAATTATTGGATGACACAAATGACAAAACCTCCTTTCTATATATAGTAGTCTAATGGGTCACAATAAATCAAAGCCGACATAAAAATAATAATATAAGGGCACAACAACAACAATAGTGGGCTTCTATGGGGCACAATAATAACAATATGGAGACAATAGGGCACAACAATAATAATAAGGGCTACAATGACAATAGTAATGGGGGAATCACTAGTACTATAGGGACCTAACATGCCCCTCTCCTTCAAAAAGTGTTGTCCTCAATGCTTGAGTAGCTATGGATGTTTCTATATAAAATTCTCACCCTCCCACGTGGAATCTTCAGTAGGTAAGTTCTTCCACTTGATGAGATACTCCAAAATTGATCGATTTCATAGTTGTCGAGTTCTTGTTTCTGTGACTGCTTCAGTTCCAATCTGATTTTTCCTTCCTTGTCAAGTTCTGGCAATATTGTTTGAACTGGGAGTTTGTCACTTATAACCTTCTTTAAGCATGAAACAGGAAAACTGGGTGCACTCGGGAGCTGCAGGAAGCTCTAATTTGTATGCCATAGTACCAATATTTTAAAACACCTTGTACGGACCATAATACCTTGGTGATGATTTATTATCCTTATTATCTTGCTTGAGGGACATTTGTTTATATGGTTGCAGTCGTAGGAATACCGAGTCACATGTATCAAAACTTTTTTATCACTGCGATGTTGATCTGCCTGTCGTTTCATTCTATTCTGTGCCAAAGTGAGGTTATCCTTTCAGAGTTGGAGAACCTGTTGTTGAAGCTCGATGTGATCTTCCACTACTTGAACCTTATAATTTTCTCTTCAATATGATGTGATGGACAATGGATGATATCCATAAAGTGCCATAAATGGGGTCATTTTTGCTGTAGTATGGAAGGAAGTGTTATACCACCATTCAGCCAGAGGTAACCATTTGACCCATTGTGTCTGTTTATCTGATACAAAGCAACGAAGATATCCTTCCAAACATTTGTTTACTATCTCAGTTTTCCCATCAGATTGAGGATGATAAGATGAGTTGTGAGCTAACTGAGTACCAAGACAAGAAAATAATTCTCCCAAAACTTTCTAGTGAAAATGGGATCTCTGTCGCTTACAATAATATTTGGGTTTCCATGTAGATTTTGAATTGTTTCCATAAATGCAGTAGAAACCGTACTTGCTTTAAATGGATGCGATAATGCACAAACGTGTGCATACTTGGTAAGTTTTTCAACTACCACCATAATGACACTCTTTCCTTCAGACTTTGGTAAACCTGTGATAAAATCGATTGAAACATCCTCCAAACATTGGCTTGAATGGATAAAGGTTGTAATAGACCTGGGGTCTTAATTGTTTCAACTTTATTTGGTTGGAAAACCAAACATTCCACCACAAACTTTTAAATATCCGATTTAAGGCCATCCCAAAAAGAATCCTTCTTAACCATGTGGTAAGTTTTAAAAATCATGAGCCCTCCTAAGGGAGAGGTGTGAAATTCCAGAAGAATCTTTTGTTTGAGTCGACAATTCTTAGGTAGTATAAGCGATCTTTGTACCATAACGAATCATTTTTCCAGAAAAATGTATAAGATGTACTGGACCTTTGTTGTAATTTTGAATGAGTGCCCACACTTCTTCGTCATTCTTCCATTCATCCCTTGCTTCATTTATCCAATCTGGTTGAATAATAGAAATGGTGCAAAGAAATACATCCTCATCCTAATCCTTTCTTGAGAGTGCATCTGCCACAACATTTTGCTTCCTTTTTTTGTAGATGATTTCAAAGTCATAACCCAACATCTTTGTGACCCATTTTTTCTTCTCTTCTGAACATAATATTTGTTCTAAAAGTATTTAATACTATCATGATCCATTTTTACCTTGAAGTGTCTTCCCATTAGGTAGGGTCGCCATTTCTTAAGTGCATGTAGTATTGCCAACATTTCCTTCTCATAAATATCTTTGCCTAAATACTTTTGAAAGCAATGGGTCTTTCTTCTTACAATAAAACAACACTAATTCCATTTCTTGAGGCATCACATTCCACAATAAAGGTTTTTTTGAAGTCTAGCGTAGCTAAGACCCATGCTTGGCACATTACCCCTTTAAGATGTTCAAAGGCTTTCATTTCTTCTAGAATCCATGAAAATGCATCTTTCTTCAATAATGTTGTTAGAGGTGATGCTATTCTCCCATAATTCTTAACAAACTTGCGATACTACCCTGCTAACCCAAGAAATCCTCGTAGATGCTTTATGGATGTGGGGATTTTCCTTTCCTTAATGGATTTAATTTTGCTAGGGTCTATCTTAACACCTTCATGAGATACAATATGACCCAGATATTCCACCTCTTGTACCCAAAGAAACATTTGGATCTTTTTGCATATAATTGTTTATCCTCTAATAGTTTGAGAACCCTGTCAACATGTTCAACATGATCCTTCCAAGACTTGTTGTATATTAGTATATCATCAAAAAATACTAACACAAATATTCTAAGGAAGGGTTTGAAAATGGAATTCATCAAACCTTGAAATTTAGAAGGTGCATTGGTAAGGCCAAAAGGCATGACCAGAAATTCATAATGACCCTCATGAGTTCTAAATGCTGTTTTTGGAATGTCTTCAGTCTTCATTTTGATTTGATGATATCTTGAATGAAGATTCAACTTGGTGAAGTAAATAATCGATGCAATTCATCCAATAATTCATCAATGACAGGAATGGGTAATTTATCTTTAGTAGTGAGCTTGTTGAGCTCCCTATAATCCGGACACATGCGCCATGACCATCCTTATTGTGCTCCAAAACTACTGGAGCAGAGAAAGAACTTTGACTAGGTTGAATTATACCAGCCTCTAGCATTTTTGCAACCATACATTCAATTTCACTCTTTTGGCATAGGGATATCTGTAAGGCCTAATGTTTGGAGGAACACTTCCTGGAATAAAATGAATAGAATGATCCTGATCACGAATAGGGGGATGCATTTGGGAGTCTCAAATACCTTGGAATGATTGTCCAAGGATTTTTGGAGATCTAGAGAAATAGATGATTTTGATGTGGGAACCTCTAGTGAACATAATTGTGCAATTACGCCTCATTATTATTTATTTAGAAGATTTGTCATTCTGTTAGAGCTAATTATCTTTCTTGGTTTCCCCGTGATACCCCTTAATTCAACTTCCTTTCCTTCCAAAGAAATTTCATGAAAATTTCTTGAAAATTAAAAGCTATTGTACCCAAGGATTATAGCCATTAGACTCCTAGTAACATCATCAGCACCACCCATTGGAATGGAAAGAATTGGGTTATTCAATACATATTCTCCAATGGATATCTTGATATTATGGCACTTTCCAAAGCAATTTATGGTTCCTCCACTTGCAACCATCAATTGACACTCTGGTGCAAGATATAGGAAGCAATTCAATTCCTTGGCTATCTTACAATGAATAAAATTAGGGGTACTGCCCGAATCAATCAACACTATTACCTTTTTCTTCTTGATATTTCCTTCTATATTGATAGTTTGAGGAGTGGTAATTCCGTCCAATGCATTACAAGATATGGTCAGACTCATTTCTTCTTTCTCTAGGGCTTGTTCCTCGTGTATATCCTCTTCTTTTGACATTTCCTGTTCCTTTTCTTCCTTCTCTTCACAATCTATGTAAAATAATTTTTTCTCAACACACTTATGACCTTTAGTGTATTTTCTATCACAACTGTAAAAAAGCCCTTTTGCTTTTTTTTCTTCCAATTTTTGTGGTGTCAACCTTGTAGGTTGTGGAAGGCTAGGAGCAACAACACTTCCTTCTTTATAGTTGTGGTGATAGGCTTCCTTGTTGCCATAATTTTGCTTTCCTTTTTTCTTGCCAAGCTGAATGTCTTCTCCAATGAATCAGGGTCGCAAAGGCGAACCTCATGTTGGATGTTATCTTTTAAATTCCCTATGAACACATCAATCCTATGCTCCTATGGAATATCTTTTACCCTTATATTCAATTTTTGTAAGTCCTCAATGTGCTCCATCATTGATCCGTTTTGTTTGAGATTTATCACTTGACTAAAAAAAGTTTCTTTTTGTATCCTCATAATGTGCTATCATTTCTTCCATAAAAATTGTCCAAGTGACAATTTGTTTACGAGAGCAAACACATTGATACCATACAAACTGATTTGGTTCCAAATATAAAGTTGCAATGCGTACCTTTTGTGTGTTTTGCACACTATGGAGATCAAAATATTTTTCTATTTGTAGTATCCATGTTACGAGATCCTTGCCATCAAACTTCCTCATATCGATCATTGGAACGTGGTGGGTATTTTTCCAATGTTAGAGTCTATGAAATCATGATTAACACTTCTTTTTTTTCCCATCATGAGTTTCCTCTAATACCTTTTCGCCATTAGGAAGCCTTTCTTGTAACAACTTTGTCAAACCGTCCTTCCAACCTTCCATGTCTTTCTTAAAATCTTCAATGTTGTCTTTCATACCATCCATCTTAGCTTCCATTCCATTCATTTTAGCTTCCACTCCTTTCTTTAAACCATCCATCTTTGCTTCTGTTACTTTTTGTGAGAGTGAAATTTGTTGCACTTGTCTCGTAATTTAGATATTTCATGTTGCATTTCTTCTTCATGAGTCATGCTAGAGCCTTCAAATTGCTTACTAGGTGTTTCCATTTTATTTCTTCGGGGCATCAATTAATGATAATAATGCTTCACTATGCCTTTGACTTCCTTCAAACTAATTTTTCAAACCAAACTTATGCAAAATTTAAAAACGACATACCATTTTTCACTTTGTAGGAGCTCGATATTGAATCTGATGTATCTTTGTAATTTCAGATCTCCAAGACATAAAATTGCATCCTGAAGTATCCCTCTGAGTCCTCTCTGTAACCCCACAAGTCTGATCATGATTGGATTCTCCAAGGAAGAGTTATGCCCAATCTTTGACGATGACTTGATTATGGAATAGTTCAATATGAACTTGTACGAAGTGCCATGTGTCAATTCTTCAACCTTAGGACCTGACACTGATACAAAGAACACTATAGGCCATCCTATTTCTTAAATTCTTACAAATTTTCAATTTGATTCTTAGAAAAATGTTATGACGATTTTTCCCATGTCACCTGTTTGAGATATAATTTGGGATCCTGCAAAAACCCTAACTTCCTTGGATCATATCTCCGAAAATATAGCGAGAAAAAATATGAAATTCATACTCGAGGTTCAGAGATATTTCGGCACAGAGGGGTTTTTTTTATCTTCTGAAACATCCCAGAAAAACAGTTATAGTGAAAATTCCATGATGACCTGTTTGGAGCAGCGAAACCCTAGAATCCAAAGCTCTGATACCAAATGTTATGAAACCAGCTCACAAATAGAAGAAAAGGTAGATCAACGCCTTGAAAATTAGCCTCTTCGAGGGGGAAAACCTCCTTTACATGACACAGATGAATAATTCTTGGATGATACAAATGACAAAACCTCCTTTCTATATATAGGAGTCTAATGGGTCATAATATAATCAAAGCCGACATAATAATAATAATATAAGGCACAACAATAATAATAGTGGGCTTCTATGGGGCACAATAATAACAATATGGGGACAATAGGGGCACAAAAATAACAATAAGGGCTACAATGACAATGTTAATGGGGGAATCACTAGTATCATAGGGACCTTACACTTTCCATAGCATTGTTCTGTCTTGTTTGAGGAACCTTAACGTTCAACACTTTTGCCATAAACTTTCTTTCTCTATCTAGCATAGAGACCAAAAATTGTTGAATGAGGTAACCTTCTTGTTAATGGACATTTGTTACCTTTCCTATATGTTATAACAATGATGGTTTCCTTCCTAGATTTTGTAGGTGAGACCTTTTGGAGATATCCTACATCCTTTGATACCTTTACTTTCATGTAGATCAGATTTTATGTGACCTTCTTCATTGCACCTTTAGATAACAAGTTTATCATACACATTTCTTTGATATCTCCAATGTTGCTATATGAGGGGATCTTTCATAAGTATCCCTTTCCATGAATTCAGAGGAGACATTTTGATATGTTCAATGACTTCAACTACTTAGAGGACTATGTCCATCTTCCTTCTTCATGCAAGGAATCTTGATGACCCATCCAAGATATATATCTTCTTGCAATAATGAATTCATTTAACCAAACTTTATTATAGAATTAAAAGATACTTACTTGTCATGTGAAGATGAAATCTTCACCTTGATTGCTTTGATGATGGTTGAAGAAGTTATATTAGAGCTTCTTCTTGGACAAAATTCTTACAAATGAGAGAGCCTTTCCTCAATAGAAAAGGTTTCTCCTTTTTATGAGGATGGTTTTTTGCTTCCAAATGACCTACTTCTAGGGCAAGGATATGATCCTTTGAAGATGTTCATGCCTTATTTAGTAGTTTAGATTGAGACTTATTCTAGGACTTCGACCTTCTTCAAAATGATGTAGTCTTCAATTTTGAGGTCCTTTGAGATTCATTTCTTTGTAGAAATATTGATGAGAGTCTTGCTAGTATTTTGATGATGACTATGGAGACAAAAGATCTTATTTTGTAGATTGTCTCCTTGATTTCATAGACAAAAAACCTTGCTGATGTAGACTCCTGTTGTGGACTAATCCTTCAATTTTGTCAAAGCCTTTCAACTTTCTTTGATGCCATTCTTGAAGTTGATCCTTGAATGTCTCTTTTTGCTTCCCTTCCTTTGACTTCAACACCTTAGCTCCGATACAATGTGGAAGAATCTATGGCTAATGTAGTTAATGAGATTCTTCTTAACATGATAACTATTTGTGAGGTATTTTATCTTTAGCTTATTAGCACAAAATTTTCTTGATATCATTAGTGTTTGTATTTCTTACTTCATCAAATAGCTATCAAAACAAAGATACAAGAACACATGATGTTCGATTTCTGCCAGGGCCAAAATCTCTCCTTCTTGGAGAGGAAAATCCGCACAATTTTTTATTTATTTTATTTATTTATTTTTATAGAGATTCCAATTGACGAATACTAATACCATGACCCTTGACCTATTAGGCCCTCTAAGACCAAGACACCAATGCTATTCTTTTTCATAACTAAGATCATCATCATTGCCACAAAATCATCACTATTGCTACACTGAAGTCATCGTCATTATATCACCGAGATCTTGACACTTTGTTGTACCTTCACCAAGAATATTGCTGCACTTTTCAGATCAATGCTACTCATTCATTGATACCTTCACCATGACACCGAGATCATTTCAGGATCCTTCTCTAAATATGATGAGATATTGAGGTTGATTCATGATGTTAGTAGGCTGAGATCTTCATTATTACTGTGACATCGATATGGTTACTTCTTTCCTTGCACCGAGTTCATGATTGTAGACATACTGAGGTTGCCGCTGTCGAGGAGGATGAGACTGCAACTTTTCCACTATAATTGTTCAC
The DNA here is from genome assembly GCA_031772625.1 of Pinus tabuliformis. Lineage (NCBI taxonomy): Eukaryota > Viridiplantae > Streptophyta > Pinopsida > Pinales > Pinaceae > Pinus > Pinus tabuliformis. Next base: position 1,231,569,312 of record CM062816.1, read on the forward strand.
GAAATTATAGAGGCATCCAAGAATGACCCTTCTTGTACCCATTCGAAGTTTGTACTTATCCAACATTACAGTGATCTGAGTTCTAAATTCATCCGAAGTCCTGTACCTCTGTCTTCATCTGAAGGTGCAGATAAGTCTGAGTTTCTATGATCCTATGGTGACCTCAATGGGTATTTAGAGTTTTTATGTCTCCATAAATAAGCTGACATAAGTGTGAACCGTTGTGTCTTTTATTAAGCCGGCATGACTGTCTTTTTAATTCATATGTAGGCTGACATGACTGCCTTTTATATTGTTTTGCTTGTTGCCATCTAGAGGATTGTGCTTGTCTTGGAGGGCTGATCTAAACGCAAGGTTGACTTGTATACATTACACATAGGCTCAAGAAGAGCATGACCTTGACTCTTTGACATCCTAACGCTCTCAATAGGAGCTACTAATAAATAAACCTCTTTCTCATGAAACCCATGCAAAAACGAATAATAATAAATTCATTTTCTTGTTTACAAAAAATCATAATTACAATCTCATGAAGACTGAACCTATTTACACTTCTTTCAACATAGAGACCATACTAGTATAGGAGGAGAAAGATTAGTGTCAACATCTTGTGGAGTGATTGGAGGGTTAGCTAACCTCTTATCTAGAATTAGGACTCTGTAATCTAATTTTTGCACATTTTGTAGAACTTTATCAATGCATAACAATAATTTTCTTCGAGTCTTTGGGCGCTCCATTAGAAACTATTTAAAAAAAGTTTTGATTTTCCAATAGAGGACAATTATTTGTCCATAGTGGATTTGGCCAGACTCAGTATTGCCAGTTTCAAGAATCCAATTGCGAGTTTCTATCTCCACATGTTGATCCAAGATAAATATTCTATTGAAACATACTTCCTCTTCCATGTTTGAAATTATGTTGTAAATTTATACCAAGGTAGACTCATTGTATCTTTCTATGGATTGTTGAGCCTCGAACCAAGCATGTATGAACTAGGCATGTACCCACAAGGTTGGATAACCATTCCTTGTACCTTGGCATCTCTAGGAAGCTCTTCACTGTGCCATATTGACTAAGAGGCCAAACAAAAGACCATCTATCATGTGACGTTTGAGGTCTAAAATGGGCCTCTTAAGAGTTATGATTAAATATTATAAATTAATCATTTTTTGAGGGAGGTATATTTACAACTAACCATCTGCATTAGAGTCCATGTAAGTATAGTTAAGTTTTAGAATGTTGTTTAGAAGTAAAATTAATAAAAAAAATATTATTGATATAAGTAAAAACAAAAGATGTGACTATAAACAAAAGTGAGTTTAAAATTGTCCTTAGACAACTAATCTTTGTCCTTTATACATCAACAATAACAACAACTTAGAAATAAAATATAAATTCTTAAATTCTTATTTGGTTAAAATCTAAATCACTTAATATTTTATATAATTAAAAATCACATAATAAAGTATATTTAAAATACTATATAAAAATCTAATACATAGAGTGGTGGAAATATATTTACAACTCACCTTTTGCAATAGATTATTTTTGCACTATTTCATTGAACGTTTTTTAGAATTAAAATTAATATAAAAAGTCTTATTAATGTAAGTAAAAACAAAAGATGTGATTAAAATAGAAGTGAACTTTTAAAATAAAAATCAGTTTCATTAATCATTCTCCTTAAACAATTAATTTCTTTTTCCTTTATTCCTGAACAATTAAAAAATGAAGTCATTTATCCCTCAACAATTAATATCTTGAAATAAAATATAAATTATTTACTTCTATTTATTTAGTTAAATCCTAAATGACTATATATATATATATATAACTAGACTGAGCCCAGGGCAGGACCAACCTATCTATTGGATGAAACAACAATCTATTAACTAGTGGGATGTTATCACTAAGATTGTGTGAAGCTAAATTTAGTTTAGATGCTCCTTGGAATAATTTAATTCCCCCAAAAGTGGCTTCCAGGTGAAACAACAATCTATCAACTAGTGGGATGCTATCATTAAGATTGTGTGAAGCTCAATTTAGTTGGATGCTCCTTGGGATAGTTTAATTCCCCCAAAAGTGGTTTCCATCTTCAACCCCTCCATGCCTAACACTGGATGTGGACTCAACCCACTCAAACCAACTCGTCTATACCTCATGGGTATTGTACTAATTTTATATTACACAATACTTAAATTACAATAAATATAATATAATAAATTACATAAAATAATAATATAAAAATTACATTAAATTAATATAATATAATAAATTTAACAACTACATTAAAATAAATTAATATATATTATATAACATTTAATTAGACTAAATTATATTAGAAAATATAAACTGATAAAACAAAATTTTATGTTTTACATGAACCGGTATCATATTTTTTTAAAGCAGTATCATAGTTAAATATGAGTTTTCATCGACCCCTTATAATGTGATAAATCAACTTTTTTAATTGAACCAATGCTAAGTCATTCCTGTGGGATGATGTCATTTTCTAAAATATGATTGTTGTAAAATTGATTTTAATATATATATATATATTAATATATATATATATATATATATATATATATATATATATATATAGTCCCATTTTAGACCTCAAAGTTCCTCTAATGCCACCTGCAGGAAAAGAAGAAGCCTCAACCCAATGAAGAGCCCATAGAATAGATAAAGAAAGGCCATAAAGGACCAAATACCGACTGAATCAAGAAAGCCCAAAAATTCTCCAACCCTCCAAAGAATCCCAAGAGTCCTTCAAGGAGAAGGTAGAGAGGAGATGTAATTCTGGACAAGATAAAGAACTGAAATAACCCCCAAGCTCCCTTGAAACTTCAAGGTGATATAATGGCACTCCAGTTTAGGAAGCTGAAGTACTACGCCAAAACAAGACAAACACCCACAATCCAAGAAAGGAGAGTGTTGTATAACTATTATACGTTTTGAAGTTTTTGGCTGGATTCATGTAAGTTTTTTTTATAAAATCTCAATCTTTGTTATTTAAAATGGTTCTTGAAAACATATATGGATTCAACTCTGTGAAAAACCCATGGGACACTTGAACTGTGGAGAGTTCACAAATCACACTTGTGAATCCAACAAATCCTTTCCCGATTCTAAACAAATTAGACTAAAAAATATGTTGGAAAATGATCCAAAACATATAATAGATAGAATATGACGAAAGGAGACACCTATCCCAAGAGAAAACTCGTAGAATTCAAAAGAAAAATCTCATGTAAAGAACAAGACCCAGATTTGATGGATAGAACCACATGAGTGCCGAACAAGATAGATAAGGAAACAACCAAAATCCTAGGGGCACACATAAACTAATCAAACTATTCCATCAACTTAGAACTAGAAACTAAACAAAATAGAAAAGACATTGGAACACAATCATCAAAGGGAAATCCACAATAAATTTATGAATTGCAAAGAAATCAATTAGAAATAGAAATAACTTAAAACAAAGCAATGAAACTAGGTTAGAAATACCTCGACCAAATGCAAAAGTGGTGGAAAACACCTTGTAATTTTGCCATACCAAGGAAACCAGCTAGAAAGATGCCCCTTTAAACTTACTATGTGAGAGAATGAAAATATACACAACTTTACTACATGATAACCACATCCATTCTTACCACCTTCCATACTAACTATGAAGATTACCAGAGAGCGGAGTGGAAGATTATGTTTTCTTGCAAGAGTAACCCACTTCCCAAACCACATCATAATGTGAAATACTTACATGAGGCTTTGAATATATGTTGGACACCACTCTTGGGGAGCGCAAAGTGACCTCATAAACTCAATTAACAACATCAAGGGACAGGGATTCAAATCCCCTGACTTAGCACCCATAGTGGGAAAAATGAGAAATGTTAGCAAAGGAAATATTCCTCATATTTTTGTTTTAAAAAAAAATGACATCCCAACCAAAAGTAAAGAATCAAAGGTGTGTATATCTAATACATATATTTCATTTTTACATGAAAATTATTTAAAAGATTTACAATTCCTCCAACATATAGTCCTTTAACATGTTTTAATTGTGGTTTTTTTTTTTCCACCCCCAAAAACATTTTTCCAAACACCATGGGCCTTAATTGAAGCTTCAATGAGAAATTACTATCATCTGTTTATAAAAAATAAAGGAATATCTTTCCACTTAAGGGCAAATTGTGTAAATATAAAGGGTACAACATGAGAAAATGTTGAATGTTGATATTTGGTTGCATGATTTTATTTGTTAGTTGCTATAGTCATTGGCTATGTTGCTAGTTGCATTGTAAGCAATAATGTAATGCTATGTTTAACCATGAATTTGTTGGTGATAGAATTTAATGGAATGAGACTCCCCATTCAATTAATTTATGCTTATGATATATGATGATGATGTTTACTTCCTTTTATTTTATTTTTTTCATGATGATGGATGTTTTTTTTAATTGTGTTGTGTTGCACCTTCATTATTATGTTGTGCATGGTTTGATTTTTAATATGATGTATAATTGATATAATTATGGTTGCATTTTTCATCTATTAACTTAATTAAGCCTTGGTATTTCCCCTCAACTGATATCTTCCTTGTTAATAGGGATTAACAATGTAAACTTTGAAACAGGAACTGATACTGTTACCCGTTTCGTAGAGATAGCAAAAAAGTGACCTGAGTTTGAAAATGGGTGATGCAGAACGAACATGTTTTTTTTAGAGCATAGTTTTTGGCACTTTAATTTTTTTTATGTACATTATGTTTTAGAATCATTTTAGAATGGTAGTGATTTTCATGCTGATTTAAAAAAGTGAGTATTCTGCATCACCCTCTTTTTTTAAAAGCCCTGTTTTTTGGCTTTAAATTTTCTAATGTATGAAATGTAAATAATTATTTCGTAACCCTTTTTTTAAAAGACCCATTTTTTGACTTTAAATTTTCTAATGTATGAAATGTAAATAATTATTTCGTAAATTTAATAATTTTGGAAGTGGTCTTCTTCTTCATATTTTCTAGTTTTTATTTATTTATTTATTTTTTTGTAATGGGGTTTTTATTGATTTGCATATTTAAAGAAGAAGGTCGATATTTTGCATTTTCGATATTCTAAATATTTATACATAGTTAATTAAATTTTCAATCCACATGAAATAATTGTCTCAAAAAAAAATATAAAAATATATATAAAAAAGACAAAAATAAAAATAAAAAATGTTAAAAAAAAATTTATCTCACAAACCATAAAAGAATTTGGAAAAAAAACAAAATTAAAAAGAATATATATATAAGTAAATATTGAGAAATAAAAAAAAAATATTAGCAAAAACTAGGAAAAATAAAATAAAAAACAAACTAGGTAAAAAAAAAGAAAGAAAAATAACGTTTTTTTTTTTTTTTTTTTTAATTAGTAAAATTAATATTAAAAAAAAACAAAAAATTAAAAAAAAAATAACTCACAAACCATAAAAGAATTTGGAAAAAAAAAAAATTAATCTATATATAATATATATATATATATATATATATATATATATATATATTATATATATATATATATATATATGTAAAAATAGAGAAATTAAAAAAAAACATTAGCAAAAACTGGGGAAAAAAAATTAGTTTAAAAAAAAAAATAGAAAGTTAACGAAAAAAAATGAAAAAACTAGTAAAATTAATATTAAAAAGACAAAAAAATTTAAATTATAAAAAAAAAAACCAAAAAAATGCTTTTTTTTTTATTAAAGAAAGAAAAAATGCAATTATTTTTTTATTAAACATACATATTTTATTTAAAAATAAAAAAATAATATATATATATATATATATATATATATATATATTTTTTTTTTTTTTTTTTTTTTCTTAAAACAATCTTTTCTTTTATTAAAAAAAAATTATTTTTTTTAAACAATTTTTATTATTATATTATTTTTAATTTAAAAGTACAAATTATTAAAACTACATTCTATATTTTCAAAAAAATAAAAAAATAAACCTACAGTTTATATTTAAAAAAAAATATTTAAAATTTACATTTTTTTTAAACAATCTTTTTTTTTATTAAAAAAAATTACATTTTTTTTTAACAATTATTTATTTATTTAAAAATACAAATCATAAAAAATATTTTAATTTTCTTAAAACAAATTTAATTTTTTAATTTAAAATTTAGAAAATTATTAGTTTTTTTGTTTTTTTTTAATGTAAAAAAAAAAAAAAAAATTGGTGGCCCTCTGCCCAAAGTAAACAATTTTAATTTTTAATTATAAATATGTTTATTAAAAGTGTTTTACAATTTTAATAATTTTTTTTTTAAACCTTTTTAATAAAAATAAAATTATTCAAAAAATTTATTAAAAAATTTTTAACAAAAATTCATTAATAATTATTATTATTATTATTATTTTTTTTAATTTTGTTTTTATTAAAAAATAAAAATAAAAAGAAATTTGGCCCCCAGCCGCGCCACCACTGGGTGGCGGGAGGGCCGTGGGGCTATTCCGGGAGTTGCCCCATGGCCTTCCTGCCACCCGGTGGTGGCGCGGCCGGGGGCCAATTTTTTTTTTTTTTTTTTTTTTTTTTTAATAATTTTATTATTATTATTATTATTATTATTATTTTTAATAAAACCAAAATTTATATATAAAAAAAATTAATTTTTATTAAAATATTGTAATAATTCAATTTTTAAAATTGTTTAATATTAAAATTTAATAATTTTTATTAAAACTCTAATGATTTTATTTTTTTTCAAATAAAAAAAATTTACGTTTAAAAAAAATTATATTCTTATTATTATTATTATTTAAATAAATAATGAAAATTTAATTAAAAAATTTATTTATTTATTGTTTTAAATCAAAAACACATTTTTTTTGTAAGTTGAAAATGCTTTTTATTTTTTTAATTGGAAAAGACCTATATTTTTAAAATTTCGATATTTTTTTAGTTTTTTTTTTTTTTTAATAATTTGAGCTTATTTATGTCTTTTTAGTTTTTTCTAAATGTTTTTAATATTAATTTTACTAGTTTTTAGTTTTAATTTTTTGTTAATTTTTATTTTATTTTTGTTTAATCTAGTTTGTTTTTAATTTTTTTTGGCTAGTTTTTGTTAATGATTTTTTAAATCTTTCTATTTTTACTTAATTTTATATATATATTTTTATTTATTTATTTATTTATTTTTTTTTTTTTTTCCAAATTCTTTTATGGTTTCTGAAACAATTTTTTTTAAACATTTTTTATTTATTTTTTGTCTCATATATATGTATTTTTACATTTATTTTTTTAAGTAATCATCATTTTAATCTTAATTTGGCTAGTTTTATTTTTTTTTTTGTTAATTTTCCATTTTTTTTTTAAATCTAGTTTGTTTTTAATTTTATTTTATTTTTTTAGTTTTTTGTTAATATTTTTTTAATTTTTCTATTTTCACCTAACTTTTATAGTTTTTTTAATGTGTTTTTTTTTTCTTTTCCCATTTTTTTTTTATGGTTTACATATTTGTTTGTTTGTTTTTTTTTTTTTCCTTTTTTTTTTTTAAATATGTTTTTTTTTACTATTTATTTGTTTATAATTTGTAATTTTTTTCTAGTTTTTTAATTCTTATTTTTTATAGGTTAATTTTGTTTTGTTTTGTTTGTTTGTTTGTTTGTTTGTTTTTTTATTTATTTTATTTTTACATTTTACATTTTTATGATTGATTTTTATTTTTGATGCTTGATTTTTTTGGTTTTATTTTTATTTTTGTTTTATGTTTTGTTTTTAGTATATATTTTTATTTATGATTTGTTATTTTGTTATTTTTTTTAATTTTTTTTTTGTGTTTTTTCATTGTTTTAATTTTAATTATTATTATTATTATTTTGAAATTTTAATGTTTTTCGGGGTCATGATAAAATATTTTATGCTATTATTTCGAAATGTTGAAATTTCACCCTTGAATTTTTTTTTTTATCCCAGCATCAACACTTTTCGTTTTGAGGGTGTTTTTTGCACAAAATTTACCATCGAGAAAAAAAATGTTATTCGAACATCAACACTTCGTTTTGAGGGTGTTTTTTGGACAATTTTTGCACAAAAAATTGGTTTTCACCGCCATTTTTAAAACATGTTGAAAATTTACCCTGGAAAAAAGAAGAAGGTGTTATTCCAGCATCAACACTTTTCGTTTTTAGCACTGTTTTTGATTTTTTTTGGGGTTTTTTGGCCAGAGTTCCCGTTTTGAGTTTATAATTCCCGTTTCAAAGTTTACATTGTTGATCGATATGTCAATGTAAGATTACAACCCTTTGTTGTACACCTTAGTGGATCCTTGTCTGCATATAGCCAAAAATTTGTTTTGCTATAGGCATCTTGATGTGTGAGGTTGTAACAATATGAGGGATTCATACACAAAGAAGGATCTAAAAAATGGTTCAATGATAAAAAAATATACAAAACAAAATGTTCAATGATGAAACACATAAAAGTTCAAGGATAAGTTATTAAATGAGATATCTTTTTGTCGAGTTATAAGCGATTCCACATGTATGGTCATATAGACTTGAAGAGAATATGAGATACCATTATAAAAGGGATGGAAATATTTCACCTAAAATACTCAAAACGTGATAAGGCTACAATGTTGTGATGATCATAAAGAGAATGATATGGAATTTTGGGTTAAGAATATCCTAGAATGATATATCATGGAGTTCACATTAATGTTGTGTTAGTGATACTCACTAGTTGAGGAATGGTTTTTTAAGGGAGTGTTTATAAGGCCAGTAAAGAAGATTCATATGTGTTACTAGATGTTTTTGGTGGAGGGAATACTTTCTTTGACTCCATAAAACATGGTAGCATAGAACCATGTGTTGAAGGGTAGACTAGAATGGTGTTGGCGAGGATGAAGAATTGAGATATGTAGGTCCCATGGAGGATGTATAAGCTCACGAATGAGCAAAGAATTCCTTGAAACATGTTCCAATAACTAACCAATGGTTTTTGAATAATATGAGAATGATTTTAGAATTCATTGAAGTATTGTAGTGGGATATGAGTGACAAGTACAAGTTGAAGGGATGCATATTTTTGAATATGGAGGAGAGGAGTTTAGATAGTGGTTAAAATAGAGAGGATTGATGCTATAAGATTATGGGGCATCATATGGTAGGGTGTCAAGGCCCATCTTACAATTGGTGTGACCTATTTTGTATCCTAAAATCCTAAAGCATGCATAGAACTCTAAAAAGTTATGATAAATATGAAACGTTTTTGGTTATACATGTTAAATTTTATGAATTCTTGAGTCTCAAAGCTCATGTGATGTTTTTTAACTTAATTATAGATTTCTAAATGATTTCAAATATTCTTGAGATTTTGGGCTAATGATTGAAGTAAGTAGATCAAATATTAGTGGATTAATTTCCATCAATGAGTAGTGAGATCCATAAGAGAAAAGTGAGATCATGCCCCTGTTTGGTCAATTTAGAGTGTCCTAAATTGCTATATTAATTGTCAATCCGGGAGTCATAAACTGTTGAAGTGTGGCGCACTATATGTGCAAGATAACCTATTTCTTACTTTTTGTCGTTTTTGATTTTTTTATTTTGTTTTGGGGGTTTTTATCTTCGTTTATCTCCTAATGTGAAATGGAAATTCTAAAAGACAAGTATGGATATAAATGTTCAAGGCAATTATGTCCTTTATAATGGTTTCCAAAACTTCAAACTTCAGAAGGTCTTAGAACATGCTAATGATGAAATTAATTCATAAAAGAAAATGAAAATGTGCCAATATTCTAATCAAACAAACAATGAACTATTGATCATGAAACCATTATCCTTGCTACTGTCTAAATACAAAAGAAATGAGTTAAGCTTCTGTACTCAAAGAAATCCAAAAAAATTGCAAGTAAAGTAAAGCTAAAATCAAATTACATCAATTCATATTCTGACCCGTTGCTAGTTAGTCTCGCTATGGCTTTTGGAGGTAATCATCAACAACTTGAGAAATTTGATATCTAATTGCAGAAAAGTAAACTTAAAATCAAATCACATCAATTCATAGTATGACCCCTCGCCAGTTAGTCTCGTTATGGCTTTCGGAGGTAATCATCAACAACTTGAGCAATCTGATATCTAATTGCAGAAAAATAAAACTAATATCAAATTACACACTCATACTTCAATCCCTCGCCATTAGTCTCACTATGGCTTTCGGAGGTAACTGACAATGATATGAGCAATTTAATATCTAAGCTAACCAATAAAGCCAATGAAAAAAACTGAAATAAACAAAACAGAACTGGAATTAAAAGCTAAGAAAAGTAAGTCAGTAGAAAGACTAATTCCATGTCATTAGTCATTGTGAAAATTATATACAAATGCTCGGGCTGCCTACTGTAATCTGGAACATACACACTGATCAACGTTAACAACAATGTAAAGCATGTAAAATTATGAACAAGAATGAAACGTTAGTACCATAGTAAATGAAATATACATAAGTGAATAACTATGGCATAATAAACATAAAGAAAAACAGCTTGAAACTGTACAACAAATAAGAAACAAAACCTTGGCATGTGCAAGGGCCCTCTGCACAACCGCGGGCAACAACTATCAATCAAGAATTATGCTCAGAAATAGAGTCTTCTCATATATTTCGGAACGCAGTCACAACAATGAAACTAGTGTCACGACACAGTGGGCTTTTTAACAGCAAAATTACATTCCAAAAGACTAACTCCTATGCATATAGGAATGCATTATTTATAACAAAAGGATACATATAGGTTTTCCTATAAACTACGTTGACAGAGGACACATGGATGACAATGTCCATGGATCTAGCATCATGGCTGCCGAGATGATGCAATTTATTGAAAGCGGCTTGTTGGATTTACATCATGGGTAGCCTACAGGTGTCAGCGTGCCTCTAGAAATCTAGAAACGGCCACAAAAATCTTTCACGTGCTTGGAAACAGAGTCTTGTTGCCGTAGGACTCTTCTGTTTTACCATTGCTTGACCATCGTTGACCACAGCCTCCTCTGATGAATCCGATTGAGCCAATAGGACTCGGTCTATGTTCAAGTCATTTCCAACTTGCCCATGTGGTTCGATTTGCCTGAAGACACCTGTAATGTAGACTTTAACAAAAACAACTGCGGAAAGTTAAAGTAGCTGCGGAAAGTGACAGGATTCCGCAGCTCAATGATAAAAAATCTAGTTCAAACAACAGACACAAAACATAGTTAAAAACCACTTTAAGTGCTCTTTTATGATTAATATGCAATGATGTTGATAGCTTAGGAGGTCCAGGTGAATGGAAAAAGTTTAGGAAGGTGTATAGGAAGGATGCAAGTTCAAGGCTCAACATACCCCCACTGTGAAGGTGTTGCATGTCCCCATGCAACCAAAATTTTGACCATCCTCTCTTCAATCCATATGCTCTGACACCTCCACCAGCACATCCAGCCCTCTTCTCCTCTTCCTTGGTACTGCTAACATTCTAGGCTTCCTCATCAAGCATCTGAATTTGAGGTTGATAAGTGCTTTACTCAACCTCTTGCATTTCTTCTTCAATTTCCTGTTCTTTTTCTGCCACAGCCCCAGATGTAACATAGTGTTGTCATGAATGATCTTGTCCAATCTGCTTTGTTCCTTTAATGCTTCATTTTCATTTTTAATATGTCTATTTAAGACCTCAAATTCAAAAACTTCTTGTTTCAACGATTGGACTAGAGCTTCTTGTGCTGCGTGAGGCTAAGTGGATGAAGTGCTTGGACCTGTGGCTGTCTTTTCCAAGGATTATATATAATCATACATCTCTTGCTAGTTCAAGTCTATTTCGGGTGTAGTTCTCTTTGGACTGACCCCAAAATCCTGTTAAGAATGACTGATTTCCAAATCTGGCCGAGAAGGACTCATGTCAAAATATGGCTGTGAAATGGAAGTATGGTGTGGCTACGGTCAGGAGAGGTTGCTGGAGGCTGCTCCGATGTTTCCCCTCCTAAGTCAATAAAGTGGGGTCCTTTGGTTTGCACTGTCCTTAATTTCCCTTTTATCCTGGAGCTTCTTCTTACATGCTGTGGACTAGTGTCTTTTTCCTCCCTACTATATTTTTCTTTTCCTTTCTTCTTGGCTGCAGCTGATTGTTCTTGAAGGTGAACTAGTCTTTCAGACAATACTTGATGGTCTTCCTCTGAGGAAGGTTCTGGGGTTTGATGCATAGCCTCAATTCTTCTTTTCTCTTTTGATTTTGTTGGCTTCTTACCCTCAATCTTTTCCTTCCTCCTTTTAGATAGTCTTTCTTCTCTACTAGTTTCTTCAACTATGTTAGTAGGAGTACTTTGAATTTTATCACTTGTTCTCTTTCTTCTGCTTCTTCTTGATGTATTGCTTTCAGGGGCTTCTTGTGGATCTTGAAAGAAATTTCTGATTAGAAATTGCTCCCATGTGTCCTTCTTTTCTTTCAATTGTTTTTCTATCAAGATTTTCACAAGGCCATGGTGATACAAGTGTGGTTCTACATCCCCCAAATTCTTTTGGACGGTTACAGACATCTTTTTCAAACTGTTCAGTAAAAAGTATGGCAGATTGAGGGTTTGGTTTTCTAGGAAATTCATCAACAACCGGTGTGATACATATACATTGATCCAAAACGTCCCTCACAGGTGATGAACTTTTGAATAATCAACAATAGACTGGCCCACTTCTCTTCTAAAGCATGGATAGGGATTCCTCGTTTAAGAATAGTTACATCCATACCTGGAATTCGTAGGATAACCCTCCAAGCCTTCTCGTCAAAGCTCTTGTTCTTGAACTAGAGTTCATCCTCCTACGGAAGTTCTGTAGCAGCTGCTATAGATGCCTCGGTGACTATAAATTTGAGGTCTCCAACTTCCACTTCCAGGCCGTTAAAAGACCTCGCAAAAGTCTTTGTAATCTCCTTATTGTAGCCCTTGAATTTTTGAAGAAATCGTAGCCACCTTGCCTTTTTCAATATGTTTTTCACTTGCGGGTATCCTTCCAAAAACTTGGGCCCTTCTGGTTCTGCCCTCAATAGCAGACCCATCCTTCCTTCTGTCTTTAAAATTCGTCTGTGTGAGTAAGGGTTTTAGCAGAGGTAGACAGTTGGGTTACTGTGATGAACATGGTTTATGGAGAAGGAAACAGTGACTGTAAATAGAAAACAGATAACAGGTAGCAGGAGTGAATTCACGGAATGGAGCAGAGACTGATATGAACAAGGTGGAAATGCAACCGTGGCTTCAATAAAATAGTAGGGGAGTAAAGTGAACCCGACAGAGTTTTAAACTGAATGGCTGCGGAGTGGACGTAAACATGCTTATGAAATGGCTACGGAATTTGTGCGGCGGAGAGAAGCCATGATCAAATCAACCACGTCCCATAATTATAGGTGGAGTATCAAAGTACAGCCAAACACGAGTTAAAACCAGAGGCTTTATCATGAGGCCGTTTGAAAATAAATGCAAGGATTGTGGGGAATCGTATAGAGATCGTGGAACGGTTATGGAGTTATCAACACCAATCAATGCATATAATGGAGCTATGGTTTTATAACTATGTAAAAATGTTCTTTGAATGCTATTTGAAATAAATTTCTACTCATACCTTGGAATTCTTGCCATTTTTTTTCATTAATCTTTGATCAGCTACTCCTTGTTGATGCTTTTAAGTGCCTCATGTCTTCATAATATGTCCTCGGTCATACCTGCATTTGATTTCATGATTATGTCCTTGGTCATACCTGCATTTGATTTCATGATTATTTAACTAACATCTGGCTGTCAGTTTTGAAAAACAGAGTGATAGCTGTGGAAACTGCTTCTGGCTGCGGAAACTGGCTGTGGAAACTGGCTGCGAAAGCTGGCTGCGGAAATTGGTTTCAGTTGCGGAAACTGACACAACAATAATTTGAATGAATGGAGATGGATAGATGATGACTGACTGAATGAATATGTTCATGAAGAAAACTTTTATTGGCGGAATGAAATGAAATGGATGAAATGGAGTGGGATGAAATGAAGTGGAGTGGAATGAAGTGGAGTGTCACAAAATTGTGAAATGAGAGAGAGAATTGTTTTGGAAAATATAGGGCGTCAGGAGTTCCTGATTTTCGCCCTGTATTTTCTATATAAGACTGCCAATCAGTGATTGGTTTTCAGGCTTATACATTATTTTTATTTATTTATTTATTTATAATGAACAAAAAGGAACAAAGGCTAGGCTAGTGGAGAAGAAGGATTCTTATTCACCAGCCTTATTGCAGAACTATATTGAAACATTTTGACAAATTCCTCTTTTGAGAGTGGCTTATGATAGATCTTTAATTTGTGGCCATTCACAATAAGAGGAGTTTGATATTCATCAATGGTTTTGATTCTTACCGTTCCATTGCTAAAGATTTTGTCAATCTCATATGGCCCAAGCCAATGAGTGTGAAATTTTCCTTTAAAATCTTTAAACTTGGAATCAAATAGCAATGCCCAATCTCCTTCTTGAAACTTTTTCTCTTTGATGTATTTGTCATGCCATTTAGCTCTTTGATATTGAACTACATCAGCTCTTAGAATTGCCTCTTGTCTGATCTCATTTAGCTCATTCAACTGCTCCATTCTGTGCTTTTGGGCTTCTGATAGATCCATCCCCAACTGAACGACCAACTTGAAAGTTTTGACTTGGAACTCAATGGGGAGCAGGACTTCTTTCCCATAAACTAGTTCATAGGGAGATTGTCCTGTTGTATTTCTCCATGTAGTTCTGTAGGCCCATAAGGCTTTAGGAAGCCTTTCTGCCCAATCTCTTCTGTGTAGATGAACAGTTTTGGTGATGATGCCTTCAATAACTTTGTTTGTAGACTCCACTTGGCCATTTGCTTGCGATGGTAAGGAGTATCTTTTCTGTGCTTGATTTTGTATTCTTCCATCAGCTCCTCCACCAGGTTGGATGTGAATTGACTTCCCTGATCTGTCACAATTTCTCTTGAAACACCAACGTGAGTAAAAATATCCTCATAAAGAAAATTAACAACTGAATTTTCAGTAGCAGAAAATAATGCTTTAGCTTCTATGCATTTAGTGACATAATCAGTACATACCAATATATACTTTTTTTTGTTTAGATGGTGGGTTAATAGGTCCATTGAAATCTAAAGAACATTTTTCAAAGGGTTCGATAAGTACCTGTGGTTGCAATTTCATTTGAAAGGGTAGGTTTCCCTACTCTTTGGCAGCTGTCACACCTTTTGACATACTGTTTTGCATCTTTGAAAAGGGATGGCCAATAATATCCCAAAGAGAGGATTTTATAGGCTGTCCTTTTGTCAGCAAAGTTTCCGCCGCATGGTTCATCATGACATGCTTTGAGGATATCAGGCATTTCATCTTCCCTAACACATCTTCTGATCACAAGATCTGGCCTTGTTTTAAACAGTTTGTTATAAATCCATGAATATTTTTAACTCTCCTGAATAATATTTCTTCTTTCACCCGGAAATAAATGTGGAGGCAGTTTCCCTGTAACCAAATAGTTAGCTATATCCGCATACCAAGGAGTCTTAGTAGTTACAACAAATAAATATTCATTAGGAAACTTGTCCTCTACAGGAGAATCTTCTTTAGTATTCTGAATCCTAGACAAGAAATCAACTACTGTATTTTGTTTTCTTGGTATATCCAACACAGTAATATTGAATTCTTGTAAAAGTAAGAGCCACCTTGTAACTCTGCCATTAGTAACAGGTTTGTTCATTAGATATCTAATTGCAGAATTATTAGTATGAATAAAAGTTTCATAGCCTGTTATATAATGTCTAAACTTATTGATTGCATGAACAACAACTAAGAACTCTTTTTCAGTTACAGTATAGTTCAACTTAGTGGGAGTCAAATTTTTACTAGTATAGTAAATGGCATAAGGAACTAAATCCTTTTGACCCAACACAGCCCCTAGAGTTGTATCTGAAGCATCTGTAGAAATATGGAAAGGAAGTTTCCAATTTGGTCCTCTCAAAATAGGTGCTTCAGATATCTTTGTTTTCAAAGTTTCAAATGCTGATTGACAATCATGATCCCATTTGAATTCACAGTCTTTTGTAAGCAATTTGAAGAGTGGATATGCTATTTTAGTGAATTTCTCTATAAATCTTCTATAGTACCCAGTAAATCCCATAAAACTTCTAACATCTTTTTGACAATTTGGAATAGGCAACTTGGAGATGACTTCAACTTTTGATCTATCAACTTTAATAACATCCCATAAAATGTGATGTCCCAAAACAATACCTTCAGTAAACATCATAAAGCATTTTTCATGACTTAATGAAAGGTTTGTTTCTTTACATATTATGCAAAGGTTTTCCATATAAAAGAAAAATAAAAAATTAAAAAATGTAAAGAGGGTATACCTTAGAAAAAGAATAAAAGGTAAAGGGAATAAAGAAAAAGTCAGAAAGAAAATGAACCCCAACAAAAAGAAAAGACCATGAAAGTGTGCAAGTCCAAATGCCACTACTTTTTTTCTTTTTGTATAGTAAAGATTGTGTGCAATTTGTCGTCTATGCCACAATCCATGGTAACCAAACAATCTAAACTTGGTTATTCCATGTTTTGAATTTCATGTTTATAGAAATAAAGAATAAATATCTGACCAAACAATGTAATATTGGCAAATAAATAGATAGGTAGAGTGAATAAAAGGAGCTCAACAATTTAATCTCAGCCCTTGGATGTAATAACTGTAGATTTAGATAGATATCACTATGTAAAAGAAAAGAAAGTTTGAAAATGGTTTTCCAGTCTAAGTGCACCCTAATAAAGAAGTGAAAATGCTAGGTTAAGTAGGTAGGGTAAGTAGATAATGGTTGTAGAAATAAATTTGTGATGAAATGGTTAAGTACAAAGCTTAAAAATTGTAATTTTCATCACTGACAAGAGCATGTAGCACATGTAAGACATATCAACATTCAAAGTCACAATAATTAACTTCCCTACTCATTTCCCCTAATTTTTCACTAATTACCCCATATACTAAAGGTAAATACCATAGTTAGAAGGGCTCAGAGCATTTCTATGACTTTTGGAGGGACCGATCCTTGACCCAATAATTGGAAATGCCTAGGGTACTTAAGTCCCCTTCATCAACATTACCCCCCATAAAATCACTCATTCCTTTGATAAAACTTTTCCTAAGTAAAACCTTATTTTACTTAGGGAAATTGAAATAATTCCTCATAAAAAACCCTTTATGCATTTAGCCTAAGTTAATATGTTCTATGATGAAATATTTTCGGAAAACATGAGATGTAGCGCTTTCCCATTCATTTGGTCATATTAACCACTAATGTTATTATTATGTAATTCCTAAATAAAACAACCACAACACTACCCGCACTCATATTATTATTAAAACCCCAAATTTTTATATATCCTGTCCTGATGGTTAAATATAACCATAAATCAAATAATAAACGGGATTAATTAGCTAATTTGTAGTTAATTAAGAACCCAACCTCCCCGCCCTGCTAATGAGGATTAATTAGTCACCTGGACTAATTAATAACTCAGTGACCAATCAAAATGCCCCCGATATGAATAAATCCTTTAATTAATATCGGGCCTGCCCTCCATTATCCATCAGTCACCTCAGCACCCCGACCACTGTCCGATCGGATCCCTCAAATCTGACGGCCATTGTGCATATTGCACGGGCCTTTTGGTTGACATTTAGCATGTGATGAGAGCGGTTTCCCAAATAGTGCCGATGCTACGTGTCGAAAGATGTGTGGAATCGCGCGGCCCCTCCTAAAAACCACTTCCCACCCATAAGCGGTGTGATGAAACCCGCTTACCGCCTCCCCACAAACGACAAAAACGTCAAATCACCACGCTGACGCAACCTGTCTGTTTCACAAAACCCACCAAAAGATTGACTTTGCATAAAAAACAGAGCTTAATCCATTTTCATCCGTTATTCTGAAAAACTTATGCATGCAGCCAGTACGTAGAAATCAACCAACTCGTACCAAAATCATCAACCACCCTGAAAATTGTTGCCCGATGTCGCTCCAGTCCACGAAGTGCTTCCAGTCAACCAGTACACTATTTCCAGTCGCTCAAATACAGGTATTTACCAGTTTTTCCCAGAAACCCTGTTAAATACTAGAATTCTGCTGCAATTAAGTTGAAACCCAAATTTCCAGTGTAATTTAGTTGCGAAACTTACAGTAAAGAACTCCCAGGACCCCTGTTTCACCTATCTCACTCAAAAAAGCCCCATTTTCATTTCTGAATCCACAAGAACCAGAAATGGAAACCCCCGTGGCCCTCAACGTAGCTCCAGTCAATGCTCCCCATAAAGATTTGGACCACCTTCCCTTAGTTGATAGGGACTTCCAAATCAAAGACCTCACATTTGATGACTCCCCCTTGAGACTGCATTGTAAATATCGAGACCTTTACCTCAATGGTGCTGACAATATTGGTCTATGGGAATCAAATCTCCCAAAGTATCAATTCCCTTCTGTGCACATTTTCCCAGACATTGTCCACCAGTGCCATGCCAATTACAACCCTAATCTCAGAGCTATAATGTCCCCTGACCAGCAAATCCTTTTTACCGTTACAAAAGACTCCATCAATGGAATATTGCAATTGCAACCTAGTCAGAACCTCACCCCTTTGTCTATTGCTGATTTACTTCACAAATCTTCCAAACTATCCAGCTCAGAAATCGCGAGAGTTTGCCAAATGTTCATGTTAGAGCAATACATTTTAGAAAACCCTCCACCCTACATGACAGGTGCTTTTAAAAGCTTAGGGAGGGGTATTATCACCATAATTTCCTGTATTCTTGGTTTCACAAGCAATGAATATGTGGATGAAATGACCTTTGCTTATATGACTATCTTCACCCGTGGCCAACCCCCTACTGCCAAGTATGACTAT
Organism: Pinus tabuliformis; assembly: GCA_031772625.1. Taxonomy (NCBI): domain Eukaryota; kingdom Viridiplantae; phylum Streptophyta; class Pinopsida; order Pinales; family Pinaceae; genus Pinus; species Pinus tabuliformis. The sequence continues at coordinate 1,231,588,284 of CM062816.1, forward strand.
GCTGCATTCATAGCTGACAAAATCCATGATCAGTTCATGAGATTGGAAAATGAGAGAATGTTCAATTATTCCATAGTCTTGTATCACCTCTTCCTATATTATCAAACTGAAAAATTCCCATTCTCTGTGAATAAGCTTGATACCAGAGGTAATCCCAGATCAGTCATTTTCTAGACTTCCATCTTCCATTGCTCACACACTTCTCCCTATTCATACAATGAATTCATAGATCAATTTGTCTATCTTGTAACCACCATGCTGACATGACATTCTCCCCCAAGAATCAGTGATGATATCAAGAGAATCTTGCAACTGTCAAATTAGTACAAGATAGGTGATTGGTACTTGTACCAGAATCACACTGAGATCCAAATCCATGGTTGTGAGCTCCCCCTTTCAAGCTGCCTAAGTATGTCCCTATGAGATTGTTTGCCTTGGAATATTATAGGAAAATGATAAACTCTGACCAAATTCATTTCACCAAGGCAAAGAAAAAAGCCCAATTGAGGATCAAAGACCACTTAGGCCCATTTGTGTGCAACAATAGACAAGCAGGGAAAGAAGCAGAAGAGATTTTAGAGAATATGCATTTGAAGAAGAGCTTTTCTTGGACATATGATCCTCACAGTTTCATCTGTGATAGAAGGACCAAACATAAGTTGTCACCCTATATCCATCACAAAATCCCTGAGATAGAACAATATGCAAATTTGAATGAATGGAGGGAAGGAACACTGATAGAACCAGATAGTGACAAAGTTGAAGTTGAAAATGTAATGAAAGATTTGGAGAAGAGACTTGACCTAGACTCCTTTGTACAGGTGCATGCAGAGTCTTCCCAAAGGCCAGCCCAGGAAACCAGTGCTCCCACAATAGAGACTTCATAGAGACAAACTCAGGAAACAAGTCCATCTACATCAGAACAGCCAGAAGTATCAGAGCAGCCTGAAATCTCTGAAGAACAAGCTCCACCCCAGCCACATCCAACTCCAACAAACATGGGAAATCCCCCAGTTGTGCAGACTCCTCTGAATGAGGAAAAGAACTTGAAAAGAGATAGGGAAGTAGCTACCCCTTCTAGCAAACCTGCAGATCAAACCTTTGCTAAGAGGAAAAGGATGAATCCATATTCAGAGGAGGAATTCATTAGAGAAACCACAGAAAGCATAAGGAAGGAAGGAGCAGACAGTCCACATACATTCCCAACAGGTGGGACACCTTTGAGCTCACAGAGACAAGAACCGGAAAGGCAACAAAGCATAGAAGTTTCATCCCTCAGGTCTTCTTCTAAGAAGATTATAGACATAAAGGGGAAGTTCAAGGAGATAAAGACAAAGAATGAGCAACTGAAGGCCCAAGCCTATGCTCAGTACTTAAAGATGACCCCTACAAACTAGACCAGATTGATGTCAGCTTTTGACATCAAAGAAGGCAAAAATGCAAATGAGGAAAAACAAAGGCATGGCCCAACAAATTAAAGCATTGGAGAAGGACCTGACATTTGATAGGCCTTTGATAGAAATCAGGAAAATATTGTGGACCAATATCATTGATTCCATCAATGATATGTGGCCATCCATTCAAATTGTTTTTGAACAGATTGATTTGGTTAAGCCAGCTCTTGAAGAAGTTCGGAAGACTAGAGAGGAATTGGGTAGAAAGCCTGAAGAGGCAATCCAATTAATAAATTTTCTAAACAGTAAAAACAGGAAACAGTTAGAGCAATTAGACATTGAGGATAGGACTGCTACCATCCTCGAAATAAAGAAAGTGTTGACTAAAAGGAATCTGATGCAAGGCCTGGAACGCAGATGTCTAAATATGCAGGAAGATATAGATGAGTTCATGAAGAAATTTGACATCTTAAGGAGTGAGGGACTCCCAAGCCCTTTAGTCATCAATGATAGGCTAATGGTTCAGATAGAATACATCAACAAATTACATCAGTAGGCTGACAGTCAGGCTAGTTCATCTGTAGTCAAGGCATTGCCCACAGGGAAAGTTCTCTATGATGGTTTGGAGAACCTTTTTTACATTGAGCATGAAGTGAAACACTTATTCCTAGTGCAGCCCAATTTTGTGAAATATACTGAGGCTGATGAAATTTACAGAAAATTAACAAGGATGAATATACCAAAGGATGATTGGTGGACCAACATGACAAACATCCTATAAATTACCATGGTAAACAGTGAGGTAAATAGAAATATTCACCACAGTAAATTTTGGTAAAAAGGATAAACAATGGTGAACAGGTAAAGAGTATCAGACACAGGTAAATAATATCAATGAAAAGAACAAAGCCAATGTCCAACACAGAGTTACTAGCACGACAACAAGATGCACATTCATAGGACCTGCCTCCAGCTCCTTCAACAAAAACAGGGACAGCAACAATCAGTTCACATTCTGTTTCTACATTCGAGACCATCTGTCTCTATATTGATGTAAAATATATTTAGTTTTCCTAGAATAAATCTCTCTTAGTTAGGAGATATTTTTATGCAAACATTTGTATAAATACTTCCTCATTCGAAGTATTAGGGTGGATTCTTAGACATTTCTGACAACATAAAAGAACAGATAAGGCAAGACTGTTCCATAACTCTCAAAAAATCAAAACCCCCCAAAAGTAACATCAGTAAACATGAGTATCTTGCTCTCAAAACCCTAAACTCTAACCCTGAAGTTGTAGTGTTAAAGGCAGACAAAGGAAGAGCCACTTTTATCATGAACATAAGTGACTACAAAACAAAAATGCTAGACCATCTAAACAATAGTGGATAATATAGGAAACTAAATAAAAACCCATTAAAAAAGATCTCCAAAAAAGTTAGCGACTTAATTAAATCAAGTAATATACAGGACCACAGAAATCTAATAGTAAACAATCCTTACACACCTAGAATCTATGGAGCTCCAAAAAAAAAATAAAAAAAATAAAAATAAATATTTTAATCATAAAATAACAGTTTAAACAAACCCTAAGATCTGTCAGCAACACATCTCTTGCATCTCCTACATCTATTTATTAAATTGAATAGTAAGACTAGTATTCACAAATTCTCCTGATGATGAACCACCGTTGATGGTTCGAAACGTTGAGCAACAATAATCTAATGCAATGAATCTGGAAGATGATCTACACATTTATGTAGACAATTTACTTTTGGAATTGAAGTGCTATTGAAAAATTTTTGTATGGCTGGCTGGAACAAAGTAATAAAGCAAAGGACTTTTACAGGATACCTGTGTCAAACGAGAAACAAATAAGTATTCTATATCTTGTGTTTTTACAGTTTTTCTAGTTTAATCAATATTCATATGTGTTTCATATCTGAATGATAAACGAAAAGTTATATTTCAGAAAGAGCTTTACTGCATTCTGTCTTCAAATCGTTTATTTTTCTTAATGTTTTCTTCTAGGCTATTATAGGTAGGGAATTCTTAATTGCTCCCTGCTTTCATAGTTTATCACTGTGACCATTTAACAAAGAATACTTAATTGCTTTTTGTTAATGAGCACCCCCTTTCCATCATCTTGAACCCTGTTGAAGGATTCTCAGTTGCCCTTCCTCCCTGTTCAAGACCATTTCACCCATTTGAAGTTATCATTTGTCTTTTGTTTAGCTATCTTGCCCTGTGAAACTCTCCTTTGTTAAATCAACCTGATCCAGTTAAGCCATCATCCAGTTGACTCCATAGCCCAATGTACTGACATACCTTGTTCTATCCATCTGCTCCTGAATTCCACCACCAAACAAAATCACAACCCCCCATGCTATCATAACTAGCCTAATATCCCAAAAAACAAAGCTAAATTATGAAGAGAGAGCCCTCTCTGACTACAAATTGGCTAGATTCTGTACTTGAAAGATTGGTTTGTGGTTACCTCGGACCCTTTTCCTTCTTCCCGTAACTTCTAAGGAAAATCCGAGTGATAACACCATCCAAGACTCAAGTCATTCATGACTATCTAGCCTTGACCAAGTTATTGGAGCTCTAAAATTGCTTAGGCCTTACCAACTTTTATTGCGGGTTCTTGTTGGGATTCTCAAATATTCCATGGGTCCTAAAACAAGTGACCAAGGATGCTGGAAAATAAAAATTTATGTGGGGCAAGTTGCAATAGAAATATTTCATTGATATGAAACATCATCTATGCTCAACCACAATGCTCTCCTTACCCAACCTATAACAACCTTTTGGGATTGAGAAATATGCTCCCATCTATGACAAAGAAATTTATTCCGTTGTATAAGCATGTCATCGATAAATCCTTGGGAAGGATACAATCATCCACATTGATCACACGCCTTTTTATTTATTTTAAACACAAGGAAAATTGAAGAAATACCACCGTGTTCCACATAATTGAAACAATTTCATCTTAATATAGAATATAATATAGGTAGCACCAACCATGTCATTGGTTGCAACAATCAACCTCCAGTTGCAACACTAACCATAGTGCTCCACTTCTATAGAAATGAGGCCTCCTAGTGGCCCTACATTATCAGAGTGATAATAAATTTTCTACCATCTAGAAAAGTTTGAGCACAAGCATAGCCTTCATTGACTTTCATGTTTAGGATGGACTATTATACCATCTGGGCCATCTCTATGTTCCTTCAAGTGAGTGTGAAAAGTTGATTTAGTAAGCTCACTACAGTCTAAAGCTAGGAAAATTTAGCATGGAAAATTAAGTGGTCATGTTATGGATTATTCTATTGGAAAAAGTTTATATTAGGGTCCACGCTATGTATGCATTTTCGAAACAAGACATTCAGAAGAAAGGAATATACACCTATTTTCCTACTCTTGACAAGTTTTGGGAATCCATCTCAATGGACTACATGTCCAATATTCCTTCAACCAAGAAGGGAAGTGATTGTGTGTTTTCCATTGTTAATTTATTTTCTAAGATGTTCATTATAACAACCTGCATGAGGAATATCATAGCAGAGACCACTGCAAATCTCTTCCTTCAAGTAAATGTGGGTACATTTTGGGATGCCATAAACCATCATATCATATTAGGACAGTAGGTTCCTAAGCATGTTCTAGTCAATCTTGTGGTCATTTTGGGACAACAATCTCACCAAATCCACTAATTTCTATTCCGAAATTGATGGCTAGACAGAGGTTGGAAATAGGATGATCATGCATATCTTACACATGTACAACTGAAGGAATCCACAAACATGGGATTAAATTCTCCCCTATTCTCAATACAACGACACAAAATTCCCCCATAGCTTGACCTATCACATCCCTTTTTAGGCAAGCATCAGATATCAATAATTAGGTCCTATTGACGTAGCACTACCCCTTGCACCCAAACAAGGGAAATCTTCCCATGCTTACCCTAATGCTAACAAAGCCACAAAATTCATTGAATGGATTTAACACATCCATCAATAGGTCCATGATATTTAATAGAAGACTAATACTAAGTACAAGTAGGGCCATTATAAACACCAAGTGTCACACAAATTCCAAGTGGAAGACAAGGTTTAGTTGCATTTGCAGAAAGAATGCCTTACAGGACCTTGTCCAAAGCTTCATACACTTCACCATGGTCCTTAAAACATAACTAAGGTTGTGAGTGACAATGTGTTTGAGCTAAGCATTCCCCCCTTCCTTGGCTTACACCCAATGTTCAATGTGGACCTCTTTTACCCATACTTCCCACCATTATTGGACACATTAAATATAATATAGAATTTGATCCAAATAGAGCTCAACCCCAAATGCATGGAATAAGAAACCATTTATAAAATTGTGGAAATGCAGGGGAAAGGCACTCACCAATAGAGGATCCAACTTATTGGGTTGTTAAAGCAGGGTAGCTCCTGCACCAAGGAAAATGGTTCATCGACAACCAATTTCGACAAAAATTCCCCCATTTGATGGGGGTCCTCAACACAATGGATACCATTGCTTCCTAAAGAGGGGAGAAATAATCTAGGTGGATATTAGTTGCCACCCACCCATTCTAATGGGTCAAAGAAAAATTCCCCATCTTAGTATTTTTTCTATAGCGTTTTGGATCATGAATTTCTAGGGCCATTTTGAGGCCCTAAGAAGCAAGTTTTTGCAATGGAAAGGGCTCAAGAGATAACCATATGCTTTGGAATATGCATAGTCAAAATGTGTACATCTCGACTCTCCCTTTCCGATGGGCTACCGAGCATGAGAAATAGAGATCTTATGCAAAAGTTACAATCCCAAGAATTTGATGTACCAACTAATCCCATCAAGGCCGTTATAGAATGATAAATTAGGTTAGCAGAGGCCACAAACCGTTTGGTGTTTAATATCCAAGGGTTAGGTTTTTTGGATTTTTATGGGTCCTAGTCAGTGGAATGAGGGAGAGAGAAAAATCTTTGGCTACTTCATCATCATACCCCTCAATTTCTCAAAGAAACCCATCCAATTATGCCTTGTGAATATCTCTAGCACAGGAGGGTGCTGATGAATCCTCATGGTGTTGATGGGCTCCCTTCTATTAAAACCCCCTGTCATTTTCTCTGATGGATGGAGGAGTGTAGATGTCTGATACAAAATTTTAATGAAGGAGGAAATTTAACTGAAATTTCTGTGTATACAATTCCCCTATACTGCAATCAATTTCAACAAACTAGAAGTTTTTTTTTATGTTCCTTTCACTTGGAAAAATGTGGGGAAATGTAGAGCCTACCTCCTTAACACTACTTGATGAAGCCACCCTCTATTTTTCCCTTCTGAAGTTGCTCACTGCCAATCTTGTAGACTGCTTGATTGTATCCTGTAGGATCCTGTAGGATCTTGTAGGTGGTCCTGTGTAGGAAGAAAACGAAATTTTCCTTTCCTGTAGACTACTTGAGGGCTAAGAGCGATTTTGATAGTGTGAGCCTCGAGAATGTGAATGCTTCTATGCATGGGGATCAACGTTTATTTCCTCATATGGGTGATTTGAGTGAGGTGGTGTGCTGGCAGTCGAGGTACGAATATCTATTTTTGGACTGTTGGTCCCACTACCACATCATCATTCTCCTCACCTCGTAATTAACTCCGACTTTGGGCATTCGTAGTTTAACTAATTTCAACCTTATCCTTCTTTTCCATGGCTTGACTACTGCCACGTGTGGAAGGACTAATTGCTTCGTCCTCGTTCACTGAACAAAGGTGGCCAAGTTAATTGGCCACCTTTCGCTTATAAACCAACTCTTTCACAACTTTTACATCATTTGATCACATTATGTGAATGAGAGAGTCGAAAGGAGATAATTACCTGTGGTAATGACACCTTGTTGTTGTTTTTTGAAGAAATGAAGCCTTTGTTGTGTGTTGGCTACTTATGCTTTTCTCCCTTTTTTTTATTGTCCTTTGATGATTTTATTTGATGTGCAAGTAGCTGGTGTTGATGATGATGATGTTGATGTTGCTGCTAGGCTATGGAGGAGATTCTTCTACCTTTGAATCTCCATCCTTGAAACTAAGTGCAATCTGTGATTTTTGTTTTGTGGGATAGGATTCTATAGAATTTCCTACAGGATGTCCTGCAGCTGCTTCTCCCTCAAAAATTTTAATCAGTTTCTACTATTGGGACCTGAGGATGATTGACATGTACAAAGAACGGGTCTAGGGATTTGTGCATGAGGAAAAATAACCTTTAGGTTTTGTCCCCTTGCTCTCTGTCTTCATCCTCTTTCCTCTATGTCTTTTCCTTGAAAACTGTAATTTTCTAAAAAATTGACTTTTGTGATGAACGCAGGGGTGATCATGGTGGAGAGAGGTATGGATGAGATGATGAAGTATGGATTTATTTTTTATGACATGGGCAGGTCATTCCCTTTCTCTATGGTTGCTTCTTTTAGGATTCCCAAGCCACTTTAAATCCTACAGGATCATCGTGTAGGTTTTCAGGGAATCTTATAGGTTTACAAGGAATCCTGTAGAAAACACAGAACCCTTGCAAACTGAGGCAAATTTGTGGAAAAATGGAAGGAATGGTGGAATGATGAAGGAATATGAATGGAGAAATAAAAATATGATTCGAATAGGTCCCTTTTTGATCCAAAATGGATCCTAAAACCCTCTAAGTCTTTATGTACTTAAACAATATCGCAAAGGAAAAACATTCACAAATGGAGGAAAACACTATCGCATGGGAAGAACATTGAGAAATGGCGAAAACAAAGTTAATCGAAAGCTTAAGAAACATTGCACAGGAGCTATCGGATCTGGCCGATCGTTGGTCTAGATCTAATTGGCATATCACAATCAGAGGCAGCAGGCGGAGTCTATCAGAGGCAGCCTTATGAAAATTGTGATAGTGATCAGCGCGATTTAACGAGGACCATTGATCAAGTGCGCAAATCAACAGCCCAGATTACATCGCAATATCGCATCGCTAAAACACAAAGGGAAAGACTTACGGGAGGCCCGAAGACCATGCGATATGTGATTGCGATATATCACATCGCAGCGATACAAAGGAGTGGGGCCGATACAATATGCGACTTGCGATAGCCAGACCCGATGGGTTTTATGGATGCAATTTAATATATTTTGAGTTCTGGAAAAAAATGGTTTTTCTATGTATTTTCGCATTTTCGTTAAATAAACGAAATACAAAGAAAATGCACCTGGAGCGATAAAACGGACCTGAAAGGTTTATACATGCAGCCTTATATTATTTGAGTTCCGTAATGAGTGGGATTTTGGGCGGGCCTCAGGCAGTAAGTGGTATTGGACGGGCTCTGCCTGATCCCATACACTGGCTGACACGTGGCTTGGCGCTGGAGAGAGAAAACCACCTTTTTAGGCGGGTAATCTCTGTACGCATAAGCCGCTCGAAATTAATATCAACCATTCGATCAGAAATCACCCAAATCAACGGTGGGCTTGCGATAGTGACCAAAGGCGGATCCAAAAGGATTATAGGGTGGATTCAATGATTTTTGAAGTCTTATAGAAAAATTTTTGCGGGTTTTTCAGTGTTTTTAGTGTATTTCTCTATCTAAATAGAGAAACATGTTCACAGGGATTTTAACCATGCTAATGGTCCTTTCCATCTAAAAACAGGTGGCCACCATACCTGAAGGCATTTCACAATGATTGTTTAATGCTCAGAGGGGATTTGAATGGACAGAGGCCAGGAGCCAGAGAGCCGAAAGGGAAAATGAACAGACAAGCACCGATAGGCTTAAAAGCCACTCAGTGTCAGAGACAGGGTAGGCAGTGCTGAGACAAAGAGAAAACAGAAGACAAAGAGCGAGAGGGAGAGTCTGTGTACTCAGAAAGACTTGAGGGATTCAAGTAAAACCTTGTTGTTTATTCCTATTGTGTTGAGACTCGATTTGAGCTCACACTTGTAAAAACTCTGCTCTTGAAGACATAATAGAGAGGTCACCACTGAAAGCTAGACCAGGAGACGTAGCCCAAGAGTTTTGGGTGAACTCCTTGATTATTTTCTGTGTTGATGTGTGTTTGTCTATTATGTTTCTCTAACTGCTCATTGTCTATATTATTCACAATCTTTTCAATCCGTTGCACTAAGTAATATAGGCATTCCTACACATGAGTCTGTAATACCTTAATATTGTTTTAAGATCTCATTTTCAAATCAAGTGGTATCAGAGCTTTAGGTTTCGTTAATATTAGACAAGCTTATGCTGGATTTGAATGCTAACTAGATTAAAGCTCAGATTAGGAGAAGGAGAACTTGTTGAGGCTAATCCAGAGATTGGAAGAGTCTATTCTCAGAGAAGAATGGCAGAAGAAACTCCATTGAGATAAAAATCTCAATTTATGGAAGGTTTTAAGGCACTTCAAGCCATGGTGGAAGAAATGTATCTGGAATTTAAGAAGGGTAGAGGTGAAAGCCCCTCAACACCTAAACCAGATAAAGGAGCAGAGGAACCTTTTCTAGTTGCCTCTCTAGAAGGCAAAGGAAAAGGATAAATTCCTTCTCACCCAAATCCTCCATCATCACCTACCTCATCGTCTTCTTCGCATAAAGCTAGCCCTCAAAAGAAAAAGGGTTTAAATGGAAGTGCTCATAATTTTATTCAATATTATCTTGTATAACTAGAAATAAAATTATGTGGGGGCGATGTTTCTGGTGATTTTAAAACTTGTTTTAATTACCTAAATTTAGCCTATTTAAAATAAACAAGGGTGGCGTTTCTAGTGATTTTAAAACTTGTTTTAATTACCTAAATTTAGCCTATTTAAAGTAAATAGTTGCACTGACCATCTTATCTTCAAGTCAGTGAATTTTCTTGAGGGCATCTTCATGACATCCACCATCTCTAAAAATTATGAAATATTAGTAGTATCTTGCACTAAATAGACAATGTTGGCATAGAATATTTTATTGTGTTTCTTACTCCATGTCACAAATTTATTGATATTTTATGATTCTTGGTTTCGATTTCCATGTTAAGACTCGATTCATCATGCCTGTTAGGATTTTTAGTTGTGCACACATCATATTGCTCACTTCTAATTGTATAAAAAACAGAGAGTATGCATAATGACATGTAGTGACATGTGGGTGTCTATTTTACTCAATGATATGCTTGATTTTTTAACCCATTCCAATCCTGCCAAAATGAAATTAAGAGAGACAAGGACACAAGAAGGGCTATCAATAATTGAAATTAGAGACTTTAGAATGCAACTCAAATTGTACCTGAATGTAACGATATGTATTTGCAGCGTCGGGTCACCGATGAGCATCAAATCACACTATGAAAAATTCATTTCATTATGAGAATTTGGTTGCACCTACACTAATCCTCTGTAGTAGTTCCTTGACTTGCCTATAGATATAATTTTTGAAACAATCCTAGTCCTGCAATTCTTCCCTATATGGATCACCTTTGTCCCCCCTATTGATATTTATTTTTAAGGGCAATGGAATATAACTCTCAAATTGCATCATCGCCTTTCAAAACAATGCTTGAGTATTTCAAGTGATTGTCAAACCAATCTCTACTCAGGTCCACAAAATAATTGATTTGTCTACATTGCAAAAACCTATTTTCATAATAAAATTATAAATCCCACATTTGTATTCCTTGTCCCCGAAATACCAATTCTTTTTAGTGTAATAGTTTATCATTGCTCCCTTGGTGCAATAGAGATCCACTACTGTGGCATGGAGATGATTGGTGTCATAAAATGGTGCAGTGCATCCTTCAATATGTCAAATAACTCCTCTCACCTCACAAAACTCCTCTCATCTACAACAATAAGAGTCCTTTCAAACTACCTGGTCTCCATCCCATTCATCCTGAAATAAGTGGATATTTCAATGGGTGACAAAGTGTGCTTGGAGATTTAACAGAATGAGCTATCACTAAAAAAGAAATACAATGCAGCATAATAGTTATTAGTAGGAGAAACAAACCTGTCAGCAAGAGGAAAAAACCTACCAAGCTACTTCCTAACTAGATCAAGATACTCTTGAATTACCTCTTATAACAAACAAAATATAGCCTCAACTTCTATAGAGTCTACTTATGTATGGTAGCAATCAAAACACTGTCAAAAACAACATCTACAACAATGTTGGTCAATCTCTTCTTCTATTCAAGGGCATGCCCAACTTTTGAAAAGTACCAATCAGGTCAGGGTCCACCTCATCCACGCTACTCTTCCTCTTCTACTCTCTTTGTTTAGGTTTAGAATAATATCAAATGTCTTGGAAATTGATGGGTGGGTAAAAGTTATTAGACTATTTGGGTTCTTCCATTTTTAATCATTGTCTAAGCATTGAGTCTAAATTTCAAAAGCCATTCAGATTCCTTCTTTTTAGGTGAAATTAATCTAAGCTTTGTGGAGTTGTAAGGTTTAATGGATCTAAGTATATTCTACTTAAAATATAGTAACATGGTTTAGAACTATAGCCATTGAGATTATAATCTAAGGATGAAACAAAAAATATTTTATGTTCATGATTACAAGAAATTTTAATTTATATAACAAAGTTTGAGGAAGGAATAGTATTTGAATCTTACCAGAAAATATGGTTGCATAACTCAAGGCCTTTGAATTTGGGCATTATAGATTCCATTACACAAACAACCAGCATAGATCCATCTTTACTCTGAACAATTTTTTTTCACTCTATGCTAGTTTGCATATGAGGATATTTGATCGCTCTCGGTGCTTAGTAGATCCACAGTAAAGATGGATCTATGTTGGTTTAATTCCCCCCTTTAAATAGGCTACATTCCACTTGAATACCATGGATCAATACCATTGCTTCTCAATACCGTGGTTCAATACCATGTGCCATATTTACTTCTATTAATATCAATATTAGGGTTAATAATATTTTTTTTGCATAGTATTAATAATAATTTGGCCCATGGTATTTGGCCTATAGGCTCACCTAAATAAAACCTCATTTTTTAGCGTTCGTAAATATAAAGGGAATTATGGAGTAAATATAAAAAATGTTTATTTATTTACCATACCTCTCGTTTATTTATATTTTTATTAACTTCCCATACTTATTTTATAAATATGGTATTTGACCCATAGTATTTAGCCCATGGTATTAAAATAGTATTTAGCCCATAGGCTTCACCTAAACAAAACTTCTTTTTTTAGTCTTCTTTAAATATAAAGATGTTTTATTTATTTACCTTACCTCTAGTTTATTTATATTTTTATTTATTTACTATACCTTTGGAGTAAGTATAAAAATATGTTTTATTTATTTACCATACCTCGATTTTATTTATATTTTTATTTATTTACCATACCTTTTTTTAGTGTTCATAAAACTCTTTATGTTTAAAATTTATATTATGTTTATAAAAAATAATAATTAGATTGATTTCTAAATAGGGTCGACATCAGATTAAAAATGTTAAATGTTAAACATTACATACTAAATTTTTGCATTTACGTTTAGGTTTACGTGTTTATGTGATATCTATCCCCATAGGTTTTTTACATGTTTATGTGAGATCTATCCCCATGTAATGCCCCACTTAAATCTTATCCTACAAATTTTGTTAATGTTTACATTATCTAAAAATATTGAGAAATATTGGTCTAATATAAAATTCATGATTTCCATTATTCAAATTCCCCACTTACCTTCTCAAATTGAATATTAGGTAGGATATGGTCTCCTTCCATTATTTCAAAATATATGTATTCATTTCACATTACCCAATGTACCCTCACATTTACTAAGGAGAAGACATGGTCCTCTCCATGTAATTACATCTCACATTCCCCAATGTACCCTCACATTTACTTGGGAGAAGACATAGTCCTCTCCATCTTATTATCAATATATATATTCATTTCACATTCCCCAATGTACCCTCACATTTACTAAGGAGAAGACATGGTCCTCTCCATGTAATTACATCTCACATTCCCCAATGTACCCTCACATTTACTTGGGAGAATACATAGTCCTCTCCATCTTATTATCAATATATATATTCATTTCACATTCCCCAATGTACCCTCACATTTACTAAGGAGAAGACATGGTCCTCTCCATGTAATTACATCTCACATTCCCCAATGTACCCTCACATTTACTTGGGAGAAGACATGATCCTTTCCCATTAAATTCTCAATTTTATATTCATGTCACATTTCCAAATGTACCCCTAGCTTACTTGGGAGAAGAGAAGTCAATTGTAAGGATGGAAGAGAAGTTAATGACATTAATGAGAGGTGGTTGAGATGGAGAAGGGAAGGAGGGTATAAAAAGGGAAGGGGGAAGGAAGAAAAGGGGGGGTTGGAGTCTTGCTTAGGATTGGGGGGGTTGGTTGTGATTGTTTGGCCTTGTCATGATTTTGGGAGACCTTGGAAACCTGTGGAGGTTTCTTGGGTTTGAGAAGAGGAAAGTATCATCATCTAGTTTTGCACATTCTTCTTGAGGACACACTATATCTGGTTGGACTTGGGCACGGAGGGCTAGGGAACCCGAGGAGGTTTCCTGGGCTAGGAATTTATTTCCTAGTTGGCTGGGAGGTAAATCCGGTTGGGTCGGTGAGAAGGAGCGTTCAGCAGGAGCTATACAAAGGTATCATCATCAACCGCCGGAACAGGTATTTTCCATGGACCACTCTTGTTAAGTTGATATCAATGGAATGCTCACCTTAATTTATGTTGCTTATGATAAAGTGATAAGATGTTAAATGTTTAAATCTATGTAAGAAGGTCAGCAAGTTCTTTTTTTACTTTTAAAACAGTAGGAAAATAGATCTGTTAGTGTATAATAGATTGAGACTCTAATAATAGGAATCAGGCCCCTTACACTTGGTATCAGAGCTGGTTCAACTTTCGGACCTGTTAAGTTTGTTAAAGATTTAAATTTATCGAAATAAGGTGGTGCTAAAGCCATTCAAATCATGCACCCAGTAATCAATCTAACAGTACTCATTGTCTATTAGGACTTTAGCTAGATGAACTTTCATATGCGACCTCCCTATTGATTGTTTTACCATAGGTCTTCTCAGCCTCACTGGAAACTGTATCTCTAAGCTTTGTGCAAAACACTGCTTGGCCCTCGTTTCCTTTTTGTTATAGACATTTTTGTGCCTTACAGCATGAAGCATGAAATGTCCATAATCTAAGGGATCCAAAGTCCCTAAACATGTTGTTCCTACCCCTAGAGGAACAAGGTCAGCAAACCACAGCACTGAATATCAGTTCTCCACCTGAAAACACTCAAAAACAAGGCAATTCTGGATCATGTCAACTGCTCCACTGAGCATCTGCGCTGAATGTCAACTGCTCCACTGTCTACCTGCGCTGAATGTCAACTGCAAAGAAGGCAACCTGCGCTGGGCGAGTTGGGACATGTGGCACAGTCATTCCTCAAGGTGTCAATGCCCAGGAAGCTTCCAAAATGACACTTGGATCAGGGAATTCGACTGGTGATGAGTAAGAGGGTCTAGATCTCCAAGTGGAAGCAAGAACCTCCAAGTGGACTCAAGAACTAAAGAATAACTGAAGTGGGAGAGGACACTAGTCAGCTTCATGCCAGCCTCAAGCTAACTCATCCTTTCTCCAAAACTCCTATATATAGAGCTCTCTCATGAGGTCTAAGGAGGCTGGAATCTTGTGAATGTAAGGAAGTGCTGTTGGTTTGAGTATAGAACTATTGGGTGATTTGCTTTGAAGGAGGTGAAGAGGAGATTTCTTTCTGCTGGGAGGTGATGCTGGATTGGGCCTCTTATGGTTGTATCACTTCCTAAACTTTACTTCTTCCATTAATAAAGCATTTGAGGTTCTTCTATATGCATGTGTTTCAATGGTGTATTGTTATACTTGTGTATTTGATTTATTCTAATCCTTGAATCAATTATGAATGTATGCTTCTTGTAGTTTCCCTCTCTTGCCATTTTGCAGGATCTTGTTGTAGCTGGGCCAGTGAAAGAGCAAGGAGCTGGGAGCAAGCAGCAAAGAGAGAAGATTGGATCAATCATTAGTGAAAGACATCGGTTAGTGGATCCCTTTCTCCCCTCTTTTACATCTCATAAAGAAGTAATCTCAAATAGCTTTGCTTTGATTGTTGCTGAGGTACTATCACCCTTAGAGTGGGATAGGGTCATTCCGTATTGGATACTTTTCCCAACAACAAATTGGCGACTCCGCTGGGGATCGTATCTTGTTGGTTGTTTGTGTTTTTGCTATTCATTTCCTAAACACAGGGAGTACCGAATCGAACTGCATTTGGATCTTTCAAATGCAAAGTAGAGGGCAGCTACTCTAGCTCAGTCTCTGGGCATGTTTATGATTTGAAGAGCTGATCCACAAGGACTCTGAATAGCTCTTAGTGATAGCTTTTCATCCTCCTTTTCATCCTTTAGTGTGTACTTGATTGATAGCTTCTGATTTGGCCAAAAACTGTGAATTTTTGAGCAATATGTAACCCGGAAACTGAGAAAAACGAAAGTTTATCTCTTCATTGCAGGCACTGTGAAGGCAGTCTGCATTTCATCGCAGGTCCCGAAGGGGCTACCTACACTGAATGTCAAACTGACAGTGTACTACCTGCGCTGAACCAGTTTTGCCTTGTGCAACTGGGGTTCCCTGCTGTTTATTGCCCTGTTTTCATCCTTGTTTTTGCAGCCCGTTACCAGTCAATGTGCCTATCTGAAACCAACTTTCCTTGCCACTATTCCGCCTCGGTTGTATAAAGAAACTGTATTTGTTTTTTGTGTATTTCTTATGCCATTTGCAGTTTCCCATAACGAAAAGTGAACTAGTCTTGCTGTGGCCTCTTAGATCTAGACCTGTGATAAGTGTCGTTTTGATCTTAAGAGTTAGTTTGTTTGCTGTTCATAGCTGATTGAGCTTTTGCTTTTGTCATATGGTTTGAATTTATGTATTTCTAGTGTTGAAACAAGTAAATCTTAAGGTGTCTTTTGATTTTGGACAAAGCTTGTTTGCTTCCACTTGAAATTGAATTCAAAAGTTATACAACAACTTTATTTTTGTAATACATCAACATTAAGAAAGAGAAAAGAAATACCTGCATTGTGCATTTTGCATTTGATAAGTTTGCATGTTGATTTAGGAAAAAGTGCATTAGTGTGTGCTCTTTGATCTGTGTGAAAAGATGATGTCTTTCTTTTCCCTCAGTAGTTAAGATTTTCATAAGTCGAAAAGATTGAAAAAGCTTGCTTATCATCTTAGACTGCATTTAGGAATTTGTATCATACATCTCGTGGTGAACCTTGAAAGGCAAACTTTAAAAAGATCAACTTAAAATATATTGAATGAACCTAACAACGCTTTGAAACATAACGCAAACACATAGAGGTCTAGGTAGAGACGTGTTCCGGCGTCGTTAAACATAGTGACTGTCGATCTCGAAGAAGGTGGGTGATTCCTCCTGAGAGTCGGTGGCACTAATACGGATTGTGCTCCCACGTACCGTCGCGTATATATTGGGAGACCCCTATAGGAATAAAGCCTTTATCCATAGGAAGCCGTGTCAGCCGCCCTACTGATCGCAATGCAGTGAACACAGCATTCACGAAGATCGACCACTCGTACCGTAAAACGTATTCTGTGGTTTTGCGAAAAGTTTGGCACACCCTCTGCCTAGAACTCCAGAGTAGTTTCTTTTGGCCTTTTTCAAACTCTATAACTGAAAAAGTCCATCCGAGCATTTGTCACTTCGGGCTCGTTAAAACATCGAAGGAGACTAGAGTCATCTTTAGCTTTTTCTCGACTCTTAAAAAGTGAAAAAGCAAGTTGTGTCTAAAAGCGTCTAATAAAATTCATTCAATTCGGAAACACAAATTTCCCCTTTTAATATTTTGGTTGATCGAGTAATCCGCAATCATGGAAGAAAGTCAATTGAAACCCCGTCGTTCGCAGAGGCTTACGAGTCAACCATCTTTGTCTCCGGAATCGAAAACAGTACGGACAAAGCGGACTCGTTTAACCGGTTCAAAATCTCCTATAAAAGTTAGAACAAGTGTTCCAACTACATCTGAGGTTCCGGTTACTCCAAACATTTCTGGAAACCCTGCCTCTATAGAAGAAGTTCAACAGCCACAGAAGGACAGTAATACTGATCCTAGTCTGGGGGCAAATACTTGTATAACTGAACCAGTTCCATCTGTAACCGGTCCAGAGAGTTTTGTTCCTCAAACAACTATCGCTGTCGAAAAAACCACTTCTTCGGCACCAGAAATATTTTACGGACCTGACGGTCTTCCTCTTCCACCGGGTTTGATTGCGATAGAGGAAATTGCAGAAGATCCACAAGTAAGTACTCCAACTCATTTTGGAGTCGGGGTCACTCTATTTCCTTCATCAGAGGTTAATCCACCACAAGTGGAAGTTCCTGTAGAATCGCTAGGCAATCTATTGGATAGACTTAAAATGTCTGAGCAACCGTCATCATCTAGGACTGTGTCAAATGACACAGCGACAGCAGAAGCCCCTGCCGTCACTCCGAAAATGTTTGCCGGCATACCAGCTGTCCCGACTAGCTCACAACAGCTAGAAGGAGTCCACCAAGGGACTATGTCGACAGTATGGTCTGTTCCAGTTTGTTCATCCGGAGTAATATCTGGAAACTCTTATGTTGAGACTCGCCAAATTGATCCATTTGGAGGTCAATTTGGTAAATCCAGTCCCCAAGGACAATCAATCCCCTTGAGTTCCGGATTGCTACCATATGGGGGGCAGTATGCCCTTTCATTACCCCCTCCGGGAGGGTACCCATATGTGAGTTCACAACAGTATTCAGGTTATACTGGAATTGCATCAAGTAGTTGGGTACCTATGCTACCTCAACAACCAAGGGTTGTATATTCTATGCAACAGTGTGTACCTATGACGAACATCCCAACCACACCGGCTATTGTAACAGTGTCACAAGTTCAAGCGATACCTGTTGCATGTCAACCTCAGATCTCTCAGGTTGTAATGCAACAGCCACTTGACCATGGGTCACAACCACAATCGCCAACTGGTGGGGCGACACAGGTCCAAACGGGTACAATTACCCCACACCTTGGTCCAACAGTTAGCATAGCACAACAGAACATGGCTTCACAACCATGGCTAGTACAATACCAACAACCACAATTCTAGCAAGTGTACCAAGGTTCTGAGCAGCAGATCTTTGCGAATAGTGGACAACCGTATATCCAAAACGGTCAAAACCAACCACTTTACAGTGGTCAAGTCCACCAACCGTATTAGTCATACCAACATCAATTACATTATGCTGGTATGCAAAGGCTCACTGCTCAAACGATTCCATCATACCCTGGTTATGCTTCGCCTAACCTGAATCAACAGTTACCATTCGTGGCGACTTTAGAGTTACCCGATCTACACCGGTTAACCAACGATCCGATTGCTTATGCCCCTTGGTGGCCAGCGATTCCTCATAAACTTCCATCTGACATTCCTAAATTCAATGGATATCCAGGTGAAGACCCATCGAATCACGTGATGACTTTTCATCTGTGGTGTTTGTCGAACACCCTAAACGACGATTCGATAAGGCTTCGCCTTTTTCAGAGGACATTGACAGGTCCAGCGGCTAAATGGTATATTGAATTACCTAGAGCCTCTTTCGACAATTTTAGCTCCCTAGCCACGACTTTCTTAACACATTTTCAATTACCGATAAGGTATGAAACGGGAACAGAAATATTAACCAACTTCAAGCAGACAACTGCCACCCATATATCTGATCATATACATGAGTGGCGTCGTCGTCGTAGGATGGTGAAGACATACGTTCCCGATCAGCTGTTAGCTGAATGGTTTATAAAGTCGTTACTTCCTGCTATAACGGAAGATGTGGCCAAGGGAGGAGTCGTAATAGAGGAGCAAGTTATCGCTCGTGCACAGTATTTGGACTTAGTTTATACTCAGTCCGGCACGCTCTACGACAAGATACCTGACGCTCCTAGACCAGAATTTTCAATTCCTCCCCCTCCTAAATCCAATAGTGACTCTCATTCCGGTGATGGCGTGATTGGCACAGCAAACGCGAAATCGATAAAGGCTTCGTCAAAGAAAGCCCGTAAGAATTCGGATCAAAATGCAAAAGAAGAAATTCTTGCTTCGGAAGTAAATTCCGTATCAGCAGATAAAGGCAAAGAAACCAATCAACCAGGAAGCAAGAAGAAGCAAAACAAAGGGAAGAAGAAGAAACAGGGTGAGTCATCTCCTCAAAAAAATTCTTCAAACCCTCCTGGGCAAGGGAAACAAATTTATCCATGTCAAATATGTGATGAAGAGGATCATTACACAAAGAATTGTCCATTCAAAGCTGAGTTGAAGAGGTTCTTTAAAAGTTCCCAAACCTCAGCTATGTTGACTGATCCGTTTCCCAACCCAGGTCAAAATATGGTTGATAGTGGAAATGCTTCCCCGTCGCAAGTACTTATGTTGTCGGTTTCAAAACAACAGAATGATGCTTTGATTTCGACAAGGAACAAAGATTACGGGAATCCTCAGCTGTCGAACGAAAAAGGTAAAGATCAACCAAGTAGTTCGACAACAACTTCGACAGAAGTTGTAATGCCCACCATCCCTGAATTAACAATAAAACCGCCGAAGGGTGTAGTACACAAGTCGACATTTAATCCTCGCGCCAGAGCGGCGCAACATTATAACATAGTGGAAGATTTGGCACAATCGCCGTCCGCTATGTCGACTCTTGAAGTATTACAAAATTGTCCATCCCAAAGGCAGGCGTTGTTATCAGCTATTGGTGGGGTTGATCCTAAGGATTCCAATCTTGTATCCTTTGATCACAAAGGATACGATCCTCAGTTGCCAGCTCAACTAGCTTTCCTTATTCAAGTGAAAGCCCTCAACAAAACTGTTCACAGAACAATTATTGATGAAGGAGATGAGTTGCTGGAAAACTTTAGGATCTCCAACCTTGTCACGATCTTCGACGACATTAAAAGCTTTCGACGGTAGAAATTGATGTTGAGGTCATCGATGGAAATCTTGACTATAACATCCTACTGGGTAGACCATGGATTTATGCCATGGCAGCTGTTGTGTCGACTTATTTTAGGAAGATCGCATTCCCGTTTGAAGGAGGGATTACGGTCGTTGACCAACAGAACTTCCTCCCTAATGGTTCACAAGTTACAGGAAGCATTCCCATGATCCATGAGAGCAACCATTGCTTCAAGACATCGGAGTAGGATTATTGAAAGACCCCACATTGATGGGAACTTTCGCGCTACCACCTCCTATTTATATAGGAAATGTACCGTTTGTAGCAACCTGCAACATGATATCTTCCACGAAGGTCGACATGGATCGTGCAATTGTCTTGCCCCCAAGCCATTTAGAAATATTGTAGCAATCAATGTTTCAAGCATGGGAGGCGAACCCAAATCAACGCTCGTCAAGCATTTGGGTAGATAGGTCTAGAGAATATGGAACCCCATTAGATCCTTGGTCGAAAGTACATGGGACTGACGAAGGAATCTTACAATCAATGTTGATTGAGGGGGCACCATGGAATGATCACCACCATCATTCCCTTCTTCCGGAATATGAAGAAGATACTCAAAGTGACCTTTATCACCCTTCAGTTTTTGAATTCCTAACAAATACTGTAAACACGGTGGATTCCGAGCGAAACTTATCCAATATTGAAGAGACTATAGCCATAAATATCTCGACTAAAACAGATGTTGTAGAGAATATTTATGTCGGCAAAGGTTGTTCCCCTTCAGAACTGGAAATATATAACGCTCTTTTTCGCGAATTCAGAGATGTCTTTGCTTGGTCATATGATGAAATGCCAGGCATTGACTCGAGTATCGTTGAACACGAAATTAAAATGTATCCTGATGTCAAACCAGTAAGACAACGGCTTTGGCAGGTGCACCCCAAGAAAGCCGCTGCCATTAAGGCGGAAGTTGAAAAACTTCTCCATGCTGGATTCATCTACCCGGTTCCTCTAACCGATTGGGTATCGAATATTGTCCCTGTTATGAAGAAACAAGGGACGATTAGAGTGTGTGTCGACTATAGGGATGTAAACCAAGCTTGTCCAAAGGACAACTACCCTACACCCTTCATCGACCAGATAATTGATGAATGCGCCGGATGTGAAATCTTTTCATTTATGGATGGGTTTTCCGGGTATAATCAAATAAATATCCGCCCACAGGACCAGTCAAACACTGCATTTATTTGTCCGTGGGGCACATTCGCTTATCAAAAATTACCCTTTGGTTTAAAGAACGCAGGGGCGATGTTTCAGAGGGCAATGAATTATGCCTTCCATGACATCAAGAACATTGTTCAAACTTATCTCGACGATCTTCTGGCTCATTCGCGAAAGCGGACGGATCATCCGCAGCATTTAAGAGCGATATTTCTACGTTGCAGACACTACAAGATAAGACTCAATCCGCACAAATGTGTGTTTTGCGTCGGTTCTGGTCGTTTACTTGGCTTTGTAGTCTCTAAGGATGGGATTCGTCTCGACCCCTGTAAGGTTCAGGCAATCATTAATTTGCCTCCACCTTCAAATTTGCTTCAGATTCAAAAACTCCAAGGGAAAGCGAACTTTCTGAGGAGGTTCATTCCAAATTACGCAGAACTTGCTAAAGGTTATACTCGTCTTTTGAAAAAGGATGTACCTTTTGTCTAGGACCAGGTGGCGCAAGCTTCCTTTGATGCTCTGAAAGATTGTCTAGTAAAAGCATCATTAATGTACGCCCCAGACTATCAAAGAGATTTTAACCTGTATCTGGCTGCAGCAGATACGACCATTACAATGGTTTTAGTTCAAGAAGTCGATGGAATTGAACATCCTATATATTATTTAAGTAAAAACTTAAATGATACAGAAAGTAAATATTCTTATGTTGAAAAACTAGCGCTTGCAGCGGTTCAAGCGATTCAAAGATTTCGACATTATGTCCTCTTTCGGAAAACTACCATCTTGTCAGATTGCAACCCCATGACTTATATACTGTCGCGACAGTTGCTGGGGGGCAAATATTCAAAATGGATAGCGATCCTTCAAGAGTTTGATCTGGAATTTGTAAAATCCAAGTCAAAGAAAGCTCTAGTTTTCGCAGAATTATTGTGCGATCTCCCATTGTCGTCCAACGATGAAACATCAGAAGAGTCAATCGTGGACGAAAGTTTGTTTCTGATATCTGTAAGCGATGAGTGGTTTGGAGATATCATAGTTTATCTCCAAACCCAAAAATTCAGGCCAAACACCTCTCACTCCGAACAAAAACGTATACGATACCAAGCAAAAGACTACATGATCGTCGATGATACACTTTACCGTCGTGGTATCGATACAGTTCTGAGGAGGTGCCTTACCCATGAGGAGGCCGAAAAAGCCCTGAATGAATGTCATTCAGGCGCGTGTGGGGGGCATCAATATGGATATGCAACAGCACAAAAAATCTTACGAGCAGGATACTTCTGGCCAACCATGTTCAAAGATTGCATAACCGCAGTCAGAAGTTGCCATGCTTGTCAAATTTTTGATAGCAAAACCAGACGACCACCCGCACCTTTACAGCCAATAGTAGCTGTTGGGCCCTTCGCCAAGTGGGGCATCGATTTCATGCAATGTAACCCCACCTCGACCGGGGGGCATGGGTATATTATAGTCGCTGTTGACTATTTTACCAAATGGGCCGAGGCGATGCCTACATTGGATAACACTGGTGAAACAGCTGCCCTTTTCTTTTTCAGTCATGTAGTCGCCAGGGTCGGCGTACCACAGGCTATAGTTACAGATCATGGGTCGCATTTTCGCAATCACATGATGGTCGAATTAGCTGCCAAGCTAGGGCTATCTCACGACAGCTCTACCCCATATTATCCGCAAGCCAACGGACAAGTTGAAGCAATCAACAAGGTCCTGAAGCGTATATTGCAAAGGATGATCGGGGTTCATAAAAGAAGGTGGCACCTAATCCTGTACTCAGCCTTGTGGGCTTACCGAACATCGGTAAAGAACGCGACCGGGTTCACACCTTTTCAATTGGTGTATGGCCTGGAAGCAGTCTTGCCAATCTAGTGCGAAATTTCGTCGCTTAAACTCGCAATTGATCTCCTCCCCGGAACTTTAGAAGAAGAGGCTCATTTCTTGGAATTAATCCAATTGGATGAAACCCGTCGTGATGCCTCTTTGGCTAACAAAGCCCATAAGAAACGAGTCAAGGCTCAGTTCGACAAAAATGTCAAACCCCGTGTCTTCTCAGAAGGTGATTTGGTCTTGCTTTATGACCAAGAATCCGATAAATTGGGAGCAGGTAAATTTAATTCCTTGTGGATGGGCCCCTATATTGTTAAAAGGGTGTTAGCAAAAGGAGCCTACGAGTTAATGGATTATGACGGAATTCCACTGGCGCAGCCCCGTAACGGGCTGTACCTCAAGCGTTACTATGCTTAAATAGTAACCTACATGCTTTTGTTGTATTTTGTTTTCGCTAAAGTATTTGTTCTGGTCGAGTGATCCACCTTTTTAATTTGTTGCAGATGTCGAACCTTCTAGAGACATGTGTTGGATATGCCGACGAAGCGAGTCGTAGTTCGCGGAACCTATCCTCCGCAGCCTGGGCCATTTTTGATCCAAGCGGCGAGCTAGTAAGTTTCAGAGGTGTGTGTATTGGGCAATCAACGAATAACATCGCTGAGTATACTGCGTTGATAGAACTACTCTCTGATGCCATCACACGTGGCATATGCCGACTAATTGTCAGGCTAGACTCACAGCTCGTAATACTACAACTCAATGGTATATATTCCGTTCGCAATCCAGCTATTTATCGCATGTTCCTAAGGGTTAAGATTTTGGAAAGACAATTTGATTCAATTCAATATCAACATATTTCCAGAAATTTAAACACATTAACTGACTCATTAGCAAACTATGTGTTAGATAGACATTTGCAACATTTATAAAAAAGGACACATCATCAAAGATTGTACATATGGATCATATAACTCAAACAGAATAAAACTCGAAAATCAAAATATATAAGCTGTTTATAGTTCATACATAATGTTCTGTAACCAAGACAAAATTGGTCATATGACCCAAAGCTCAAAAAAGCGCTAGGGGGCACCCTAGCCTAGTGGTGCTCATGATAGCACGTCACGGCCTGTGCAATCATGCGCAAGAGACGAGTCCATCGTCTAGGCACACCAGTAGTGTGTCGCTGCAGCTGTAAAGGTAACTCATCAATCCTCACATCAGGAATGCCAAGAGTAAGGCTCTCAACCTGCTCCTGCACAGCTGTAAGGGTCTTAGTATCGTCGAGGTCGCGGAGGATAGCTCTCCTAGCAGGCTCCACTGCCGAGGCAGCAACTGGCGGTCTCGGATGAACTGCTGGACGAACAGGACCAACATCTGCATGCACACAAGAGTATGATTAAAAGTCTTGATAGAATAAAGCACAACAACATTATGAATAAGAACAGTAAACAGTGATATGGTCAAAGAATTTACCAATAGCGCCCCATTGTTCGCCATCCGGTAACACCAAATCTGGATCACCTCGGAAATCCATACCCACATATGGATACTCAGAGAAGACCATCTCCTGGCGCTCGAACCACCTGAAGAAGGCATCAGTAAAAGTAATCTGAGGTTGACCAGCATGCCTAGACATGTGATCAACCCACCTCTGCATGCATGGCTCGGTCGAAGAAGGAAAGTCGAGTATAATGTACTGAGGCTGCATCAGTGGGATTTTCTCCAAGGCGAAGGCAGTCAGAATAGAACCAAATCCAAAGTTCTTCAGCTTCCTGTCCTTCACCTTGGTCAATTGACTTTTCATCTGAACAAGTACTGCATCACACCAGTTGAATACTTTCGGTTGGAGACACTCCAAGGCGTGCTGCATATAAGATCTATTGGCAACATGTAGAGCTGCGCTACCGGCCATCCTACCAATGGTATACAGAATGGACCTGAGAGACCTGTCAGTAATCTCACGGATAACAATCTTGCTGTCTCTGCTCGGCTGAGAACCTTCCCTGCAATACTGGCGGACATAATCTCTCACGGAATCAGTCCCCCGGGCCGTACCTGACAAGGAAATGGGGGCACCTCACCTTGACAATCCAGTCAAGAAGTACATGTCCTCTATGGTCAAGGGGATGGACTTCCCCCTAATCTGGAATACTTGGTTAATAGGATCCCAAGCATCAAGCATATACTGCAGCAAAGTGATCTGTGCTCTCATGCTAGAGATACGGAAAAACTTCAGCAGGCCACAGTTCCGCAGCGCGTTCACCGTGACAGGGTCATGGAGGGCAATCATGTCCTCCTCTTCATGTTCTCGTTCTCGCCATGTAAGGGACATTTTGTTCAAAGTTCCCTGCAAAACAAACAAGAGAAGGAGTAAGTTCTTGATTTTGATGAAAAACTGGCGAAAATTCATCAAAAAATGAGCTGGAAACTCAGTTTTCTGAGCCCAACGCACGCAGAGAGTGTCCAACCTGCGCTGAAGGTCAGGCTGCCTTAAGGCAGCTTGACATTCAGCGCAGGTTTCGAATGGGGAACCTGCGCTGAAGTTAGGGCGCCCTGGAAAAACCCCTGAGGCTCAGAAAGACTGAAAAACAGGCATAAAACTCAAAAAGGAAACCATGAAAAGAAAGAGCTAGGGTTTAGCTCCTACCTGGTCCAGACGGCGCCGAAAATCGTCCGCAGAATCTCCCGAAATCAGCTGGTGAAAATCAAGGGGAAAGAGGCACCTCCAGAGCTCCAACAAACCAAATGCAAATGAAGTGGTAAAATGAGAGGTAAAAACACCTTTTATTGGCTTTTTACATAGTTCAAAGCGAAATATTAGGGTTATAATCTCATTTTCATGCAAATATTATTCATTTCTAACGAAGTTTGTTGCAGCAATTGAAAATGCAGTACTATCCTTGAAAAGAGAAAAGCTAGTAATGGTAAAAAATCAAAATCTGACCATATATCGAGCAGTTTTAGCACATAGTTCATGCTCGTTAAAAAATAAACATGAGATTCGAGCAGTTTTACCGCGGAATTTATGCTCGTTAAAAAATAGAAAAGCGAAGATCCGAGCAGTTTTAGTACATAGTTCATGCTCGTTAAAAAATAAACATAAGATTGAGCAATGTTTTGGCGCATTCGAGCTCTTTAAAAAATGAACCCAGTACCGGTAAATAACCACTGTGATCGTAAATTTATCAGCCATAAAAGCCTTGGTCGTGTTTTGCACCTGCCACCTCCACTGTCATTTGGCCGATCGTTCACCTCCATATGATTGTTTACCCATTTTGAGGGACAGCTGCGAAGAGTGATTTCACCTAGCGATCCTTGTGACACTGCCGTGATTGGAAAATTCCAACCTGTACCTGGAATCTGCTGCTATCCCTGTTTATCACTCGTTCCTCAAAAGACGAGTCTTCTTTGAGCTCTTTTCAACTGACTCGTAAAATATGAAAAGTTTGCCGAGTTTTGGCCTTCCAGCTCGTTAAAAGGACCGGAAGAGCTATCCCTCCTTTAGATTTTAATCTTTTTGGACCTGAGGGATTATTGCACAAAAAGGTCGAGCGCTTGTTTTATTCGGCTCGTTAAAGTTATGGAAAACTCATCCCTTTTGTATTGTTTTATACTTTTTCGGACTTAAGGGATTAGATGACGAAAAAGGAATTTTGGAGTTAACTTTCTGTACCTTTTTAGACTCTCTAAAAATGAAAAGGACCGAGTTTTCCTTGTCGTTAGACTCGTTAAAATGATTAAATAGCGACAAACTTGTCTTTAGACGAGAACAAGTTTCCCTATCGCTAGGCTCGTTAAAACATAGCGATGGGCTTGCCCGAAGGGCAGGTTATAGAACAAGCATATGTTATCCTCCTCAAGCTTGAAAAAAATAAAGAGGCACTGGTCAGAAATGACTGGGGAAAAATTGGGAGAACCTCAAAGCTTTAATGGTAGCAAGTCGCTCTTGAACATGACACTTTTCCTCCGTATCATATCGGGTTGGGTTGTTCCATTCACCTGTCTCATCACCATGGTCTCGCCAAACCATCCACATTTGGGGTAACGATACCGATCCATCGCATCAGTGTCATTATATGTTCAAGAGATGTTGTTCAGAAAGAGTCAACCGTGTCCCATCCACTGCCATACATTATCCTTCATCCATCCATGATCGCCACCCTGAATCATATGTCACAGATTGTTTTCACCTCCATCAAAATCATTAGCTCCATTCCGTGTCACTGATGTGGGATTCATTAAGGCCCTCCTTTGACGGATCGCTTCTTGTCGACTTCAGCTCATTATCCAAGAAGTTGATCTAGGAACAACCCCCTCAGTACTTTGAAGCTTGCATGCCTCAATGGCAAGTTTCTCACTTCCGGCGACAGGTATACATCAATGACCTTCGACCAGAAGATTTTGCGTGGTGTTCGACGCCAAGTCCTTTATTCACACCACGTGAATTGTACTGCAGTACCTTGAGGGTCATTATCATTATCGGTGATTCCTCTCGCGCTTGTTAACGGTTTACATCATTGACCGGTAATCAAGCGATGTCTTTCCATGTTCGACTTCAGCGCAATTCTCACATGGATCGACTTGTACTTAGAGTGAAGATCGAACGAGTTTGAAGACCCCGGATCTAGTTTCATCCATCCGAGCTGCGATATATATTCGGGAAATATAAAGACATTTGATATGTACATCATTGCAGCAGATGATCATCCTGCTCAAAGGATGATAATTTCAGCAGAGAATTATCAGTCTACCATCAGACGATCGTCTGTTCTATGTACCAAAATGAATTTATAAAGCTGAGCATGGGAATGCCCGCCTCAGCTAGATCATGAAAGTAGAATGAAAAATAATGTATTATTACAGGTCACCTCTCAGCGATTGAATGAACTTCGGATCCTCCTGATAAAGCATTTCACCCGATAAACGACCTCATACTTTAGGGGGCAACTGTTATAGACATTTTTGTGCCTTACAGCATGAAGCATGAAATGTCCATAATCTAAGGGATCCAAAGTCCCTAAACATGTTGTTCCTACCCCTAGAGGAACAAGGTCAACAAACCACAGCACTGAATATCAGTTCTCCACCTGAAAACACTCAAAAACAAGGCAATTATGGATCATGTCAACTGCTCCACTGAGCATCTGCGCTGAATGTCAACTGCTCCACTGTCTACCTGCGCTGAATGTCAACTGCAAAGAAGGCTACCTGCGCTAGGCGAGTTGGGACATGTGGCACAGTCATTCCTCAAGGTGTCAATGCCCAGGAAGCTTCCAAAATGACACTTGGATCAGGGAATTCGACTGGTGATGAGTAAGACGGTCTAGATCTCCAAGTGGAAGCAAGAACCTCCAAGTGGACTCAAGAACTGAAGAATAACTGAAGTGGGAGAGGACACTAGTCAGCTTCATGCCAGCCTCAAGCTGACTCATCCTTTCTCCAAAACTCCTATATATAGAGCTCTCTCATGAGGTCTAAGGAGGCTGGAATCTTGTGAACGTAAGGAAGTGCTGTTGGTTTGAGTATAGAACTATTGGGTGATTTGCTTTGAAGAAGGTGAAGAGGAGATTTCTTTCTGCTGGGAGGTGATGCTGGATTGGGCCTCTTATGGTTGTATCACTTCCTGAACTTTACTTCTTCCATTAATAAAGCATTTGAGGTTCTTCTATATGCATGTGTTTCAATGGTGTATTGTTATACTTGTGTATTTGATTTATTCTAATCCTTGAATCAATTATGAATGTATGCTTCTTGTAGTTTCCCTCTCTTGCCATTTTGCAGGATCTTGTTGTAGTTGGGCCAGTGAAAGAGCAAGGAGCTGGGAGCAAGCAGCAAAGAGAGAATATTGGATCAATCATTAGCGAAAGACATCGGTTAGTGGATCCCTTTCTCCCCTCTTTTACATCTCATAAAGAAGTAATCTCAAATAGCTTTGCTTTGATTGTTGTTGAGGTACTATCACCCTTAGAGTGGGATAGGGTCATTCCGTATTGGATACTTTTCCCAACAACACTTTTCCTTTTCTCTGCAACTCCTTCAGCCTCAAATCTCTGGTCAGTCGTTGGCTTCGAGGTGCATCAAGTTCATCGTATCTCGACACGTAGAGTCCTGGCAATTTCTTCATAAGATTATCACGCTTACTACAGAAGGACCTCTTACTGTCAGGACAATCTGCCGACTCTATGTCCATCCCGTCTTCTATCAGAGGACGAGTATTGGAGTCTCCCATTTCTCAATTTCTTCACAAATCCAACAAAGAAGGGTGTCTGGAGCCTTCTATAGCAGGGGTTTGTCGCTATTTCTGGGACGAGGATCCCAGCTTTCTATGCTTGCTGCCTGCGGCGAGATATTTCTTAAATTTAATCGATTCCCTGGCTTCACAGTTTAAGCTGGTGATCACAGGCGAAGGGCCAGGACAGAGCGACCAGACGGGTATAGATTCCCTTTTGGCCTCTGCAGCCCCTTGTCTTGCATTTCATCCTGGTGGAAGAAACTAATCCGTTGAAAAGGTGGTTGTATGCTCGGATAGCCACGTCGACAGGTCAGTCTAAGATCTAGAGTTTATAACATCAAATCAGATTCAGTCAGATTCAATTTTGGTTTAGGCTCTGCTTAACGGTCCGAACGATTTTATCGCCATTAACCATCTGTGCAAAAACGAATTTAGCCCATAATCAGTTTTATTATGAAAACTGTGATCATGGAATGAATAACTGCATCCAGTAAGAAAATTTAGAAACCTTTCAAACAATACTATTCCTGACAGGATCAAACAAAAATTTCCACCGTTTAAACCAAATTCTCCACTTTCACCGACTCATTACTATTTTCTAAAGCTAATACTATTCGTAAATAAATTATTACAAAATAATAAAATCTTGAAACTTCCTTTCATCAGTATACCGACCCTGACTTGGAGGTCCGACCTTGACTTGAAGCTCCTTATTGACCCTCAGAATTTAATCAACAGATCTGAGGATGAGCTATCCAGTTATAGTTCATGATGATACTACCTTTCAATTTGCAAAATAGTATGTGTTTGTCCTTAAAAACCCTAATATTGATGGTGAAAGCTCAAACCCTAAAACATTCTGATTGTGAAAATCACAAAGCTCAAATTTATAGTATCAAGAAAATCTCTGTGCACAAATTTCACCAGAACATATTATCGGAAAAATAAAAAAACATCTCAGTTAACTGCATGTTTGGAAAGTGTTTACTTCCAGTTATAATGTTAATTTTGACCTAATAATACGCTGGCATTTTGGGGACACTGGCAGTTTTGAAGAGTCTTTTGTTTTAGTCCTACCAGCGATTCTTTGCAACATATTGATACATCTTAATGTTTCACAGATTTTCATTTAATAGTTCAAAAAATGTATACCAACTTGTGCATGAACTGTAAAAATCATTCCATGAACTTGTGCATGAACCGTAAATTTTCCTTTTCTGCAAACAAATTTAAATTTAAATTTAAAGGAAAAAACGTTTAATTTGTAGTTTGACTAAAGCGATCTGTTTTGTCGTTAATTTCCTGCCAATCGACACAAGGTTTGATTTTAGCAGAAAATGAAGCGTGAAGAATGAGGTCTGCATTTGATTAGAGTCTCTGATTAATTTAAAGATCAAGATTTGACAAAATTCGACATGTTCCATAACTCCAATAATTCAATTTCATTAAATAATTTAGAATGGACAAACATTGCATTAAGTCATTCAGAAATTTGTGTCATATTCATTGTTGCACACACTCATCTGAATCAAATATATCTTAAATTAAGATAAAAATCCACCATGGTTAAGGAATTTTGTATGTTTGTTTTAATGATTGGGGGCTGTCAGTGCCACCCACTAAATCAACTGATAAGTAAAAGATCTGCACTAATCAAAGGGCCAATTTATTATGGAGTTTCAAGATTCTTTTTTTCACTAGCATAGAACATATATTGTTTTCTATGGGGTGTTTATCTCTATGAATTTATGACTTCAAGTCTTTAAGCTGTTAGACGTATTACAGGACACATTTTCCACAGCAAAACAAATACCCAATTCTTCTGCGTTAGGAATAGTCTACCCTTGAAATTCTTGGAGCGTGCACATGGATATCATCTTAACTTTGTCAGTCGCTATTCTTAGAGGTTACCTGATTTCAAATTTCTTCTCTACAGAACTCTTTAATCCAACCCAAGTTTACTATATTGCATGAAATTTTTTCCTCTAATTAATGGATTTCAGCTTCAGTGGATATTGAGTAAAGTTGTCTGGAAAATCCGCATGGAACTTTCCCTGATTATTGAATTCTAACTTCAATGGATGTGGATTACTGTAGCTTACATGGTAGTTGGAGTTGGCTCAGTGGATGTGAAGCCTGGGCTGTTAGTGCTAGCATTCCTATGGATTCCTTCCACGATACTTGTACCCTCTCTAAAATGCTCACTGCTCTCCATGATTTGCCTCATAATTTGTTGTTCTATCACAAAGCTCCTAATATCATTAATCATTTTTAGTACAGCTATATGTTAAGTACATGGTTGGCTTCTGAAATGTGTCCCTTTGGGGTTTTCTTTAATAGTAAAATAGTCCTTTCGGATGATAACCGTGACTTTGCGAAACAGCTCTTCAAAAGGATCTTCCGATTGATTTCTCATTTTCACCTTTTTCATAGATTAACTTAGAACATCTGCACTCAATTCATAAAACTGCAAAATTGCTAATAAACCTAAGTCACTGACATGGCAGCGACATATTAAGGGTAGAAGCAGTTAGTCTAGGTGCTTGAGTCCTTACTTTTCACAACCCTTAATCACAACCTAGGTTAGGAGGGCAACCCATATCAGTATTTCTCATATAGTTTCCAGGAAATATGGATATTAGGAGAGATTTGTATCGTCAGTTCATCCAAAATTCTGTGAAATACAATCCTACAGTTAGTAAATTTGTTACAGTCAAAGGTGGATTACATCTTATTCACCTTAGCAATGAAAGGATCTTTTTCCTGAGAACCGAGTAAAAAGGTTGGGCAACTAATGATTACAGAGCGAGGTCCCCTAACAGAACCACCCAACAGTGACTTAGAAGGAAAACTGGGGAGATGTGTTGAATTTTTTTTTATAATACAAAACACTGAAGATAGTTATTTCTTGATATTCAATACGCTACGAAGATAGAAAATTTTGTGGTCATGGCAAAAGTAAGTTCAAGTTCGATCCTCGGAAGAGGCAAGTTTCTTCGGAATACAAAAAAACTAAGGAGGGGGCTGGAGCTTATATTCTAGAATAGAATGCCCTTTAATGTGAATTTGGTCACCGGGATTTTGAACGACACTACTCATTTTATGCCCTCAATCCACATTCTCCGATTTATGTGCTCTTCAATTGATCCCTAGATTAATGTACACTGCTTTCCATACTTTTTAATGTTAACTTTTAAGGTTTTGATTTTAAATATCCCTCAGATAGTGGAAACTAACAAGTGAGTTAAGGGAGCTGGGTTAGGGTTTTTCCACTTTGTGCAATAAAATATTAGTTCACATAATCAATGACTATTAAAATACCTTGGTAAACATGAATGTAGATATTTATGACCCCAATTGGGGTCCACTTTAGACATTCATAAATGAAGAAAATCGTTTTCTGTAGCCCTTACTCAGTTTCAAGTTTTTGCATGAAGTTTAATGCCCAAACCTAATATTACATGTAGCTGAGATAAATGTTAAACCTGCATTCTGTGAAATTTTTTGAATCTTACACATCAGAACCTTTACTGCATTTTTTGGTTTACTATCTCCTACTTGTTCTTTGCATAAACAAAGTTATTTAAATGCATAAATATCAAATTAAACACAAATGCAGCCTTCCCAAAATAAACAGATCAACATGTTCTAAAGTTTAATTTTATGGCTAAGAAGTAACTTGAATAACTTGAATTGATCTATTGCTTAGGGTTCTCTATGGACTATCTAGAATGTGGTAGAAAATGTTAGGAATAATGCTAATAAGTCTTAGATATCACGTAGATTTTGAACAAATCAAAATGGCGAAAACACGAAGGAACCAAGGGCTTGGAGAGTCTTCACAAGGACCTCCTTCAAATAACCCATTACCTTCACCAGAATTGACTCTCATCCTGCGTTCCTTGGAAGCAATTAATGAAACCTTAAGAGGACGCCAAAGAAATGAAATGGAAGGGGAACACCCTTCATCAGGGTTAGGGAACCCCGAGGGATCTAGAGATTATGATAGAAGACCTCCAGTTGAGGACATTACTAGAGAGCTCCAGAAGATTAAACTCCCAGAATTTGCAGGAGGTCGTGCCAGTGAGCGTGCAGAAGCCTGGTTAGAGGGGATGGGAAGGTGTTTCGCACTAAGGGATTACAATTCCAATTCCAAAGCCAAAATAGCAATATTCCAACTCAGAGATAGTGCTCTGAATTGGTGGGGTAACTTGGAGTGTCAACTACACCTCACTCCAGACACAGTTACTTGGGAATTGTTTGAGGAGAGGTTCAGGAAGAAGTACCTACCAGCATATTATGAAGAACAACAGGTAGGAGCCTTCCATGCCCTGATACAAGGAGGTCGTACTGTAGAAGAATATGAAATTTGATTTATGGAATTGGTCAAGTATGTTTCCTACATGGATACTGACCAGCGCAAGCGGATCGTTTTATGTATGGATTAAGACCGAAGATTAGGGCAATGGTACAGATGTGGAAACCATCCTCAGTTGCAGAAGCTGTAGAACAGAATTGTTATGTCAAAGAACACCTAGATTTAAAGGGTGAAGGCAGAGCCATATTTCCACGTCAAACAGGGTTTATGGGGAAGGCCCCTTGTACCTTCCCAAGGGGGGGGAGTCGGAGGCCACCACCATATGGAAACAGGGTTATACCTAGAACACCAACAGTAGGAATTTCAATGGTTTCTAGTGTAGCTTCACCCACAGTTTCAAGGGTGCGTACAAATCAAAGTCATAGGCGAGGAACAACAAGTGGGGGTAGGGGTTCGAGGGGAAGAAACTCTTTCCAAAGAACTCCACAACATTCAGTTCAAGGTCCACCATGCATCACTTGTTGGGGATGTGGAGGACCTCATTACTAGTGGGACTGCCCAGAGTTTCGAACCAGTAACAACAAAAGAGAGGGAAAAGAACTAATGGGGGGAGCAGGTAGCCACCACCGAATCTATGCCGTAGTTGACAATCAACAAGTTGAACACCAGCCTGCCGTGGTAGAAACCTCAGGTATGATAAAAAAAGTAAAAGTTAAAATTTTGTTTGACTCTGGTGCTATAGATAGTTTCATTTCACCAGTTGCATTAGAAAAATGTGGGTTGGCAACCTATGAGCACGATGACTTTAAACAAGTTGAGATGGCTTCTGGAATAAAACAAGTAGTAGGGCCTAGTGTTGACCAATGTCAGGTAAACCTCGGGGTGTGTATGACTAAGTTGAAGGCATATGTCACAAAATTGGGAATGTATGATGTAATTGTTGGAATGGATTGGCTAGAAGCTCATCAAGCTTTGGTAGGCTGTTTCAAGAAGAAGGTGATCTGTTTAGATGATGAAGGTAGGCCAATTGAGATTTGTGGAATCAAGAGGGGAGTGTCCCTATGATTCATATCCATGATGAAGGTAAAACGTTGTCTCAGACAAGGTTGCAAACTGTATTTGGTCAAGACTGTAAGTGACCAGAAAGGACCTTCCCTAGATCAACATCCAGTTTTGGCTGAATTCAAGGATGTTTTTCCAGAGGAATTGCCTGGATTACCTCCTGTAAGAGAGATTGATTTCACCATTGATCTAAAACCAGGCGCAGAACCAATATCTAAGACACCCTATAGGATGACAACTCCAGAGCTTTGTGAGTTGCAGATTGTTATAGACATTTTTGTGCCTTACAGCATGAAGCATGAAATGTCCATAATCTAAGGGATCCAAAGTCCCTAAACATGTTGTTCCTACCCCTAGAGGAACAAGGTCAGCAAACCACAGCACTGAATATCAGTTCTCCACCTGAAAACACTCAAAAACAAGGCAATTCTGGATCATGTCAACTGCTCCACTGAGCATCTGCGCTGAATGTCAACTGCTCCACTGTCTACCTGCGCTGAATGTCAACTGCAAAGAAGGCTACCTGCGCTGGGCGAGTTGGGACATGTGGCACAGTAATTCCTCAAGGTGTCAATGCCCAGGAAGCTTCCAAAATGACACTTGGATCAGGGAATTCGACCGGTGATGAGTAAGAGGGTCTAGATCTCCAAGTGGAAGCAAGAACCTCCAAGTGGACTCAAGAACTGAAGAATAACTGAAGTGGGAGAGGACACTAGTCAACTTCATGCCAGCTTCAAGCCGACTCATCCTTTCTCCAAAACTCCTATATATAGAGCTCTCTCATGAGGTCTAGGGAGGCTGGAATCTTGTGAATGTAAGGAAGTGCTGTTGGTTTGAGTATAGAACTATTGGGTGATTTGCTTTGAAGGAGGTGAAGAGGAGATTTATTTCTGCTGGGAGGTGATGCTGGATTGGGCCTCTTATGGTTGTATCACTTCCTGAACTTTACTTCTTCCATTAATAAAGCATTTGAGGTTCTTCTATATGCATGTGTTTCAATGGTGTATTGTTATACTTGTGTATTTGATTTATTCTAATCCTTGAATCAATTATGAATGTATGCTTCTTGTAGTTTCCATCTCTTGCCATTTTGCAGGATCTTGTTGTAGCTGGGCCAGTGAAGGAGCAAGGAGCTGGGAGCAAGCAGCAAAGAGAGAAGATTGGATCAATAATTAGCGAAAGACATCGGTTAGTGGATCCCTTTCTCCCCTCTTTTACATCTCATAAAGAAGTAATCTCAAATAGCTTTGCTTTGATTGTTGCTGAGGTACTATCACCCTTAGAGTGGGATAGGGTCATTCTGTATTGGATACTTTTCCCAACAACAAACTGGCGACTCCGCTGGGGATCGTATCTTGTTGGTTGTTTGTGTTTTTGCTATTCATTTCCTAAACACAGGGAGTACCGAATCGAACTGCATTTGGATCTTTCAAATGCAAAGTAGAGGGCAGCTACTCTAGCTCAGTCTCTGGGCATGTTTATGATTTGAAGAGCTGATCCACAAGGACTCTGAACAACTCTTAGTGATAGATTTTCATCCTCCTTTTCATCCTTTAGTGTGTACTTGATTGATAGCTTTTGATTTGGCCAAAAACTGTGAATTTTTGAGCAATCTGTAACCCGGAAACTGAGAAAAACGAAAGTTTATCTCTTCATTGCAGGCACTGTGAAGGCAGTCTGCATTTCATCGTAGGTCCCGAAGGGGCTACCTGCACTGAATGTCAAATTGACAGTGTACTACCTGCGCTGAACCAGTTTTGCCTTGTGCAACTGGGGTTCCCTGCTGTTTATTGCCCTGTTTTCATCCTTGTTTTTGTAGCCTGTTACCAGTCAATGTGCCTATCTGAAACCAACTTTCCTTGCCACTATTCCGCCTCGGTTGTATAAAGAAACTGTATTTGTTCTTTGTGTATTTCTTATGCCATTTGCAGTTTCCCATAACGAAAAGTGAACTAGTCTTGCTGTGGCCTCTTAGATCTAGACCTGTGATAAGTGTCGTTTTGATCTTAAGAGTTAGTTTGTTTGCTGTTCATAGCTGATTGAGCTTTTGCTTTCGTCATATGGTTTGAATTTATGTATTTCTAGTGTTGAAACAAGTAAATCTTAAGGTGTCTTTTGATTTTGGACAAAAGCTTGTTTGCTTTCACTTGAAATTGAATTCAAAGTTATACAACAGCTTTCTTTTTGTAATACATCAACATTAAGAAAGAGAAAAGAAATACCTGCATTGTGCATGTGCATTTTGACAGCTTGTATGTTGATTTAGGAAAAAGTGCATTAGTGTGTGCTCTATGATCTGTGTGAAAAGATAATGTCTTTCTTTTCCCTCAGTAGTTAAGATTTTCATAAGTTGAAAAGATTGAAAAAGCTTGCTTATCATCTTTAGACTGCATTTAAGAGTTGTACCATACATCTCGTGGTGATCCATAAAGGCAAACTGCTAAACAAGATCAACATTAAAATGAATTGAATTTACATAACAACGCTTTGAAACATAACACAAACACATAGAGGTCTAAGCTAGAGACGTGTTCCGGCGTCATTAAACGTGATATCTTAGTGTTGAGTGGTTGGGTGATTCCTCCACGGTGAAGCGATAAGTATCAATACGGACTTGTGCTCCCACGTACCGTCGCGTATATATTGGGAGACCCCTATAGGAACAAAGCCTTTATCCATAGGAAACCGTGTCGGCTGCCCTACTGATCGCAATGCAGTGAACACAGCATTCACGAAGATCGACCACTCGTACAGTAAAACGTATTCTGTGGTTTTGCGAAAAGTTTGGCACACCCTCTGCCTAGAACTCCAGAGTAGTTTCTTTTGGCCTTTTTCAAACTCTATAACTGAAAAAGTCCATCCGAGCATTTGTCACTTCGGGCTCGTTAAAACATCGAAGGAGACTAGAGTCATCTTTAGCTTTTTCTCGACTCTTAAAAAGTGAAAAAGCAAGTTGTGTCTAAAGCGTCGTTATAAAATTTATTTTAAACGAAACATAATCACCTCCTATTCCTGCGTTGATCTGTAGGTTGAGAACATGGAACGCCCCAACCAAGGAATTCCACATGATGGAAATCCTAGTCCTTTCTCCTCTTGGGGAGAAGTTGGTGCACCCCACATGGCCACATTGTCGCTTCCAGGACTGACAATTGGCCTGCCAATTTGGCTATTCTCAACCAATGTAGTTCAGAACACCATGGTTCCTGAACAGTCGAGTCAACAGTCAGATCAGTCTAGAGCTGCCCAGCAGCCTTCTACTTCCTATAACTCTTCTTCCAATCCTTCATCTTCGCAAGGTAGAGCCGGCAAAAGCCAAGCTCCCATGGAGAAGAAGGAGAAGAAGAAGAGAGAGAAGAAGAAGAAGGAGCCTAAGGCGACTGGGGGCAAGCAAAAGACATCTGACAAAAATCCACACACAGCACAGACCGGGCCTAAATCGCCATGTGTCATATGTAGAGGAGACCACTTCCATAGAGATTGTCCCTGTAT
This sequence comes from Pinus tabuliformis, assembly GCA_031772625.1. Classification (NCBI taxonomy): domain Eukaryota; kingdom Viridiplantae; phylum Streptophyta; class Pinopsida; order Pinales; family Pinaceae; genus Pinus; species Pinus tabuliformis. Next base: position 1,231,626,891 of record CM062816.1, read on the forward strand.
TCCCCGGATACTAAGGGACTGGTCCCCTCGTTTGCACAATTCGGGAGCATCAACCTTTGATAGCCATGTTGAATGCTTACCATCAACCAGCGAAAGTGAAGGTTCAAGACAAAGAGGGGGAGCAAGATCCCCCTGCAAACTGTGTGAAGGCGATCACGCCATCCACTGTTGTCCCTTCTTAGACGAAGCGAAGAGAGTTTTGGAAGATCGCCCGGTTTCACCGTTGAGACTTCCTCCTGGATACAAGAAACTCGTGCCAAGTCCTTCGTTGGTTGAGAATACAGCTGGCCCGCTCAAGTGGTCAGCTGAAGCGTCAGTCATTGAAAATGAACCTACTGAATCCAGACCGGACGAAAGTCCAAAGGTCGAAACGGCAGTTGACCCGGTTCTTCCTTCAGAAGTTTCATCGTCAAATGACACCGTCACTGAAGATTCATCTTCAAATGACACCCTCACTGAAGAGAATAAGGATGACACCATCCAAATTCTTTTCATCAACACAGACTTTGACGAGCATCAGGGCAATGCGCCCGTTCCTTTATCGCAGGAAGGAACATCGTCAGGGTCATATCCGGCCGTGTATTCGGTCCCACCACCAAGCAACCTGGTTGTGTCCTTTGATTGGAACCAACTAGGCAGACCCCGGTTGCTAGCCAGTATACCATTCAGAATCATGGTCCAAATATACAGAATGGTAATGGCTGGAACTATCATTGATGAAGGGGCATCTGTGAGTATCCTTTCCTCTATTGCTTGGAAAGCACTGGGTTCCCCGGCGCTTTTGCCTGAGATAAGAAATCTCTCGGGTTTTGATAAAGGAACCAGCCGACCATTAGGGATCCTCCCCAATGTGCCTGTTACATTGAAAGGGAAGACCGTTCAAATGAACGTGATGGTCGTTCAAGGACCCTTGGATTATAACCTACTCCTTGGACGAGACTATATATATTTCATGGGAGCTGTAGTCTCCTCACTCTTTAGAGTAATGTGTTTTCCACACGAAGGAAGAATGGTCAAGCTCGTAGATCAACTTTCATTTCCGGGATCACGCATCGCAAATAGTCACATACCAACCCTGAATGGTCTATTCAATCAAGAAATGTCTCCACCCCCAGTCCTCCTTCCCGATGAGTGTGAGTGATTCGGAAAGATGGGGCTGGAACCTAGGGGGCATGCATCCTGGTCTGCTTAGAAAACCTTGGGTATAAGATAGAATTTCCGCGGGAGAATATGACTAGTCCGTACCCCGTCCGTGGTTGGAAGAGGGGTTGTTCTAGAATAGGATTCTTTTGTCAAAGTTACGTGTTTGACAACAGTCATTCACCCTTGTCTATTTCGGTAGACATTGCCGAGGAAGTGTTCAGTTTGAAAGATTAACAGAACAATCTTTGGGTAACCTGAAAGAGGTAAGCCTCACCCTTTAAAACAAATGTTTTGACGGATAAGTAGGGGCAGCCTTGAAATTGTATTTTATACCTGGGGGCATGCAAACCTTTTGGAGTGCAAGCTAAGAGCGGTTATTTATCTATTTTTTGGGTTAGCCGTTTCCGAACTTGCATAAAGAAAGGATATGGAGTAAAGCTTAGTGAAGATGAAACTCCTTAAAAAATAGAGATCTCACAGGGGACATTTCTTATCTTATGACTGGTATATCGAGCAGTTTTAGCACATAGTTCATGCTCGTTAAAAAATAAACATAAGATTCGAGCAGTTTTACCGCGGAATTTATGCTCGTTAAAAAATAGAAAAGCGAAGATCCGAGCAGTTTTAGCACATAGCTCATGCTCGTTAAAAAATAAACATAAGATTGAGCAACGTTTTGGCGCATTCGAGCTCTTTAAAAAATGAACCCAGTACCGGTAAATAACCACTGTGATCGTAAATTTATCAGCCATAAAAGCCTTGGTCGTGTTTTGCACCTGCCACCTCCACCGTCATTTGGCCGATCATTCACCTCCATATGATTGTTTACCCATTTTGAGGAACAGCTGCGAAGAGTGATTTCACCTAGCCATCCTTGTGACACTGCCGTGATTGGGAAATTCCAACCTGTACCTGGAATCTGCTGCTATCCCTGTTTATCACTCGTTCCTCAAAAGACGAGTCTTCTTCGAGCTCTTTTCAACTGACTCGTAAAATATGAAAAGTTTGCCGAGTTTTTGCCTTCTAGCTCGTTAAAAGGACCGGAAGAGCTATCCCTCCTCTAGATTTTAATCTTTTTGGACCTGAGGGATTATTGCACAAAAAGGTCGAGCACTTGTTTTATTCAGCTCGTTAAAGTTATCGAAAACTCATCCCTTTTGTATTGTTTTATACTTTTTCGGACTTAAGGGATTAGATGACGAAAAAGGAATTTTGGAGTTAACTTTCTGTACCTTTTCAAACTCTCTAAAAATGAAAAGGACCGAGTTTTCCTTGTCGTTAGACTCGTTAAAATGATTAAATAGCGACAAACTTGTCTTTAGACGAGAACGAGTTTCCCTATCGCTAGGCTCGTTAAAACATAGCGATGGGCTTGCCCGAAGGGCAGGTTATAGAACAAGCATATGTTATCCTCCTCAAGCTTGACAAAAATAAAGAGGTACTGGTCATAAATGACTGGGGAAAAATTGGGAGAACCTCAAAGCTGTAATGGTAGCAAGTCACTCTTGAACATGACACTTTTCCTCCGTATCACATCGGGTTGGGTTGTTTCATTCACCGGTCTCATCACCATGGTCTCGCCAAACCATCCACATTTGGGGTAATGCTACCGATCCATCGCATCAGTGTCATTATATGTTCAAGAGATGTTGTTCAGAAAGAGTCAACCGTGTCCCATCCACTGCCATACATTATCCTTCATCCATCCATGATCGCCACCCTGAAGCATATGTCACAGATTGTTTTCACCTCCATTAAAATCATTAGCTCCGTTCCGAGTCACTGATGTGGGATTCATTAAGGCCCTCCTTTGACGGATCGCTCCTTGTCGACATCAGCTCATTATCCAAGGAGTTGATCTAGGAACACCCCCCCCAGTACTTTGAAACTTGCATGCCTCAATGGCAAGTTTCTCACTTCCGGCGACAGGTATACATCAATGACCTTCGACCGAAATATTTTGCGTGGTGTTCGACGCCAAGTCCTCTATTCACACCACGTGAATTGTACTGCAGTACCTTGAGGGTCATTATCATTATCGGTGATTCCTCTCACGCTTGTTAACGGTTTACATCATTGACCGGTAATCAAGCGATGTCTTTCCATGTTCGACTTCAGCGCAATTCTCACATGGATCGACTTGTACTTAGAGTGAAGATCGAACGAGTTTGAAGACCCCGGATCTAGTTTCATCCATCCGGGCTGTGATATATATTCAGGAAATATAAAGACATTTGACATGTACATCATTGCAGCAGATGATCATCCTACTCAAAGGATGATAATTTCAGCAGAGAATTATCAGTCTACCATCAGACGATCGTCTGTTCTATGTACCAAAATGAATTTATAAAGCTGAGCATGGGAATGCCCGCCTCAGCTAGATCATGAAAGCAGAATGAAAAATAATGTATTATTACAGGTCACCTCTCAGCGATTGAATGAACTTCGGATCCTCCTGATAAAGCATTTCACCCGATAAACGACCTCATACTTTAGGGGGCAACTGTTATAGACATTTTTGTGCCTTACAGCATGAAGCATGAAATGTCCATAATCTAAGGGATCCAAAGTCCCTAAACATGTTGTTCCTACCCCTAGAGGAACAAGGTCAGCAAACCACAGCACTGAATATCAGTTCTCCACCTGAAAACACTCAAAAACAAGGCAATTCTGGATCATGTCAACTGCTCCACTGAGCATCTGCGCTTAATGTCAACTGCTCCACTGTCTACCTGCGCTGAATGTCAACTGCAAAGAAGGCTACCTGCGCTGGGCGAGTTGGGACATGTGGCACAGTCATTCCTCAAGGTGTCAATGCCCAGGAAGCTTCCAAAATGACACTTGGATCAGGGAATTCGACTGGTGATGAGTAAGAGGGTCTAGATCTCCAAGTGGAAGCAAGAACCTCCAAGTGGACTCAAGAACTGAAGAATAACTGAAGTGGGAGAGGACACTAGTCAGCTTCATGCCAGCTTCAAGCTGACTCATCCTTTCTCCAAAACTCCTATATATAGAGCTCTCTCATGAGGTCTAGGGAGGCTGGAATCTTGTGAATGTAAGGAAGTGCTGTTGGTTTGAGTATAGAACTATTGGGTGATTTTCTTTGAAGGAGGTGAAGAGGAGATTTCTTTCTGCTGGGAGGTGATGCTAGATTGGGCCTCTTATGGTTGTATCACTTCCTGAACTTTACTTCTTCCATTAATAAAGCATTTGAGGTTCTTCTATATGCATGTGTTTCAATGGTGTATTGTTATACTTGTGTATTTGATTTATTCTAATGCTTGAATCAATTATGAATGTATGCTTCTTGTAGTTTCCATCTCTTGCCATTTTGCAGGATCTTGTTGTAGCTGGGCCAATGAAGGAGCAAGGAGCTGGGAGCAAGCAGCAAAGAGAGAAGATTGGATCAATCATTAGCGAAAGACATCGGTTAGTGGATCCCTTTCTCCCCTCTTTTACATCTCATAAAGAAGTAATCTCAAATAGCTTTGCTTTGATTGTTGCTGAGGTACTATCACCCTTAGAGTGGGATAGGGTCATTCCGTATTGGATACTTTTCCCAACAACACAGATGCAGTTAAAGGAGCTCTTAGACTTGGGATTGATCAGACCTAGTATTTCCCCTTGGGGTGCACCAGTAAATTTTTTCAAGAAGAAGGATGGTTCCCTGCACCTATGCATAGATTATAGAGACTTAAACAGAGCCACGATAAAGAATAGGTACCCAATACCTCGAATAGATGACTTATTTGATCAAATGAAGGGGGCAGCGGTCTTCTCAAAAATCGATCTACGATCTAGGTACCACCAATTGAGGATAAAGGAGGAAGACATCTCAAAAATTGCATTTCAAACTCGATTTGGGCACTATGAGTTCGTAGTTGTTCCATTCGGTTTAACCAATGCACCAACAATATTCATGAGCCTCATGAATGGTGTGTTCAGGAAGTATTTGGACCAATTCGTGCAAGTCTTCCTTGATGACATTCTTATATATTCCAAGAATGAAAAGGAGCATGAAAAGCACCTAAGGGTAGTATTGACTTGTTTAAGGGAAAATCAATTGTATGGGAAATTGTCAAAGTGTTCCTTCTTTCAGAAGAAAGTCCATTACCTTGGGCACATCATTTCAGGAGAAGGGATTTCAGTTGACCCGGAAAAGGTGAAGGCCATAATGGATTGGCCAGTACCAAAAAATGCCCATGAGGTACGTAGTTTTATGGGGCTAGCTGGGTATTATCGCAGGTTTGTGGAAGGGTTTTCAAGGATTGCAAAACCCATCACCACATTACAACGAAAGGGGGTTAGGTATGAATGGACAAATGAATGTGGCACTGCATTCACAGAGCTGAAGAGGTTACTAACTAGTGCACCGATCCTTCAAGTACCAGACATGAGAAAAGACTTCACTGTCTGCACCGATGCTTCGACGCAGGGATTGGGTGCAGTATTGATGCAAGAAGGTGGAGTAATAGCTTACGCTTCTAGAAAATTGAAGAAGCATGAAGAGTTATATGCTACCCACGACTTAGAATTGGCAGCAGTGATGTTAGCCTTGAAGCTATGGAGACACTACCTCATTGGGAGAAGATTTGAGTTAAGAACAGATCATGAAAACCTAAAGCATCTCTTCACTCAAAGGGATTTGAACGCCAGACAAAGGTGATGGAGAGAATTCATGAGTGAGTATGATTTTGAAATCTCATACATCAAGGGAAAGGAGAATGTAGTGGCGGATGCACTAAGCAGGAGGCTACGAACTTTCTTCCTAGTAGCCTTAAAGGTAAATTTAAGGGAGCGGATATTGGAGAAACTTTTTGAAGATAGTTAGTATTTAAAAGTCATGTCAGCTATCCAAAATGGGAAACAGATAGAACCAAAGTTTGAAGGATATGTCCTTGAACCAGATGGGCTATTGAGATTCCAAGGGAGAATATACGTACCTAAGGAAGGAGGTATAAGAGAAACCATCCTCGGAGAGTCTCATAGAGCACTCTATTGTGCACATCTTGGGGTAAAGAAGATGTACGCAGACACAAGGAAACTCTTCTTTTGGGCAGGCATGAAGCATGACATAGTCCAGTTTATCGCCAAATGTCTTGAATGTCAGCGAGTGAAGGCTGATCATCGCCATCCAGCAGGACTTCTACAACCTCATGACATCCCTACATCTAAATGGGAAGTAATTTCCATGGATTTTGTGGTGGGTTTGCCACTCACTTCCCAGAGGCACAATGCTATATTGGTTATAGTTGATAAATTGACCAAAAGTGCCCATTTCATCCCAGTAAGGGACACTTAAGATGTTACGGATGTGGCGCGAGTGTTTGTTAATGAAGTTATCCAACTGCACGGATTGCCCACAAAGATCATTTCTGATAGAGACTCCCGATTTACATCTAGGTTTTGGACGAGTTTGCAGTCAGCACTGGGAACTCAGTTAAACCTAAGCACTGCATATCATCCAGAAATAGATGGGTAGACCGAAAGTGTAAATCAGGTTCCGGAGGACATGCTTAGGATGTACGTCATGGATAATCAGACTCAGTGGGAAAGGTACTTACCATTGGTAGAGTTTGCCTATAATAACAGTTATCACAGTTCAATCGGGATGCCTCCTTATCAAGCTTTATATGGAAGACCTTGCAGGACGCCATTGAGTTGGGAAAAGTTGGAGGACCGAGTGATAGTTGGCCCGGAATTAGTTCAAGAAATGGAGGAGCAAGTAAAGCAAGTTTGGCAAAGGTTAAAGGAAGCACAGGATAGACAGAAGAGTTATGCTAACTCACATAGGATTGATCGCAGTTATGAAGTAGGGGACCAAGTTTTTATTCGTATCCAGCCCAACAAAAGCACCATCCGGTTTGGGAAGGGCACGAAATTGTCACCTCGGTTCGTAGGACCTTTTAGGATCAAAGAGAAGATTGGACCAGTTGCTTATCGTCTTGTACTGCCGCCCCATTTGCATAAAACTCATGATGTTTTTCATGTATCTGTTTTACGACATTATGTTTGTGATGAATCTCACAAACTGGATTGGCAGGACTTGCAGGTCTCGGACATGGGAACCATAATGGTAGAACCATTACGCATATTGGACCGTAGGGTTCGACAGCTCAGACGTCGCACGATGGACCAAGTTAAGGTCCAGTGGGACAAGTATAGCCCAGGATCTGCTACCTGGGAGGATGCAGAGACTATGCATCGTGACTACCCCTCACTTTTTGAGCATCTGTGATGCCTATTTTGACTTAGATAGCTACCTATGTTAAGATCATATTTCCATGTTATTTATTTATGAACATTATGTAATATTGATGCATTTGGTTGACACATAAAACTACTTATATGAATCAGTTGATAGATTTGATATTAATGATAGAAATGGTTGATGTATGGACTACATGTATGACTCACTTAGTGATGGACTATCTAGTGCATAACTTATCAGAATTATTTTGGTTCATATATAGCTCAAGTGGATATGATTTATTTAAATGAATGACTTAGCGAGAATTCCTAGATTGACACATGGATACTAGACTTAATAATGTGATGATTATATGTCTTGTTGTTATATAAATGCATGAATGAGAGCTAACCCGCAGGGGAAAAGAACTATGTGATAGCCAAGAGGGAAGGATGAGACATCTCATGAGGAAGGTATAATGTACATTATTTTACTTCATTTGGTATCTACTTGATATGCACTCTTATGACACAAGAAAAATGCAAATGACAGGTGGCAAGACGACCTGACTGGATTATTCGATGACAAGTCCAACCAGCTCTGTAGTGTGGTCTGTATTAGGGTATTAACCCTAGTTCTGCAGGAGGGGTGGAGGCATTTCCCACCGTGTATCCTCCAAAACCTGGAATCGTGGGAGGGCAGTGGTGGACACGCTCCCCTAGACGTGTGATGACGATTGCCAATTGCCTGCTGGGGAAGTTAGGTCGATGTATTCGACGCTTCCACCATGTCGGTTTTATTAGTGGTTAGTATGGCCGTTGCCACTAATAAAGCAACAGAGGACGGATAGGGTGGGAATGGAAGTAGGCTAGGGTGGATAGGAGGATATAGACCAGTTGGAGACTCTTGATGGGAAGAAATGCCATTGTCAGACTTATTCGATTTTATTGCTATAACTCTCTCTGGTTGCTATGCTTTCAAACTCCTTGCATCATTCATTCTAACTTCGGGACGAAGTTCTCTGAAGGAGGGGTGTATGTAATGCCCCACTTAAATCTTATCCTACAAATTTTGTTAATGTTTACATTATCTAAAAATATTGAGAAATATTGGTCTAATATAAAATTCATGATTTCCATTATTCAAATTCCCCACTTACCTTCTCAAATTGAATATTAGGTAGGATATGGTCTCCTTCCATTATTTCAAAATATATGTATTCATTTCACATTACCCAATGTACCGTCACATTTACTAAGGAGAAGACATGGTCCTCTCCATGTAATTACATCTCACATTCCCCAATGTACCCTCACATTTACTTGGTAGAAGACATAGTCCTCTCCATCTTATTATCAATATATATATTCATTTCACATTCCCCAATGTACCCTCACATTTACTAAGGAGAAGACATGGTCCTCTCCATGTAATTACATCTCATGTTCCCCAATGTACCCTCACATTTAGTTGGGAGAAGACATAGTCCTCTCCATCTTATTATCAATATATATATATATATATATATATATATATATTCATTTCACATTCCCCAATGTACCCTCACATTTACTAAGGAGAAGACATGGTCCTCTCCATGTAATTACATCTCACATTCCCCAATGTACCCTCACATTTACATGGGAGAAGACATGATCCTTTCCCATTAAATTCTCAATTTTATATTCATGTCACATTTCCAAATGTACCCCTAGCTTACTAGGGAGAAGAGAAGTCAATTGTAAGGATGGAAGAGAAGTTAATGACATTAATGAGAGGTGGTTGAGATGGAGAAGGGAAGGAGGGTATAAAAAGGGAAGGGGGAAGGAAGAAAAGGGGGGGGGGGGTTGGAGTCTTGCTTAGGATTGGGGGGGATTGGTTGTGATTGTTTGGCCTTGTCATGATTTTGGGAGACCTTGGAAACCTGTGGAGGTTTCTTGGGTTTGAGAAGAGGAAAGTATCATTATCTAGTTTTGCACATTCTTCTTGAGGACACACTATATCTGGTTGGACTTGGGCACGGAGGGCTAGGGAACCTGTGGAGGTTTCCTGGGCTAGGAATTTATTTCCTAGTTGGCTGGGAGGTAAATCCGGTTGGGTCGGTGAGAAGGAGCATTCAGCAGGAGCTATAAGACAAAGGTATCATCATCAACCACTGGAACAGGTATTTTCCATGGACCACTCTTGTTAAGTTGATATCAATGGAATGCTCACCTTAATTTATGTTGCTTATGATAAAGTGATAAGATGTTAAATGTTTAAATCTATGTAAGAAGGTCAGCAAGTTCTTTTTTTACTTTTAAAACAGTAGGAAAATAGATCTGTTAGTGTATAATAGATTGAGACTCTAATAATAGGAATCAGGCCCCTTACACCCCATAGATTGTAGAGTGCCACTCAGCGCAATCAACCACTAAAAAAAGGTGAAAAGAAAAAAAAAAAAAATCATGCATTCAAACCCTTAGGCAGGAGCGAACTAATCTGTACAATAAGGACATGAAAAATTCTTATTTGTCCATTGTCTTGTTCTCCACAATCAAGGTCTGCATTATCATAATCAGTAAAGCCTTTGTACAATAAGGACATGCACAATGCTTACTTGTGCATTGTCTTTTGATGAATTGTTGATTGCAACAATGCTTGCTTGTGCATTGTCTTTTGATGAATTGTTGGCTGCAACCAAGATCTGCATTGTCTTTTGATGAATTATTGTTGGCTGCAATCAAGATCTGAATTATCATGATAATTAAATCCTCAGCTCTAGATGAAATTTATGCTTTGACCATATAAATCATCGAAATTATTTACCCATAAGAACAAAAATCATCTTTAGTAGAAAGCAAGAACTCTCGAGTCCAAATTCATACCCATGTACAAATGGCCAAAATCTTCAGGTCGAATGACCTTGCCCTTCCTCCATCTAATCGTTGATACTCTCCTAAGGTGTTTCACATGCAAACTCCATCTAGGGTTCAAATCCCATTCTTCTTCTAGCATTTCCACGTAGATATTAACAAGGCAGACAAAAATGCAGTGCTACAATGTGATGTTGTAATCTGTGAATATTTTATTTGAACCCAGCCCTAAACTATAAATGAAAAAGAAAATAAATATTTATAATGGAAAAAATAAAAGAAATATTTATAATATAAAATCAAATATATAAATTGCAATTAGGTTAAATTAAAAAGAAGAAGAAGAAGAAGTTAAAAATGATATTGGGATGAGTGTAAACATTTAAATATGGCATAAATTAATAATAAAAAGTTAAATTAATAAAAATAATAAAATTAAATTTGTTATATTTTGATTTTGTTATTAACTTGTCAATAGGCTTTGTTACAATACCATGGGCCAATACCATGACTTATCATTACTACAAGTCCAAAAACCATAACTTATTTCACAACCAAAACATATATGACAAAATATTCACCCCCACATTATGGTAGATATTATTAACTTGTAAAAAATAGCCTTTGCTACAATACCATGGGTTAATACCATTAATTATCAATACCACATTCCCAAAAAACATAAATTATTTCACAATAGAAATATTTTATAACAATATGACAATATTGTTAACCATTGATATTCATCATCACATTACCATGGATATTAACTTGTAAATCGGATTTGTTATAATACCATGGGCCAATACCATGGCTTATCAATACCACATGCCAAAAAACCATAACTTATTTCATAGTAAAATATTTTATTTTAATTTAATTTTAATTTTTTTTTTTTAATTGAATCTAAAAAGGAAAATGTTACAATTTGAGATATATCTAAACCCTCTATCCCCATGACTACTAAGAATGTTCCCATAGAAATTAAATTAAGGTTTTAATGAAATTAAGCTAAGATCCATCTTAGCTAAGGATCCAAGGGATGAGAGCAAGAAAATTGACTAATTATAAAGTTTTTCATTATTTTATTTTTTTTGATATGATTGATCTAAAATATAGGTTTGATATTTTACAACCAATTATGTTTTTTTAATTTAGATTATTTCTTAAACACAATACAATGTGATGAAATTTAAGAGAGAGTTTGGGAGGGGGTGGAGAGAGGGAGGGAGATAGTGAAAAAGTTGGAGGGCAGAGAGAGAGAGAGAGAAAGAGAGAGTGATGGGGGTGGGAGAGAGGGAGCGAAAGAAAGGAAGAGAGGGAGAGAGATAGAGAGAGAGAGAGAGAGAGAGAGAGAGAGAGAGAGAGATGGAGTTGGAGTGGGAGAGAGAGTGAGGAAAGAACAAATACATAGAGAGATAGAGGTGGAGAGAGAGAGGAGTGAGAAGGGAGACATGGAGAGAGAGTGAGGGAGAGAGGAGAGGAGGGAAGAGAAAGAAGAGGAGAGGATAGAGATAGGAAGAGAAGGGGAAGAGAGAGAGATGGAGACATAGAGATGGTTAACGACATGGAGGGGTGAGACAGTGATAGAGTTGGACGGATGAGAGAGAGAGAGGGAGAGTGATTTGGGGGGAGAGATAGAGGGAGGTGGGAGATAAGGGATAGAGACAAAGAACAATAGGGATTAGGAGAGAGAGATGGAATTGGAGGGGTCAGGAGTGGGAGGGAACAAGAAAAACATAGAGGGATAAAGGTGGAGAGAGAGAGGGGGTGACAAGGGAGTCATGGAGAGAGAGTGAGGGAGAGAGGAGAGTGGGAGGGAATAGAGAGAGGGATATAGATAGAGATGGAAAGAAGGGGAAGAGAGAGATAGACAGAGAAGCAGAACAGAGGGAGAGAGAGTGTGTGTATGTTTTGGGGTTGAGATAGAGAGAGGGAATAACAAAGAGACACAAATACAAATATAGATATTATATAGTATTATATAACCAACCTAGATCCATATTAACCCTATAACTATCAAGTGCTGAGAGGGATCCAATCTCTTGAGGTGCAAACATTTCCTCAAGTTTTGCATTAGAAAAAAAAGTTTGTACCTCGAGTGATTGGATCCCTCTCGGTGGCTAATAGATCCGGGGTTAAGATGGATCTAGGATGGTTAATATGAAATTAAATTAGATTTTATTTGATATTATAGTCTTAAAAATAAAAATTGCTCTTCAAATTAATTTCAAATTAGAACTAGATCCAATTAGATTCAATGAATAGATTTTTTAAAAATACATAAGATATTTTTTTATTAGAAAATATATTTTTAAAATTACAAATTATTAGAGATAAAAAAAATGTAAAGTTGGATAACCTATATTGTACCATGTGAGGATGAAGAAGTGTTTAAGAAAAGATGACCTTTCAACCAATCTTTAACAACCTTTGAATCCCGTATCACTTGTAAGTTTAGATTGCTTGACACAATTAAGATGACTAACATAAAAAATTGATTCATATTATTGTAGTACTTGTTAGGTAGTTGTATTTTGTTCTTAGATTAAATTGGTCATTCATGTTAGTCATTTTTAGTTGTATTACTTATTATCTAGTCACATATTTTAACTTGTGACAAAATTAGTGATTTATGTTAGTCATTTTTAGTTTGGTCACTTAAGATTTCTCATTTTTGGTAGCATTTCATTTGGAAAAGCTGTGGTGACTAACTTTTTTAGTCACATAGTCAATAATTTATCATTTTCTACTAGTGGAAATCCAGTTTTTCATGATCGGTCCAAGCATATAGATATTCGGTATCATCATCTCAGAGATTGTGTATTGAGGCAGATCATGTTGTTAGATTACATTCCCATGGAGGAGAAAGATTGTGACATCTTGACAAAGGCATTGCCAAGATGTAAATTAGAGTTTCACAGAGACAGGATCAGGGTAGTGGATAATCCCTTTCTTGTTGAGAGGGAGTGTTGAGAAATGGCAACAAGAAATTTCAGTTTAATTTATCCTTGAATTAATCTGTGAATTAAAATATAATTATTTTCTCATAGCAATTTGAAAAATTATAATTAATTAAGTTTAATTAGCTTAATTAATTTAGGAAATTCAAATTGGAAGTGTTTTAGAAGACATGTATATGTTCTCCCTAACTTATAGGAGTTAAGGATGAGTTATGAATGAGTTATAATTAGTTAACTTAGTTTATTGAGTTAAGTACAGTTAAATTAGTTCCAATTAGTTTCAGGAACTGATAGTGAGAAAACAGTCAGTTGGGACACTAGTGACATAATTAGTGCTACTCTAGTTAACTGAAGATTCCACCATTAGAAACTCATGCATGTTGATTCTGAGAAAGGCCCAGTTGAGACTAGAGTGTAGGGACAGTATACTAATTGTTTTAGATTTTTCTGAGTTGCATTGGTATTGCATGCATTCAAGAACTGATCCTTGAGGGATTGCGCTATTTTTAGAGGCTTTATTTCCCTTTAAATACAATTTATCCTTCATAGGAATTACACATTGGAATAGATATTTGGAGAGCTTGTGAAGAGGCTAAGATTTGGCCTTGAGCTTGCTTATGAGTTGGAGATTGAATTTGCTGAGTGCTAGGATTGTTCTAGAGAATCATTGTAATTTCATCTTGTTTTTCCAGATTAATACAAAACAAATAGTGGGTTTTTGAGCTGTGGCTTTCCTCGGATATTTATTGTGTTATGTGCTTTTTATTATCTTCCTGTATTGATAATTTTTTTCTCGATGTTTATTGGATTTCGTTGTAAAGAGTATAAGTAGACTCTTGTCTCTTGTTTTAGTAGATTACATGAGCTTGTGAATCTACAAGTTTTTCTACATCACTCTCATATTTTTTCCATATAAAGTTATCAAAAATCCTTCTCTTATCAGCATATGTACTTACCATCGGTTAAAGCTAAAGCTACAGATGGTATCCATTGTAAAAACCATAATACGATAATACGATCTAATATCTATAGCAAGCCACCACAGGTCTAGAATTTTGTTCCAAGCATAGATCTTATCCAATATCTATATTGGTGCCACCACATGTGAGCTCTAGAGTCACATTGTATGTTATAATATTTGAGCCATTATATGCTTTTCCATTACAGAGACAGCAAATTTGAATCTCCTCTTTGTAATGTAGAGAACCATTGTAATGTGAATCATAAAGAATATAGATCGGGTCACAAAATTGTATAAAAAAACCACAAGAATGTGAAAGAAAATCCCAATCAAATATTCAATGAACCATATGAGACATAGTCATATATTTAAGTCATAATGTATAAGTGCAAGCATCCTTTTACACCAAACTTCTTCTACTTAAGAATTCATACCATATTACTTCAAAAATTTGGACTATTTTCCTTCATAAGACCACCAAATTCCATAGATGATACATAGACTTCTGAACACTATTAAGTGGATTATCACGTGACCTTGAGTTTCGATTAGTTCTTTCCAGGTCTTCTTCAATCCTTGGCATTTTATTAAGGCTTCTTCCACAATACTCCAGTCCCTGTCCTAGCTCTGATATCATGTTATGATTCCAATGAAAATGTGAATTATTTTATCATGATAATTACTTGTGAACATTATTTTGATTCTTCTTATAACTTTGTTAATCTTCTTCATGAATAAATTATCAATAGATACAAGACATTATAAATATTTGAACACAAGGAACAAGAGACATAATAAATTAGCCTCAAAGCCAAGGCAAAACCCCCATCATGGGGGAAAACCCATCAATCCTTTCTTTATAGAATCCAGAGAAATTCAAGTCAAATACATATGCTTTAGTAACTAGCTTCTTTCATTGCTAAGTCAACCCCCCACTAAATATTTCCTTCAACTATTCATAAGCTGATATCAAAATTCTCCTTCCAGTTCATACAACTGCAACAATATATCATAGTATTATATCTTCTCTTTTTTTATAGTAGCATGTTATAATAGCATATCATAGCAACATTGGAGCCTTTTTCATAGAACTTCGGATAGCAAGTATTTTGTAGAGATCAGATAGATTTCTCAGGAAATTCGCACATATTACAGTGCTATATCCACAATAGAAACTCACATTTCTTTCTCAGATCCTTAAGCCACAGAAACCTCGCACAAATTATCACAAGAAACTCACATTCTTGTTACAAAACTTCAATGAACTTCCTTAGGTGATTCCCAAACGTTTTGCCAAATGAATTAGCATGTTGGGATATATATAGTGGTTCTCACGTCTATTGAGCCGACCTGTCTCCTATGAGGGCCGACTATGCAATTTTGAAGACAAATTATCAATTTATAAAATTCAAATTTTCTTTTTCTTTTTCTTTTTCTTTCATGTGTCCAAATGGGACATATACGAAATCAATTTTCTTTTTATAAAATAAATATATTTTTCAATCAATTGTGAAGACCAAACCTAGTGACAATTTCCAAAATTTCCACCTACAGTGCAATAGAAGTTGATGCCATTATATTCCATTAGTTAGTTGGTACCCTATTATATTTGACTCATACTTGTATTGATATTTCATCTGATGTCGGTCTTATTTCCCGGTATATGCAAACACAACATGAAGGTCATTAGAAATCAACAAGAAGGATATTTTGATATATTAATGGTACAATTCAGTTTGAGATACATTATAGTTCAGGGGGGCTCATTTGTTGGTTGGTTTTACTGACTAATATTCGACAAGTGACCTTGATGATCGAAATTCCACTATAGGTCATGTTTTCAATCCTAGTTCCAGACCTATCACTTGGGCTTCTAAAAAGAAATAGGCTATAGCTCTTTCTTCAGAATAAGAAGAGTGTCAGGAAACAACTAATGCAAGTCAAGCAATCTTGTGGCTTTGACAAATCCTTTCAGAGTTTGGATTTCAGTAGTAGCATTTGAACACCCTCAAGTTTGATAATTAGAGTTCCATAAAGCTTATGAAAGATATAATAAAACATCAATGCAACAAACTCATTGAGGTACAAATGCACTTCATTAGAAAAATCATTCATGATCGAGTTATTGAAGTTCATTTTTTCCATATAGATGATCAAGTAGCAAATGTTTTCACAAAGTATCTTATAGAAGTAAAGTTTTCTAAACTTTGATCTATGTTAGGATTTCATAATTTTTTTCATTAAGGAGGGGATAACCTATATTTCCTCCTTCTCCTTTTCCGCCACCTTTGTAAATCCTTCAATCAGATTCCAATTTGTTCTTAAACGGGGATGTTAGGATATTTAGACAATTAGGAGTTAATTAAGTTCAACTTGGTTTAATGTGTATATTAGGTAAAAATGTGTTTCATAGCATGTTTCTTTAGGATGCCTTAGTTCTAGTGTAATAAAACAATCATAATATGTTCTAGACATAAATTGATTTGATCGCAAATATTCTCCTCTATAATAATATATATTAATCCATGGATTAATACTTGATTGGTCCATGATATCTATTTAAAGAGCATGGAGGGTCATGGCTAATGATCGATTATGAGAAATCTCTTATTTAAAATGCTTTGTTTTATATTAAAAAAATTGCCTCAAGTGGTCATTGATTGAGGTCATGCATTGTTTCCCTCTTAGATAGTTTTAGTCACATAAAAATAATGGCATTGTGACATCTTATCTCGTTGTGTAAGTGGTTATTGATGGTTTTCATCCTGTATGGAATACCATGTTTACCCAAACAAAACACGCACTCAAAATTTTCTACTTCATTAACACTTGAAAAATTTTACAAGATTTCAATAATATTCTCTAACTTTGATTCCTAAAATAAAAAAGTTCTCAATACTCTACTTTGCTTCCCATTCATTTCACTTCACCTTAAAAAAATTTCAATAGTATTAATCATTCTATTAACACAAAAACTCTAACTCAATGATGGCTTCTTTGGAATTGCTTTGGCTTAAACTCTTTGTTTGACTTTTGGTAGAATCATTTAATTACTCATTTTAAATTTGCCTCAACTTGCCAAAATTTTATCAATTATAGTTTCTTTGGAATTATTTTGGCTTAAAGTGTCTATTTGACTTTTGGATAGGATAATTTTTAATTTTCCTCAACTTGCCAAAACAATTTCAATCATGGCTCCTTTGGAATTACTTTCACTTCAAGTCTCTATTTGACTTTTGGTTATGATCATTTAACTACTCATTTTTAATTTAGGCCAAAATTTTATTTGACTTGACCTTGCAAATAAGAACATTAAGTTGATTAACTTTAGCACAAAAATCTAAAAATAAATCCATTACATTAATGCTTTCTTCAACTTTAAAAAATGAAGGACACCAACTTTCATGCTTTCTCAAAATTCAAAAATGGAGGAGGACTTCAACTATAATGCTACGGAGCTAATAAATATAAAGCTATTCTACCTTTCATGCCCTCTTTACACACATAGATAGGGGATAAACTCTTGCGAGCACTTCCTCTCTCTCCCTAATCCTATCCTTGTCTATATGCATTGCCATTCTTCTTTCAGACAACCTTGCTCTTTCTTATTTCACACACCCAAAATCAAAACGAGGTTGTTTCTCCTCTCACAAGTGTACTAATGGTTGGCTACCATTTTTTGTGTGTAAAACAAAGGAATATCTTGTGAGTTAAGAAGCATTGTTGTTATTCATTCGCTCTAGGAGGGGGGTCATGAGGAAGGGTGGATACAACATGGTAAACCAATATGTTTGGAGACAAGAGATGATGTTGGAATGAAAAGATGTGGAATGGGGTAGCTATCACTATATAAGCTCTATAGAATGGTAAAACACATTATGTAACGTGTTACTTAAAAAACCTTGTGTATACAAGGGGATTCACACATGCAATCATAAGACTATTCTCTCAACAACACTTGATACTCAAACCTTACCTGTGTTTTACTTATAACTCAAAAATATATTACACCAAGTTAGGCTTCACTACCACATATTTGTATTATTCCCATTGAGGAAAGCATAGAAAGCCTTAGTATGAACTTCAAGTTACCGTATATAAACCCACTTTACTAGATCACACTACTGAGGATAAAGGATCAAGACCTAGTTTGTTTAACCTGACTTTCAGGGACTAATAATTATCTTCTACCATGCTCTAGGAACCAAAAACAAGCCATACCTTTAGAAGTTCAAGTTTTGGGGCATTGTGGCAATCGTGCTTGTCAATAATAATAATGTTCCAACTCTTTATGGAACTCTAGAATCCTATTATATATCAAGAATAATATTTATATATCACTCGTTGGCATGCCCAGGTTTCTCAGTTGCTCTGAATGAAATGTGTAGAACCCAAAAAGTTGTGAATAAGATGTGAATTCCTAGAATCTGACCGCACTGTATCAAATACATCATTACCAATATCATCCATCATATATGTTTATCGCAACATTGTCACGTGACAAAAGCATGCAAATTTCGTCTTATAGTTGGTCTAAGAGATTTGCAACTTGCTTGGGTAGTCTCCTGTAGCTAGTCCACTTCTCCATCATTCTCCAATTCAACATGATGGATACTTCTGCACATTGTATTAATTATAATAATAATACATTACACTCTCACTTAATAATAATAATATAATACATGAGGCTTTGGAATATAGAATTGAGGTGCATAAAACAAATTTCTAATATGATTAATTGGATTAACAATCTTCATAAAAAATCTCTACAATATCTCCATGAATATTACAACCAATTTTATATGATTTCCATCTTTAATTTCTCTCATTGTCGTTATATTTTTTGGATGCCCCCAACAGCTAAGGGGTCTCCTCATTGTGAATTCCCAATTAGACCTCACACCATTTGGGATAAGAGCCTCATCTGGTATGTGGGCCCAGCTGCCACCATGAATGTGTTTCTCCTGGTTGTCAAATGAAAAGATGTCAAAGCGAGGGTAAGAATGAAATGCTTGAATAATGGAACAAGGTCAACCTAAGATTGAAAAACTACAAAAATATGTACAACAAAGTCACAACAACTATAAGTAGTATGCCATGAGAAGGATCAATGAGACAAAACCACCTCAGACATACATAAACAAGAACATAAGAGAGGTTAATTGCAAATTAGTTCGCAATAGGTCACCAACATGGCATGGAATAAGTAAGAATATACTAAAAAAAAACTATACATGCAACAACTATAAACAAGTCCATAGCATATTACTCGTATGAAAGCACACATACAAATATAGTTAAAACACTAGACAAATAATACAAGCACAATGAGTAGGCATGGGAATCAGTGCCATAAATGAAGAACTTCTTACTATTATTGTTGCAAATACAAGTAGACATCCTACAATTCGTCAAAGCCCAATATTGGAACATGGGCTATTCATACCATTATCCAATGCAAAACTCTAGCCTCGCTACAAGTCCTCTTACTAGCTACCATGTGTTGATTACCTCTAGCTTTCAAGCACTGATCAACTATCTACTACTGGTCCTAGCTCAAGTGTTAAGAGACCCCCTTATTACAAATGAGGCACGAGGGTATATTTATAGAAATGAGGAGGGTGAACTTTCACCTTCCCCTGTGATCTCTCATCTACCCTCATGACTCTTTACCTTTACTATTCCTTGTGGTCGTAGTCACACTTCCTAGTCATAGTCACCCTAGTAGTTGTAATTTCAATTTCTAGTGACAGTGGCATTTTCAAAGTGTAACTTGACTTGGTCAAATGCGATGAGAACAATCTTAGTCACAAGTCACATTTGTAGATGCTAGTCGCAAGTTTCATTAGAAAAGGCTAGTTGCAAGTCACATCAGTATAGGTTAGTCACATCTTCAAGTCATAGTGTTAGACGCATCTTCAAGCTACAATGCTGGTCACATTTTCCTCTTCATGGTGTTGGTTTCATTTTCAAGTCACAATGTTGGTCACATCTTCAAGTCACAGTGCTAGTCGCATCTTCAAGTCACAATGTCGGTCACATCTTTAAGTCATAGTGTTGGTGACTAAAAGTGTGACTTGCGACCTAAGGGAGAAAATTGGTCAATTCTAGTCGTGGGCTGCAATGATAGAGGGCATACAATGGTTATGTGTGATGGAAAGAACGATTAAGGGTGAGATAGTCATTTTCATGCTCAAAGTGTAAGTTGTTATCTCCACTAGTAGTGGCGAAGGTTGAAGGTTCAAGTCTAAGAAGAAATTTTGTGTTGTGTTAGAGGTGTAGTGATTTCGAGTAAAGGGCATCTTGGAGAGTGAGTTTGTAAGAGGGATATGAAAATGAAGAAGGGTAAAGAGTCTAGGTGTAAAATACCAAGGCGAAATATGTATGTAAAGTTGAGGTTCAGGGAATACAAATGGTTATTGAATCTGAAGAGACAAGGATATGAAAAGTCACAGGGAAATTCATAATCTCAAAACACAAGGACGGGTGGGTCGCAATCATAAAACTAGTGGCTAATCGCGGGTCACAAATCTAATGGTTAATCAAAGCTTTCTTTTGCAAGGCCAGGTTGTAGGTAGTAATTGTGACTTGAGGGGACTCATAGGATGAGAGTGGGTCACAAGTCACATTGAGAGGATATGTCCCAAGAGAAGATGGATTGTGAAGTCATAGAGAAAATAGGTTGCAAGGTCGCAGAGGAGAGTAGGTCGCATAGATCGTTTACCTTCATAGATGTGATCTTGTGACTAAGGAATGGTAAATCACAAATCATGATAAAAGCTAGATCACAGGTCACATAACTAAATACCAGGTCGCAGGAGTTGCTGGTTTCTGCAACTTTGATTCCAACTTAGTGACTAGGGGAGAGGTTGCAAGGTTGCAGAAGAGACCAGGTCGCAGAGGTTACTATCTTTTATAGTCGTGATTTTGCAACTATGCGACTAAGGGATCTAAGCAACTCACAAGTTGCACAATGGGTTAATATTACTATTGGTGGATCTGCGACTTGATAGAGACTAAGATCAATGGGTAGGAGAAGAACTTAGATCTTTCATCCTTTAGGGTAGAATTTTCTAAGTTCTAAGGAAACCCTAAATAAGTAAACATGGAGTGAAACTCTAAGAATTCATTGGTAAAGGATGGTAGAGAGAGTCCAGTATAAGGGTGATCAAATTCATTATTGAATGAGGACTCATGTATGGATGAAGCTCAGTTGACCCTTGCAACAATATACCAACATTGAACTACTGATGACTTGTGTTGCATCTTATAAAACTAGACATAATGATATATTCTTCTTTCTATGAGTTGCATCTTGATGGTGATGAATATTCTAATCTAGTTGCAGCCTTGTCAAACCCTAGAACATATAAAAACACACATAAATATCAAAACAAGATGCTCTCTACATAAATAAATAGGCATGAAGGAACAATGTTAAAATATCCATGGAAAAATGAATGAATGTAAATGCCCTAAGCCCTAGTGTTGAGGATGAAGCAGGACATGAAAGCTTAGATAATGTGCCTATAGAACAATTTTAGCTTCGATGATGGGTGCATTATTAAAGGGTTTTGACCATTATGATTAACAAAGATAACCATTACGACATTGAAAAGCACAAGAGGATTCAAAATTTGGGTATGCCTAAAAATTTTTGGTGTTGTTGTAGTGACTACAATAATTGGCAAACCACTCATAGAATCTAGCATCTCTGGCTACATCCCTATAATAGGTCAAGTCTAGTGAATTATGCAAGGAAGTATTAAACCAGGTACTATGGGTACTCCTTGGGTTAATAGACCTTTTATAGATGTACCCTTACCCTATCTCCCAGCTAAGCCCTATTAGCCATTGAAAACCAAACTATAATTTCACACACGCCAATAGTTAACGATGATGTAGAGAACAAGGTAGAGGGCATATCATATGCAGAAAATTAAAATGAGTTGATGGTTTTTCCTCGCTTCCAACAACCCTTTTCATTAACCCTATGGAGCCAATCCAAGCAATCACAAACATTTCTCTGTTGCCAACGACCTTGTTCAGTACGTCGGCAAAGTCGTTGCATCACCTCTCTGTGCAGGAAGCTTTTCTCAATCCTTTACCCTTTATTTAATTTAATTTTATTTATGTGCATATTGAGATAATTTATTATGCATTTATTTCATGACGGCCGATGAGGGATGCCGACATATTTTTCTTGCAAGAGACAATGTTACTTTCTTGATAGAAACTTAAATATTTTTCTGATTTAGGTTTTCCCTCATGCCCTACTTCCACATCATATCTCCAATTTATAGGTGGATAGTAAAAACACACTAGGAAATATTTAGGATCATGCTAGATACATGGTTAAGGTTACATAAATAGGTCATTTGAACTAATTTGAGTTCCGCATGAGTACATGCATATATTTTCCTCGTTAATGAGATAAACCGATACGAGACATGTTATGGATGTAGTTTCAATTACTGGTTCTAAGAGAGGCTACCCTTTGGAGCAACCACCATAGCCATAAGCAACCATTGGAATCACGTTTGCGACATTAGGGAAAAGTGCCTTTGAGAAATATTATAGGGTTTTTTCAAGTGCACAGAGGCATATGGTGAGTTCATCCTTACTTATAATATTTTCAGAGATCATGCTTAGAACCAGGCATGTGAAGATTGATGCGGTGTCATGCAACATAGAGAGGAGATGTAGTGCTAGGTCAACAACTAGGGTATGTTATGAAAGAATATGAATGCATGATGTAATACAACAAGAGGGGCTACAATGCAATGTAATTCCATGTAAATACAAGGAAGAAATCAAATAATTGCATTTAAAAGACATGTGCAATGCATATGCAGATATTTCATGAATGTCATGTAGAAAATAAGAGTGCGAGAATATGAATGCAACCTAGAATCATAATATGGTGCAGCAAATTAAACTACCTACAATAAAGAAAACACAAGAAATCATATCTAAACTGTAAAGAAGATCTTAACAAGAAAACCCTAATTATCAAACTTGTACAAATAAACTTTAATTACCAAACCCTAACTAGTATAAACCTAAAACCCTAATTTAACAAGAGAAGAGGTCAGATCATGTGAAATAAAACTTCCAATGCATCCATCGCAACAATTCCCAACCTGCAAAAAAAATATGTCAGTGATTAGAACGAGTATAAAGAATTGTGCAAAGACAATAATAGTTACCTGTGAAACATGCACAATAGCAAGAAGGTCGCACCTGTTGGTAGGAAAATGTGCATGACAGGATTGTTCAAGTCAAGTTGCAACTCTATCCTGGTAGACAAAATGATACACTTGAAAGCCATGATCATCCACCCATGATAGGTATTCATTCATGCTTAACCCTAAATCTAGTGCAAGTGAGGCAAGATGATATCTACTTATAGAGGAATTTGATAGATAAGATTATTCAAGCCAATCAATAATTTATCATTATATTGAGGATAATCAACATGAAAACCTTCACAATTTTCCAAATATGGTCATCCATTAGGTGAAATTGAGATACCAATAGGATCTAGTGCAGAAACCCTAATTTGAGGTTGTCCAAGGATTTTGTCAAGGACATGAGGACCTGACATAACCATCAGCAAAATCTGAACTGCCCCACCATCCTGAAAAATCTATGAACCCTCAAATGGAAAGTCATAAAATATCATTGGTTTTGTAAGATCAACATATGAATGCATACAATCATCACCAGGTGTTACAAGAAGATCATCAATGAATATATTATTAGTTTGGTCAAATGTTCTAGAAAATACCTACTAGTTGTTCAAAAGATCAGAAGGAGGTGAATCAAATAGGATAAATCTCCTGAAAGAACTTAGTAGTGATGTTTTCTCGCTCTCAGTGGAGTGAAAGACAACACCAACTTGCACCTCATTATCACCTACACGAGATAAGGAGGAATCAAAAGTATTTAAAACAATTACCAATGTGCTTTCTTCAACAAACGAATTAGGGTACAAAGAGTTTTTCATAGAAGATGATATATGATCGAGAAATGTGTCTAAAAAATTCTCGGATAAGGAGCTTTCCAGGATGAGCTTTCATCTAGAAAGATGATGTTGAGAGGAGAGTGGTTTGTGGAAAAACTAATTTAACCTAGCTTAGGGATCTCATTAGGATCATGAGAACCTAACATAACCATCAACAGAAGATGAAGTGCCTCAACTTCCTGACAAGTCCTTGGGCCCTCAAAAGATTGATCATCAAATCTCGAGGCTTAGTGAGGTCAACAGGTGAACATGGATAGTTACCATCAAAAGTATTATTGAATACATTATTGATTGGATGATATTAATAAAGCCACTGATTTGATTAGAGTCGGCATCTAACTGATAAGATCCTTAATGGATTAAGAATGATGATGAATCGACCAAAGGGTTCCCTTGAACTTTTGGGAATGCAGATCATCTTCTTCACATGTAAAAGATTGCAGATGGAAAATATCATGAACAATTGAATCAATATTTTCATCCTTTGAGTGTGAGGAAATGTTGTGATGCTCATGATCACAACCAATATTAGCAGGTTCTATATCTAATGAATTTGGAGGAACTACTCGCATAGAAGACTCATCAAACAAAATAGGGACAATGGATGAAAATCTTTGGATGAATGAACATTAGCTTTGGTTAAATGATATCCAAGAATCACATCCTATACATTAATATTAGCCTAAGGTACCAAAGGATCAGCATGCACATTGTGCTTAACGAACTAAACTGAACACCCAACTTTACCTGATAGAAATCTTTGTGTTAGGGTCATGGATGAAGGAGACTGTAAAGGATCCTTAGAAGAAGCATCACTTTCAACTAGATCTCATTCAATATTTTGATTTAACATCAAATTATTATATTTGTGTTATCCTCTATGGATTTCAGAGGACACTCAGCTTTATCCGAGACAAGAGTGGGGTGATTACAAGCTGGTGAATGAGGGAGAATAACATGAGGATATTTAGGTAAAGATTCAAGAATATGCTTAACATGTTCAAGTTGAATATTGTTAGTAGAGAAAGATGTTATTTCAACTTGATCCTTAGGTTGTCTAATTTCAACAGGATGTATGAGAGGCTCGGGAGCTGGACAACTTGATTCCTTTCCTTGCAAACACTCTTCATCATCTAAATTATTGATGAAAAAAATTTCATTAATTGATGAATCTAAAGGAGGATGAAAAATTTCACAAGTAGTAATTTCCTCCTTAAAGGTGTGAGGCTTTTCCCGACTCATAGAGATTGGCAAACAATATTAAGGATAATATTTGGCCAATTTGTATCTTTTATATTATCATGATGATAATCAGAATTGGGATTTGCTCCATCTTGAAAGTGTTGCAGAGAAACATAAACCAAACATTGAAATTTCTTACTCAAATACATCAAGTCTACATCTCTTTCAGAATATTCACAACAAAGATGAATAAACCTATCAGCAAAATCCTTTAATGATTCTTTAGGTTTCATTCTAAGCTTATTTATCCTTCTAAACACATCTTGAAAATCGTACCTATCAAAAGCTTGTCAAAGATTACTGATGAGTTTCTCGAACGAATGGATGGAAGTTGAGGCAACATATGGACGCATTGTTTGATGCGGCCTTCAAGTGTGAGGGTACAAAACATGCCAATAACATATTTACAATGTATTATTTTAGAGTGACAGAAATGAATAACTTGGAGCATGTGTCCAAACGTTGTTGTTCGATCCTTTCCATCAAACTTCCACCGTCACAAGTGATAAACTATTTCCGCCGGAACCAAGAGATTTCTATTTTTAGAAAAACACCCTAGGATAGAGATTTGATATGAAGCCATTTATAGATATGATAATAAACAGCAAGCTCCAAGGACTCAACTTGTCATCTGTCCTCCTTCTATCACCAAATATGTTGACGGTGTTGGATGTCGCCAATAGTTAAGGGGTCTCCCTAGTGTGAAGTCCCAATTAAACCTCAATTTTTTTTTGATAGGAGCCCAATCTAGTATGTGGGCCTAACTTCCACCATGAATTTTTCACAATTGGATTTTAAATGCAAATATGCCAAAGTGAGGGAAAGAATGAAATGACTGAATAATGGAATAAGGTCAACCAAATATTGGATAACTACATAAATAGGTACAAGAAAGTCACAAAAACCAAAATAAGTATTGCATGAGTAGGATCAGTGAGTCAAAAATGCCTCAGACATACATAAACAAGAACATTCCTTAAGTTAATTTCATATGAGTTTGCAATAGGTCACTCGCATGGCATGGAATAACTAACCATATATTCAAAAGAAAAGATACATGCAACAAATACAAACAATTCCATAAAATATTTCTGCTATGAAATCACACATACAGTGAAAGCACCATCCAACCGATACAACCACTATGAGTAAGCATGGGAATCATTACCATAAATGAAGAACTTCTTATTATTGTTGCTGAAAATACAAGTAAACTTCTTGCAATTCTTCAAAGCCCAACATTGAAACATTGAATTCTCATACAATTATCCAATACAACGCTCTATCCTCACTACAACTCCTCTTACTAGACACCAAGAGTTAATTGCCTCTAACTCTTAAGAAAAAATTAGTTATCTACTATTGGTCCTAACTCAAGTGCTAAAATCCCCCCTATTACAAATGAGGCATGAGGGTATATTTATAGAAATGAGGAGGGTGACCTTTCACCTTCTCTTGTGATCTCTCATCTACCCTCATGACTCTTGACCTTATGTATTCCTTGTGGCCACAGTTGCAATTACTAGTCATAGTCACCCTTGTAGTTGCAATTGTAATTTCTAGTGACAGTCATAGTTTCGACTTCGCTTGGTTACATGTGATGATAATAATCTTAGTCGCAAGTTTCATTTGTATATGTTAGTCATAATTCCATCAATAGGGGCTAGTCATAAATTACATCAGCAGAGGCTAGTTGCATCATCAAGTCACAGTGCTAGTCACATCTTCAAGCCATACCATTGGTCAAATTTTCCTCTTCATGGTGTTGGTCACATTTTCAAGTCACAATATCAGATGCATCTTCAAGTCACAGTGTTAATCACATATTCAAGTCACAATGTCAGTTGCATCTTCAAGTTAGAGTGTTGGTGACTAAAAGTGCGACTTGTGACCTAAGGGAGCAAGATGTTAAAGTCTAGTCACTGGTTACAATGATAGAGGGTAGGAAATGGATGTTGGTGATGGAAATAATGATTAAGGGCTAGAGAGTCATTTTCATGCTCAAAGTGTAAGTTTCTATCTCCGCTGGTAGTGGCGAAAGCGAAGGTTCAAGTCTGAGAAGTAATTTCATGTTGTGCTAGAGGTGTAGTGATTGTGAGTAAATGGCATCTTGGAGAGTGAGGGTGTAAGAAGGATATGAAAATGAAGAAGAGTAGAGAGTCTAGGTGTAAAATACGACGGGGAAATATGTATGTAAAGCTAAGGTTTATTGAATACGAAGGGTTATAGAAGCTAAAGAGGAAGGGATATGAAGGGGCATAAGAGCAAGCCATAATCGTAAAATAACAGGATAGGTGGGTTGCAAATCACAGCACTAGTGGCTAGTCACAGATCGTAGATCTAGTGCCTAATTGCAACTTTCATTTGCAAGGCCAGGTCATTGGTAGTAATTGTGACTTGAGGAGACTCACAAGATGATAGTGGATCATACAGGTTGCAAGAGAGGATAGATTATGAGGTCATAGAGAAAATAGGTCACACGATTGCAATGGAAAGTAGATAGCATAGATCGTTGACCTTCTCGGATGTGATCTTGTGATTATGCAACTAAGGGATGCTCAATCCCAAATCACAATAGGAGTAGATCATAGGTAGCATAAATATATAGGTTGCAAGGCCACATAAGAGACAAGGTTATATGAGTTTTGGGTTTATGCAAATAGGATTGCGACTTACTGACTAGGGAAGAGGTCACCAGAAAGGAGAGCTTGCAAGGTCGTAGAAGTGTCCAGGTCGTACATGTTACTATATTTTCTAGTCGCGATTTTGTGACTATGTGACTAAGGGATCTAAGAAAATCACAAGTCACACAATGGGTTAATGTTACTATTGGTGGATTTGCGACTTGATAGATACTGAAATCAATGAGAAAGAGAAGAAATTAAATCTTTCAGTTTTTAGGGTATATTTTTTCAAGTTCTAAGGAAACCCTAAATAAGTAAACAAGGAGTGAAACTCTAAGAAGCCATTGGTAAAGGATGGTAGAGAGAGTCCAGTATAGGGAGGTTCAACTTCATTATTGAATGTGGACACAAGTATGGATGATTCTTGGTTGACCCCTATGACACTATGCCAACATTTAACTATCGATAACTTGTGTTGCATCTTATAAACCTTGACATAATTATATTTGATTCTAACTATGAGTTTCGTATTAATGGTGATGAATCTTCTAATCTAGTTGCAACTTTCTACAAACCCTGGGAAACACAAAAACACACATAAATACCAAAAAATGATACAGCTCTACATAAACAAATAGGCATGAAGGAACAATGTTACAAAATCCATGTAAAAATGAATGAATGCAAATGCCCTAATCCTCAGTGTCGAGGATGAAGCAAGATAAGAAATCTCATATAACATGCCTATAAAAAAATTGTAGCTTCGATGATGGTTGCATTATTAAATCATTTTGACCATTATGATCAATGGGGATAACCATTAAGCCCTTGAAAAGCACAGGAGGACCCAAAAATTGGGATATGCCTAAACGTTTTGGGTGTTGTAGCGGCTACAACAAGTTCATAAGAATTTATTAACTTTTCCTTGTGAATTATCAATTTGATGTTCCATTTTGGTTTTATTATCAACTCCACCAAATTGTGACATGAAACCTTCTTAACATTTCATAGTTCACATGGTAGAACTTACCATTCATGGATACCCTAGCTAGAGCTCGGTATTCCATTTTGCACCCATGCTAAATTTTTTCATAAGCTTGGGAGCTCTCTTATTATTGCCATTATATTATGTCAAAGCTACATGACTTCCTCTCAATTTTATTTTTGGCCATGACTCACAAGGCTCCCACATTATTTTGTTTCAAGTGTCACTACTAAATTTCATGCCATTACTTGTCCTTTTTTTCCTAATGCCCACTTCAATTTGTCATACATTTCTCACTACTCCTACATTCTCCTTAGTTACTTCCATATGAATTTATTTCCTCTATAACTCATACCTCTATATCCATGAAGGAAACATATTGATGAGTGCCCATATCTTGCACATATTTTCTACATTTTGCATAAGTATGTTATGTGCACTTGGGCCTAATATTTTTGACCCATGACATGCATTTCCTTCAATATATTATAGAATTATTTTATGATTTTTCTAGGCCTTAATTACATGAAAAAAAGACAAAAAAACAAAAAAAATTGAAATACGATAAAGAGCGAGAGAATGGGGAAAGAATTACAATCGTTGTTTTTATTGAATTACGGCTTCTGTGATCCATATCAAGTTTTTGAGACATGTTTTTCAACGATAAGCACATCAAAATTCATTTTTGATGCGTTTCAAACCAGCAAGTGTGGTTGATCTTCAGGACAAAATGAAGAACCACATCATGGCAACAAGTTAAATAGAGAGACCGATCATTCAAACAGCTAGAAAGAAACAACTACTTTTGACCAAATGAAATGGCTACAATGGACTGGATGTTAGCTACAATTGACTGGACCAAGAATTGAGGGAAAGGTTGATAAATAATTAATTCATTAAATAATTAGTTAATTGTTAGATTTATTTATTTTATTTAAAACTAAATATATATCGTAAATAATTGTTAAGGGACATTATGAGTTCTTCCTTTTCAATTTAAAAGACTACAAATAAACTTATACTACTATATGAATGAAAGTGTATTAATTAAATAATCAATTAGTTAATTTGTTTATTAAGTTTATTTATATATATGTAAAAATATATTATATCCAATTTTTAATTTAAAAATAAATTATATAAATTTATCATGGGATAAATTAAAGTACTAATATAATTGTTTATTTTTTTAATATGTTTATTAAATATATTTATTTTTACTTGAATATAAGTTATAATTAGGGTTAAACATAAATGTATACTAATGAATCAATCACTTAGTTAAATTGTTTGAAAACTTTATTTATTCAATAAGAATGTAACTAATTAAAAATTCAATGAAAGGAATATAACAAGAACCTATATTTAAAAATTAAACCTAATAAATAAACATTACGTTAAGTTATATTATCCTCTTATTACAATATAAAAATAAACTTATAAGAATATTATTATAGGAACAAAAAGAAAATATTAATAAAATAGGAAAAATGGAGATAAAGGGTACCAAAAAAAGAAAAACAACAACTATAAATCAATAGAAAAGGGAAAAAAAAACAACCAGAAGTCGAGGGAATAAAAATAGAAAGGAAAACGAAGGAGGGTAAATGAAATGGGGGGGGTGTGGGGGGCGGGGCTGGTGGGACGGGGCTAAAAGGAAAGGGCAGGGATCCAACAGTGGTTAATCTTCCAGCTGTCATCCCTATTAAGATTGATCAACCTCCTTTCGATTTCTATGGCTTACCTAAACTTATGTTGATGAAAAGGAGCAATCTTGGCAATAACCTGGGCCTCCTCAATACATATATGATGCTTAGACTTCTCCATGTGATTAGCCAAATGCTGAAGACCGAGTCCTCCCATGCATGATGTCGGTTGCGTGCTCATGAATCCTCTGATTAATAGAGAAGTTTCACCAACATAGGGGGTCCCACAAGAACAAGGAATAACATAAACACCTTTCATGTCCTTGGGGTCAATAGGGTCTTTTACAGACCTAAGGGATCTACGAATGGTGTTAAGGGGTCTAAAGGTAGAGGGAAAATTATGCTTCCTAAGAAGCCTCACGATCTTGTCAGTGGTCCCCTGGATGAAAGGGATATGCACCCTGAGATTCAGTCTTTAGGGTCTTTCTTAGGCTTGGGACCTCTGCTACATAGTAAACTTTATGGAGAAGGATAGATCATTGAGATGCTGAAAAAACTAATCTAACTCTTCTTGGCCACGAGACCAGATGACACAAGTGTCATCCACAAACCTTTTCCAAAAATTAGGTAGGACTCAGGCTGAGGCCAAAGCCATGGATTCAAAGTCTTCCATAAAAATATTAGCAACAACTGGGGATAGGGCGGAGCCCATGGAAACCCCGCATGTATATTCAAATAATTCTCCTTCAAGGCATAAAAAAGTAGAAGTAAGACAAATCTTTACTAAATGAGCAGTATTGGGATCAGTGAGGTGATTGATGACCTCAATAGCCTCCTTAATAGGGATGAAATTGTAAAGGGAGACTGCATCAAAACTAACAAGAATATCCTCAGGGTCAAACTTTATTCCCTTTAACTCATTGACAAATGCAGAAGAGTATTTGACGAATGCATTTGTAAGGCCAACAAGGGGTTTAAGCTTCAGGGCAAGGAATTTGGCTAGGAGGTAGGTTGTCCCTCCTAAGGTGTTGACGATGGGTATTAGGGGGCTGGCTTCCCTATGGATCTTGGGAAGACCATAGATCCTCAGAGTGATGGGGCTACTCTCAATAAGCTTGTGGGAAAGGGTTCCCATAATGATACTAGACTTAATAGCCAGAGAAATTATTTTAGAGATCCTTTTTAGGGGATTCTTATTAAGATTTTTGTAGCTACCACTATTACACAAGTGATCCAACATCTTCCTGCGATAATCCTCTTTGTCAAGGATAACAATAGCCCCACCTTTGTCAGCTTTAAGAACGACAATGTCATGGTTATGGTTCAAGGATCTGAGGGCATCAAATTCATCCTTGCTAATATTGTTCCTAGGGGGCTTTGCCTTCCTGAGGATTACAACACAGTCTTGCCTTATTGTGTCTTTAATATTATCAGGTAAGCCCCTAATCCCAAACTCCACGTCACACATAATGTCTTCCACAAGGATTTTTCTAGGAGCAAGGGCAAAATTTAATCCCTTATTAAGGAGACTATAAACAGAAGGGGGAAAGGAAAAACTAGAAAGATTGACTGACTTATTTCTATAAGAAAGATTGTTATTATTATTATTATTGCTATTACTATTTTTATTATTATTATTATTATTATTATTGTTATTATTATTATATTTATTATTATTATTATCATCACTACTACTAATACTACTACTACTATTATTATTATTATTATTATCACCCTCATTATTAATACTATTATTGTTATTATATTCTCCATTATTACTAATATTGTTATTATTATTAACAATGTTGTATTTTATATTATATTTTATATTAGTATTATTATTACCATATTTAAATTTTTTATTAATATTATTATTAATTATGTTATTATTATTATTATTATTATTTAATTTCATATTATTGCGTCAAGAGGTGCTCCACAGGGTAGATCTCAAGTAAAAACGTAAACGTAAACTTAAACTTATGGTGTAGATCTCAACTAAAAATGTAAACACGTATATGTAAATGTAAATGTAAACATAAACATAAACTTAATGTTATTCGAAAATTTAATCTAATGAAATGACGTAAATCTCATGTAGAAAAAACATGTCAATGTAAATGTAAAACGTAAATGTAATGTGAAAAGTTAATCTAATTAATCTAATGTCGGCCCTAATAAAAAAACACGGCTATCCTAACTATATAAATAACACAAAAACAAAGTGTCTAATTCTATTTATGAGGAAGCATAGTGCGAATATTTGCGGATCTCTGCGAAGTGGGAAACGATTTCGGTGTGAGAAAGAACTGCAATTTCAGTGCGAGAAGGATTTCTAGGTTTGATTTCTTCTTTCGTGCATTTTATTTTAGGTTTGATTTCTCTCTCCATGAACCTTTTTTATTTTTATTCAGAAAATCTGAACGTAGAAAAGAAAATAATAATAAAAAATAAATAAATAAAAAATAAAATTGGCATGCTCTGTTCAATCTAGAGGATTGTCTTTATATTTTATGTTTTTCATAATGAGTTTCGGCTCACAATTAACATTTTGCACAGTTGTTCCTGAGGCCTACAAATTTTTTCGTTCAAAATGGAGGAATTTTTACTTTCTAATGGTGGTGTTAAATTTAGAGATTAGAGAACAATTTTGCCTCTGAAATTCCTTATTTTAACAACTTCATTCTGTTCACCGAGTTTGAGTTTCACCAAAACAAATCCTTCAATTTCTTTGTTAACAGAGCCTGTATACAATGAGATGCATATTATCTTACGATTAAAAAATATTTCACAAACCACAAAGTCCTTTGATATTATATTACAAAATATATAAAATAAAAGTATTATTGCACCGAGAGGTGCTCTACAGCCCAGTATGGGGGTAGATCTCAAGTAAAAATGTAAAAGTAAATGTAAACCTATGTTGTAGATCTCGCCCAATATGGGGTAGATCTCAAGTAAAAATGTAAAGGTAAACATAAAACTATGGTGTATATCTCACCTAAAAACATTAAAATGTAAATGTAAACATAAACATAAACATAATGTTATTTGAAAATTTAATCTAATGAAATGCGGTAGATCTCATGTAGAAAAAACATAAACATGTAAATATAAATGTAAATGTAAATAAATGTAAAAACGTAAATGTAATGTGAAAATTTAATCTAATGAAAAATTAATCTAATCTCGACCCTAATAAAAAAACATAGCTCTCCCTCACTATAAGAATAACACAAAAACAAACAAGGCATCCAATTCTATTTATGAGGAAGCACAGTGTGAAAATATTTCAGGATCTGCGTGATGTGGGAAATGATTTCAGTGTGAGAAAGAACTGCGATTTTGGCATGAGAAGGATTTCTAGGTTTGATTTCTTCCTCTATTCATTTTATTTCTAGGTTTGATTTCTTTCTCTGTGAATCTTTTTAATTTTTATTCAAAAAAAGTGAACACGACAAATTTTTTTGGCATGTTTTGTTCAATCCAAAGGGTTGTCTTTATATTTTATGTTTTTGATAATAAATTTCGGCTCACAATAAACATTTTTCAACATTTTTCACAGTTATTCGTGAGGCCTGCAAATTTGTTCATTCAAAATGGGCAAATTTTTACTTTCTAACGATGATGTTAAATTTAGAGATTAGAGAACAATTTTGCCTCTGAAATTCCTTATTTTAATAGCTGTATTCGAGTTTCACCAAAACAAATCCTTCAATTTCTTTATTAACATAGCATGTATATAATGAGCTGTATATTATCTTATGATTAAAAATCTTTCATGGACCACAAATTCCTTTGATATTGCATTCAACATAAATAAATAAAAATATTATATTTACTCCATAGGTATGGTAAATGAATAAAACCTCCTTTTATATTTATTCCATAAACCTCTTTATGTTTACAAAAAATCAAAAAATATGTTTTATTTAGGTGAAGCGTACGGGAAAAATACCATGGGACAAATATTTAATAATACCATGGGCCAAATACCATATTTATAAAAGAGGTATGGTAAATAAATAAATATAAAAAAGGTATAAAGAGGTATGATAAATAAATAAAAATATATCAAATAGGATTATAAATCAATATCTAACTATATACCAAGCCTATGGGCCGAATACCATTGTAAATAAAAGAGATATGATGAATAAATAAAAATATAAATAAAACAGATGTGTGGTAAATAGATAAAACCTCTTTTTATATTTACTCCATAAACCTTTTTATACTTACTAACACTCAAAAAATGGTTTTATTTAGGTAAAGCCTATGGCCCAAATACCATGGGCCAAATTATTATTAATACCATGCAAAAAAACATTATTAACCCTAATATTAATATTAAAAGATTATTATTATTATTATTAAATCTAATATTCATATTAATATTATTAAATTTAATAACTTTGGATTAATACAATATTAAATTGGTTATATTATAATATATATTAATATATCATGATGTATATTAACTCTAGATATATATGGGAGGGAAGAACAAAGACATAGAGTGATAGAGGCTTAGAGATAGGGGGAGTGACGAGAGAGAGAGAGAGAGAGAGAGAGAGAGAGAGAGAGAAGAGAAGAGACAACAAGAGAGAGAGAGGAGGAGAGAGAGGAGAGAGAGAGAGAGAGGAAGAGAGAGAGAGAGAGGAGAGAGAGAGAGAGAGAGAGAGAGAGGAGAGAGAGAGAGAGAGAGAGGAGGAGAGTGATGGGGGAAGGGAGAGGATTGGAGGGTAGAGAGAGAGAGAGAGAGAGATGGGGGAAGAGAGATGGAGGTAGGAGACAAAGGGAGAGAGAGGAAGTACAAGAGAGTAGACTTGAGAGAGAGGATGAGAGAGGGAGGGAGAAAGGAAGAGAGATGGAGGGAAGAATAAATACATAGAGAGTGAGAAGTGGAGAGAGAGAGGGAGTGACAAGGGAGATATGGAGAGAGAGTGTGTATGTTTGGGGATGAGATAAAGAGACAAAGAAGGAGAGATGAAGAGAATGGGTGAGAGAAGGAGAGAGGAGAGGGGGAAGGATAGAGTAACAGAGTTGGAAGGTGAGGAGAGAGAGGGGGGGGGGAGGTAAAGAGAGATGGAGTTGGAGGGGGAGAGAGGGAGGTAAGAAGAAAGAATTAGAGAAATAAAGGTGGAGAGAGAGAGAGGGAGTGATAAGGAAGATGGAGAGAGGGGGAGGGAGGACAACAAGAGGGAAGAGAGGTAGAAGTGGGGGAGAGGGAGAGAAGGGGAAGAGAGAGAGAGAGGGAGAGGAGGAGGGAGGGATAGATAGATATATTGAAGAAAGAGAGTGTATGTTTTTGGGGTGATATAGAGAGACAAACAAAGATATAGATATAGATGGAAAGTGAAGAGAGGGAAGAAGGGAGATGGAGAGAGAGAGGGAAGGACATAGAGATTGATAGATATGGAGTGAGAGAGCGTGTGTTTGGGGGGTTGAGATAAAGAGACAAATAAGGAGAGATGGAAGGAGATATAGATATAGATTGAGGAGGGAGATAGGGAAGAACATTTATTGCACTAGATGCAATGATTTCAGTTTAGATGGTGATTTCTAATCCTATTTCATTGCTTGCACTGGATGCATTGATTTTAGTGTAGATGTTGATTTCTAATGATATTTGATTTCTTGCACTAGATGAATTGATTTCAATGTAGATGGTTTCTAATCCTATTTGATTTCTTTCACTAAATGCATTGATTTCAGTGTAGATGTTGGTTTATAAACCTATTTTCTTACTTGCATTAGATGAATTTATTTGAGTGTAAATGTTGATTTCTAATCTTATTTGATTGCTTGCATTAGATGCATTGATTTCAGTGTAAATTTTGCTTTCTAATCTTATTTGATTTCTTGCATTAGATGCATTGATTTCAGTGTAGATGTTGATTTCTGATTTGATGTAATTGGATGTATAATGGTGCAATAATTTTAAAGTGATTGGATTAATATTGTGCATTGATTTCGGTGTAAGCATAAAAAATTATTGACAATGTACATTGATTTTTGTGTTATAGTAATTCAACCTATTAATATTGAAGAGAAAGAGAGACAATGTATGATGTTTACTACAATATCGCGAGCTAAATATTTAAATGGTTTACATTTTAACCTATGATTTTCATACAATCGATATGAAAAGACGACAAAAGTAACAAGGGTGACATTAAGAATAGTAGAAGAAAATAGTTTGAGATTAATCACAATGAAGGCTATTTGTAATTTACAATATTCTTATTATTCAGATTTTCTATCATTTAACACTATTACATTGTCACTTTACATTCAAAAATTTTATTTCATCATTTTTCGTAATTAAGTTATTCACAATATTCATCACTCAACAAATTGATGTAACTAAGAAAAGTTAAAAATAAAATGACCAGATTAATCTGAGACATATTTAGCATATTTAAAATGATTATATTTTTTTTGTAAGCTTGGTAGGACTCACCTATTTTCATGTCCATTACACACCCCACTACATCGGAAGGGTAGCCCAAGATTTGAACCCAAGACCTCCGGTTCGGTGAGACTTCATTTCCATGGCCACTGCCACTTGAGCTACCCCATGCAGACATATTTAAAATGATTATATTAATATAACATGTGTTTACATATTTTTTATAAAATTAATCATATGTTCATTATATTTTCTTTGGTCGCACACGACTGAAACCAACCTAGATCCATCTTAACTATGGATCTATCAAGCACCGAGAGGGATCAAATATCTCGAGGTGTAAACCTTTCCTCAAGTTTTTCACTCAAAAAAGAGGTTTACACCTCGAGATATTTGATCCCTCTCGGTGCTTGGTAGACCCAGAGTTAAGATGGATCTAGGTCGGTAGTAATCGCAATTACCAAAGTTCAAAGGTTCATTATTCGCAATGCTATGATACTCATAACCTAATATCCCAATCCATAAACTAATTAACCTATTATAAATGATTTGGCATGGTAACGTAGGCTTACCTTGGTTTTTGTCTAGTAAATGAAAACCACTAGAACCCCCACACGTGTAGGAAGGATCGGACTCAATGCCATTGTAGTTGGGAAGGCCCAGATTTGTTAGGGAGTAGGGAGGCCAGTCAACTAGGGATGGTGAAGGTAATTCTACAGTGTCAGATAACAAAGGGATGACAGAACCTGCGGTTGCGTTATGAATAAAAAGGACTATGTGGGTATGGATATCTACCAAAGGAGAAGAATGGGGCTCGAATGAACCATTCATCACGCCAATGGAACTGATATCAACCTTGGAGGCAAGAAAAGAATCTGAAGTAGGAGGGATCGAGCAGGGGCATCCAGATCATCGCGGTACATACCAAGCTCCATGTTGGGAAGCGGTGGAACTGACAGCGAACAGCTAGAGACCAAAAGTAAAAACTCCAGTGAATTAGCCTCTCCACTCAAACCCATCCATAAACCATTAATCATAGGGCCTCAATTGGTGTGAGGCCAACCATTAACCTAGGATCGAAGAGCGACAATTTGACCAATCGATATTTGGCTCTTAGAAGAATGACTGAAGGAGATAGAAAGATCGTTGAGCCGAGAGGATCTTTCAGACAACTTGAGAAACTTTGAAGACTACTTCTGCCTCCACATATCTTCCATCCTCTGAGATTTAAGAACCGAACAAGCATCGATCCTTGCCCACAAGGAAGCAAGAATTAAGCTAGAAAGTTCCAGATATAAAAAGAGAAGAATACAAGAATGTTGATCAAGAACTTTTCTAACCCTGCAAATCTCAGATCTCAACAAGGCTAAACTGGCCTTCAGAAAGACACGATGGTTCCTAGGAATATTAAGGCGATGATTAATCTAGGAAAAAACCAGAATGACTGAGTAATCTCTACATCTCTTAAGGAATGCCAGATATTACTTCAACTTAGAAACCTGCAAGTGTTCGCGTTCAAAATGATGAACCTTATTCATAGTGTCCCTTCCATGTAGTGATGTAATTATTGAATTAAGGCTTTTGTGATCCATATCAAGTTTTTTAGACATGTTTTTCGGTGATAATCACATCAAAATTCATTCGTCGACGTGTTTCAAACCAGCAAATGTGGTTCATCGTCAGGAAAGATGAAGAACCACATCATGGCAACAAGTTAAATAGAGAGAACGGTCATTCAAACAACTAGAAGGAAACCGCTACTTTTGACATTTTTTTTGTTGATAGCTATCATGATTTATGTCACCCTTAAACAAAGGACCAAGTTTTGAGTCATCCATTCAATGTGTTGGGATTTAATATAGTCTTAGGAATCCAAACTTGATTTTCAGTCTATCACTCATCTAATTTGTTACTCTTCTAGTCACTACAAAGAGTCTTTTTATGCCTCCCATGTTTCATACTTTTATCGATGTTTCATTTTGCATCAAATGTTCCCAAACTCACCATTATGTTGTGATTATGATCAAGTGAAGTTATTGCCTATGTCAAACATTCCTCAATTTTTTCTTGACTTCCCATGTTGGTCTTCTTGGTTTTTATGTTATCTCAATATCATTGGTATTCATTTTATTTACTCATGCCAATATGGAAGGTCTCCATTGACTTCTCACTATCAAGTAATCTCTCAATGACTATTGGCATATCGCACTTAGAAAATTGACCTTGTTATGAACCATGGGCCTAAAAATGATAAAAATCCAATAATTAAAGTCCACTTTGAAGCGGAAACCTAATTTTACAATGAATACAATGTGTGAGATAATATATGATGATCCTAAGACTAGGTTTCCTTGGGATATATATAGGAGATAAAGGTTAGAACTATAACGAAAGGGTACAATGAAAGCTTTTGGCCTATATAACAAAATATAGCCATATAAATGTAATAGATTACTATTTAGGGCCTAATAATAGGTTTCTAGGTTAAAATGGGGTTTTCCTAGGGATTAACATGCCCCTCTGGGGGAGGAAAGAGTGGGAGGGGTCATTTTATGCCCTAATGGAAAAATAGTGTCTCAATTTGCATGGGGTTTAGGAAAAGAAACAAACAATATGGCAAAATTCCTCGCACTATGGAAAGGATTAGAGGTGAGCATAGAAAAGAAACTTCCAAGACTCATATTTTTTGGAGACTTAATGATCGTCAATCAACAAATGACAAAGGAAAGGGAATTAATAAGCTACATGTCTCCTCCTATGAATTAAAGAGTGCTTAATTTGAACCTCAATTCAAACAACTAGAATTATACCATATCCTTAGACATTTCAATACTGGAGTAGAGGAGTTAGAAAAAAAAGGCTCTACCATGGAACAAGGTAGACTTTAAATGGATAATAATGTATGCATATTTCCAATTCCATTTGTGATAATAAATTTTACAAAGTTTGAAAGGATGGTTAGGAGCACCTCCACTCCTTTGATTTATGTGTTGGAGCATTAGTTAAATTCCATTCATTTGAATATGGACATAATTAATCTCAATGTTGGTTTGGTTATGTGGCTTGTCCTTCGGTCTTCTTTTCACAAGGTAGTAGAAAAATTAGGACCCTATCTCCAGAGAAATTCCTTCCTTCGATCTCACAAATATTCTTGTCTTATTAAATGTGAATTCAAGTGGATGGCCCCCTCAAACATTCCAAGAAAGTGGCATCTTCTCCATTTATTTTCTCACAGGTGGGATCTGGATTTATGGTAATCTTTTGACACCATGCCTTTGTTGTCATTCCTCTATCCAACTAATATTTGGGTGATGGAGATAGATCCTCAGATGATGCTTGGCTCATCGACTGGTAATAACCTCACCTATATAATGAGTCTTTGGTTTCCTCATAGTATTGATGAGCTCTCATCTCAAGCCAGTTATGTTGTAGGATCTTCCTTTACTTGTGAACAAAATAGTTGGGTGCTCAACTCCAATTTTTTATGGATAATTCTCTCATCCCTCCAAATAAGAATGAGGCATGTATGGTGTTAGACATATTGTTGGATGCTTCACATGCACTGCTTATCTCCATCTCAAAGCTCAAGGATATGGTTGAGAGGAAGTGAATGTCATTCCAATGTTTCCTGGAAGCCAAGATTCTTCATTATCAAGATGAAATGGAGCAGATGATTGATGAACTTAGAGAGGAAATTCAAGTGGTTGGTGATCATCTAGCAGCCTTAGATATAATTGAAAATGGTAATTCATTGAATATTGTGGGAGAGGAATTACCTAGCATCACTATTGGAGGGGAAAGAGTTTGTGGACTAATACGAAACAAAAATCCCAAAGTATGAAAATATCTTTAACAATATTTGGTTATTAGAAACATTATAATGGAAAATCCATGTAAGGGTTCTAGTCCCTAATATGTATATATTAATAAGTAACCCTTACCCATGGGGGCTTCACTCAATGAACCTCTGACATATCATGTGTGTTTGTGGAATAGTAAACAATACCCCTAATTTGACTACATATTGGAAAATACCTCTAAAAATCACATTATTAACCCCCTACCAATACAAACCCAATACACCTTCCCAATTTTAAAAAACCCCTACTTTCACCAGATATTGTAGGCATAGGTTTTTTCATTAACATTTTTTTATAGCCCTTTATATTTTTACATTAATTTTCAGCTCCATTTGTTGTACTTACCAATATAAAAATCCTTTACCCCTATATATCCCCCAATATATTATGTCATTTATTCCTCAATATATATCCCCCAATATGAACCCACGTGGTATGGTATTTATCCCCGAGTGAAGCCCCTAAGCCCATTCTATTTAAACAAAAACATACCCCTACCCTTCAAATAAGTGTTGTGTTGTATTCAAAATGTGACTAATGCATCTTCCCATGTTTCGTCTTCCACCAGTAAGCTCTTTCATTTGATGAGGCACTCAATAATTGCTCAATTCCTCAGCTACTTAATCCTTGTTTCCAAGATTGTTTGTTACAGTTCTAGTATGAATTTTCCTTCTTCATCAATCTTTGGTAAAATATTTTAGAGTAGGATCTTGTCACCCATTACCTTGTTTAAGAAAGAAACATGGAAGACCTCACGTACATGTGAAGATAGAAGTGACCCATTTTTGTAATATGTACTTTCAATACTCCACAACACCTCACACATGCCATAATTCCTTAGCATTAATTTATTGTACTTCTTGTTTCTTGATGGGATTTATTGATATGGTTGTAGTCTCTAAAATACCCAATCCCCCATTACAAATTTCCTTTGACCTAGATATTAATTTTCTTGTCATTTCATCATATTTTTTGCTATAACCAATTTTTCCCTCAATATTTTGAGAACCTCTTGTTGGTGCCCCATGTGTTCCTCCACTACTTGAGCCTTTCACATCCCTTTAAGGGTGATATGTTGAATGGATTATTATATCCATAAAGTGCCATAAATGGGGACATTTTTGATGAAGTATGAAGGAATATGTTATACCGCTATTCTCCAAAGGAAACCACTTGATCGATTTTGTTTATCTATTAGATGCAAAGAAATTAAAACATATTCTAAACCTCTATGTGAAATATCAATTTGTCCATTGGATTAAAGATATTAGGATGAGTTGTGAGCCAAATGAGTACCCAAAAAAGAAAATAATTCAGTCCAAAAAATTTCAGTGAAATATCGATCTCCATCACTTACAATAATCTTTGGGATTCCATAAATCTTTTGGATTGTTTCCATGAATGTTATTGTCACTATAATTTATTTAAAAGGATGAGAACGAGAGAAGAAAGATACAAACATTGTCAATTGATGTACCAATACCATAGTGACATTATTTCCTTTCTATTTGGGTACACTAGTTGACATGTTATTCAATTACCTCCTCGTTATTTAGTAGATAAATGAGGAGCTGCACATTTAATTATCAATTTGGTATTCATAAGGAACTTATTAATTTTCATGCACTATATATGTTAGTACAATAATGCTAAGTTTCAATGAGGTTGTGGTGTTCTAAATGTGTGTTTTGAAGCAAGATGTAAGGTCTTTTACAAGTCACCGAGGGAACCAAACCACATTTACAGGAAATTAAAGGCCACACTTGAAAAATTGAAATAAAACACTTCTACCTAATGGAACTAGGAATATTAATGTTGTAACCCCAACATGGGTAGAACAGTATAGACAAGCAAAAAGTAAATTACAAAGGCAGTAAAGCAGTGAGCAATCTTGCTCAAGGTTTTTTGTGATCTTGATCATTGGAACAAATATACATGTGCAATGGTAGAATGATGATAAACTCTAGTACACAAAATTGAATCTTAACTGAAGATATTAAAGACAACATTGGGAATTCATAAAACAAAGTGATGAAATACAATGGTCAGAAAACTAAGTTACCTATTCTTATTTATGAGTTGCAGGAATATAGGGAAACAAAACTACTTATGAGATTAATCAACAACCATAACTACATATCAAATTTATCTTGATCAATGAGTTTCAATATCATATAGAAACAAAGTCATTTATCAAGTTAGAAAGTTGCAGCAACATATAGAAACAGAGTAATTTATCATATTAACAAGTTCTAGAAAAACATAGAAATTTATCAAATTAATGAGTTGTAGCGATATAAAAAAATTGAGTTACATAAATTTGAATGAAATTATAACTAATCTATAAGGTTACATGAAGTACCCATATAAGGAGGGTTCCCTACCTCCTTAGACGAGGAAATATTTATAAAAACAAATCATGTAAGTTATCAACACACCATTAGCATAGAGCATAATAAGAAATGGAACAGAACCATGGTATTTGTGTTAAAAAAAATTATAAATAAAATAACAGTATTTTCCTCCTCCCTAGCTTGAGTAGAGGAGGGTATTTAGAGTATTGTAGTATAAATTGGATGAAGAGGTAAAAGGAAAAGAATGAGAATCTTCATATTCTCAACTTTTTCCTTCTCAGTTACAATAATTCACCAAAAACTAGAAAATATTTAACAACCATTAACTCGTTGAGTTGTTGTCAGAATTGGTAGTTGGGTCAATCCTTTGTTGTGACTAGGGTTTCCTTACTAGCATCAAACTACCTCTTGTCACTTTATTCATCAGGTGATGAAATGGCCATCCTGTAACACATTTATGAAAGTTGTGTGGTTGAAATTTGGTTGGAGGTGCATTCTACTAGATGTCCCTTAGTGGAAACAATTATCTTCAATAGTTAATTGTTAGTGTGTTGCAACATCAAGCTTAGGCATGTTACCACATTAATATTGTTTTTCTCTGTCGTGTTGTAGCAATCAGAGTTGTAGCACAATGCTTTTTCATGTTGCAAAAATGTGTTATAAATTATACTAAAACACATTCATGTTGGCTCTTTCCCAATAGTTGTATTGTAGTAGTAGGAATTGCAACATTTTCTTTTTGGTTATATTATAGTAGTGGGAGTTGTAGCAATGAGATACTTGGGGTGTTACTTCATTGCAACCTAAGTGTGTCACAACAAAACACAAGGGTATTGCAACAGCTATATTTTATTGTTACTTCAAAAGGACCTTCCGAAGCCTCCCTAGAGTGGTTCTCATGGATTCTCACTAGTTATCGTAAAGGGGTAAATTCCCTCATAAATACATAAGGATGAACATTAAATTGACATAATTGAAAAATAATTGTAGCTTGAAAAAAAATGAAACAATATGGGAAAAATAGGAGATAATGTGGTATAAAAAGGGGAAAAGCTACTCAAAAATGTATTGGACAGGAGTTAAAAGAATGCCCATTTGGGAAATTATCACCTATATAAAAATCCATTATAACTTATTCCCAACATTGACTTAGTATAGCTAATGGTGGTAGGAGACCTAATTTCTTGATTATCTTTCCCTTGTTATGTTGGAAGATCACAAATTCCACCACAAAATCTTAGTTATCATATTGATGGCCCCTGGTATTACAATAATAATTTTCAAACTCCCGAGGGTTTCAAATTTAATTATCAACACGGGGTTCGTAAAAAATTAAGAGGTGTCGGTAGTATATGTGCAATAGGAAATATATTATACTTTGGTTGATCAAATGCAACTGAAGAGAAGCTAAAATGTACAAAGACCACTTTTATTATCTAGGATACAGGAAATGATCAGAAAACAAGGAACAAAATATAGACCTATTCTAGTT
This sequence comes from Pinus tabuliformis, assembly GCA_031772625.1. Taxonomy (NCBI): domain Eukaryota; kingdom Viridiplantae; phylum Streptophyta; class Pinopsida; order Pinales; family Pinaceae; genus Pinus; species Pinus tabuliformis. The sequence continues at coordinate 1,231,671,651 of CM062816.1, forward strand.
TGTGAGAAAGGAAAAAAAAAAAGAAAAAAAAACCTATCTATTTGCACAAAAGTAAATGATAATAAATAAACCTACTCTATTTTGCGGGAAAGGTCAATGAAAATAAATAAACCTACTTTCTTCTTATAGGGAAATAAATTACAGGAAACAAATGTATGCTAACTAAGAAAAATCTAAGAAAATCGTTTGAAGAATGTTGGTGAAAAATAAATTATATTCTATGATGCATGATAAATTAACTTGCAGTTGAAAGAAAACATTCAAATAGTAAACCCAAATTGCAAGAAAAAAAAAAAAAAAACTTTTTGCTACAACTACTAGGGTAAAGTTTATAAGGGGTCTCTAAAATTCTAATCTCCATTTCCAAGGTGTAAGGAGCATTTTAACGTGCTAAGGAATGATATACAAACTTTAGGTACAAATCTGGAGGCGTTCTAAGGCAATCTATGTGCTGCTACAAGATGACCCTTTTTTGCTACAAGAAATAACCAAGAGTTGTTTTATGAGGTCTAAATGTGGTCTGATGGGTGAAGAAGGTGAAGGAAGGTTGTAGAAGGGTAAATGAATCTTTTCCAATCCCAAGTACCTCCAATGGATCAGTTCATGTGTTGGAATAAAAAAATATGGAGATTCTTGTAGCTCATCTAGGTAGAAATAAGTGTGTTGGTAGATTAGAGAAATGTGTAACATTGAGTGAGAAGATTATGTTTTAAGTAAACCAAATATATCAAAAAATACTAACTATACCTATGAAATAATAACACCTAACTGAGAAAAATGCATGGTTTAATAGTAAAAGCAAAGTGCATGAATGACTGATAAATTACTAATTGCAAGAAATAAAACAATAATAGAATGGATGAGTTAAACTTTAAATGAAGAACACCATTGCATGAAAGAAACTATTTTTGAGTCTATCAAAGCAAGATACATAAAAAAACTTAGAGAGAAGCTTATTCATAAAAAATATTTTTTAGAGATGAGATTTTCAGAAAAACACAACTAAACTAAATGCATGGAAAGTAAAGGTACAAGAAGGAGGTTTCAGCACCTAGGTTGGGCCCTAACCCAAGGAGGATTAGGTCTGTTAAAGGAAAACCAGACTAGAAACCAAAGAGTGATTTTCATTAATCTACAAATTTTCTCATACATAAAACATGACAAAACTAAAATACCAGGCGAAAGTCTTTCTATACTAGTGTGTATATTCTCCAAAATTTCAAATCTCTAATGGGCTAATAAGGCCTCTTATTTATAAAAAGAAAAAAATCTTGAGGGGCAGCCTTGTTGAAGAGAGGACTACTTCCCTCCAAAATTCCTATAAAGCAGGATATGATCCCCTCATTACTTTGCAACTACATGGAAGCAATAATGTCCTTGATCCAACCAAGTTTTGATTATACTATAGTAGGGGAAAAGCCCCATATTCTTCTCTTGCTAGACTTTTGTGTGATCTACAAAAGAAACCTCATTATCATGCACAATAAATTCTTTAGGCACACAAGATATGGAAATCATCTCTTAATCCACCTAAGAACATAAAAAAGTTTAAAAAATCATTATTAAGTGAAAAAAGAAAGGTTATATATGCCTAAGGATGGTTATATGGGCCTTAAGTTGTACCTATTTGAGAGACCCATCATATCCCCCTATTGAAACTATTTTTCATCCTCTGAACATCCTATTCATCTTGCTACTTTTCATTAATTATCATGATGACTTGAATGACATCCTAAGATATTTAAGATGTGGTAGCTCCTTCTAGATGGAACCTTGCATTCTCCTCAATATTTTTTTGATTCCTTGTTTTCCTCTTTCTGATCGTGATGCTCTTGTAGGCATAGCAGTAAAGGAGGTATGAACTTGAGCCCAATCCATTGGAATCCAAACTCTAGACGATTCTTCTATATAGAGGGTCTATTTCCAATTCATTCCTCAACCTTTCAGGTGACTGGTATTCTCTTATTCTTAAACTATGCCATAATGTATGTCATCTTCTTGGCATTCCTGTAGGATTTTCTCACCCAATAATCTAAATCTATCTTCAAACTGAAGGATTGTCTATGCTTGCCTTCGTTTATAAATTGTTTCATGTTAAGATTTTCATCTATGAACCTCCAATTGGAAATGATGAATTTTGGGGTTGGTAGTTCCATAGTGGTTCATCTACCTCCTTGGATAGTATTCTCTTGATCTCCTTGCCCTAATTTCTTCATGTTTAAGTAATGAATCTAGAGACATTAACTATACATCACCCAATTGAGAATTTGAATCTCAAATAATCATGTTTGTAATTACTAAAGCCTACATGTAAAATTCTGTAATTTTAGCTCTATCCTTGATGCAACATTAGAGACTAAAATCAATGAATTTTCTTACATATTGTAAGGGAAGGGAATAATTTTGTGCTAATGTCATAATCTGAAACTGATACCACTAATCCTTTAGAAATAGAGAATAAGTTTTTGAAGGGTGTATGCAATGTATAGCCTCCATGGAGAGACTTGACATGGTGACAATTTGGTATTCTTTCTCCTGCAATAGATTTTGTGTTTGTTTCAGTTGGGCTTTCAACTTACTTTTATCCTTTTCTAGATGAGTTGTTATGTTTGCTTCATGGAACCTGGGGTTGGCCATCTCTTCTCCCATCTTCTTCACCTTTTCCTCCATAATGCTAACATCCTCAACCCCTTTGGACTTTGCAATTTTCATCCATCCATAAGTTCCACCTCTTTCTTCCTCTAGTTCAAAGAATAATATTGGTGCAAGGGGGATAGGAATCAATTTCTCTGCATCAATCCAAACACAATAATATTTGAGTTTTCGCTGAGGATTTGGTTCCTGTAGCTCTTTATTATGCCCTTATGGTTCTATAGTCTTTCTTATAGCTCATCATTCAGTTCTTGTGGTACTATGGTTTTTTCTAGGAGCATTGTATCATGAGTGCTCAGCCCTTCTGGCTAAGCTTGTAGTTTGTTTCCCTTGAGTGATGTGGAGGTCATCTTAGATTATTGTTCTTCTTCCTTCTTAGGTTCTTCCTCCTTATGACTAATTCACACCTCAATGGTAATTGGAGTGGGAGATGGTGGTTGAGGTTTTCGTTAGTTTATTCTATTCCTCTTCCTTATTCTCAAGAAAAAAGGGGATTCCCTTGGTTTCCTCACTCTCGAATTCATTGGGGTACTCAAGGTTGCTAAGGTATCAACAATGTACTCTTCTAATTTTTAGTCTATAGTTCTCTCTTTTTCCCCCATTTGATATTCCTTACTGGCCTGGATGATCTCTCAATAGCCTCTTAGGGAATTTGAGTCTCTGATTCTATCAAATTAAGCTTATCCAACACTTCCTCAAGCATTTTTTCCTGTGGCTATGCTTCAAATGATTTCTTTGTTTTTATTTCTGCTTCTTTTTCTATATTTTCTTCTGATTCTTCTTTTGATTACTCCCCTTCAATCTCAACTTCTTCTTATTCTTCTTCTTTTGTTCCAATTTCTTCTTTTTCTTCTACCACCTGTAGTTTCAATTGAGTTTGAACTTGGGTCTCCAAAAAGGCTTCCCTGCTTATGTGGATGAAATCAATCCAAGAGATAGGATTTTGTAGGCTTTCCAAGGAGTCTAGGACTATTAATATAGTAAACCCATGGTGAGATAGATAATGATGTTTCCCGTTTCACCCTTATGCTCATTTATTTTATAGACTAAAGGGGGGAATGAGGAATGCAAAGTCTCTCTTACACGTAAATATAATTGAAATATGAGTTGGTAAAGTAATATAAACTAATAGGCATATACAATTTTGAGCTTTACCTCATATGAAATATATTTGAGGATGTGATAGGCCACCTCATCGGGTATGACAGGATTTCCCTCCTCACTCCGTTTTTGTCCTCTATAGGTTGCTCATTATGAAGGAAGAAAATTTTCTTGGCTATAGTAGCCTCAAACCTCTCTTCTTTGTTCCATTTGAACCCCCCAAGGTGTGTGGTGATCGTACAAATAATTTCTTCATTTAGATAGATGATGAAGCCTCTAACCATAATAATATCCTCATTCCCTTCTGGTTTTTGGATATTTGAGGCAAACTCTTGAGCAATTTCATCATCAAAAATGTTTCTAACCTCAGGGTTTTGATGGATCTTGGAGGGATCTATAGGCTCTCTTTTGTTAAAGTTCCCTCCCATGGCTTAATATACTTCTAACATAATAGAGAAATGTATTTATCTTTTATTTGTACTATAAGATCCTAGGGTTTCTTGTACAATGGAGAATGTTGTAGCAGAGAAAAGTTGATAGGTTCTTTTTCAAGGTTGAGGAAAGTAAAATTACAACATGCACCCCTTCCTTATTAAAAACACCATATCCTTAAGCAAATTCTAATCCAATTCAACTATTGTTCTTACTAAAATTCAAATTGTAAAATTCTAGAGTGCATTTATGGAGGAATTTTCTTGAATACTTATGCCAAATGTTGGGGAGGATAAATGTTTCTTACATTTATTCTAATGATTTCCTTTATTGCTCGAGGCTTGATGGCTATTATGGGTAGAATTAGACTTCTTGTCACACTCAATCAACTTCCTGTAGTAATCCTCTATAGATTCATGTAGCTTCCTGTAATAGCATGTTTTGGAAATGTTTTGGTTGGGTTGACCTCTTGTAGCACCAATGGGGCTTCCTTAGTGTTTAAAATAGACTTGAATGAAAAGTAGAATCATAGGGGCCCAACTTAGGTGGTAATGTATTGATGTTATGGGCTCAACATGATATGTGAACTAGCCCCCTCCTACCACATCATGCTCCACGTTCCACAATGATTAAGAAACATCGACCCACCCTCTTAAGTTATTTCCTTTTTTGTCTCGTCCTCCTTTCACGCATGAGGGTGTCCTTTGGTGGAAGCTAAAGTTGACTTCTAGATATGGTCAAGGATACTCTAACCAAATTTGGCTTACAAAACCTTGTCCTTCTAACACTTCCAATGTTTTTTTCAAGTTAGAATAAGTTCGAAGGGGAGGTTATCAGAGTTGCATACACGACTTTACATTTTTCTTTTTCTTACAGGTGTTATGGATGTTGTTGATGTAATTCTTGAGGTTGTCTTTAATTATATCGAAGTACTGAATGTTGTTGCTAACTTTGATGACCTGTTGGAGATTCTAATGGTGCTACTACTACTTCTGAAGATCTTCTGGAATATTTTCATTATCGTTGTTATTGCTCCAAATATCTCTGGTTCAAATGGTGGAAATATCGTTGTTATAGGTGGTTGAATGTTGTTGTTGTAGGTGATTGAAGATCTTGTAGCATCTTATAGGAGATCGTATAGTTTCTCAGGCCCGATTTCTTTTTCCTATGAATATGGTGGAATTCATGGATCTTCTTATCCATAATGAAAACTTGGGCTTGTAGGGTTTCTGAAGACTACTACAAGATTATGCATTTTCCTATAGTAGCCAAATAAGAACCTCAAAGTCATAATTTATTCTTGCTAGAGCCTTAATACAATTTTCATAATTTAGGAGGAAGCTACTTGTGGTGATGGAGATGAATTTTATGCTTATGATTGGTGGGAAAGAGTGGAAATATTTGACTGTTATCCTTGAACAATGAAATAGTGGAGGGAAAAAAGGAAATTGGTAGGTGAAGATAGGATGTATGGGTGTCAGGGCCTCCTAGATACCTTCATCTTTGTTTGCGGGTGAAAAAAAATCATCCCTACACCATTTGTATTCACTCTATGGTATCCTCTAGAAATACGAGATCTTTCATGTAACAATTCAGGATAGTGAATGAAATGAATGAAACAGACATGGTAATGATGGTGGAAACTATTTAATGGTGTGGGAATGAAAGAAAAGGATGTGGAGAAGCTTCCTAGCTATTCTAAAAGTAAATGCCATTAGTTGCAGGATAATATGTTAGTTTTGTTGTTGGATTTCCGTTATACCTGCAAAACTATCAAAATAGATAAAACAGATAAAAGTTTTTTTTCTTCATCTTTTCTTTTTGATCTTGTTTTTATTATTTATTATTTTATTATTATGAGGCCCACTTGCTACCTCAAGGAGGTTTTCCGCCTTGTGGGTCTATGTCAGGTGCCTCATGGGAGGTTTTCACCTCGGGATCTCCTATTTTTGTTTTTTTTTCTCTTCAGGCTCATTCGCATCCTTAGAGACGTTTTTAGCTGATGACCTTTCCTAAGGTGCCTCCAAGGAGGTTTTCGCCTCGACTTTTCTCTTTTTCTTTTTTTTGCCTTATTTTTTATCAGGGTTGAATGGATTGGAAGCTCTAATGCTCTCAATCACCTTCAATTCTCTTCTTATTGAATTATAAAATTAATCCCTTGAGTGAGGCTTCCCATAAAACTTCAATTTGTCGCCATTCCTTAGAATTGGGATTTGTTCTTCATTGGTTGTCCTAATCTAAACTAAGCCATTATCATGAATTTTTCTATAAGATAAGGTCCTAACCATTTGGTTATGATTTTTCCTTTGAAATATTTGAACCTAGAATCATACAAGAGGGCCTAATCACCGTTTTGGAAGGTTGTAGCCTTAATGTGCTTATCATGCCAAACTTTCCTTTATAGTTAAACCACTTAAGTGTGCATTAGAGATCACAAATTTAGTTCGTCAAGTGCATTTAGTTGTTGTAGTCTCTCTTCTTGAGCTTTTGTGATGTTCATTTCAATTTGTGTTCGCATTATTAGTGTATTGTACTCAAGTTCAATGGACACTACGACCTCCTTTCCATAGACCAACTCAAAGGGGGTCAACCTAGTGGTGGTATTACAAGTAGTGTTGTAGGCTCAAGTGGCCTCAACAAGCCTTTATGCCCAATATTTATTATTGTTGCTAACCACCTTAGTCAAAATGATTTCTAGTGCCCTATCAGTCACCTCCTCTTGCCCATTTTCTTGAGGGTGATATGGGGTTGATTTTCTCTGTTTGATATGATGCTACCTCATTATCCCATCTATAATATTAGTAGTGAATTAAGAACCTTGGTTTGTCACTAGTTCCCTTGGGAAGCCAAATTTGTAAAAAATGTTTTTCCTTAAGAAATTTGCTATTTTTTGTTCTATTGTTGCCTTGACTACCTTCACCTAAGCTCACTTGCTCCAATAATTTTTCCACACAATGATGTACTTCTTATGTCCAGATGGAGGGTCAATATGGCCAATTCAATCCATGCCCCACATCTCAAACGGTTTGAAATTCACTTGAGGTTAATCTCGTCCCTCTAATTAGGTTTCCCCATTCTCAAACACTCATCAAATTGTGCAGTATATCTCTTGGCATCTTGATGAAGAGTAGGCCAATAGTATCCTGCCTGAAGAATATTGTAGGTTGTCTTCTTAGTAGCAAAATGGCCCCCACAAGGTCCATCATGACAGGATGAGAGGATGTTATAAACCACATCTTCCCTTACACATCTCCCTAGGATTTGAAGAGGCCCTAACCCAAAACGATTACCTCCAATCCAAGCATAAGGAGCCCTTTTCCTAACAATTTTTCTCTTTTATTTTGAACACAAGTTAGGGGGAGACTAGACAACAACTAAAATGTCTGCTATATTATCAAAACAATGAGAAAATAATGATATGGAAAAGTGGTGTTCATTGAGAAGTTGGTCATCTAACATTTTGTTGTAGTAGCTGCAACACCCTCCAAAACTTTGTCTTACATCCAAACTTCAGATACTTCCTTGGTTTTTCCTTTGATGGTTGCAAATGCTCGAGCTCACCCCATGAGCTCTTGTAAAGTCTTTTCACCCTTTTTCTTATTTGATCAATGGTCATCTTTTGCCACATTGATTGCTTTGTCATGCTTGCAATCTTTTCTTGGTAAGTTTGAAGGTTTGTCTTTGTGTGTATGGTTTGTCTTTGCTATGTAAACATTTTTCGTACTCACACACAAAGTTGTAAGCATTGTCGCGCAAGTGTCGTCACAGTCGTCCAAAGGTCTATCTCAATTGTCGCACTTGTCTCTTTTAGCTTTAAGACAGTCTCACCGAGGGCATGTTTTTTCTTGTTGTAATGGTGGTCTATGTTGTCTCATTGTCAAAGTATGCTAATTGTACGATCACAATGTCATGTAAGCACAAGTTCGCTTGCTTTCAACACTTAGCCATTTTCCTGAAAATCTGTCTGACCGATCAACCCTCTTCCACCAGATCTTGACTAAGTTGTATTGCGCATTCTCAGCCCTCGATGAACTTGCTCTGCTACCCGGAACTGCGCAACGCTTGAAGATTTCCTCTAGGTCAATTGCATTGTTCGATCCCTGAGGTGAGCAACCTGTTTGCCTCCCAGAACTGTGCAGAAATTGCCTTCATGTCCAAACTAAAGTGCACATTTCTCAAGAAGAGTCATCAAGCCTCCCTCTGGTCTGATGGAACCCTACACTGCACTTAGACCTAGGTCTGCAGTACTCTCCAAAACTACACAGTCATGTCTAGTAGACCCTTTGCTACCTGTCTTGCAATGTTCTCCAAAACTACATAGTCTTGTCTAGCAGGCCCTTTGCTTCCTGTCCTGCAATATTCTCCAAAACTGCACAGTCATGTTTAGTATGCCCTCTGCTCCCTGTCCTGCACTATTCTCCAAAACTACGCAATAATGCTCAGTAGGTCCCCTACAGGTCTGTCTTGCCTTACCTCCTGAAACTTCACAAAAGTTCCCCTCAGGGTCCCACCTTGCAACTACCACTAGTGTCCTTCACTATGCAATTCTCCCTCCAAGTGATCACTACACATTTTTTCCCAACAGTGCAGGTTATCCTTCGGGAGTTCCTCATTCCAGCCTGAGCTGTGCTATGCGTTGTCTCAGTGAATTGTCATCCCTCCCTATCACCCAGAACATGAGAACAATGCATCATTCTAGACTAGGAGGTTTTGGATTTGATGTTGTCCTGTCATGAGTGAATTGCAAGAAAAGGTACCCTAATAGATCATGGCAAGATGATGAAATGGATGAAGATGGAGGGCACATTCTAGAAGACTTGCTTACAGCTGGATGGATGTACCAAGCACATCAAGAAATAAGTGAAAGGAGCATATGCATTGAACCATCATGCAAATCCAAGACCATCGAAGACCCCACAACACTATCCCATGCAGAGGAGAAGACAAAGCACACCAAGAGTACATCCATCACTCAACAACGCAACATCTTGACACAGACACCATAGTTAGCCAATACATGTCAGCAGTTTCATGTTGAGTTGTGGCATTAGCTATCTTGGCCACATCACCACTATGGGCCATATATGTTGTAACTCAATGTAATGTAAAGTGAATTCCAATGGATGCACATAAGAAGTAGAAGAGTCATGGTAGTTGAAAAGTCATTGGAACTAGAATGAACATGAGGGTAGTCCAAGAGTCACAAGGGTCAAGCATCACCCTTGGCTATATATACCCCTCCCATTGTATGAGCAAGGACTTTTCACCTTGGCTCCTCCCACATAGCCTTGAGATTTTGTAGTCTTTCCTTTAAGGAGCGAGGAGTGGCTTCAATGTCCCACTATTGGGACTAGTGATGTATGATGTATAGATGTGTCTTGGGAATTTTACCTAATTCAAAAGATTGTTAAGGCCAACACATTTTCATGCATGTTTTGTAGAAGTTTGTAATACTACTCTTTAAACATTTGTAATGCATTTTTTCTTAACTTTTATTAAGATAGTTGAACTACGTTGGTTATTTTAGTACTTACATTGTTGAATATGTGCTGTATTGCTTATCATTGTTGTCTCATCCCTATGGACTACTCCGCAAGATACTAGAAAAACCACCTTTGTCTATTTCCTATCACCATTTTCACTACTCTGCAAAATACTCAACAAACCATCTTCATTTCTAGTTATAATGACCATCACATCCATGCGGACTACTTCGATGTGTGGTGTAAGTGTTGTTCCCTTTACCTTAGTTTTAGCAATTGTTGCATCTGTTGTGGACTATTTTGTTGGGTGTTGGATAGACCTTTTTGTTTTGCGTGTGTCTCTTCCTGGGTGGTACTACTACCTTTCATTTATATTCTCACTTTAATCCCCCCCTCTATAGTAAGAAAAACTCGACACAGTTACATTATGCACTCACCAGGGACATGTAACTTGTTGTTTAAAGATACCAGTGTAACATTCTCATGTGTTGACAACTAGAGCCAAGGAAGATCTCTAAGTAAATGGTAATCAGGCCTTCATACTAGATGGCTATCCTACACCAAATGGTGTGAGGTCTAGTTGAGACTTCACATCAGGGAGATCCCCTTGATTCACGTATTTCTAGCATCGTCAACAAAATGGCACTGGAATGAGGGCCATAGATAGGTTGTGCCCATAGAGTTTGGTTGAATCTCGTATTTAAAATGGTTCTTCTTGAAATCATAATCTCATGATGTTTTTCAAAAGAGCTTTATTGTAACATCCCTGCGAAACTCATTCATGACATGTCTGAACTTTAGTTCGATGGTGAGAGTGAATAAAATTTTCATGAACATTTCTTTCAAGTTATCTGTCTTTGTTTGTGTAATAGAGTAGACTCTAAAGATGTCATGGCTAGATTACTCACCCTGACATCGGAAGGTCATTTTAAGAAATGGTGTCATACATTACCTGTTGCTTCTATCCATTCGATCGCTTAGCTTGCCAATATGTTGTGTAAATCTTTCAATAAGTACAACCACCAAGATGTCTATAGAAGAATATGTCACTTAAGAATGAAGCATGATGAATCAGTCGAGGACTTTGTTGATCAGTTCCTTCACCTCTCTTGTGAAATTCCTCAAAAAAAATTAAACAGAGATTTCTTTGGACAAGAGTTTAAAAGCCTGGTTCATGTTTCCCAATATGGTGAACCTCCTTATTTCCCTTCTTCCCCAACTCTTGTGGATCATGAGGCACCCCAGACTGAAGAGGAGGAGCCCAACACCCCGTTCTTTACTTGTCCTCCTCCTTTTCCAGTCCCGATGTGGGTGCTCCCTTGCAATGATTGCAAAGCTAAGAAATTTACGCAGCATGTCCGGAGACCATATTCTCATTTGTCTCTTGCTTCTATGGAGGAAGTTTCGGAATGGCTTATGAAGCCTAGAGAGAAGACTCACTCCTCCATTCCGAAAGAGGACTTCACTGTTCATAACTTCGGTCTTGAATTTGATCTGCATCTCTTCCATCCTCCATCATCAAAAAACCACGATCCCTTGTACCATGACTCGCTTGACCAATCCACTTCATCAGCTAATTATTTGCATTCTCTTGATTCTCAAGTTGTTGGCTCAAATTGCGATTAGGTGCAAGTCAGTCACATTACACAGGAAAAGGAGTAGAAAGGTGATGAACTATCAATATTCCCTCTTTGATTCAAAATTGTGCGTATCAAAATAATGAGCTTCCATTCTTGAAAGATTCTCAAACTACTAATCTCGATGGAACATCCTGCACAACTGATTCTTTTGATCAACCCCCAGTATTAGGCAGTCATCACGCCCATGCTTACATATGTCGTGAAGAACGCCCAAACACATCATGTGATCTTTTGTTTTCTCATGAAGACTCTGACTCAGATCAAGAATGTGCTTCGGTGAAAGAAGATGTTCATATCAAAACTTCCTCTTCACCTCACTTGCCCATGTGTCCTACCACTCATAACGCATCCACATGTGTTAGAGATACTCCACGTTCTCTTGTTTCTTCATCTGATTATTTATCCCCTCAATTTACACAAGGCAGTGAGGTTTTCCATGATGAATTTGAAGACAATCTAATCATAGAGTGTTCTTCCCATTCCCCGCCATATCTTATTTTGCATGAAGACAACTCTTCAAACCAGCTTGTTGAAGCTGAAAAATCTGGTGAAACTTGTGACAGAGATCGATGCCATCTGAAGAGAAAATTTGAAATCAACAACAATAACCACACTCAAGCCATGCATGATCTGGTTCACACTTCAAAATGTGATTTTGTAATTCTGGAACATTTCGGGACCTGCCAGGGAGTCGAGGCACTTCAACGTCCATTGATGGTTATGTCAGGACCTCGCAACTCTAGTAAGCCCCCTGAACCCAATCAGATATGGTTTCTCATGAAAAATCCATCTATCAACATGATTTCATTGAGTGTGGATCCCTGTGTGAAAAAGTGTGTGGTATTTCGGGAGTGATCTTTCAAATTTTCAAAATTTTTCTTATGATTGAATCCATTTTACAGTGCATACATCTTCATGCAAATCTCTCAATTCAAACTTGGGTTGGGAATGTTCATCTATCATGAAATCATGGGATTGTAAGGTTGATCATCTCAAAGGCTCTCCTTGTCCGCACTCATAATTATCGAATTCACCTATTCATGGTCAGCTCCTCGGCCTTCTTGCAAACCTTGCATTGCAAATATGTCCATCATATCTAGCTCACAACGAACTTGGTTCCATTATTCGGAGCATTTGCAAGATTTTTCAAATGGATTTTTCTTTGTTCATTTCAAAATAGGAATCTGATGTTTCAACCAGCTCATTTAATCATTCCTCTATATTTGGTGACTGTCATTCATCTTATCATTTTCCCAATAGCACATCCAATGACAATTACTTCACACACTCAAATATTCATTGTTTAGCATCTTTATCCTCTGATTTTTGTCAAGCAGGTGGGCACTTCAACCTACGTTGATGGTAGGTCCTCACTGTCTTGGCATGACTATTGAGAATAATCAAATTTATTTTTCCTTATGAGATTCCCATCATGATCTTGTCTGCCAAATCAAAAATCCATTTTTTAAATATCATGTGGCTTTCCAAATATCCATTACAAATTTTATGATCCAATTGGTGAATGGCTGGAAAAATCTTACTTGGCAAGCTCTATTATAGACAACAAGTTTCAATTAGTCCTCACACTTGCCAAGAAGCTCAGTACAGATGAGGACGCACTCACAAGAGGTTTCCAAGGTTTGTTGAATAAATTTATTCATCGAAAAGGTAAGCATATGTATTGGGTGAAAGTAGTGGTTGTGACAGTCTTTCTACCGACATGCAAGACTTCTTTTCCAAACATCTATATATGTATCTCTCCTCCATGAGATCTAGAGGCTGGAATTTTGTTATTGCAAAGAATTGTTGTTGGTTTGAGACTGGAACTATTGGGTGCTTAATGCTTTGAAGGGGGTGAAGATAGGAATTCCATTTGCTGGGAAGGAGATGCTGGATTGGAGCCCTCTGGGTTGTATCTCTTCCTGAACCTTGTTATTCATCAATAAAGCTATCTTGGTTTCTCCTATATACTGATGTATCTTTGATGTATGATTGCATTAGTATGTTTAGTTTATTTCTAATCCTGAACTAGTTATGAATATGAATCCATGTCTTGTGTAGTGTTCTCTTCTTGTGATCTTGCAGAAACCTCTTGAAGCTGGGCGAGCGAGAAGGCAAGTAGCTGGGAACTCTCCAAGAGAAGAGAAACCGGATCGAGGGACAAACGGAAGACACCGATTAGTCCATCCATCTCTCTTCATTCTTAATTCATAAAGGAAGAATACTAGAATAGCTATCTCTGTTTGTTGCTAAGGCACTGTCACACCTTAGGTGGATAGGATCGTCCTACATAGGCATTTTTCCCCACAAAAAATTGGCGATTCCACTGGGGAGATCTGTTTAGTCATTTTATTTGTGTTTCTATCATTGTTTGTTTCATAGACTTGACAGCAGCAATCGAACTGCATCTGCTATTCCCGGATGCAAAGTAGACAGTTGCTGCTTTGATCCAATCACTGGACTTGTCTATAATCTGAACAATGGACTCACAAATGATTTGATGATCCTTTGTGATAGATCTTAGTACTCCCTCAAAGCATCCCTTTGATTGTACCTTGCTTGTTGCTTTTATTCGGCCTGAAACAGTAGATTAAATAGCAATCTGTGACCCAGAACCCAGTGAGAAACTCTCGTTTCTCCTTCAGCGCGACAGCTGTGAAGAGGTTCTGCATTTCAACGCAGGTCCCGTGAAGGCTACCTGCACTGAATGTCAAAACCCCTGTGTTGAGGTTGCGCTGAACCAGTTTGGCCTTGTGCAGCTGGGGTTCTCTGCTCTGTTTTGCCCTGTTTTGATCTCTGATTTTTGCAGCCTGTAACCAGCATAGGTACCAGTCTGATAACTCCTTTTCTCTGCTTAAATTCCGCCTCCTTTTGTACAAAAAGACTGTGATTGTTTTTATGTGTTTGTGGCGTCATTGACAGTCTTCCTTTGCAAGTGTGAAATAGTCATCCTGTAGCCCTTGATTCAGATCTGTTGATTGTGATCTGAGGAGAGAGTTCATTGGCTGTTTATAGTTGATTATACATTCATTCTTGCTTCTGGTTTGAGTTTGTCTCTTTTAAAGTGTCGAAACAAGAGTTTATTTCGAAAATCGTTAAGTGTTGTAATCTCTTCTACCCTTTCTGATTTCGAAAAAGTAAACTTGTTTGTATTGGTCATTTAAAAGCAAATTCAAAATTGTACAAAAAGCTTTCTTTTGTAGGCATCAATACTAAGAAAGCGGAAAACAAACACCTACATTGTGCATTTGCATCTTGATAGTTTGCATGTTTGATTTAGGAAAAGTGCATTAGAGTATTCTGATTGCTCTTTGAGAAAAGATGGTGTCTTTCTTTTCCCTTAGTAGCTAGGATTTTCAAAGTTGAAAAGATAAAAAGCTTGCTTATCATCTTTAGACTGCATTTAGGATTTTGTATCATACATCTCGTGGTGAACCTTGAAAGGCAAACTTTAAAAAGATCAACCTAAAATAAATTGAATGAACTTAACAACGCTTTGCAACATAACGCACAACATAGAGGTCTAGGCTAGAGACGTGTTCCGGCGTCGTAAAGCCTGGTGACTGTCGATCTCGTTGATGGTGGGTGATTCCTCCTGAGGGACGATAGCACCAGTACTGATTGTGCTCCCACGTACCGTCGCGTATATATTGGGAGACCCCTATAGGCATAAAACCTTTATCCTTAGGAAGCCGTGTCGGCCGCCCTACTGATCGCAATGCACTGAACACAACATTCAGGAAGATCGACCACCCGTACCCTAAAAAGTATTCTGCGGTTTTGCGAAAAGTTTGGAACACCCTCTGCCTAGAACTCCAGAGCAGTTCCTTTTGGCCTTTTTCAGACTCTATAACGGAAAAAGTCCATCTGAGCATTTGTCACTTCGGGCTCGTTAAAACATCGAAGGAGACTAGAGTCATCTTTAGCTTTTTCTCGACTCTTTAAAACTGAAAAAGCAAGTTGTGTCTAAGCATCGTTAAAAATTTATTTTAAATGGAACAATCACCCCTATTCCTGCGTTGATCTTTAGGTTGAAAAATGGAGCACACCAACCAAGGAATTCCCCTTGGTGGAAATCCTAGTCCCTTCTCCTCTTGGGGAGATGTTGGTGCGCCCCATATGGCCACATTGTCGCTTCCAGGACTGACAATTGGCCTGCCGGTCTGGCTCTTTTCAGCCAATGTCGTTCAGAACACCACTATTCCTGAACAGTCGAGTCAACAGTTAGATCAGAGCAGAGTTGCCCACCAACCTTCCACTTCATCTAATTCTTCCTCTCCTCCTTCCTCTTCACTTGACGGAACTGGTAAAACAAAAAACCAAGTTCCTAAGGAGAAGAAGGAAAAGAAGAAGAAAGAGAAGAAGAAGAAGGAGCCAAAAGCGACTGGGGGCAAACAAGTGTCGTCTGACAAAAATCCACACACAGCACTGACTAGGCCTAAATCGCCATGTGCCATATGCAAGGGAGACCACTTCCACAGAGATTGTCCCTGCATCCCTCGGATACTAAGGGATTGGTCTCCCCGTTTGCACAGTTCGGTAGCGTCGACCTCTGATAGCCATGTTGACTGCTCACCGTCAACTAGTGAAAGTGAAGCCACAGGACAGAGAGGGAAAGCTAGATTTCCCTTCAAATTGTGTGAAGGCGATCATGCCATCCACCGTTGTCCCTTCTTAGACGAGGCGAAAAGAGTTTTGGAAGATCGCCCGATTTTACGAGCGCAACTTCCTCCTGGATATCAAAAACTCCTGCCAAGTCCTTCACCAGTTGAAAACCCGGCTGGCCCGCTCAGGTGGTCAGCCGAAGCACCTATCATTGAAGATGAACCATCTGAATCCATACCTGACGAAAGTCAAAAGGTTGAGACGGCAGTTGACCCGGTTTTGCCTTCAGAGGCTCTATCTTCGAATGATACCATCACAGAGGAGAATAAAGACGACATCGTCCAAATTCTCTTCATCAACACAGACTCCGACGAACAAGGGGGAAATTTGCCCATTCCTTTATCGCAGGAAGGAACTTCGTCAGAGTCATACCCGGCCGTCTATTCGGTCCCACCACCAAGCAACCTAGTTGTCTCGTTCGACTGGAACCAACTAGGCAGACCCCGGTTGCCAGCAAGCATACCATTCAGAATTATCGTTCAAATATACAGAATGGTAATGGCTGGCACCATCATTGATGAGGGGGCATCTGTGAGTATCCTTTCCTCTATTGCTTGGAAAGCGCTTGGTTCTCCAGCGCTTTTTCCTGAAATGAGAAATCTATCAGGCTTTGATAAAGGAACCAGTCGACCTTTAGGGATCCTCCCCAATGTGCCCATAACATTGAAAGGGAAGACCGTTCAAATGAACGTGATGGTCGTTCAAGGACCCTTGGATTATAACCTACTCCTTGGATGAGACTATATATATTGCATGGGAGCCATCGTCTCCTCACTCTTTAGAGTAATGTGTTTTCCGCATGAAGGAAGAGTGGTCAAGCTCGTGGACCAACTTTCATTTCCCAGATCACGCATCGCAAATAGTCATATACCATCCCTAAATGGTCTCTTCACGCAAGAAGTGTCTCAACCCACGGTCCGTCCTCCTGATGAGCGCGAGTAATCCGGGAGGATATGACTTGAACCCAGGGGGCATGCGTCCTGGTCTGCTTCGGCAGGAAAAACTTTGGGTATAGAGTAGGTTTCCGCGGGAGAATATGACTAGTCTGTACCCCGTCCGTCTAGGAAGAGGGTTATTCTAGAATAAGATTCTTTTGTCAAAGTTATGTGAGTTGGCGGGCTTCGTCGCTCACCTTTGTCTATTTTGGTAGACATTGCCGAGGAAGTGTTTTGTTTAAACTATTAACGAGACAATCTTTGGGTAACCTGAAAGAGGTAAGCCTCTCTCGTTAAAACAAATGTTTTGACGGAAAAGAAGTAGAGGTAACCTCGAAACTCTGTTTTATTCCTGGGGGCATGCAAACCTTTTGGAGTGCAAGCAAAGAGCGGTTATTTATCTGTTTTTTGGGTTAGCCGTGTCCTAACTTGCATAAAGGAAGGATGCGGAGCAAAGCTTAGTGAGATGAAGCTCCATAAAAAATAGAATCTTGATGAGACACTCTTATCATATGACTGGGATAATCGAGCAGTTTTAGCACACAGTTCATGCTCGTTAAAAAATAAATGCAAGATCCGAGCAGTTTTAGCGCATAGTTCATGCTCGTTAAAAAATAAACATAAGATCGAGCAAATGTTTCCACCCGCGTTTAAGCTCGTTAAAAAATGAACTATCCCGGTAAATAACCACAGTGAATGTAATATCATCAGCCATTAAAGCCTTGGTCGTGTTTGCACCATCACCTCCACTTTTCCATTGGCCGATCGTTCACCTCCATATGATTGTTTACCCATTTTGAGGAACAGCTGCGAAGAGTGATTTCACTAGCCATCCTTGTGACACTGCCGTGATTGGAAAATTCCAACCTGTACTTGGAATCAGCTGCTAACCCTGTTTGTCACTCGTTCCTCAAAAGACGAGTCTTCTTTAAGCTCTTTTCAACTGACTCGTAAAATATGAAAAGATTGTTGAGTCCTTGGCCTTCCAGCTCGTTAAAGGGACAGGAAGAGCTATCCCTCCTCTAGATTTTAATCTTTTTGGACCTAAGGGATTATTGCACAAAAAGATCGAGCGCTTGTTTTATTCGGCTCATTAAAACTATCGAAAACTCATCCCTTCTGTATTGTTTTATACTTTTTCGGACTTAAGGGATTAGATGACGAAAAAGGACTTTTGGAGTTAACTTTATGTACCTTTTCAGACTCTCTAAAAATGAAAAGGACCGAGTTATCCTTGTCGTTAGACTCGTTAAAATCACTAAATAGCGACAAACTTGTCTTTAGACGAGAACGAGTTTCACTATCGCTAGGCTCGTTAAAACATAGCGATGGGATTGCCCGAAGGGCAGGTTATAGAACAAGCATATGTTATCCTCCTCAAGCTTGACAAAAATAAAGAGGTACTGGTCAGCAATGACTGGGGAAAAATTTGGAGAAACTAAAGAAAACTTTGATGGTAGCAAGTCGCTCTTGAACATGACACTTTTTCTCCGTACCACAATCGGGTTGGGTTGTTTCATTCACCAGTCACATCCATGGTCTTGCCATACCATCCATATTTGGGGTAATGCTACCAATCCATCGCATCAGTGTCGCCATATGTTCAAGAGAAGTCGTTCAGAAAAGTCAACCGTGTCCCATCCACTGCCATACATTATCCTTCATCCTTTCATGACCGCCACCCTGAATCATATGTCACAGATCGTTTTCACCTCCATTAAAATCATTAGCTCCGTTCCATGTCATTGATGTGGGATTCATTAAGGCCCTCCTTTGACGGATCGCTTCTTGTCGACATCAGCTCATTATCCAAGAAGTTGATCTAGGAACAACCCCTTCAGTACTTTGAAGCTTGCATGCCTCAATGGCAAGTTTCTCACTTCCGGCGACAGGTATACATCAATGACCTTCGACCGAAAGATTTTGCGTGGTGTTCGACGCCAAGTCCTTTATTCACACCACGTGAATTGTACTACAGTACCTTGAGGGTCATTATCATTATCGGTGATTCCTCTCGCGCTTGTTAACGTTTTACCTCATTGACCAGTAATCAAGCGATGTCTTTCCATGTTCGACTTCAGAACAATTCTCACATGGATCGACTTGTACTTAGAGTGAAGATCGAATGAGTTTGAAGACCCCGGATCTAGTTTCATCCATCCGGGCTGCGATATATATTCAGGAAAGATAAAGACATTGACATGTACATCATTGCAGCAGATAATCATCCTACTCAAAGGATGATAATTTCATCAAAATTATCAGTCTACCATCAGACGATTGTCTGTTCTATGTACAGAAAAATGAATTTAAAAAGCTGAGCATGGGAATGCCCGCCTCAGCTAGATCATGAAAGCAGTATGAAAAATAATGTATTGTATTGTATCTTATTACAGGTCTCCTCCCAGCTTTGGATGAACTTCGGATCCCCCTGATAAAGCATTTCACCTGATAAACAGCCTCATACTTTAGGGGGCAACTGTTATAGACATTTTTGTGCCTTACAGCATTAAGCATGAAATGTCCATAATCTAAGGGATCCAAAGTCCCTAAACATGTTGTTCTTACCCCTAGAGGAACAAGGCTAACAAACCACAGCAATTCACAGAAGTTCTCCACCAGAAACTACTCAAAAACAAGTCAATTCAGGATCAATTCAGTAGCTCCACTAGCTGTTTGCGCTGAATGTCAAAGCCAACACTGGCTACCTGTGCTAAATGTCAAAGGCAACACTGGCTACCTGCGCTGAGCGAGAGTGGACATGTGGCAAGTTCATTTCTCAAGGTGTCAGGACCCAGGAAGCTTCCAAAATGACACTTGCCTCAGGGAATTCTACTGGTGATGAGTAAGAGGTTCCAAATCTCCAAGTGGAAGCAAGAACCTCCAAGTGGAATCAAGAACTGACAGAGGGAGAGGACACTAGTCAGATCTCAAGCTGACTCATCCTCTCTCCAAACATCTATATATGGATCTCTCCTCCATGAGATCTAGAGGCTGGAATTTTGTTATTGCAAAGAATTGCTGTTGGTTTGAGACTGGAACTATTGGGTGCTTAATGCTTTGAAGGGGGTGAAGATAGGAATTCCATTTGCTGGGAAGGAGATGCTGGATTGGAGCCCTCTGGGTTGTATCTCTTCCTGAACCTTGTTATTCATCAATAAAGCTATCTTGGTTTCTCCTATATACTGATGTATCTTTGATGTATGATTGCATTATTATGTTTAGTTTATTTCTAATCCTGAACTAGTTATGAATATGAATCCATGTCTTGTGTAGTGTTCTCTTCTTGTGATCTTGCAGAAACCTCTTGAAGCTGGGTGAGCGAGAAGGCAAGAAGCTGGGAACTCTCCAAGAGAAGAGAAATCGGATCGAGGGACAAACGGAAGACACCGGTTAGTCCA
Source organism: Pinus tabuliformis (assembly GCA_031772625.1). NCBI lineage: Eukaryota > Viridiplantae > Streptophyta > Pinopsida > Pinales > Pinaceae > Pinus > Pinus tabuliformis. The sequence goes on from CM062816.1 coordinate 1,231,691,960, forward strand.
TCCATCTCTCTTCATTCTTAATTCATAAAGGAAGAATACTAGAATAGCTATCTCTGTTTGTTGCTAAGGCAATGTCACACCTTAGGTGGATAGGATCATCCTGCATAGGCATTTTTCCCCACAACACTGTCCTCCACTATTCTCCAAAACTACGCAGTTGTGTCTAGCAGACCCTCTACTACCTATCCTGTGATGTTCTCCAAAACTACGTAGTCATGTCTAGCAAGCCATCTGCTACCTGTCCTACATTGTTCTCCAAAACCTCACATTCATGCTCAGTAGGTCCCCTGTAGCCCTGTCTTGTCTTCCCTCTAGGAACTATGCAGAAGTGCCCCTCACGGTCCTACCTTGTAGCTTCCACTGGTTTCCTTCACTGCGCAATTCTTCCTCCCAATGGTCACTACATAGTTTTTCCCCAATGTGCAGGTTGTCCTCCTGGAGTTCCTCATTCCATCCTGAGTTGCGCTCTGTGATGTCTCATTGAATTGTCCTCCCAATGGTCACTGCATATTTTTTCCCCAAAGTGTAGGTTGTCCTCTTGGAGTTCCTCATTTCATCCTAAGTTGCGCTCTGCAATGTCTCATTGAATTGTCCTCCCTCTCTTTCAGCCGGAACATGAGAATAATGCATCATGTTAGACTAGGCGGTTTTGCATTTGATGTCGTCCCATGATAAGTACACTGATACATCATCCCAAGGCAATGAACAGGATGAAGAAGGAGTGCACATGCTAGAATACTTGCTTGCATATGGACAGACATACCAAGCACATCAAGCAACAAGCGAAAGAAATATATGCATTCAACCATCATGCAAGATCAATACCATCGAAGACCCTACAACACTATGCCATGCGGAGGAGAAGACAAAGCACACCAAGAGTACATCCATTACTCAGCAGCGCAGGAGCTTGACACGGACACCATAGTTAGCTAGTACATGTCAAAAGTGTCATGTCAAGTTGTTTCATGAGTTTTCTTGGCCACATCACCACTATGGGCTATATCTGTTGTAACTCAATGTAATGTAAAGTGAAGTCCAATGGACGCACACAAGAAGTTGAAGAGTCATGTCAGTTGAAATGATATTGGAAGTTGAACGGTCATGAGGGTAGTCTAAGAGTCACAAGGGTCAAGCATCACCCTTGGTTATATATACCCCTCCCATTATATGAGCAAGTAATTTTCACGTTGGATTCTCCCATATAGCCTTGATAGTCTATAGTATGCTATTTGAGGAGCGAGGAGTGGCTTCAATGTCCCACTACTGGGACTAGTGATATATGGTGTACAAATGTGTCTAGGGACTTTTGTTTAATTCAGAAGCCTATTAAGGCCAACATGTTTTCACGCATGTTTTGTAGATGTTTGTAAGGATACTCTTTAAACATTTTTAATGCATGTTTTCTTAACCTACACTAAGATAGTTGAACTACTTTGTTTATTTTAGTACTTACATTGTTGAAGATGTGTTGTATTGCTTATCACTACGGTCTCAACCTTGTGGACTACTCTGTGGGATTCTAGACAAACCACCTTTGTGTATTGGCTATCACCATTTGTTATCAGGAAAACTAGTGTCCATTCAGAGCTGCTAGTCCCACTAAGACAGGTAGCTATCTTAGAAACAAAGAGATTAAAGTTATTTGTGTTTTCCTTTATGAGAGATAGATGAGAGATAAGTAGAGAGCACCAACCTCAGTCTTTCGCTAGTCTCCTTGCTTGTTTCCTCTCTCCTTTGATAGAGCTTTCTCCACTCCTTTCTCACTCGTCCCGCTTCAAAGAAGACCTGTAGAGCCAAGGCAGCAAAATACCATCAAAGCATAGAGATCTATAACCATAAATAATGTAGGATCAGATGTACATTAACGATATAAATGCATATACAAACAAGATTCAGAGATATACAAGCATATGGAGGAAAACTCAAATAGCTTTATTGATAGAAGTAGTAGAAGAGAGGATTACAACCAGGCTGTCTAATCCAGTGTCATCCTCCCAGGATGAAAGCCCTCTTCACCTCATACAAAGAAAAATCACCCAACAATGTCTTCAAAGAGAAACCAATAGCACTTCCTTGCAAATTACAAAATTCCAGCCTTGGGATCTCTTGGATGAGGGATCCATATATAGATGTTTACAGGAGAGTGAGCCAGCTTCTAGGATTTTGATTAGTTCCATTTCACTGATAGTTCTTGGTTCCACTTAGAGATTTCAGATCTCTAACTCATCCCTGGGCGAATTTAGAGAGGCAAGTGTCATATGAGCAGCTTCTAGAAGATTCTCTAGGTTTCCACCTAGCACACTGCTTCTTCCATTTGTCCACTCTCGCTCATCACACCCTATAAAAGGGCTTTCCAGTATGCATCACACCCCCACTGTGTAATAGGTGAGATGCATCGCACCCTATGCATGGAGCAGTCTGTATGGTCCTGTTTTGACCAGTTCTGAGTAGTTTTTCATGGAGAACTTCTGGGAGATGATGTAATCAGCTAACCTTGTTCCTTTAGGGTATGAAACAACAATTTTAGGGGTTTAGAAGCACTTGGTTTATGGACATATGTGATTGGGGTTGCAGTGCCCAAATGTGTCTATAACAATTTCCCCCTAAAGCATGGGGTCATATCCTTTTGATGTCGGGTGAAATTATTTATAATGAGGATCCGAGGTTTTTCGAACTGGAAGGTGACCTGTAATAATATACAACACAATACATTATCTTCATAATATTTTCATGATCTAGCTGAGGTGGCCATTCCCATGCTTAGCTTTATAAATTCATATTCATGTACATAAGACAGACAGTCGTCTGTGTGGCAGACTAATGATTCTGGCAGAGCCATCATCCTTTAGTTTGGATGATTATCTGTGCAGCAATGATGTACATTTGATGTCTTTATTTTCCTGACTATATCACAGCCTGTATGGATGAAACTAGATCCAGAGTCTTCAAACTCGTTCAATCTTAGCCCGAAGTATAAGTCGATCCATGCGAAAAGATGTTCTGATGTCGAACATGGAAAGACATCGCTTGATTACTAGCCAATGATGTGAGTTGTTAACACCCACGAGAGGAATCACTAATAATGATGATGAACCTCAAGGTATTGCAGTACAATTCACATGGTGTGAATACATGAGTTGATGTCGAACAGCATGCAAAATCATTCAGTCGAAGGCCATTGATGTAAACCTGTTGCCGGAAGTGAGAATCTTGGCATTGAGGCATGCAAGCTTCAAAGTACTGAAAGGGTTGTTCCTAAGTCGACTTCTTGGATAATGAGTTGATGTCGAAAAGAAGTGACCCATTGTAGGAGGGCCTTAATGAATCCCACATCTATGACACAGAACGAGAAAATGATTTTGTGGAGGTGAAAACGATCTGATGATACAAGGTTCAGGGTGGCGGTCATGAAAAATGGAGAGTGAAGGTATTGCAGCGGATGAGATATTAGCTAGGTTGGTGAATTCCCTAAGCAAATTCTCTTGAACATATCAGTGACACTGAGATGGATTGGTAGCATTAACCCGAAGGTGGATGTTATAGTGGACCAATGGTGATGTGACTGGTGAATGGAATAACCCATCCCGACTCAATCATGGTGACAGAGTGAAAGTGTCATGTTCAAGAGCGACCTGCTACCAATGAAGCTATTCAAGTTTTCTTCCTGTTTTCCCCAATCATTGTTGACCCGTACCTCTTTATTTTTGTCAAGCTTGAGGAGGATAACATATTATTGTTCTATAATTTGCTCTTCGGGTAGACCCGTCGCTATGTTTTAATGAGCCTAGCGACAGTGAAACTCGCTCTTGTCTGCATGGAAAAGTTTGTCGCTATTGTTTTAACAAGCTTAACAAAAAATATAACTCAGTCCTTTTCAATTTTAGAGAGTCTAAAAAGGGACATAAAGGCAACTCCAATGGTCCTTTTTCGTAACGTAATCCCTTATTTTTGAAAAAGTGTAAAATAATACGAAAGGGATGACTTTTTGATAGTTTTAACGAGCCGAACAAGACAAGCACTCGATCTTTTTTTGTAATAATCCCTCAGGTCCAAAAGGATTAAAATATAGAGGAGGGAGAGCACTTATGGTCGCTTTAACAAGCTAGAGAGGCCAATTGCTCGGTAATATTTTCATATTTTATGATTCAGATGAAAAGAGCTTAAAGGAGACTCGTTTTTTGAGGAATGAGTGATGTTTTGGATAGCAACTGGTTCCAAGTAAGGTTTGGAACATTCCAATCATCGCAGTGTAAAGAAGGTGGCTAATAGAATCACTCATCGTAGCTGTTCCTCAAAAGGTTAAACAATCAAATGGAGGCGTATGATCGGCTAAAAAAGAGTGGAGGTGATGGTAAGAACATGACCAAGGTTCAAAAGATGATATTCATGCGATCAAAATGGTTATTTACCGGGGGTGGGGTTCATTTTTTAATGAGCTTGAACTCTATGGAAACACTTGCTCATTGCTAGGTTTATTTTTTGACGAGCTTGAACTTTGCGTAAAACTGCTCATGGCGAGGTTTATTTTTTAACGAGCTTGAACTTTGTGTAAAACTACTCATGCCAGTCGTATAATAAGGATGTCTCATCGATAGGTTCATTTTTTAGGGAGCTTGCCCCATTCAGAAATTTGCTCTTGAGCCTTTCGTTATGCAAGCTAGCAACGACCAACCTATGAGTCTAAAGGGTGGAGAGCCTACAAACTAAGAAAATAAATGGTCACTTTTCACTTGCATGCAAAAAGGTTTGCATGCCCGTAGGTATAACGAAATAGAGTTTCCAGGTTACCATACGGAAGTTCTTGCATTAGAAAGATTGTTTCATCCACATGTGCAGACAAAACACTTCCTTGGATCTATCCATCGAAATGGAAGAAGGTGATTCTAGCTCCAATCACCTAACCTTTGATGGAGGAATCCTTTTCCAGACTGATCCATTATCCTAAACGGACAGGATTGTCAGACTAGTCATATTCCTATGCAGAAACCTATCTTATATCTGGGGTTTTTCTGCCAAAGCAGACCAGGGTGCATGCCTCCTGGGTTTCAGTCACAATCACCAAATTAATCGCGATCATCAGGTGGACAGATTGGAGATTGATGAGACATTCCTTGTGCAAAAAGACTAGTTAGGGATGGCATTTGACTAATAGCTGTGTTTGAAACAGGGAACAAAAGCTGGTCTACGAGCTAGACCACTCTGCCTTCATGTGGAAAACAAATCACTCGAAAGAGTGAAGAAACGATAGCTCCCATGCTATAAATGTAGTCATGCCCAAGGAATAGATTGTAATATAGAGGTCCTTGAAATACCATCACGTTTAGATGAATAGTTTTCCTTCTCAAAGTTATAGGAAAATTTGGAAGGATCCCTAACGATCGATTGGTTCCTTCGTTGAAGCCTGTCAGATTTCAAATCTTAGGTAGAAGCGATGGTGAACCAAACGCTTTCTAAGCAGTTGAGGAAAGGATACTCACAAAAGCCCCTTCATCTATAATAGTACCGACCATGATCATTTTGTAAGCTTGTACTATGATTCAGAATGGTACATTAGATGGTAGGCGAGGTCTGCCTAGTAGATTCCAATCGAAGGAAACAACTAGATTTCTTGGAGGTGGGACCGAATAAACGACCGGATACATCTTTGATGAAATTCCTTCCTACGGTAAAGGAATGGGTAGATTTCCCCCATGTTCATCAGAGTCTGTGTTTACGAAAAGAATTTGAATGGTGTCATTCTCATTCTCTTTAGTGACAGTATCATCTGAAGGTGGGTCCTCTGTAGACAAGATTGGGTCGACTACCATCTCGACCTATTTGACTTTGGTTCGGTGTGGACTCAGAGGGTCTATCTTCAATGATAGGTGCTTCGACTGACAACAATGGTGTGTCAGTCATATTTTCAACTAGCGATGGACTTGGCAAGAGTTTATTGTATCCAAAAGGAAGTTGCTGCGGTGATGCAGGACGGTCATCCAAGACTCTTTTAGCTTTGTCTAAGAAGGGACAATGGTGGAGGGCATGATCGCCTTCACACAACCTACAAGGAAATTTGGATCTTCCTTTTTCTCCATTGATATCGTTTTCACTAGTTGACGGTGTGCTTTCAACATGATCGTTAGCGGTTGTAGACACGACAAGTGAGGAGACCAGTCCCTCAGGATCCGTGGGATGCAGGGACAATCTCGATGATAGTGGTATCCCTCGCAAATGACACATGGAGATTTAGGTTTGGAAGGTGTAGTGTGTGGATTTTCACCAGATGATGTACGATTGCCCCATTTTGTTGTTGGGTTCTTCTTCTTCTTCTCAATTACTTGGTTTTTAGCGTTACTAGCTTCACCAAGTGAAGAGGAAGAAGGAGAGGGAGAAACAAATGAAGTAGAAGGTTGGGGAGAAACTTCATCTGGTTGTTGATTGGATTAATGAGGAATTGCGGTGTTTTGAATGATAGAGGTCAAGAAAAACCATACTGGCAGGCCAATTGTGAGTCCTGGAAGGGACAATGTAGCCATATGTGGAGCACCAACATCCCCCCAAGAGGAGAAAGGATTAGGATTTCCCCCAAGGGGAAATCCTTGATTGGTAGACTCCATTTTCTCAACCTAAGACCAACGATGGAACAGTGACATTATTCCGATTAAAATAAATTTTATGACGCTTTGACACAACTTGATGTTTCAATTTTTAAGAGTCGAGAAAAAGCTAAAGATGACTCTAGTCGCCTTCTATTTTTAATGAGCTTGAAGTGACAAGTGCTCAGATGGACCTTTTCTTTTAAGGAGTCTGAAAAGGAATGAAAGTGATTGCTCTAGAAATATAGACAGAGGGATTACCAAACCAATCGTAAAATTGCAGAATACTTTTTACGGTACAGTAGTTAATCCTCCTTAATGTTGTGTTCAGTGCATTGCAATCGATAGGGTGGCAGACATGGCTTCCTAAGGATAAAGGATGTAGCCTATTGTGGTCTCCCAATATATACTCGACGGTAAGTGGGAGAACAAGTCCGTACTAGCACTTGTCATCTCAAAGAGGAGGAATCACCCAACCTACGATGAACGCGATAGTTACCAGGCTTTACGACTCTAGAATACGTCTCTAGCCTAGACTTCTAAATGTTGTGTGTTAGGTTCCAAAGAATTTTTATGTTCATTGAAGTTTATTTTACAGTTGATGTTTCTTAAGAAGTTTTCCTTTAAGGTTCACCATGAGATGTAGATATACAATTCGTAAATATGAAATCTAAGATGATAAACAATCGTTTATTTTCTTTTTGCAATGACAATCCTAGCTACTAAGGAAAGAGAAATGAAATTCTTTCAACATAGAGCAGAGAGCACACACTAGATGAACTTATCCTAAACCAATTTCAGCATGCAGTCTTAATGCAAATGCACATGCATGTATTGTTTTCAGTTTCCTTAATGTGAGAATGACAAAAAGAAAACAAAGTATAGATCTGAACTATCTTCTTTCAAAGTGACAGTACTAATAATTTTCTTTTCAAAAAACGAAAGTAAATCCAAGACGACACTTTGCGATTTTGAATTTAAACTACTTTCGACACTTGAAATACTAATGATTCGAATCAAATACAATGGAAAAAGTATAATCGACTATATAAAAGAGGAATGCTTTGTAATACTCTTTTTCTTGACTGAAAATGACACTTGCAACACTTTCAAATCAAAAGACAATAGTTCGATTAAGCTACTATTTGCACAAGAGAACTGTAAATGATGAAAAATACATAAAAAAACATTCACAATTCCTTCTGATGGATGCTGAATAATGCAAAGGAAGATGGTTTCAACAGTGATATACTGATCACAGACAACAAAACTACTGAATAAAGCTGAAGACAATGAAGAAAAAACCAAAATCTGGACGTAGAAACAGTCTTATTTGATCATCGCACCTGTAACACAGGGAAACAGGGATGCATCTCACCTATAGTACACAGGAGGTGCGATGCATCCAGATTACCAGAAGAGACAGTACGATGGTCCAGGGATGAGACTGAGCTTGGTTTTTGCTCACAATTTGCAGCTAAGTTCAAGGATTTAGGCTGAGCTAATGATTGTCAGTAAGCACAAAGTATAGGGGCTGATATAATGAGGTTATTTGAGCTACCACCAGGGCACTTAGGATGCTTGCAAGCTAGATGTTCAGTTCATAAACCAACCCAGAGATTGACTAAAGCAGCGTTGATCTACTTTGCAGTTGCATAGAAAAAGCAGTTTGAAGGCTAGTTGGCTTGACTTTAGGCTCCGTTTGTGGTTTATAAAGCAAACAACATTAACAAAACAAATAAACTATTCGCTCCCCAGCGGAGTCGCCATTTTGTTATCGGGAAAACTAGTGTCCATTCAGAGCAGCTAGTCCCACTAAGATGGGTAGCCATCTTAGAAACAAACATATTAAAGTTACTTGTGTTTTCCTTTATGAGAGATAGATGAGAAAGAAGCAGAGAGCACCAACCTCAGTCTTTCGCTAGTCTCCTTGCTTGTTTCCTCTCTCCTTTGATAGAGCTTTTGCCACTCCTTTCTCACTCGTCCCACTTCAAAAAACACTTGTAGAGCCAAGGCAGCAAAATACCATCAAATCATAGAGATCTATAACCATAAATAATGTAGGATCAGATGTACATTAATGATATAAATGCATATACAAACAAGATTCAGAGATATACAAGCATATGGAGGAAAAGTCAAATAGCTTTATTGATAGAATTAGTAGAAGAGAGGATTACAACCATGCTGTCTAATTCAGCGTCATCCGCCCAACATGAAAGCCCTCTTCACCTCATACAAAGCAAGATCACCCAACAATGTCTTCAAAGAGAAACCAACAACACTTCCTTGCAAATTACAAAATTCCAGCCTTTGGATCTCTTGGATGGGGGATCCATATATAGATGTTTACAGGAGAGTGAGTCAGCTTCTGGGATTTTGATTAGTATCATTTCACGGATAGTTCTTGGTTCCACTTGGAGATTTCAAATCTCTAACTCATCCCTGGGTGAATTTAGAGAGGCAAGTGTCATATGAGCAGCTTCTAGAATATTCTCTAGGTTTCCACCTAGCACACTGCCTCTGCCATTTGTCTGCTCTCGCTCATCGCACCCTATAGAAGGGCTTTCCAGTATGCATCACACCCTATGCATGGAGCAGTGTGTATGGTCCTATTTTAACCAGTTCTGAGTAGTTTTTCATGGAGAACTTCTGGGAGATGATGTAATCAGCTGACCTTTTTCCTTTAGGGTATGAAAAAACACTTTTATGGGTTTAGAAGCCCTTGGTTTATGGAAATATGTGATTGGGGTTGCAGTGCCCAAATGTGTCTATAACACCATTGTCACTACTCCACGGGATACTCGATAGACCATCTTTGTGTGTGTTTATAATGACTGTCACATCCATGTGGACTACTCCACTGGGTGGTGTACGTGTTGTCCCCTTCACCTCAATTTTAATGATTGGAGCATCGACTATGGACTATTCCACTGGGTGCTCGACAGACCTTTCTGGTTCGTATGTGTCTCTTCCTGGGTGGTACTAGTACCTCTCATTTAGAGTTTCACTTTAATCTCCCCCTCTATAGTAAGAGAACATTGACACAGTTACATTATGCACTCACCAGGCACATGTACGTTGTTGTTTGAAGATAGTAGTGTAACACTCTCATGCGCTGACAGCTAAATCCATGGAAGATAATCGGGCCTTCATACTAGATGGGACTCCTACACCAAATGGTGTGAGGTTTAGTTGGGACTTCAAATTGGAGAGATCCCCTTGGTTGATGGATTTCGAGCACCATCAACATATCTCTTCATTTTTTGCAGACAAGGTTAGCTTAGAGAAGAAATTTGCAACAACATTTTCTTTCCCTAGTTTATCAAGAATTGTTAGATAAAATTGTTGTACTAGTAACAAATATTTGAGAATTTACATCATTTTTGTTCATCAAGTACTTAATTGTGGCATGGTAAGTGTGCACAAAAATCCGATATCTAGTAATGTAGTTTCCTGGATTTATTCAAAGAATGCACAACAGGGAAAAGTTATTTTTCAGTAACTATGTAATTGAGCTCAACCTTGGAAAAGTTTTTGCTACTGAAATAGATGACATAAGGAAATTTGACTTCAAGATGCCCCAATTATGTCCCCGCTGCCTTATTTGATTCATCTATGTGAATGTGGAAGTGCAAGCCAATTTGCACCCTACGGAATGGTGCAGTTGTCAATTTGTCCTTTATTTCTTCATATTCCTTTTGACATAGGTCTATCCAACAAAAATATGAATCTTCTGTTAGTAGACAAAACAAAAGTGAAGAAATTTAATTACAATCATTAATAAATATTTTATCGTATCCAACCAATACTGAAAATATCCTACATATTTTTGTCTCTATGGGACAAGAACCTTTCTAATGATGGCTATTTTTTTGGGATCAACCTGAATTTCGTCTTTAGAGAGGAATTTTAACCTAGGATAATTCCTTCACTCATAAAAAATTGTAACGTTTCAGGGCTTAAGGAGAGATTCATCTCTATGCATCTTTCCAAAACCTTGCACAGGTTGGAGAGGGCTTCTTGAAAAGCATTTCCATAAGTTGTAAACACATCCATGTAAATATCTATTGAGTCATGTACAAGGTTAGAAAAATAATCAATACCGCCCTCTGGAAGGTGGTAGGGGCATTGCATAAGCCAAATGGAAATACTCTATAATCAATGGTACGCCATCCATTAGTGACAAAAGTCTTATCCCAGTCTTCAAGACTAGTTTGGATCTGATTGTACCCATTGAACCCATCCAGAAATGAAAAGAACTTATTTGCTACAAGAACATCCAAAACTTGGTCAATAAAGGGAAAAGGAAAGTGATCTTTCTTGGTGGCCTTATTAAGTTCTTTGTATTTAATGCAAACTCTCCATTTCCTATTATTCTTAGGCACAATTACTAAAGGTGACACCCACTCAGTGTTCAAAATTGTATAGATAAAACCTACATCTAATAATTATTGCAAGTCCTCTTTTACAATGTCCTTTAGTCCCAGGTTCATTCTTCTCTGAGGTTGGAAAATATGTTTAGTTTATGCCTTAATGTATATATGATGAGTACATATATAGAGGTGAACTCCCTTCATCTCTTTTCAACCCCATGCAAAAGTATCAAGATTTTTCCTCAAAACAGTGAGCAATGCTTCCTCTTTGTTATATAAAAATAGGGTTGATTTTCAGAGTTTTGGAGGGGTTTTGTTTCTATTATTTTTACATTACTTTGGTGAGAACCAATAGTGATTAAATATAACCGTGATTTGTTCTGAGAGCATCCATGTTTTCCTAAATATTCTTCTTTTAGACCATAATTATTCATGGTAGGAAGATATTTATTTTGCATAAATTTGTCAATCAAATTGTCCTCATCTAATTGCCCACAACCAATTGTGGTTTCTGGTGTATAGATGGGGTAGGTTGATGACTGATAAAATTATTCTTCTTCTACCTCTTCTAACCACATAGGAAAATCATTCTCAAAAAGGGGTTGAGAAAGAGAATATAGTACAAGTTGTTTTCTTAGCTTCCTGTTGTAGTGGATTCAACCACCCTCCAAATATTACCTTAGCTTCATTTTGGAGCCTCCCTACCAACCATCCTCAACACCATGTCTTGCACTATTAAGTACATGAGCTTCAGTGCTTTTCTAGTAGATTGCTAGCCTATGCATGATAGTTTATTTCACTCCCCTCACAATCTATCTCTTTGGACTTGGTCCAACTGCAGGTTGAGCAGCTCCCTCATGAAATTGTACAATTTTGGAGGGGAACCAACCTTCTCTCCATAAATTATGCAATCTTGGCTTGCAGCTTGTTAGGCTTAGAAATTGTGCAATCCTATTAGTCAAACTTCCTAGTGAAAACTGCGGAATCTAGCCCAGCAGGACTGCTCAGCCCATAAATTGTGTAATTCTGGGGAGCAGTTAGCTACTGAACCCAAAAATTATGCAATCCCCCTAGTCAGCAAGCTCAACCCCTCCCGAAATGCGTAAATTTATCCCTCGGGCAAGCAAGTTGTTGCATGTGCCATCGGGTTGACCGGTTCCACCCGGGACCTAGAAAATTTGACTTGCATGCATGGAATTATTTTTCCTGATATAGAAAAAAGTAACATGCAAAAAACATCCCTATATTTTAGGGAGATATTTTTAGTAGCTGGAGGTTACATGCAAATATTGTTTTAAAATATTTCCTCCAAGTGTCGCTTTTTCCTAGATTTGTGGCATGCACATCATGAGGCTCAAAATTATTTATTCGACACTTTAGAGCTCACTTCTTCACATCGATCTTGGAGCTCTGACATCTCACAACACATCTAGGAGTCTTTGACACATCCAACTCAACTATTTCTGGGTAAGTCTGCTTAACTTATCTTTTGCAACATTTCTGTCAATTTTTGTGTTTTGGCTTGTGTCAATCCTGTCTTCTTGATTTCTATGAATGCTTGCTGTTTTTTGCATGCATATTAGCTTGTACTAGCATCATTTCAGGTTTTGTTAGCATCTCACTGTTATCACATGCATGACACTGTTTTGCACGAACGGTCGCGATTTGGCGACTCGCTTCACACACATGCATGTTGTTCTGTTTTCTAAATCTTCCATTCACTGTTTGCATGCATGATCATTCACTCTTGCTTACACTCGGTATCGCTAGCCATTCACATCCACATTTACTTTTAGTTGCCCGACAGCAAGTCTAGGCAACCTTGGCTCGGACTCTACCTCACCAAGACAACATTGCACAATCCTGCAAGGGAAGGCTCTGCCTTCTCCCAGAAAATGTGCATTTCTGCCCAGTGACTATCCTTTAGTCTTGCATTATGAAATTATGAGCGGTAGTGACTGTTGGCCCATAAAATTATGCAATGCAGTCACTGGGACTACAACCCCTGCCAGCTGAAATTGCACATTGTGCAAACCGAGTAGCCAACATGCTATTCTAGATTACACGTTTTGCAATTCCAACAGCCAAACAGCCTCCCAGTAGTCCAGACTACCTTTTGCACATTTCTAGCATCCAGTCTCCCGACTTCACAGGAAAATTGTGCAATCCTTGCCAGTCAATCCCTAGGCATGTTGCATGTCATTCCTCGGGTTTTCTTTGGTTTTAGCTAACATATTTCTTGCCATGCATGTCTCCATGTCTCCAGATATAATAGGTTTTCATCTTCCTCTCAACATTTCAGGATCAATGGCCTCCATGAGAGCAAGACCAAAGGACATCGATGGAAGCGCAATTGGAGCAGAAGTTGAGCGAGTGTCTACAAGTTTACCAATCTATGAAGACACCAAGCTAATTGTAGACAAGGACATCAAGTTGAAATGGCAAGAGGTCAATGATGCATTTGCAGGCACATTTGGGGAAGACCTCGAAGACCACCAAGTCTATGTGAACATTCACAAGTCTGACTTGTACCAGATTGCATGCAGGTATCCCATGTTCCCATGCACGGACATGATACATTGGATCGTCTCGCACACTAATCCTGAGATGATGACATTGAGAAGTTCCAACAGGACAAATATTTCTACCTTCAGGTCACAGGATTATGAACATATGTACCATATGTCGAAGCTAGTGATCACCATGGAGACACCCTTCAGCATACCCAACAACAATGCCAACTCTAGGGATATCTTGAAGAACTGGGTGAAGGAGTTGGCAAAATTCAGGATGACACCCAACCAGGTTTACAAGACAAAGATATTGCGGAAGGTGTATCAATACTTGGTTGTCTTTCCATGTCTCTTGTATGGTAAAGAGAGCATGGAAACCTTCCTATAGAGTTGGGTGATCACGTTGGACCAACTGGCTAGTGAAGGCAAAGCATACAACTGGGCCGACATGTTGGCTCACATGTTGAAGGAACATGTAACAAGAGCTCAACAACCACACAAAGGTCAGCAAGTAGAAATATATATGTTTGCTTACATCATGGATGCAATCTATGCTCGTCAGAAGTTCCCGGGCTTGAAGTGGGCATGGACATTGGTGGAGACCTCTGTGAACACTTATTGTAAAATGTTGTCTAAATGCATCTTTAAAGGAGTCATCACACAACTATAGGATCATTTTGTCACCCCAGTGTACAAGATGATATTTTAGCAGGATCCACCTTGCATGTTGAAGGCAGCAATGGAGGCACTGATTGACATAGCAGATTGATATGCCTCACTATTTGACACCTTCATATGGATGTATGGCATGGAGAAGCCTATGCATGTTTTGTTGAAGTTTACCATGGACAAGCTCATCATGCAAGAAGTATCATATCACATATTGGCAGGATTGTCAGTCAGGCTGCACCTAAAGAAGAGGGAACCTTGGCCCACTATTCCATTGTGGATCAGGTTGTATGAGATATGAAACCTCAAGCATGCAGATGTCAAAAGAGAGGAGATCAAGAAATATCCTTTCGATGTCCGAAGCTTTAATCTGTATGACCCGCATTGTATTGTGAAAGAGCACTATGCAAGAGTACAATTTTAGTGGATCCATAGGGCATGTCATTGGGTGGAGGAAGACCCATGGAGATATTTTTACAGCTTCTCCAGGCCCAATGAATAGGTCGACATTGTGGAATGGTTAGCAAAGCAGCATGAAGTAGCATCCAGGAGAGCACCAACACTAGCAACAACAATAACAGAGGTAAACATACCAGTGCGCGACAAAGACAAGAGGAAGATTGTCGACATCACAGAGGAGGAAAAAAGATATAAGTTCTGATCAGACCCACTTGTGCAGAAAGGAGCTTTGGAAATATAGGTGAAGAGAAAATAGTGCAACAAGAGGAACATGCAAAGGTAGAGAGAAAAATGAAGAATGGAGGAAACATAGAAGGAGTTGCATGAGTTGAAGGAGAAACTTCGGAAGGAACAGGAGTTGCGCAGACACGAGAATGAATCGTAGTAGGAATAGGTAAAGCAGGGGCGCAACATGTACAAACAGAGGAAACTACGCCCATACAGGTAGTCAACCCATCTCAATAGCTGGCACCAAGCAAACGGGGTGAGCAGTCGTAGGAGTAGGACTTCGCTCAAGAGATTTAACAAGCACTTGAGTAGATAAATACAGACATGGAGAAACAAGAGTTAGAGGAAGACATCGACGTCATTCCTCACCACCAAGAGTTTGACGCACCAGCTTCACCAGATCCTGAATCGGAGCAAGTCCCAAGTGACCAAGGAGACATTGAAATCCTTGGAGATAATACAAAGGGAGATATGCACAACATCTCATTCGATGAGTCCCAACATAGGGTTTTGAAATCTCGCAGAGTGTCAACTACGGAAGATCGCACATCTCCTAAACAGTTTGAGGAATGAGTGATCGTGTCTAACGTGGGAAAGAATCCAACAACATTGGCTGATGCTACTAGAGCATATGTTGAAGCCACTGGCTCTAGTGTTCGCTTCTTGATAGCTGAAAATGAGTGAATGGCTAAGGAGTTACAGACTACCAAGCAAGGAGGAGAACTTGTTATAGTATCCACCCAAGAAAAGTTGAAGAAGGTAGTATTGGATGAAGTATGGTGCCTTGACACAGTTATGCGGGCATTTTATTCGAAATTTGGTACCGTGCATAAGGCAGTTGTCCATCTCAACAGTTGGCAGCAGTGATGTGCGAGGAGAGAACATATCTTGTCAAGAATTCATGCTATTGTTGATTACATGAAAACATGGACAATAAGATACATGGGAGCCCTGTTACACTTGCCCAAGATGACGAAGCTCGGAGCGGTCAAGATGAAGGCATGCATCCGAGTCAGATTCGAAACTATGAAGATCTCCTGTAGCTTATCACTCATTTGCAGGCTTCCCATGCATTGGTATTCAGGATTATGGATGTTGTTGTGCACGCACACACAATCCCATTTATTGGGACATTCACCCAAGAAAAGGCAAAGGCATAAGTTCGACTAGAGCTTGACTCGTATGTTGAAGAGTTGATAAGCATAGCCACGAGCGTAGACTTGGTGATCAGTGAAGACACCATGCATCAGTATGTTGCTAGTCCAGCTGCACTCAAGACAATGATGCACATGTTATCAGACTAGTTTCACAGAGGAGCTCAAGCAGTGTACCTGGATTCTATGGAGGAAAGAGCTCATTTCCAGAAAGTTGTCACCTTAGAGTACACAGACACCATCATGGACTACCGAACTTAGCATCAGTTCGCTACTGTCGACCACCATGAGGATGTCGAAGAGCTAGTCTTCCAACGGTCATCTGAGTCATAGTGATGCCTTGCATGCCTTGCACAAGCCTATTTTGTCTCACATGGGCACATGTGTCAAGTGGAAGTTCAAGTGTCGATATTTGGATGTAACAATCATAGAGTAGATGAAGAGTCATTAGAGTAGTTGAGTTGTCACAAAGGGGAATGTCAAGGGCCACCTCACCCTTTGTTATATATAGTCCATCGTAATCATTGTAAAGGCTTTTGTTCATCCAAGCTTCCGATAGGAGTATCTTAGAGAAAGCTTGGAGAGTATTCTAACGAGCCTTGGCTTCTTCACTGTGTAGAGCTAGTATATCTCTTTGGAGGAGCAGGTGGTAGTGATTATAGCGTTCTACTAACAAAACTAGTGATTGGTCATGGTTGTATTGTATGATTGGAACTTACACTTCTTAATATAACAAAGCCAACACGTTTCATGCATATGTCATATTGTATTTCAGCTATCTTGTTTACTCTAAATGATATATGTATCTGTTTTCTTACGCATGCATTTGTAGCTATTTTCTGTATATGTATGTATGAATCTTACTTAAATGTGTTGTTGGTTTAACCATCACTATAGATGGCTAGTGTTGGGCGTGGGATCCCCCAAGGGAATTTTTGGGGCTTAGAGCCCAGATTTTGGTCAAAAATTGTAAACTCTGATGTAAAGAATACACATTTTGTGGGCGCAGAGCACGTAGCTTGTAAAAGAATCATAGGGTTGTTTGCCCTAAATTTTGTTAATGTAATGTCGGCTGTAGAGATCTACCCATGGTCCATGGACCATGGGAATGTATAAATAGAGGGAGGCTCTAAGTAGTTAAGGAATCTAATCTAATTGAATAATCACAAGAAGGATGAAGAGTTGAGTCATATTTGTGGAGTAAAGTATAGTTTTGGGTCGTAGAGTAGGAGAAGGCTCTGCAGCTGAGTTCACAGAGGCCTAGTAGTCCACAGCTGAGTGCACAGACCCCTGCAACTGAGTGCATAGGGTGAGTCAAGTATGTAACAGTTGGAAGTATTAATAAAGAGAAGTTTCATATTAATTTTGCGTATTTATTTCCTGTTTTATGCATTGAATTTATTGGGTATAAATTGCACTTCTACTATTTATATGATGCACGAGTATATATGAATGTGTTGATTAAGTGAATGTGAGATAGAATATCTATTTACACGAAGTTAACTAAGATCCGTTAGGAATATAAGTAAGATACGTGGTGTAGTTTGGGGAAATAGTGCAGTTCGCTGCCCTAGTAGCGCGAAACCATCTTAGCCCCTGGTTAGGGCTGCGCGAAAGAAGATTATAATAGATTGTGAAGGGATTGAAGGTTGGAACAAGTGCTTGAAGTGACCTGTGCAAAGACAGATCTAGTTGAACTAAGTCGACCTCTCAAACATCTCAAGGGTGTGGAAACTTGGATCGAGAATCCCCCCATACTGCTTCGGGTGAGACTTAAGTCCGCGCTCCACAGGCTGATGCCGAAAAGGCCAGTAGTGTAGGGATTTGTTTGGCTAAATAACTCTAAACCTGGGTCAAGCCCCCTCATGCCAACAGATGGTTCCATTACCCAGACTGGAATCTGCATAGAGATGTCTAATGTCGTATCATTGGAATCCAACTAAGAAGGAAATTTAAGACTGGTTGGATAAAAGAATTCATGAGTTTGCAGCACAGGAGAACAGGAACCCGTGACTGTCAAAAGAGGAGTGGTTGGATTGTTACCTATACAAAGAAATCCATAGAATCTTCTTCGTGTCCTTCCCTACTGAGCTATATGAGTGGATCATGAAGCTAGTAGATAGCCAAGGAAGGTGGAAACTTGACGGTCCTATTGTGTGGACCCCAGAGTTAGTGTGAAGGATGTAAGCATCAGAGGATAAGATCGAATGCATCATTGATCATTGGCTCGATCAGATTATAGGAAGATTCATTACTGAGTTCACGGTCGACACCTCAGTCAGCTATAGCGAGGCAGAGTGACGCTTTCTCAAAGGACCATGAGGTAAGTACGTAAAGTATTTGAATACTTGGATTAAAATGCTATTGCGCAAAAATAGGGTTATGAAGTTACCTTGATGTTCGAGGCTATGAGAAGTGGAAAAGCTTACAGGAACGAAGGAAATAAGGGACCAGAAACTATCCCCTTGATTTCATCTCCATGAGGAGATGAGGAAGAGCTTGTGAAGGTCTCACTGCGAAGTGTGATCCATCTGATAAGGAAAAGAATTCCACGAATACCACCTCCACCCACACCACCACTAGCTTCACCACCATCTCCTCCACCTTCACCCATACCACCTCCAACACGACCACGATTCAATATGGCAAGCACAGTGAAGTTTCCTATGTTCAAAGGTTCGGGTAATGAGGATCCGAAACAATTTTGGTTCATGGTAAGGGTTGTATGGGAAGCGCAAGGAGTTACATATGACAATATAAAGAAAGTGACACTAGTTAGCACCTTGCAGGACCACGCATTGACCTGGTATATTAAGCACTCCAATGATAATCCAAATGTGGGAATCGCAGATATCTAAGAAGCGCTAAATAGA
Source organism: Pinus tabuliformis (assembly GCA_031772625.1). Taxonomy (NCBI): domain Eukaryota; kingdom Viridiplantae; phylum Streptophyta; class Pinopsida; order Pinales; family Pinaceae; genus Pinus; species Pinus tabuliformis. The sequence continues at coordinate 1,231,710,810 of CM062816.1, forward strand.
GAATTTAGTAGGCCGAAGTTTGAAGCACAGTCGAAAATTGGATTCAAAGATATCACGATGATACCAGGTGAGACTCCTTCAAAGCTGGATCAGAGGCTGAAATGTACGATTCGCAAAGCTAATATGAATCTGACGAATGGACAACATCGCGAGTGGTTTGTAGCTTCGCTAATGCCACATTTAAGGAGTGCGCTATCGCAGCAGAAGATAACGACTCAGGCGGAGGCCTTAGAGATTGCTATGAGGCTACATGAGACCCCAATGTAGGATCCTAACCTAGGAGTTCAGCAGATCCATGTGTAGCTAAAGAATTATGCCTTGAGATGCAAAGTCTGAAACAGGACAGGACAGCTCAACCAGAAGTGTACGAAGAGGTATGGTGCATAAAATGCAAGGGTCAGGGTCATGACAAGGACCATTGCCCGGTTTTCACAAATTACCTTGTAGGAGGGGGACCGATGCCCTTAAGACCGGAAGCGCAAGTAGGACCTAGTGCGACACCAACTTTGTGGTGAGTGATTTGTCAAATAGCAGGAAAACATGCCATGAACAATTGTCACTTGTTACAAAAGTATATGCAAAATTCGTGACAGTTGTTCTGCAACTTTTTTAGGTCACTAGGACACAATGAGTGCACTTGTAGAAGCTATGAGTTAATGATGGATATAACTCCCACCTATAGAGTTCAGGCTGAAATGTGGCCCCTTGACCAAAATACAGGAATGGCGTGAACAGGATTTTAGGGGCGCGAACGAGGCCAAGGCAGAGGAGGACCTAGAAGAGGTCGCAGACAATTGATATGCTACAATTACGGAGGACCAGGACATTATGCCCGCGATTGCATGAATCCAATGTGCCTGTCGTGTTTGTATTGCACCTTGTTTGATCATGAGACAGAAGATTGTCCCACACTAATAGCTAGGATACGCAACAAAGGAGCACTACCACCTCCCCCGACTCAGAACTTGCAGATGATGAGGTCTAAGCTGCACGAAGAAGATCCAAATGTGAACATTGTGCTCTGAAGTGGAATCACGATGGGAGATAATAAAGGCAAACAACTAGAAGATAGTACTTGGGTTCGCAAAGCTTTGGTGAAAGAAGCAGAGTTTGATTTGGAGCGTACTCAGGAAACCTTCATGGAAGCTAAGAAGAGCTTCGCTGATGCCTCCACTTCAGGAAGCAAAGATAAACCGGAGCTGAAGATGGACCCATTTATGCTCACAATGTTCCTGGAAACATGTATGAAGCTACTACGTGACAGTAAGGCAGTGAAAGGGTTACAGGAACTCATTAACAGATGTGCTGGGACCGCGCCAGGAGAACCACGTGTAGTCAGGAAGATTGGAAAACATAAGACAAGAATGGGAAGAGAGATGAGACTAACCACGTAGATCAAAGAATATGAGATGGATCAAGTCATCCTAGATTTAGGATTGGATGTGAATGTTTTGTCGAAATAGACATGGGAGTGAATGGGACGACCTGTGCTGCAGTGGTCTCCAATTCAGCTAAGGATGACGAACCAACAAAAAATAATACCCATGGGGTGATTGCAGGGAATAATTGTGGATATTGAGGGAGCGAGCACGCTGGAAGACTTTGAAGTGATAGATATTGTTGATGACAACAATCCCTACACCGCGCTCTTAGGAATTGATTAGGCCACTAACATGAATAGGGTGATTAATCCGAAGTAGTGCAAGATGATTTTTGAGAAGAAGTCACTATGTTTAATTATACCCCTGGACCCTGCTGAAGGATCACGCTATACGGAGCCAGTGTGTGACTATGAAAGTGATGATGATTTGTAATGCATCTATAATATAACAACATGAAACCAGGACTGGGTGAATCCCACCATAGATGGATGGATTGCATGGGAGCGTGAAAGCTCTTGTACTTCGTATTCGGATGAGGAAACAAAGCGATGGCAGAATCAGTTACATGAGGTAATTACACTAAATTGTAATATGATGACAAGGTCGCTGTGCTAAGAGACTTTCCTACTTATGATGGTCTAAGTGAGGTATATACCTTCTTGAATAAATTTTAAAGGGAGGTGCTGAAATAGCAACGCTTCCAGGCCTTGCACTGGGTACTACGCGCTACGACCGTGAGATGGTGGGGTACGCATAAAGGGAGATTTGACGACTGGCGTGAATGTAGGGGAATGATGCGCGCATGATTTGGGAAGCCTAGGGTGTGATTGACAGATAAGTATAATGGATGGGATGATCCGCGCACGCATCTGGCTAGGTGGGCACAGGCATATGGAAAACAACCTACGCGGATGCACATGAACTCCGTGCTGAAATGTATGGTCAATAAGCATGTGTTGGGGGGGAAATGTGAAAATGTCTCTTAATGTTGGGGAGACATTATGTAGGAAGAGCAGTCGCGTAGAAGGTTCTCTGCGTGGAAGTGTTAATTAAGGTATGCAACCTATTGAACAAGGTATGCAATGTGTAGCGAAGTGATTGGGACCTGCGCGTACCTGCAGTATTATGGGCTTATAGGACGACATGAAAGAAACTGACCTGACAGACACCTTTTAGGCTTGTTTATGGAGTGGAAGCTGTAATTCCTATGGAATACATCATGCCTAGTCTGCGCATAGCCCTGGAGGAGAGGCTCGCATAGTTGGAGGAGCTCGAGGAAGAATGATTTTTGGCTAGATTTCACCAGCAGGTACAAAAGCAACATGAAAAGGCTTGGCACGATTGAAATATTAAGTTTTGCACCTTCAAGGTGAATGATTTGGTGTTTTTATATGATAGTAAGTTTGATAAGTTCCCAGGGAAGCTCAGAATGCATTGGCTGGGACCGTATGTTATTAAGGAGATCATAGAGGGTGGCGCGGTGGAGTTAGTAAAGTTAAATGAAGAACTCTTCCCAGGAAAAATAAATGTAGTTGTTTGAAGCCATACACAAGTGGCCCAACCATCTGACTAGTCAACGGAAGCACAATCTTAGTGCTCCAGGCAGCAGAAAGGAGGTGCGGGACTATAAAATACTTTGCACGAGAGTTGTGTGATGTCAGGACTACGCATAGTAGCGAGGTGTCATAGGGTCCACAACAACGCGAGTGTAGCTACACTGTCACGCGGGTCAGCTAGAAAGTGACCGTTACAATCATTATTCATGATGTGATGCTTTGTTTGAGACCAAATGGAGCGGGCAGCAGGTAATTAAGGTGAAATTTATCAGCTAGATTCTAGAAAATCTACCGCCAATCAAGCATTATTGGACCGAAGGTGGGGGGAATAGTCGAATTCAAATTCAAAAGATACTATAAATTACAAAAGGTTGTCCAGCAAACAACACTTGGCAATTTGAGGATTTAGTTTTTGCACGCCCAGACATTCATGAACCCAAACTTGTTCAATCTTCTTAAGGCGAATTCGTTGCTTGAGAAATTACCTGATCCGTTAAGAGAATTATGGAATTGCATTATGGCAGCACCTAAGGAAGCCATGGATACCAGAGTAATGACCGTTGAGGAAGCCGTGCAGGCCATTACAGAAGTGGAAGCCTTGGATAGTGTAGGGATAATCGTAGAAATCCCTAAATAACCATGCACGCCGAGACCCAAGAAAGAAAAGTAGGCTATGGTACCAGTGCACATATCCCCTAGGAATCCATTAAGGACTAGGTTCACCATGGAAGAAAAGGGGAAGGCTATCAATTTGGAGGTTGATGAGGAGGAAGAATTTGAAGAAATCATGGTAGAATAGGAGGATGTAGAAATGGAGTTTGAGACCCAAGGTGCAAAACCTCTTACTAGGCTGCCCACATATGTTCCTCCATGGAAGGTAAAGCAAAGGTGCCCAATGATATAGATGAGAGAAAAAGCTCTCTACAGACTCCACTTCTCCCTAATGACAATATTTTTGAAGGAGTGCACCTGGTGCGAGTGCTTGTACTGAAATTTGAATATTGGGATCTCGCGAACCACTAGAAGTTCCCACATTTGGCAATTGCGCAACGAATTTTCCAGAAGAAAGATGCACCGAATGGAATCATAGAGTTGGAGCCACGTAAATGGCTAAGAGGTGTGGAGAAGGCAAGAGTATTAAACCTTCTCTAGGTGTCGCATTACCATTGTGCCCCAGTGACCATTTTTGTCATTAGGTAGCTGCTCTGCTTGGTGCATGATGGGTACTTATGGCTGGAGGAGCCCATCCCCATCATAGACCATTTGATTCACAAAATTACCCAGCTCCCTTGCAAAGGGAAGGATCCAGCGAACATCTTGGAGGGAAAGAGTGATGATTTGGCCATCGCAGAGGCCAGGAAGAAGAAGTTTAAGCTGGAGAAGAAGAAGAGAGGGTGCGCCATTTCTAGCATCAACAACCCTGCGGTTAAATTCGCGATGTAGATATTGGTAGGGAAGGTTATGTGGAAGTGCCACACGGATGAGGTGCCCACGCCGGTGGTTGCACTAGTAGTACAATGCGCAGAAGGGGTCCAGTTCAACTAGGAAAACTACTTATGTGGAGAGTTCCTTGACAACTGCCATAAGGCGTAGGAGCAGGTAAAAACTTTTCACTATGCGTGGCTTCTATTGTCCATAGTATTGGTGGCATGGGAATTGCCCGAAGACAATTAGTTCCCAAGAATCGCACAGGACCTTCCAGAGGCAGCGAAGTATGCTTCATTATGGGCAACCAAGGATGTGCAAAGGATAAGGGATAGCAAAATCTTTCAGGGGCTCATGGAGATGAACATCAGAATGGGGATTAATCAAATGCCGCGGTTATCACCCATGGTCTACAATAGTCTGCAGAGCTTCGCAGAGTTCAAGGCATATTTCCACCACGTTTACATCAGGGAGAGAAAGGACCCTACGAAGATGTGGCACGAGCTACCCTATTTGGCGACAGATGACATCATCTTAGCTGTCCTTGAGTCGTGGCCGCTGGAGTGGCGCTCTCAAGCTAGCTCCACGGTGGAAGCAGGGAAGTCCACCGCACAATGGAAAAAGGAAGAGGCGAAACTGCAGATGAAGCAGTTGGCAGAAAAGTGCAGAAACGAAGTAGCAGCAGCTAAGGCCTAGGTAGCACGCAACACTTTGAAGTTAGCGGGAGAGCAACAAAAGGTAGCAGAGGAATAGTGCGGAGGACAGAATTCACCTTCGCCCGAGCCGGAGACAGATACAGAGCAAGGTGGTGGAGACTCGCAGACAACGCCCACCCAGCTAAAACGTCTGTGCCCAAGAGAGCAGGTAGGGCTACGAAAGAAGTCAAAGTCTTCAAAGACTTCTTTCGACCCGATCACCCTCACTGAGGGGGATCTACATGACATTGGCGCAACGGTGAGGGACGTCACTGTGGAGACCCTGCAGCAACTCGAGGAGGAACACCAGATGGTGTTGGGGGCCCTCCAGGCACAAATACAGGAGTTACAAGTGCGCACTCCATAGGCTGGCACTGTGTCAATTAGCCTTGCAGTAGGCACATCCGCCGGTGAGATGACCAACACCATAGTGCTGCCAGATGGAGCACTCATCATAGAAAATGTGGCTGACAAGCCTATGGTCAGTGGGTTGAAGGAAAGCAGGTTAAATGTGGCTGTGCTCCCTCAGGAGACCCTCTATGTTTTGCAAGATGGAATCATTGTTGACTACGAGCTAGGGAGGGTAGCGCGCTCCAGGTAAGTAGCAAGCAGTGTATCAACATTGAACAGCTAAGCTTGCAACATGATGAGGTAGTGGCGCATAATAGATAGATCATGCATGTGGTGGAGGAAGCCTACCATATGGTCTCGGAGTTGTCCATCCAAGCAGGAGAACTAGTGGAGGCGCGCATTTGGAAATTAGCAGTAGGGGTGCGCGAGGCAAAGGAAGAAATGGCCAGGGTTCAACTGGAGTTGAACCTTCAGATAGCTAAACTACAATTGAAGGCACAACCTTCAACTTTGTCGGAGGTTAAGGAATAGTGCGCCATCACGATTACAGCAGCAATAGCGGAGGTTATTAGTGCAGTGAGAGACTGCACAAAACTGTTCAAGCAATCGTTCGAGGTTCTCACTACACTGCATGAGGACCCAAACAGACAACGCCTAGAGACAGAGGTGCATGAGCTACAATAGAAATATGATGAAGTAAAAGGGACCATGTAGAGAGTTGCGCTTACACAGAGGCTTACAAGGGTGTAGCAGGCGAAAGCACTCAAGGAATAGGTAGATGCTGCTCGACATAACGAAGAAATTTTGAAGGCACGATTACACTCATGGTTTGATGAGGCATATATCATTACAGACTCCATTGAAGCAAAGATAACACAGCTGCAAGCAACACAGGAAAAGGTTCAGGGTAGCAGTTCAGCCACATCAGTCTCTGAATAATGCATCGAGGAAGTACAACAGGCAGTCGTTGAGTGCGTTGCCGATCTTGCAGTGATCCAGGTAGAATTGGGAGGTTTTCGCGCAAAGATCTTCACACCGACAGAGTGACTTAAGGGCGAGTCACGATGTTTTTGTTGGGGGCCTATTGGGTGTGGGATCCCCCAAGTGAAGTTTTGGGGCTTAGAGCCCAGCTTTTGGTAAAAAATTGTAAACTTCGATGTAAATACTCCACATTTTGTGGGCACGGAGTGCGTAGCTTGTAAAAGTGTCATAGGGTTGTATGCCCTCAATTTTGTTATTGTAATCTTGGCTGTAGAGATCTACCCATGGTCCATGAACCATGGGATTGTATAAATAGAGCGAGGCTCTAAGTAGTTAAGGAATCTAACTAATCAAATAATCACAAGAAGGATGAAGAGTTGAGTCGTATTTGTGGAGTAAAGTATAGTTTTGGGTCGTAGAGTAGGAGAAGGCTCTGCAGCTGAGTGCGCAGAGGCATAGTAGTCTGCAGTTGAGTGTGCAGACCCCTGCAGCTAAGTGTGTAGTGTGAGTCAAGTCTGTAACAATTGGAAGTATTAATAAAGAGAAGTTTCATATTAATTATGTGTATTTATTTCCTATTTTATGCATTGAATATATTGGGTATAAATTGCACTTCTACTATTTATATGATGCGCGAGTATAAATGATTGTGTTAATTAAGTGAATGCAAGATACAATATCTGTTTATGCAAAGTTAACTAAGATCTATTTAGAAGATAAGTAAGATACGCAGTGTAGTTTGGGGAAATAGTGTAGTTCACTGCCCTAGCAGCGTGAAAGCATCTCAGCCCCTGGTTAGGGATACACGGAAGATGATTATAACAGATCGTGAAGGTATTGAAGGCTGGAACAAGTGCACGAAGTGACCTGTGTGAAGAAAGATCTAGTTAGACTAAGCCGACCTCTCAGACATCTCAAGGGTGTGGAAACTTGGTTCCAGCATCCCCCCATACTGCTTCGGGAGAGACTTCAGTCAGCGCTCCACAAGTTGATGCCGAAAGGGCTAGTAGTGTAGGGATTTGTTTGGCTAAATAACTCTGAACCTAGGTCAGGCGCCCTCAAGCCAACAACTAGCTTACTTGCCTTCCATGTTGTGATTCATATTTTCTCGTGTGTTCCCTTCTTAACTCCGTGCTTTCACAGGTTTCCACGGGGTGCACTCACCTCGCCCTCTGTGTGTTAGAACTGCTCATGCACCTTCCTTGAATTTTCGCATATGTCACACCCTTGCTGCCAACAGGAACATATTACATTCCTTTGTGCAAAACCGTGGTCAAGGTGATACCGTACGACCCACTGTTGGGACTCCTACACCAAATGGTTTGAGGTCTATTTGGGACTTCTTACCAAGAGATACCCTGACATGTTGGCGGGTCCAGCATCGTCAAAATTTATGGCACTAGAAGGAGGGCTAGATGACAAGATGTGTCCTCTCATCCTGTTTTCAACCTTTGAACATCAATCATGGATTCTGCTACACTCACCCCTCAATGATGTTTTTCGCATGCCGAACCTCTCAACATCACTAAGGAGTTTTTTTAATCTCTTGTCCAAATTCACGTATGATGGTGAAGGCAAAGTGGCCTAGCCTAAGTACTTAGAAGACTTCTATGCATTCCTTGAGAATGGAGATCAGGTCAATCTGCTACTTGCATACACACTTCGTGAATCCCCACAATGGTGGTGCTGAAGCCTACCAACTGACAGCGTGCACTCACTCGAGCAGTTCTGTGATCTCATTGAATCTACTTTGCATCATTTTGTTCCAGAACCTCTTGACAAAAAATGGTTACAACAATGGCAAGCCCCGCATGAATCACCTAAGGATTTCTGGCAGCACTTCCTTGTTTTGCAGTTTGAAGTTCCGAAAATCAAGATGAAATTTCCATATCTTTGGGATATATTCGAGTATTGTCTTAACAAATAGTCCATCCCAACAATAATTTTGAGCCCAAGCCTCGTGCAACATACCTCAGTGATGGACTTGCGCAATCACAGATGGATACAGTTACTGTCATAAGTGATTGTTCGTTGTCCCCTCATCAAACAGTTCCACCATTGGAGAGTGATACGAGAGAATAGGCACACATGTTCATTCAACTGTCACATCTTCCCAACATCACTTCACTTAATTTTCGCACAAATTTGGTTGTTAGTCCATAGAGTTGTCACATGCATTTTGTACCTCAACCTCCATCTTCATACTTGGATGATACTGTAGATGATACTGTCTTGTTTTCTTCCATTCCAGACTCTACACTTATTGTGAATGAGGATCAAGCCATCGACTGAGTTGTTGTTGCACAACCAACATGCAATGTCGTTCATGAAGAGTATGACTGGGATTTTGAGCATCAACAATTGGTGAAGGATGACTCCCTTCTGCCTGAGCCTCATATGTTCTTTCCTGAGAGCTTTAGTGAACCTATCATCCATGATTTCATATGTGTATCTCCATCTACGAATGCACCCATTATTGATCATTCGTAGAACACACCAGATGTCAGTCCATCATCCAACAACGGGGAGGATAAATTATTCATTGAAAATCCACTTGACTTTTCATCTGCTTTTTTCAGAAACACAGAGGGTGAATTTGTCCACTACTCATCTACCCCTCTGTTTGATTCATCAGATAATGAGGATGCCGATGAAATTATTGATTTTTCTGATCTTAGCTATTGTGATCTATTTACTCTCATATTTGATCACAATGATAATTCTATCGTTGTTGATTTTTCGAAGCCACTTGTTTATGATGATCTATCTATCGATGAAGTCGAAACCCGCGAGAATGTCGAGGCACTTCAGCTCGAGATGATGGTTATGTCAGGCCCTTGCTATCCTGAGGTTGGTTTCACTTCCAATCAAGAAATTGTTGAAACACCGCAGGCTCCTCATCACTCATCTGTATGCATTGAAGATCAATCTCACACATAGATCATACTTCCTCCACTCGAACTACACGATCCCATCACTCATGCATTGGAGGAATCTTACATAGCAAGCACATGTGCACGACGCAAGTTGTCTTTGTTTCTTTTGTTTGCTTACAAGTCACAGTCAAGATTATGTGTATGCTTAACAGCTACACACAGTGTCATAAAACACTGTGACAAGTCCACAAATTACATGTCATATACTTGCACTCACTTATATTCTGTGGACAATTTAAAACTTGGAGTGTGTTTGTCTTCATTGTTATATCTTTCATGTTTGCTGGTTCACACAACTGTGTTGTTCGCAAACCATGCCTTCACCAACATGGGTCAACCAATGCGTCGGTGCCTTCTTTGGAAGTATCACTTCATGTGATCAGGCCCATGCATTATTAGTTTACGAGTAGGAGTAGTGTTTTCTTTTGGTTGTTTGCTTGCATGCTTGTTTGCTTACTTCCTTCACATGTTGGTTTGTTTTCTTACTTTCTTTGCTTTCATATTTACTTCTACTTTCTCTTTGTTTAGTTGTTGTTTGCTTGCTTTGCCCTCGTAGGCTAGTTTCACATGAAACTATGTGTGACTCTTAAAACAAGATGGGTAAAGTACAAGAGGACTTGTATAGCTATTATCATTTGGCTATATATTGTCCACTTCTCCCATGAATAAATTGTTACTTTAATCCCATGATACATGAATTGAAAATACATACTCTTTGAAGTGAAGCTTGGTGAAAACACAAATGCCTGCACACTAACTAGTGTCACCTACTCTAGTTGGTTGTTTTCGGGTTAACCCTTGTCAGCTAGGTCAAGTAGAGTAAGGTGAGGGGAAAAACATTAACAAGCACATTAGAGATATATATAAACTATTTCTTTGAAGGAACAACCTTTGCTGCCCTCAATATGTCAGGATCCCTCTTCCGCCTCTGAATTGAATAAGTGTTATGCACAGTTATGAAAAATGAAAAATGAAAAATGTATAAGGCAAAAGAAGAGAAAGGTTTCCTGTGCAAAGAGGTTATGCAAGTAACTCCATCGGGGTATTGACAAGGATCGCTAGTAGCAGAGTGATTCTTGTGTTCCTGTGTGACTCAGTCAGGGTACTATTCAGGCCTGTTGGCAGCGGAGCAACACTAGAGATGAAACTAAGACTCTGATGACCATATTGCTTGTGCACCAATATACCCCTCATCCCCAATCAAAACAACTGTGTTGGCTTGGCTTGGAATGTGTTCCGACTGACCAGGAGCTTGGTAGATGCTACATCTTACAATCAAGCAAGTGTGGAAACCAAGATGAACAGAGAACTGAACAATACTTCCAGAGGTGTTATACTTGCTTTTGATGAACAAGGTTCATTCACAGAGCTAGAGTTTTACTAGTGTGTTGCCAATTGTTGTAGTGGCTACAAACACCCTCCAAAAATTTTCCTTAGCTTCGTTTTGGAGACTTCCTATCAACCATCCTCAGCACCATGTCTTGCACTGTCAAGTACATGAGCTTTAGTTGTTTTCTAGTAGATTTCTAGCCTGTGCATGATAGCTTATTTCACTCCCCTCACAGGCTGTTTCTCCGAACTTGGTCCAATTGCAGGCTGAGCAGCTCCCTCAAGAAATTGCAAAATTCTAGAAGGGAACCATCCTTCCCTCCATAAATTGCGTAATCCTGACTGGCAGCTTGTTGGGCTCAGAAATTGCACAATCTTGTCAGTCAACCTTCCCAGTGAAAACTACACAATTTAACCCAGCAGGACTACTCAGCCCAACACAATTATGGGCTGCAATCAACTTCTCAGCACAGAAATTGCACAATCCCCTTGGGAAGCCAGCTCAGCTCCCTCCCATAAATGTGAAAGTTTCTACCTCAAGCAAGGATGTTGTTGCATGTGCCATCGATTTGACCAGTTCCACCCGAGACCATGAAAACTTGAGTTGCATGCATGTGTTGCTTTTTCCCAAAATAACAAAAAGAAGCATGAAAAAAACATCCCTAAATTTTAGGGAGATATTTTTAGCAGCTGGAGGTTACATCCAAAGATCGTTTTAGAATCTTTCCTCCAAGTGTTGCTTTTTCCTAGATTTTTGGCATGCGCATCATGAGCCTCAAACTTATTTATTCGACGCTTTAGAGCTCACTTCTTCACATTAATATTTGATCTCTGACATCCCATAGCACATCCAAGAGTCTTCGACAAATCCAGCTCAATTATTTCTGGGTAAATCTGCTTAACTTGTATTTTGCAGCATTTCTGTCGCCTTTTGTGTTTTGGCTTGTGTGAGTGTTGTCTACTTGATTTCTATGAATGCTTGTTGTCGTTTGTATGAATATTATATTCTACTAGCAACGTTTTAGTTTTCGTTAGCTTCTCATTGTTTACACATGAATGACACTATTTTACATGAACGGTCGTCAATTCAGTGACTCGCTTCACACACATGCATGTTGTTCCATTTTCTGAATCTTACATTCATTGTTTTCATGCATGATCATTTACTCATTCTTTCACTCATTATCACCTTGCATTCACATTCACATTTGCTTTCAGTTGCCTATCGGTGGGTCTAGGTAACCTTGGCCCGAACTCTGCCTCACCAATACAACATTGCACAATCCCGAGAGGGAAGGCTCTTCCTTCCTCCCAAAAAATGCACATTTCTTCCCAGTGACTATCCTCTGTCTTGCATTGCACAATTTTGAGAGGCAGTGACTGCTGGCCCAAAAAATTGTGCAATGCAGTCACTGGGCCTCTAACCCCTGCGAGCTGAAATTGTGCATTACGTAATCCCAGGAGCAAGCAAGCCCTTCTGGATTCCACATTGTGTAATTCCAACATCCAAACAGTCTCCCAACAATCCAGAATGACTTTTGCGTAGTTTTGAAAGCCACTCTCTAGGCATCACAGGAAAATTGTGCAATATTTACCAATCACCCCCAGGTATGTTGCATGTCTTTCCTCAAGTTTTCTTTGGTTTTAGCTGACATATTTCTTGCCATGCATGTCGCAATGTCTCCAAAGCTAGTAGGTGTTTTTCCTCCTCTCATTAGTTCAAGATTAATGGCCTCCAATAGAGCAAGATCAAAGGACACCAATGGAAGCGCAACTGGAGCAGCAATTAAGCGAGTGTCTACAAGTTTACTGATCTATGAAGACACCACACTGATTGTAGACAAGGACATCAAGCTGAAATGGAAAGAGGTCAATGATGCATTTTCAGGCACATTTAGGGAATAAATTGAAGACCTCCAAGTCTATGTGAACATTCACAAGTCTAACTTGTACCGGACTGTATGTAGGTATCCCTTGTTCCCATGCGCGATATATTGGATCATCTCGCATGTTGGGTTGTGTTATATTCTTTCCACGACTAGCCCACGTAGTTAACCGGGGGGTTAGAGGGGGGGCAGAGCCCCTCTTCATTGCTCCAATTGTGTGGCGGGGGGGTCACAAGGGGTTTGAGGTGTACCCGTAACCCCACTTTATGGGGTCCAGTGTAGCGCCCCGGAAAATTTTGGTTTTGGACCCTATATTAGGTTAGCTGAACCACCTATGGTTTTGTGCATGATTTTCGCACATGTTTTTTGGACGCGATGGTTTTTGGTCCATGGTTTTGGACGCGATGGTTTTCGGTCCATGGTATTGGATGCTTCGGCATGTATAAATATGTATTGTAACATTGAAAGGAACATAACAAAAAATCAAGTTGGTAGTCCCGGTTTTGGAATACAGGGGGAAATATCTGTGTATATGTGTTTTATGTGTTATGCTCTCACATTATTTATTTTCTGTGTTTTAGAATTCGTATGCAGGTAATTTTTGTACGGGGTTAAAACCTACATTTGGTATCGGAGAAGTTTTGGCTTCAAGGGGATGCCTTTGTTGCTAAGGGGTTTTGCTTGGGCTTATGGTAGACCCTGTTCAGTGGGAGATCTGTGAGATAGATTGTGGTGGTAAAAGAAGACGGTGAGCAGTGGAAAGATAGAGATCGAGAAATTTAATGGTCAAAGTTTTGAGTTGTGGAAACTCAAGATGGAGGATTTGTTGGTGGATAAAGATCAGTGGATCACAGTAGATCCAGGTACTAAACAAATGGGAGTGTCCAATGAAGAATGGAAGAAGTTGGATCGGAAGGCAAAGAGCATAATATGATTGTGTGTCTCAGATTCAGTATTGTTGAATGTATCAGGGGAAGCTACAGTGAAGGCTTTGTGGGACAAGTTAGGGACTTTGTACCAATCTAAGTCTCTGGTGAATAAACTGTTCCTGTGGAAAAAGCTTTATAACCTAAAGATGAAAGATGGAGACTCAGTGACAGAGCATCTGAATGCATTTAATACTGTGGTAAGTCAGTTAGCATTTGTTGATATTAATATTTCAGATGAAGATAAGTGCATTAGTTTGTTGTGTTCTCTACTAGATTCGTGGGATAGTCTGGTTATTACAATAGGTAGCAATGCAACTTCCTTGTAGTTTGATGAAGTAGTCTCAACCTTGCTGACGGGGGAGATGAGACGGAAAAATATGGAGAGCCAGAATGGTGATTCCTTGTCTGTACAAAGACCGTCCCAGAACAGAAACAAAAATAAGTCATCGAGTGGGAGATCTAAATCCAGAGGGAGATCTAAATCTCCAGGAAAACCTGTAAAGGTGGTGTGTTGGAAATGTGGAAAGGAATGGCACTACAAAAGGGACTGTAAATCTAAAGCTCCTGATAAAGGAAAGGGATCTGATGATGCTCCTTCTGTAGAGGCGAAAACCACCTCAGATGAAGGTGGGGATGTGTACTTGGCTTCTTTAAGTACACATGTAGATCATGAGGCATGGTTGATTGAATCAGGTGCATCGTTTCACTTCAATCCCCATAGAGAGTGGTTCTATGAGTATCAGAAATACAATGGTGGTGATGTCTTCTTGGGGGATGATAGGAAGGCTAGAATCATTGGTCACGGAAAAGTAAAGTTGAAGTTACAAGGTGGAAGGGTTAGAACACTTTTGGGTGTTCTACATATTCCTGCATTGGCTAGAAATCTGATTTCTGTAAGCAAGCTCGATGATGCAGGTGTAAAAACAGTGTTCAAGAAGGATACTTGCAAAATGGTTCATGGAACACTGGTATTGATGTGGGGAGTTCGAATTGGAACTCTATACAAGTTGCAACATAGCACTGTTATTGATGGGTGCAATAGTTCTATGATTCCTGAAAGTGGAGCAGAAAATCTAGTGGTCTCTGGAGAGAAGACCATGTTGTGGCATCAAAGGCTTGGACATATTGGAGAGAAGGGCCTTCAAATACTTCATGGTAAAGGTATGGTAGAAGGTATGAGTAATAACTCTCTGGATTTTGATTTGTGTGAAAATTGTGTATATGGGAATCAGAATCGGGTGAGTTTCCCCTCTGGTAGTAAGAGGGTGAATCAGATATTATAACTTGTGCACAGTGATGTGTTTGGACTTGTGAAGGTTCCATCACTGGCTAAGTCTATGTACTATGTATCATTTATAGATGAATTCTCAAGGAATACATGGATATATTTCCTTAAGAAGAAATATGAAGTCTTTGATAGGTTTAAAGAATTTAAGGCTCTGGTGGAAGACCAGACAGAGAAGAAGATAAAGGTGCTGAGGACAGATAATGGTGGAGAGTTTTGCAACAAGGAATTTGAAGAATTCTGTAAGAAGTGTGGTATAGCATGACAGAAGACTACTCCATATACACCTCAGCAAAATGGAGTTGCAGAAAGAATGAATAAGACATTGATGGAAAGGGAAAGAAGCATGCTCAGTGGTGCCAGGTTAGGACAGGAATTCTGGGCAGAGGCGATGGATACTGCATGTTACCTGGTCAACAGGTCACCTTCATCAGCGTTGGAGGATAAGGCTCCACAAGAAGTATGGACTGGTAAGGGACCCTCTCTTTCACATCTGAGGGTATTTGGATGTGATGCATATGTACATGTTCCAAAGGAGAAATGAACCAAGTTGGATAGTAAATCTGAAAATTGCATCTTTATTGGGTATAAGGATGGTTTAAAGGGTTATAAGCTTTGGAACCTAATCACACGGAAGGTTGTGTACGGCCGAGATGTGGTGTTCAGAGAGGTAAAAGATGTTATTAAACATGAAGTCCAACCAAAGGAACCTGAGAAGATAGATTTTGAGCTTAAGGAGGAAGAAGCAGACTCTACAACAGAGGAGGAATCAGAAGATGAAGAGCCACAAACTCTGAGTGTGAGAAGATCAGTTCGAGAAAGAAGGCAGTCAGAAAGGTATAGTCCATCTGCTTTCTATTCAAATTTTGCTTTATCTATTACTGACGATGATCGTAGAACTATGAAGGAAGCAGTAGATTCAAAGGATGGCAAACTCTGGAAAGAGGCCATGGTTGATGAAATGGAATATTTGCACAAAAATGAGGATGGGATTTGGTGGAGTTTCCGGTTGGAAGGAAACCCATTGGCACAAATGGGTCTTCAAAAAGAATAAAAATGCAGAAGGAAAAGTGGAGAAATACAAAGCTTGGTTGGTACTAAAATTTTATTCCTAGGTGTCGGGAATTAATTTTGGTGATATTTTTTCTCCTGTTGCCAAGGAAACTTCTATTAGATTACTTTTATTTGTTGTTGCTGCTCTTGATTTTGAGATAGAAAAGATGGATGTGAATAAAACATTTCTTCACGGGGATTTGGAAGAGGAGATCTACATGAAGCAACCTGAAGGCTTTGTGGTGAAGGGTAAGAAAGAACTGGTATGCAAGTTAAAGAAGTGTCTTTATGAGTTAAAAATAGTCACCAAGGATGTGGTATCAGAAATTTGATACATTTATACGGGGAATTGGCTTCACCAGAAGCAAAGCAGATCACTGTGTGTATTTTAAATTAATTGGTGACCGTGTTATTTATCTGGTCTTGTATGTGGATGATATGTTGCTGGTTGGAAATGACAAAGAAATTATCTAGGATTTGAAGACCCAATTGTCCTCCAAATTCGACATGAAAGATCTTGGTGCTACAAACTATATTTTGGGCATGGAAATTAAAAGAGATCAAGCAAAGAGGAAGCTCTAGCTAAACCAGAGGAAGTATGTCGAGACAATATTGCAGAGGTTTAATATGCAGGATAGTAAACCAGTGAAGGTTCCTATTCCTGTAGGTGTGAGGTTATCTACTGAACAATGTCCCAAGACACAAGAAGAGGAAGAGAACATGTCTCGTGTTCCATATGCAAGTGCAATCGGTAGCCTGATATATGCAATGGTATGTACTAGACCAGACATTGCACATGCAGTGGGAGTATTGAGCAGGTTTATGTCAAAACCAGGAAAGGAGCATTGGACAACAGTGAAGTAGGTTTTCAGGTATTTGCGTGGCACTAGTGATTATGGTTTGTGCTACCAAGGAAGACAAGGATTGGACAGAGTGTTGGATATTCATGGCTTTGTTGATGCAGACTGGGCTGGAGATCTAGATCAGAGAATATCTACAAGTGGGTATTTGTTTAACCTATTTGGAGGTGCGGTCAGTTGGATGAGTAAGAAAAAATCTGTAGTGGCACTATCAACTACAGAGGCAGAATACATGGTAGCCAGTCATGTAAGCGAGGAAGCAGTTTGGTTGCAGAGATTATGTTCAAGTATGGGGTTAGTATATGGAGTTATAAGGATAGACTGTGACAGCCAAAGTGCAATTTTCTTGGCAAAGAACCCTGTATATCATTCAAAGACAAAGCACTTTGATGTTCAGTATCACTTTGTGAGTGATATGATAGAAGACAAAAAGGTGTTGCTGGTAAAGGTGGACACTTTGAATAATACTGCAGATGCAATAACAAAATCTGTGAGCTCTTGTTAACACCCAGGTTGTTCCCTATGACTCCCAAGGGAATACGGCCGGGGTAACCACTAACCAATCTTTGGATTACAGTTTCTATCCAAACTGTAATCAGAGAGGGCTCTCTCTATATGATTTGTCTCTGTTCTGATAGTTTTTTAGGCTAGCTATGATGTTGCAACTTTTGTTTTTATATTTGGTTGGAGAATGTTTCAGTCAAGATATGTATGCTCTCCCTGGAATGCTATATGTCATTGGGCAATGGAGTCAGTGGTCCTTTAGTTGTTTGAGGTGCTGTATGATACTGTAGTGATGCTGCAGAGCCAGATTAGTGTCTGAGGAACAACGTTCATAATAGTGATTGGAGTGGGGTATATCCAGTTTATGCAAGGAAATTAAGAATCTTGCAGTGAACTGCTAAAGAAATACAGTGAGAATATTATTCTAGAAGCAATGAAGAATTTCTAGGTAACATTCATACATATAGAATTCATAGACACATGAGCAATTAAGAATTCATGTCCATAGTAATCCTGAAGACAAACATTTACAGCAGCAAAAATTGAGTACAAGGTGTGATAAAACAAATCCTGCACTATTCTTTTTCTTTACTGCTAGTTTAGTGCAACATGAGTATGATTTGATACACATAAGAAAACAAGAACAGAGTTTGAGAAAAACTTGTTATTTCATCAGACATCACAGGAATTCTGCATCAGCACATGTAGCTTCATCCAGACATCAAATATTTCAGGAAATCACTGAGCTAATCCAACCCTTTGTATTAGATAATTCTGAAAATGTACAATACATTTGCCTTAGAGTGAAAATTACCAACCCCTTATGCGTTACTAAGGGGAGTATATATACAAAATTTACATGTAAAATATCAGAGAATGAGTAAATGTCTTATTTATGATAAGCCAACTTTGGAGCGTAGTAGCTGAGGGAGTGAATGCTGCAATAACTCTTGAGTTCCTCAGCTGTCAAAAATGGTCAGAAGATATTGGACTTTATGGCTGTTAGAGTCGGCTGGAGATGCGCTGTCCAAAACTTGCGTTTTTTCTTATCCTTTGGGCTAGCTGTCGTTGTCTATGTGATGAGTCATTTTTCAGCTGCTTTAAATGCTAACCCTTTTCTGTTGTTTGTCTTTTAGTGAGCTGGAGCTGGCAGTGACCGAACAACTGAGGCTACCGTGGCAGAATTTGAAGCATTGCTTGCCACCAATCCTCCTTAGGCATTTGATGTCTGCGCATCTTTATCAAGGTTTCCTCGGCCTCTGTATATCTATAAAAGTTGGGAGGGGTTTCAAAAAGATGATTCACCTCATTCTCAATGAAGAACAGGCCTTCAAGTTTGTCATATAAGCTCTGTCCTGTGGGAGGCCCTGTTTGCTCAGATGAACTGCCAGATGCGGTGATCTGATTTTCAATATAGGTTGCCATTCTGTTGGCAAATTGATCTCGGGAGATCAATCTTCCTGCACCGCTCAGGAGGCTGGGCAGGCCTTTTGCTTGCAGCACTGCCATCTTAACTTTATATTCCTCCACATCTGCTTGTATCTCATAGCACTTCCTCTCCACAGTTTGTACATAGTTCCTGAGAGTTAGTACCTTCTTGGCAGTGAGGACAGCCTCTGTTCTGCTGGGAATGCCTATAGCTGCCAATTCCTCCCTTTCTTGCCTGTTTAGGAAGTCTATCATTCTGTTGGCCTGTTCAGGCCTGTCTCCCAGTAATGTTTTGGCCTTATGGATTTCTGCTTGTGCTTGGCCCATCAAGTCCATCTGCTCATGTATTGTTTTTATTGACCTCCATTGTTGAGTGATGGATTGGCCAATTTTGGCCCATAGAATCCTCTTTATGTCGGCCATGGCAGTCTCTAGATTCAGCTCTTTCTCTAAGGCCTTTATCTTTTCTTTTAGGGCCTTTATTTCTCTGCCCTGCTCTGCTACAGTTACTTTGGACTTGTCATACTTGGCATCCAGTTCTGCCAACTTCTCCTTGGCCTTCTTTATTTCATTTGCCTGGAGCTCCATTGCCTTGATGGCCTTGGTCAATTCTTCTACACTTGTGCTAGCACCCGGAGCTGTTGTTGTTGCTGCTGCTTCTGTTGTGGGAGGCACTGCTGCCTCTGCTGTTGTTGAAGTTGTTGGAGGAGCTTGGGCTGTGGATTCCCCTTGTTTATCTTGTAATGTCCCTTCAAGCTCTTTCTCCAAGTCAAGGACCCTCTGGTTTAGCTGCATTATGAGGTCCAGCTGGTCATCGATCTGCTTTTCTTTCTGTAGCTCTGCTGTCTGAGGATGCTCTGTAGGCTGCAGCTTTAACCTCTTTTTTAAGGCATTGAGGTCATCCTCCTTTTTCTTCATAAGGGCCCTTACACCCTTTGGATCCTTAGGATCATGCCCTAGGTCAACAATAATGTCCTCCAGTGACTTTATTCTGTTATCTTTGGCTAGGGAGGACATTCTCTCAAAATCCAACTGAGTGTTGGTATTTTTGAGTGACTCTTTCAGTTCATGGGCCATGGTTGCCTTCTCCACCAAGGTTGCATAGAGCATTTCTCCAGTCTGTTTGTGGAGTTCAATCTGGTCCATGGGATGTATGTCTCTGGCTAGGACCTCCACCCTTGTCTTCACATAATCTGCTGCTGATTTTGGATGGGGCACTTTAGGCTTGAAATGGCTGAGGATCATTTTCTCCTCTTGAATGTCATATACCGACATTAGCCTTTCCTTTTGGGCTGGTGTTGCATCTAGAAATTGTTTATAGACCTCTACCCTCAGCAGATCATTCTGAGCCTTTATTTGTTTGAAAGAAGCCTTAGTGCTCTTGGGCTTCTTGCTCTGCTGGGAAGAGGAGGACACCTCCAAACCAAGTTGTAAACCTTGCTCCTGCTGAAAGGAGCTTGTACCTGTATGCTGACTGCCCTCCCTGTCTTTTCTTGCACTGTCCAAGACATCTTCAGTGATGTCTTCTACCTCTGGGGAGTCTGCCCTTTGCCTTTTGGCTTCCGGCTGCTGGGAGGATCCACTGAGAGGAGTGGACTCTTCTCTATCTCTTTTTGTACCCCTTTCCTCATGTGCTGGGGTCTGTAAAATTGGGGCAGTCAATGGCTCAGTTTGTGGGGGTGGAATTTGCATTGCTGGAGCTGCTGGTAGCTCAGTCTGTGGAAGGACAATTTTCCCTTGCTGCTGTTCTTGTTGCTGCTCTAGTTGCTGCCCTGGTTGTTGCCCTGGTTGCTGCCCACTTGAAGGGGCATGCTTTTCTTTCACGGTTTCTTCATCAGCACCCATTATGCCTTTCCCTTTATCTGTAGCTAGTGCTGCTGTGGAGGGTGCCTGTGTGGCTGGTGCAGTCCTTGTGGCCGAGGTCCCTTCTCCTGCTGAGTGAGGCCGTTTGAAGGGTACCTGCTGCACAGAGTCTAGGTCAATAGTTTTTTCAAGCTCCTTTACATTCTTTAGCATTGTCTCTTCTTCAGTTAGTTTTTCAACTAGAGTACCCTGCTGCCATTCTTGCTGGTTGGCATATCTTTCAATGTGTGGGTATTGACAATGCTTATAGCCTATTAGCCTGTATTTGACTCTCCTAGCAGTGATGAAGCCTTCAGGGTCATAAGGAACCCACCGAAAACTATATGACAACTTGTATTTGTCTTTGAGGATGAGGTCAGCATCTTCCCATCCTTCTTTCTTGTTCATGATGAAGGGGCCCAAGTGATGTTTGAACTTGAGATGGGCTTTCTTTCTGGAGCTGTGGAAGTGGGTGAGGTCAGACTGAATCAGCTGCCTATAATATTCCAAGGCAAATATCCTCATAGGCACATACTTTGGGAGTCTGTATGGACAGAGCTCACAGCCATAGACTCTGATGACTGTGTGATCCTCATATAGGTACCAGTCACCTATTTTATACTTCTTGGAAAGCTGCAGGGCTTTCTGTATCTCAGTTGATATTCTGGGAGGAGGGGACCTCATCAATAGGCAAGAGACAGGGTATACAAATTGGTCAATAAATTCACAATAAGAATAGGGTGAATTTGGGACTTTGTGATAGACAGCTGTCCAGAAGATCACAGATCTTCTCTCCCCTCTATAATCTAGCTTTTTGATGTAGCAAGGAAAGACCTCGGACCGATAGTACATGAAAAGATGATAAATATAGGCCGAGTACTTGAAGACACCCTGTCTGTCCACTTTGCTCAGCTGATCATGAATCTTGTTAGCTATGAACTTGGCAAAGTTATATTTGCGGGCAGGGGGTTGGCCTGGGCTGTAAACAGCCAGCAATACCAGCATGGTTTGATCCACATGCTCACTGGTTCTATACCCCAACACATAAGCAATCATGTCTAGCAACAGTCTGCCTACCTCAGTGAAAAAGACATCCAAGTAGGGAGGTGGCCCTGCAGGCTGGCATTCAGGTCTCATAAATGTCCTGGTGACCTTCTGAATCTCCTCACTAGTCATCTTGGCACCAGTGTCCAACAGATAATTCATGGAAAATGGGAACAACAGCTCAGTTTGATCAAAGTGGAGCATCTTGTTGATGGTTTCAGGATTGATGTGAAAGAGGATGCTCCCAGATGGAGACTTAATAGCTCTTTGCTGCACATCATAGTTTTCAGCACGAAGGCGAATGACCTCAGGAAAAACATTGACAGAAGGGAGGCAGTAGTGTGGGAGATTTGATTCCCATATCCCATATGTGTCCTTGCCATTTAAATAGTCCTCTCTTAACTGCTTGTAGGTCTGTAAGAAGTCCCTGTTACCCACAAAGTCTTCAATGAGATAAGCTCTGTCAGCAAGAGGCAAGGACTCCAAGTCTTTGTTTGGTGGATTTAGTGGAGCAACACTGAGGGCTGATGGTGCAGGAGTAGCCATTACGCAGGCTGATTTTAACAGAGGTGAGTGAAATGGGTTGCAGGGTTCCTTAGAGCTTAATTGATAGGCTCACTGTAGACACTGTCTGAGCTCTTGTTCACAGTTGAAAAGGCAGGCTTGCTTCTGCAGCTTTTTGGTAAATTCACAGGGATTGTGAATTGCTAGGGGTAAAATGCAGAGGGCATGTGGGATTAGTTAGGTGAAAAACTGCTGCTGGTCTGCACCCGGCAAAAGGGAACAATGCCGGGCACCTCGAGTATGAATTCACAGCTTTGGCCCGTGAACTGACTGTTTCAGTGTTGAATTTATAGTTCTGGGGGTAAGCAGGTTAGCTTAGCTCACTTTTAGGTAGCAGACTATGCTTAATTGTGGAATTTGACAGGTGTTTTAATGGTGAATTTACAGATAAATGGTATGCATGGGCGAAAATGGGGAATTACGGTGAATACCTGGATAGAAACGCCTAGAAAGCCTGCGGGCCCGACTGTGAAGGCTGAATTGATGAGTTGGTACGGTTGCAAATTTGAATTTGGAGGTCCGGAGGCGCTTTGGCAGTGAACCAGCTGCAACGGCTATGTCTTCTTTTGCGCGAAAATGACATAAAAACGGCCCAAACCGTGACTTTAACGACAAATTCAGAAAAAATAGTTAATTGGCACCTTTCCGCCGATGACGTCAGCATGACATCATGGCAGGCCCGGGTACGGAGGGTGACGTGGCTGCTGAGGTGTAGGCCAGGGTGGCAGGACACGGTGGCGGGTGGATAAGGTGGCAGGGCTACGTGGAGGGCCACGCGGCGCGGGGGCGGGAGATGGTGCTACGTCATGATGACGTATGGATGACATAAGGGGGAGGTGGTAACGGGGAGGGTGGTAAGCGGTTTCCCCGCACCACCTTTGGGCAAAGGCGGTATCGGGGAGGGGGGCTCCGAACAACCCCGCCGCCTGCCACGCGTCCCATGTACGGGCGGAAAACCACGGTTCCCCGGACGCTAAAGGTCGGCAGCTTCAGATCTAAAAATACCCGCCCACCGTTGGATCGTGGGTGGCAGACGATCGACGGCTGGCGGGCCTTCCGACGGATCGCGCAGGTTGGGGGGGGGGTCCCGCCAGCATATTAAAATATTCGATTTAATAATCTGGGCGGAGAACCTTAGGTTTAGGGTTATTTGTGGGTTTTTTGGGGGTAGGGGTTAATATGCGGGGGGAAATAGGGTTAATAAGTGGATTTTAAGCAGAGGGAAGGGGTTTTTGTGGAATTACTTGGGCAGAGGTGAGGGGATGGCTTAGGGGGTGGTTATTACTCCAACCAGAGGTCAGAGCAATCCCATGACAGGGTTGACCATAGTCCCTGATGGACTAATGTCTCCCTTAACTAACTTATTTAGCTATAGTGCTAAGGGGAGGATATTTATACAATGCTGGGGGATTTATACACCTTGGTGTTTATAATAGTAGGGGGAAGGGAAACATAAGGGACTTTAGATAATAGAAGTTAAGGGTTAATATGGATGGAAGAAGTGGATGAGGGATGAAATCACTAAGTTTATGTGAAGATAACTTAGCTTAGGGAGTAGATCAAAATGAAAAGAATTTTAGACAAGAAATGTGGCTTATAAAGGAATAAGAACCACCATGAAACCTCAAATTCTTCCATGAATCTCAACTGATGAGGGGATGTTAGTAATGAGAGTGAAAGGGGAAACTGGGAAGTTAGACATGCTCCATTGCTTTGCTGCATCATAATGGAGAAGAGGACCTTCTCAATCCACTGTTATTCCTTTGTAAACAGTTTATCAAACACTCAACTAGAAAGGAATGACACTTCTGCAACCCCAACTGCCTACCCATCTATTTGCCTAGCATTTTTTGTTTCTTCATGGAGGGTGCACTTAGACTTGCAGACCCTTATTTGCCTTTTCTTTTCTTTGGCTTTTTCCCTTTTGATCCTCTATCTAAGGCTATCCTTATTGCTTCCAAGGTCCCAGATTAAGCAGTTGGGAACCTTATTTCTCTACCTAGCTACTTTGTCTGCCAAGATTAAACAGTTTGGACAGACTTCTTTCTCTATTCTACAACAGAAAATTGAAACATGGCATGATCCAGATTAGGCTGTTGGACCATCCATCAAAATTGGGACAACATCAAGCTATATACACACATTGTCTTCTCTTGGAAATATGGGATCTTTGCATCACCAAAGCAGAGCATATTTGGACCTTTCTTTGCCAATCATGAAATATGAAACCTATTGATATAGGTAGCTAACAGCTCTGAGAAGTTCTCTTGGTATAGAGAGACAATGGGCATTTCAAGGATGGAAACATGACTAAGCTCTCTTGTGGCCACCTGTGGAAAGAAAACAACAAGTGGGAGAATGTTGGGTTGCGTTATATTCTTTCGACGACTACCCCACGTAGTTAACCGAGGGGTTAGAGGGGGGGCGGAGCCCCCCTTCGTTGCGCCGATTGTGTAGCAAGGGGGTCACAGTGGGTTTGAGGTGTACCCGTAACCCCACTTTATGGGGTCTGGGGCAGCGCCCTAGAAATTTTTTGTTTTGGACCGTATGTTAGGTTGGGCGGATCCACCTATGGTTTTGTGCATGATTTTCGCACATGTTTTTTGGACACAATGGTTTTCTGTCCATGGTTTTGGACGCGATGGTTTTCTGTCCATGGTGTTGGATGCATTGGCATGTATAAATATGTATTGTAACATTGAAAGGAACATAATGAAAAATCAAGCTGGTAGTCTTGGTTTTGGGATCCAGGGGAAAATCTCTCTGTATGTGTTTTATGTGTTATGCTCTCGCATTGTTTATTTTCTATGTTTTAGAATTCATATGCAGGTAATTTCTGTATAGGGTTAAAACCTGCATCACACACTGATCCTGAGATGATGACATTGAGCAGTGTCAACGGGACAAAGATTTCTACCTTGAGGGTATAGGATTATGAACAAATGTACCATATGTCGAAGCCAGTGATCACCATGGAGACACCCTTCAGCATACCTAGTAGCAATGCCAACTCCAGGAATATCTTGATGAATTGGGTGAAGGATTCGACCAAATTCAGGATGACGCCCAACCAGGTTTACAAGACAATGATACTGTGGAAGGCATATCAATTCTTGGTCATCTTTGCATGTCTCTTGTATGGCCAAGAGAGCATGGAAACATTCCTGCAAAGTTGGGTGATCACGTTGGACGAACTGGCCAGTGAAGGAAAATCATGCAACTGGTCTGATATGTTGCCTCACACACTAAAGGATAGGTAACAAGAGCTCGACAGCCGCCCAAAGATCAACAAGAAGAAATATACATGTTCGCTTACATCTTGGATGCAATATGTGCCTGTCAGAAGTTCCAAGGCTTGAAGTGGGCATGGTCATTGACAAAGACCTCTATGAACACTTATTGTAAAATCTTGTCCAAATGCAGCTTTAGAGGAGTCATCACACAACTGTCGGATCATTTTGTCACCCCAGTGCACAAGATGATATTTGAGCAGGATCCACCTTGTATGTCAAAGGTAGCAATGGAGGCACTGATTGACATAGCATATTGGTGTGACTCACCGTCCGACAACTTCATATGGATGTACAATGCGGAGAAGCCTCTACATGTTTTTTCGAAGTTTTCCATGGACAAGCTCGTCATGCAATAAGTATCTTACCACATCTCGGCAAGACTGTCAGCTAGGCTACACCAGAAGAAGAAGGAACCTTAGCCCACTATTCCATTTTTGGATTGGGTTGTATGAGATACAAAACCTCAAACATGTAGATTGCGAAACATAGGAGATCAAGAAATATCCTTTTGACGTCTGTAGCTTCAATTTGTATGACCCACATTGTATTGTTAAAGAGCACTGTGTAAGAGTATACTTTCAGTGGATCCACAGGGCATGTCATTGGGCAGAGGAAGACCCATGGATATATCGTTATAGCTTCTCTAGGCCCAAGAACCGGTCAGCAGCATTGTGTAATGGTTATCAATGCAGCGTGAAGCAGCATCCAGGACAACACCAGCAGAAGAAAAAGCAGAGGTAAACATACCGACGTGCGACAAAGGCAAGAGGAAGACTGTCGATAGCACAAAGGAGGAACAAAGTCGTAAGTTCCAAGCAGACCCACTTGTATAGAAAGTAGCTTTGACAATAGAGGTGAAGAGGCAACAACGCGACAAGAGGAACGTGCAAAGGTAGAGAGAAAAATGGAGAATGGAGGAAACATAGAAGGAGTTGAAGGAGTTGAAGGAGAAGCTCCAGAAGGAATAGGAATTGCGCAGACAGGAGAAGGAAGTGCAGTAGGAATATGTATAACAGGGGGCACAACATGTATAGACAGATGAAACTGTGCTCGTACAGGTAGTCGACTTATCCGAACAGCTGGCACCAAGTAGACAGGGTGAGCAATCGCAGGAGAAAGACTTCACTCAAGAGATTGAATAAGCACTTGAGGATATGGATACGAACATGGAGCAACACAAGTTAGAGCAAGACATCGACCTCATGCCTCACCACCAAGAGGTCGACCCACCAGCTTCACCGAATCCTGAAGCGGAGCAAGTCCCAATCAACCAAGGAGACACTAAAATCCTTGGAGACAATCCAAAGGGAGAGATTCACAACATATCATTCGATGAGTCCCAACATAGAGTTATGCAATCTCACAGAGTATCAACTCCGGAAGATCAAACATCTCCTGTACATTTTGAGGAATGAGTGATTGTGTCTAATGTAAGCGAGCATCCAGCAGCATTGGCTAATGCTACCAGAGCATATCTCGAAGCCACTAGCCCGAGTGTTCACTTCTTCATAGCTAAAAATGAGTGAATGGCTAAGGAGTTACAGATGAACAAGCAGGGAGGAGAGCTGGTTACAACATCCGCCCAAGCAGAGTTGAAGAAGGAAATACTAGATAAAGTATTGTCCCTTGACACATTCATGCGGGTGTTGTATTCCAAGTTTTGTACCATGAATAAGGTAGTTGTCCATCTTAATGGTTGGCAACTGCGATGTGCTAGGAGATCATGTATCATGTTGAATGTGCATGTTGTTGCTAATTACATGAAAACATGGACAAGGGGATACAAGGGAGCATTATTACACTTGCCCAAGTTGATGAAGCCCAGAGCAGTTGAGTTGAAGGCACACATCAAGAGTCATATCCATAACTATGAATATCTCTCACAACTCATCACTAGTATGCAAGCTTCCCATGCATGGGTATTCAAGAGTATTGATGTTTTTGTGTGCGCACACATGATCCCATCTATTGGGACACTCATCTAGGCAAAGGAAACGGCACAGGTCTGACTGGAGCTTGACTTGTACTTTGACAAGTTGAAGCGCAAAGCCAGATGCCCATACTTAGTGATCAGTGTGGACACCATGCATCAATATGTTGCTGGTCTAACCACACTCAAGACAATGATGCACATGTTATCAAACAAGTTAGATAGAGGAGCCTGAGTAATGTACTTGGATGCTATGGAGGAAAGAGTTCGTTTCTTGGAAGAGGCCACCTTAGAGTACACAGACACCATCGTTGCTACCAAGCTTGGCATCAATTCGCTACTGTCGACCACCGTGAGGATGTTGAAGAGCTAGTTTTCTTATAATCATCCTAGTCATAAGGATGTCTTGCATGCCTTTCTCAAGCTTATTTTGTCTCACATGGGTACATGTGCAAATTGTATGTAATGTCTTATCAAGTGGAAGTTCAAATATCGATAGTTGGATGTAACATTCATAGAGTAGATGATGAGTCATGAGGGTAGTTGAACTGTCACAAAGGGGGATGCCAAGGGCCACCTCACCCTTTTCTATATATAGTCCCTCATAACTCATTATAGAGACTTTTGGTCAGCCACGCTTCCGATAGGAGTATCTTAGAGAAATCTTGGAGATTATTGTACCGAGTCTTGGCTTCTTCACTCTGCAGAGCTAGTATATCTCTTTGGAGGAGTAGGTGACAGTGAATGTAACCTTCCATTGTTAGAACTAGTGGTTGGTCATGGTTGTATTGTATGACTGGAACGTACACTTCTTAATATAACAAAGCCAGTACATTTCATGCATATGTCATATTGTATTTCAGCTATCTTGTTTACTTTAAATGATATATGTATATGTTTGCTTACGCATGCAAGTGTAGCTATTTTTTGTATATGTATGTATGAATCTTACTTACATGTGCTATTAGTTTAACCATCGCTTTGGATTGCTAGCTTAATTTCCTCCCATGTTGTGATGCATCTTTTCACGTGCGTTCCCTTCTTAACTCTGTGCTTTCACAAGTTTCCAAGGGGTGCACTCACCTCACCCTCCATGTGTTAGAACCACTCGTGAAACTTCCTTTACTTTCCACATATATTACACGCTTTCTACTAACAGGAACATCTTACTTTCCTATGTGTGAAACTACGTCAAGGAAATACTGTACGACCCACTTTTGGGACTCCTACACCAAATAGTGTGAGGTCTAGTTGCAACTTCTTACCAAGGAGATCCCTGACATGTTGGCGGGTCCAACACCATCAACATTTCTGGCACTAGAAGGAGGGCCAGATGACAAGCTGTGTCCTCTCATCCTGTTTTGAACCTTTGCACATCCATCATGGATTCTGTTACACTCACCCCTCCACAATGTTTTTCGCATGCCAAACCTCTCAACATCATGAGGGAGTTTTTTGATCTCTTGTCCAAATTCACGTATGATGGTGAAGGTGAAGTGGCCTGGCCTGAGTACTTAGAAGACTTCTATGCATTCCTTGAGAATGCAGAAGAGTTCTATGTAGAAGAGGTTAGTCTAATTCTTACATACACACTTTGCGAATCCCCACAATGGTGGTATCACAACCTACCAAATGACAACGTGCACTCACTCGAGTAGTTCTTTGATATCATTCAATCTACTTTCCATCATTTTGATCCAGAACCTCTTGACCAAAAAATGTTACAACAACGAAAGGCCCCACATGAATCGCATATGGATTTTTGGCAGTGCTTTCATTTTTGCAGTTTGAAGCTCTGAAAAGATAGATGAAATTTCCATATCTTTGGGATAGATTTGAGTACTATCTTAACAAATCATTCCATCCCAAGAAGAATTTTGAGCCCAAGCCTCACTCAGCATACTTTAGTGATGGAGCTACATAATCACAGATTGATACGATCACTATCACAAGTGATTGTTTGTCATACCCTCATCAAACAACTCCACCACTGCAGAGTGATGCGAGAGAACAGGTACACATGTTCGTTCAACTGTCACATCCTACCAACATCACTTCACTCAATTTTCTCACAAATTTGATTGTGAGTCCTTTGAGTTTTCACATGAATTTTGTACCTCTACCTCCATCTTCATACTCAGATGATCCTACAGATGATATTGTCTTGTGTTCTTCCATTTTGGACTATACACTTGTTTTGAATGAGGATCAAGCCATCGATGGAGTTGTTGTTGCACAACCAACATGTGTTGTCATTCATGAAGAGTATGACTGGGAGCTTGAGCATCAACACTCGGCGAAGGATGACTCCCTTCTGTCTGAGCCTCCTCTATTCTTTCATCACATATTTGGTTAACCTTCCATCCGTTATTTTGCATGTGTATCTCCATCTACGGATGCAACCAAATTTGATAATTTGTAGAACACATCGAATGTCAGTCCATCATCCCAAAACGAAGAGGATACATTATTCATTGAAAATCCACTTAACTTTTCATCTGTGTTTTTTGGAAACACAGAGGGTGAATTTGTTCGCTACTCATCTACCCCTCTGTTTGATTCATCAGATCATGAGGATGCCAATGAAATCATTGATTTTTATGATCTTAGTTGTCATGATCTATTTACTCTCATATTTGATCACGATGATAATTCTATCATTGTTGATTTTTCGAAGCCACCTGTTTATGATGATCTATCTGTCGATGAAGTCGAAACCTTCCAGAATGTTGAGGCACTTTAGCCCGAGTTGATGGTTATGTCAGGCCCTTGCTATCCTGAGGTTGGTTTCACTTCTGATTAGGAAATTGTTGAAACACCCAAGGCTCCTCATCACTCATTTGTATGCATTGAAGATCAATCTCACACATAGATCATACTTCCTCCACTCGAACTACATGATCCCATCGCTCATGCATTGGAGGAATCTTACATAGAAATCTCACGTGCATGATGCAATTTGACTTTATTTCTTTCATTTTCTTGCATGTCACTATCAAGAGTATGCGTATGCTTAAGAGCTACATGAATTGATGCACAACACCATGAAAAATCCACGGATTGCATGTCATGTACTTTCACTCACTTATGTTCTGAGGACACTTTTAAAATTGGAGTGTGTTTGTCTTCATTGTTATATCTTTCATCTTTTCTGGTTCTCACAGCTGTGATGTTCTCTAACCATGCCTTCACCAACATGGGTCAACCAATGCACTGGTGGCTGCATTGGAAGTATCACTTCACGTTTTTAGGCCCATTCACTGTTAGGTTAGGAGTAGGAGTAGTGTTTACTTTTGGTTGTTTTCTTGCATGCTTGTTTTCTTAATTCCCTCGCATGTTTGTTTGTTTTCTTGCTTATTTTCTTACTTTCTTTTTTTTTCATTTACTTCTACTTTCGCTTTGTTTTGTTGTTGTTTGCTTGCTTTGCGTTCGTAGGTTAGTTTCACATGAAAGCATGTGTGACTCTTAAAACAAGTTGGGTAAAGTAAAAGAGGACTTGTATAGCTATTAAAAATTGGTTATTTGTTGTCCACTTCTCTCATGAAGAACTTGTTACTTTCAATCCATGATACATCAATGGAAATTACGTACTCTTCGAAGTGAAGCTTGGTGAAAACACAAACTCTTGTGCGCTAAATAGTGTCACCTACTCTAGTCATTTGTTTTTGGGTTAACCCTTGTCAGCTCAATCAAGTAGAGTAAGGTGAGGGGGAAAACCTTAAAACGCACATCAAAGATATATATAAACTACTTCTTTGAAGGAACAACCTCTGCTACTCTCAATAAGTTGAGATCCCTCTTCCGTCTCTGAAATGAATAAGTGCTATCCACAGTTATGAGAAATGAAAAATGAAAAAAAAAAAAATTGAAAAATGAAAAATGAATAAGATGAAAGAAGAGAAAGTCTTCCTACATAGAGAGGTGATGCAAGTAACTCCACCGGGGTACTGACCAGGCTCGCTGGTAGTGGAGCAATGCTTTTGTTCCTGTGTGACTCCGTCAAGGTAATCTTCATGCTTGCTGGCAGTAGAGAAACACTACAGATGAAACTAAGACTCTGACGACCATACTTCTTGTGCACCAATATACCCCTCATCCCCAAATGAAAAAACTATGTTGGTTTGGCTTCGAATGCGTATCGACTGACCAAGAGCTTGGTAGATGCTACATCTTACAATCAAGCAAGTGTGGAAACCAAGACGAATAGAGAACTGGTCAATACTTTCGGA
Organism: Pinus tabuliformis; assembly: GCA_031772625.1. Taxonomy (NCBI): domain Eukaryota; kingdom Viridiplantae; phylum Streptophyta; class Pinopsida; order Pinales; family Pinaceae; genus Pinus; species Pinus tabuliformis. The sequence goes on from CM062816.1 coordinate 1,231,742,312, forward strand.
GGTGTTAGACTTGATTTTGAGAAACAAGGTTCATTTAGAGAGCTGGAGTTCTACGAGTGTGTCTCCAAGTGTTGTAGCGACTATAGCCACCCTCCAAAATTTTTCCTTAGCTTCATTTTGGAGCCTCCCTACCAACCATCCTCAGCACAATGTCTTGCACTGTCAAGTACATGAGCTTTAGTGGTTTTCTATCAAATTACCAACCTGTGCATGATAACTTATTTCACTCCCCTCACAGGTTGTTTCTCCTGAATTGATCCAGCTGCAGGCTAAGAATCTCCCTTAAGAAATTGCGCAATTCTAGAGGGGAACTAGCCTTCCCTCTAGAAATTGCGCAATCCTGACTGGTAGCTTGCTGGGCTCAGAAATTGTGCAATCCTATCAGTCAACCTTCCCAACGAAAACTATGCAATCTGGCCCAGCAGGACTGCTCAGCCCAAAAATTCCACAATTATGGGCAGCAATCAACTGCTCAGCCAATAAATTGTGCAATCCCCCTAGGCATCTAACCAAACTCCCTCCCATAAATGTGCAAATTTCTCCCTATACAAACAGGTTGTTGCATGTGCCATTGGGTTGAACGGCTCCACCCAGACCCAAAAAACTTGACTTGCATGCATGGGTTTCTTTTACCTGAAATAGAAAAAAGAAACATGCAAAAATTATCCCTAGATTTTAGGGAGCTATTTTTAGTAGCTAGAGTTTACATGCAAAGATCGTTTTAGAATCTTTCCTCCAAGTGTCGCTTTTTCCTAGATTTGTGGAATGCGTGTCATGAGCCTCAAACTTATTTATTTGACACTTCAGAGCTCACTTATTCACGTCGATATTAGAGCTTTGACATCCCACAACACATCCAAGAGTCTTCGAAACATCCAGCTTAGCCATTTCTAGGTAAGTCTGCTTAACTTGTCTTTTGCAGCATTTTTGTCGCTTTTTGTGTTTTGGCTTGTGTGAGTGTTGTCTGCTTGATTTCTGTGAATTCTTTTTTTCATTTGTATGCATATTAGCTTTTACTACCACCATTTCATTTTTTGTTAGCATCTCACTATTGTTGCATCCATGACACTGTTTTGCACGAACACTCGTCGATTCGGTGACTCGCTTCACAGACATGCATGTTGTTCCATTTTTTGAATCTTGCATTCGTTTTTTTCATGCAAGATCACTCACTCCTACTTATACGTAGTATTTACATGCATTAACATCCACATTTTCTTTCATTTTCCTGTCAGCGGGTCTAGGAAACCTTGGCCCAGACTTTGCCTCACCAAGACAGTATTGCGCAATCCTGAGAGGGAAGACTCTTCCTTCCTCCCAGGAAAATGTGCATTTATGCCTAGTGACTGTCCTATAGTCTTGCATTGAGTAATTCTAAGAGGCAGTGACTACTCGCCCAAAAAATTGTGCAATGTAGTCATTGGGCCTGAAACCCCTGCCAGCTAAAATTGTGCATTGCGTAATCCCAGGAACCAACAGGGCAGTCTAGATTTGGCATTGCACAATTCCAGTAGCCAACCAGCCTCCTAGCAGTCCAAACTACCTTTTGTGTAGTTCTGGAAGCTAGTCTCTTGGCCTCCCAAGAAAATTGTGCAATCCTTGCCAGTCAATCCCCAAGTATGTTGTATGTCGTTCCTCAAGTTTTCTTTGGTTTTAGCAGACAAATTTCTTGCCATGCATGTCAGTATCCAGATATAGAATGTGTTCATCTACCTCTCAATAGTTCAGGATCAATGGCCTCCAAGAGTGTAGGATCAAAGGACACCGATGAAAGCGCAACTGGAGCAACAGTTGAGTGAGTGTCTATAAGTTTGTCGATCTATGAAGACACCAAGTTGATTGTAGACAAGGACATCAAGTTGAAATGGCAAGAGCTAAATGATGCATTTGTAGGCACATTTAGGGAAGACCTCGAAGACCTCCAAGTCTATGTGAACATTCACAAGTCTAGCTTGTACCGTATTGCATGTAGGTATCCTGTGTTCCCATGCGCGGACATGATACATTGGATCATCTCGCACACTGATCCTGAGATGATGACATTGAGCAGTGTCAGCAAGACAGAGATTGCTACCTTCAGGGCACAGGATTATGAACACATGTACCATATGTCGAAGCCAATGATCACCATAGAGTCACCCTTCAGCATACCCGACAGTAATTCCAACTCCAGTGATATATTTAAGAACTGGGTGAACGAGCCAATCAAATACAAGATGACACCCAACTAGGTTTACAAGACAAAGATACTGCAGAAGGCATATCAATACTTGGTCATGTTTTCATGTAACTTGTATGGCCAAGAGAGCACGGAAACCTTCTTATAGAGTTGGGTGATCGTGTTGGACCAACTGGATAGTGAAGGCAAACCATGCAACTGGTCCAACATGTTGGCTCATAGGCTGAAGGAATAAGTAACAAGAGCTCGACAACCACCCAAAGGTCAGTAAGAAGAAATCTAAATGTCTTCTTACATCTTGGATGCAATCTATGCCCGTTAGGAGTTCTCGAGCTTGAAGTGGACGTGGAAATCAGAAGAAACCTCTGTGAACACTTATTGTAAAATGTTGTTCGAATGGAGCTTCAGAGGAGTCAATGGCAGCAATGAAGACAATGATTGACATAGTGGATTGGTATGCCTCATTGTCCGACACCTTCATACGCATGTACATCGTGGATAAGCCTCCACATGTTTTGCCTAAGTTTGTTATGGACAAGCTCGTCATGCAAGAAGTATCATACCACATCTCGATAGGATTGTCAACCAAGTTGCACTGGAAGAATAAGGCACCTTGGCCCACTCTTCCATTGCAGATTGGGTTGTACGAGATACGGAATCTCAAGCATACAGATGTCAAAACATATGAGATCAATAAATATCCTTTCGACATTTGAAGCTTCAATCCGTATGACCTGCATTGTATTGTGAAAGAGAAGTGCACAAGAGTACAATTTCAATGGATCCACGGGGCATGTCATGTATTGTTACAGCTTCTCTAGGCCCAATGAACCGGTTGACATTATTGTGGAATGGGTAGAAGAGCAATGTGAAGCGGCATCTAGGAGAGAACTAGCAGCTGCAACAACAGAGGTAAACATACCAACGCACAATAAAGGAAAGAGGAATATTGTCGATAGCATGGAGGACGAAAAAAGATATGAGTTCCGAGTAGACCCACTTTTTTAGAAAGCAACTTTGGAAATAGAGGCAAAGAGGCAACAACACGACAAGAGGAATGCATAAAGGCAGAGAGAAAAATGGAGAACAGAGGAAACATAGGAGAAGTTGCATGAGTTGAAGGAGCAACTCCAGAAGCAACAAGAACTGCACAGACAGGAGATGGAAGTGCAGCAAGAATAGGTAGAGAAGGGCATGCAACATGTATAGACAGATGAAACTGCGCCCATACAGGTAGTCGACTCCTCCGAACAACTAGCACCAAGTAGACAGGGTGAGAAGTCGCAGGAGCAGGACTTCGCTCAAGAGATTGAACAAGAACTTGAGCATGTGGATATGGACATGGAGCAATTGGAGTTAGAGAAAGACATTAACCTCATGCCTCACCCCCAAGATTTCAACCCACCAGCTTCACCAGATCCAAAAGTGGAGCAAGTCACAAGCGACCAAGGAGACACTGAAATCCTTGGAGACAATCTCAAGGAAGAGATGCAAAACATCTCATTCGATGAGTCCCAACATAGGGTTGTGCAATCTCACAGATTTTCAACTCCAGATGATCACAAATCTCCTACACAGTTTGAGGAATGAGTGATCGTGTCTGACGTACGCAAGCATCCAGCAACATTGGCCGAAGCTACTAGAGCATATGCCGAAGCCACTAGATCAAGTGTTCACTTCTTGATAGCCAAAAACGAGTGAATGGATAAGGAGTTATAGACAACCAAGCAGGGAGGAGAACTGGTTACAACATCCACCCAAGCAGAGTTGAAGAAGGCAACATTGGATGAAGTATTGTCCCTTGACACAGTCATGCGGGTGTTGTATTCCAAGTTTGGTACCATGCATAAGGCAGTTGTCCATCTCAATGGTTGGTAGCAGGGATGTGCTAAGAGAGAACATATCTTGTCAAACGTGCATGATGTTTTTGATTACATGAAAACATGGACAATGAGATACAAGGGGGCCCCGTTACACTTGCCCAAGATGATGAAGCCCAGAGCAGGAGAGCTGAAGGCATGCATCCAGAGTCAGATCCGGAACTATCAAGATCTCATGCAACTCATCACTAGTTTGCAGGCTTCCCATGCATGGTTATTGAAGAGTATGGATGTTGTTGTGCAGGCACACACGATCCCATCTATTGGGACACTCACCGAGGCACAAGTCCGACTAGAGCTTGACTCGTAATTTGACGAGTTGATGCACATAGACACCAACCCAGACTTGGTGATTGGTGCAGACACCGTGCATCATTATGTTTCTGGTCTAGCCACACTCAAGACAACGATGCGCAAGTTATCAGATGACTTGGACAGAGGAGCCTGAGCAGTGTACCCGGATGCTATGGCGGCAAGAGTTCATTTCCAAAAAGATGTCACCTTAGATTACACAGACACCATCACGGACTACTGATCTTGGCATCATCTCACTACTGTCGACCATGGTGAGGATGTCGAAGAGTTGGTCTTCCCCTAGTCATCCGAGTCATAGCGATGCCTTCCATGGCTTGCTCAAGCCTATTTTGTCTCACATGGTTACATGTGCAAATTGTATGTAATGTCTTGTCAAGTGGAAGTTCAAGTGTTGATAGCTAGATGTAACAATCATAGAGTAGATGAAGAGCCATGAGGATAGTTGAACTGTCACAAAGGGGAATGTCAAGGGCCACCCCACCCTTTGCTATATATAGTCCCTCATAACTCATTGTAGAGGCTTTTGGTCATCCAAGCTTCTGATAGGAGTATCTTAGAGAAATCTTGGAGAGTATTATAACGAGCCTTGGTTTCTCCACTGTGCAGAGCTAGGATATCTCTGTGGAGGAGTAGGCAACAGTGACTGTAATGTTTCACTATCGGAACTAGTGGTTGGTCATGGTTGTATTGTATGACTAAAACTTACACTTCTTAATATAATAGAGCCAACACATTTCATGCATATGTCGTATTGTATTTCAGCTATCTTGTTTACTCTAAATGATATATGTATTTGTTTGCTTATGCATGCATGTGTAGCTATTTTCTATATATGTATGTATGAATCTTACTTAAATGTGCTATTGGTTTAACCATCAATTTGGATTGCTAGCTTACTTTCCTTCCATGTTGTGATGCATATTTTCTCATGTGTTCCCTTCTTAACTCCATGTTTTCATAGGTTTCCAAGGGGCGCACTTACCTCGCCCTCCATGTGTTAGAACCTCTCATGCACCTTCCTTTACTTGCTGCATATGTCACACCCTTTCTACCAATAGGGACATCTTAGTTTCCTCTGTGTGAAACCGTGATCAAGGTGATACCGTACGACCCACTGCCGGGACTCCTACACCAAACGGTCTGAGGTCTAGTTGGGACTTCTTACTGGGGAGATCTTATGACGTGTTGGCAGGTCCAGCACCAGCAACACTTCGCAATTGTGATTTTCATATTTCTAGCTCTACAACTGATGTAGGCATCAGCGATAGCCAACCAAGGTCTTCCTAGTATAAGAGGATATCCATTGAACTTGGTTTTGGGCTAGAGAACAAGGAAATTAGTAGGGTACTCCCAAGAATCAATGGAAACCATAAATCCTCAATGATACCCTCTGGTGTTACTTTCAATCTATCTGCAATAGGTAGCACCATGGAGGTTTTCCTTAGAGATCCTTAGAGATTAAGCTTGTGTTGGGTGTGGAGCCTGATTATCTTCTCTATTTAGAGGTATCGCTACATTGGACCCCAGTTCGTAATCTAGTAGCAACACCGCTTGTAAAATGTACATTGCAAGGCGGGTCTAAGGGGGGCGGTTGTGATCTTTGTGAGCCCCCCCAGCAGGGGATCAGGGGTAGTGCGCCCGAAGCTAAAAATAGATGTAAAGTTTCCTTGTAAAATGTTGTAATTTCATAGGCAATCTGGGCCATTCATTAGGTGGAGATCTGATGGTAGAAGTTATGTTTAATTTAGGGTTTTTTCCTATCAGGAAACCCCTCGCTATATATGAGGGAATTATATTGCGTCTATGTAGATCTATATTCTGAGTGAGAAAGAGAGAGGAGATTGTGTGAGAGTGTAGAGGGAATTACAACAGATCTGCTATAGGTTGTATCTCTTCAGTTTGCTGGATAATATAAAAGGACAGACTGGCTGTTTCTCCATGGACGTAGCCCAAATTGGGTGAACCACGTATATTTGTGTCTCTCTTTTTTTTATGTATATTTTTTCAATATATTTTATCTGTTCCATTGCTCTAAAATATATAATTTCCTAACAACTAGTATTAGAGCCGAAGGTCTATTTGGCTGATAAACTTGTGGGAGAGAAGGGTTCTTGGTTCGAGTGGGAGCAATGGAAAAAGATGGTAGGTTTAGGGTCGAAAATTTTAATAGCCAAAACTACCATTTATGGAAGATGTAGATGGATGATTATCTAAATCAGAAAGAATTGTACCTACCATTGAGTAGAAAGACAAAAAATCCGACAAGTATGATAGACACAGAATGGGATATTCTTGACAGAAAGGCACTTGGAACAATACCGTCATGTCTAGCAGCGTCGGTAGCCTTTAATATTTCAAAGGAAATGACAATGAAGGGTTTAATGTTGGCATTGGCCAAACTATATGAAAAACCCTCGGCCTCAAATAAGGTATTTCTTATGAAGCGTTTATTTAATATGAAGATGTGATAAGGTGGATCTGTTGCTAATCATTTAAATTAATTTAATGCACTTACCAGTCAGTTAAGTTCTGTAGGGTTAACTTTTGATGATGAAGTTAGCGCTCTATTATTTCTATGCTCATTGCCAAAAATTTGGAATGGTTTAGTTATGGCCATTAGTAACTCTGTCTTTGGATCTAGTACTTTAATGTTTGATGATGTTGTCAGTGCAATCCTTAGTGAGGAAATGCGATGGAAAAGCTCCAATGAGACATCAGGTAATGATTTAACTGCAGAGACTAGGGGAAGAAAAATGTAAAGAGGAAAGAGCCCAGGATATCGCAGTAAGTCAAGGAAAGGAAAATCCAAGTCCAAGTCAGAGATAGTGTACTGGAAATGCGGGAAGAAAGGACACCTAAAGAAAGACTACAAGTCTCAGAAGGGAAAAGAAGGAGATGCGCAACAATAAAACAATCATGAAGCGAATGTGATAGGTGATGTGTTGTAAGATGCTTTGATTATTTCATTATAAAATATTATTGATGCCTGGGTGGTAGATTCAGGGGCCTCATTCCATGCCACACATGATAGGAAACATTTTCATGATTATGTTCAAGATTTTGGACAGGTTTGATTGGGTGATGATAAACCTTGTAGAATCATTGGAATGGATATAGTTTTCATAAAACAGAAGAATGGAAATCAATGGCTATTGAAGGAGGTAAGGCATGTTCCAGATCTGACGAAAAATCTAATTTCAACAGGGCAGTTGGGAGGTGAAGGTTGTGTAACTAATTTTACATATAAAACCTGGAAGGTCACTAAAGGAGCCCTGGTAATCACAAAAGGAGAAAATTTTGGTACATTGTATTTATGCAATGGGAATTATAATTCTGTTAATGCTTTAAGCTCTACAGGAGAAGATATGGCATTGTGGCATCATAGGCTCGGGCACATGAGTGAGAAGGGGATCCAAATTCTTCACTCAAGAAATTTGTTGCCAGGTTTGAAGCATGTTGATTTAAAATTCTGTGAGAATTGTGCTTATGGAAAACAAAAGAGAGTCAGATTCCTCAGAGTTGGGAAAGAAAAGAAAAGTGAAAAATTAAAGCTCGTGCACACATATGTATGGGGACCTGCTCAGGTATCATCTCTTTGTGGCTCTCATTATTATGTTACTTTTATTGATGATGCAACCAGAAAAACTTGGATTTATTTTCTTCGAAATAAATCTGATGTATTTGATACTTTCAAGAAATGGAAAGCTTTAGTTAAAAATGAAGTAGGAAAAAGGTTGAAGTTTCCTAGATCAGACAATGGATGTGAATATTGCAACAAAGAGTTTGATAGGTATTGTTCAGAGAATGGAATTCACAAAGAGAAGACAGTTCTAGGGACACCACAAGAAAATGGTGTGTTAGAAAGGATGAACAAGACAATCATGGAGTGTGCAAGGTGCATGAGATTGCATGCAGGATTGCCTTTACAATTTTGGGCAGATGTTGTAGATACTATTGTTTATCTAATAAACAGAGGGCCTTATGTTTCCTTGGATGGTGGTTCTCCAAAGGAGGCATGGACAAATAAAAAGATAAACTACTCATTTTTAAAGACTTTTGGTTGTGAAGCCTTTGTCCACATTAATAAAGAAAGTAGAACAAATCTTTAGACAAAATCAAAGAAATGTACGTTTATTGGATATGGTGTTAATGATTTTGGTTATCACTTTTATGATTATGAGAAACACAAAATCATTAGGAGTAGAGATTTCATATTCAATGAAAAGGTTTTGTATAAGGATCAGATGCAGGAAAAGAAATAAGAAAAAGAAAACAGAGAATACACGGTGCTTGATGAGATCACAGAAAAAGTGAAGGTGCCTGGAAATCATAATGATCAACAGCTAGAACAACAACAACAACAACAACAACCACAACAACAACAAGCACCTCAAACACCTGAAAGTGGTGTTAGAATATCTACCATGATAAGTAGACCCCCTGAATGATACTCTCCTTTATTATATTATGTATTGTTGACTGATTCTGGTGAACCAAAATGTTATGAAGAAGCAATGCAGGTAGAAACCGGGAAGAAGTGGGAGAAAGCCATGAAAGAAGAGATGGACTCCTTAGCACATAACCAGACTTGAGACTTGGTCAGGTTGCCTGCAGCTAAAACAACATTGCAGAATAAATGGGTTTACAGGTTGAAGGAAGAAGATGGAGGTAGAAAAAGGTATAAATCTAGACTTGTGGTGAAGGGGTTTGCACAGAAAAAGGGTATAGACTTTGATGAGATATTTTCTCATATTTTTAAAATGACTTCAATCAAAACTATTTTAAGTCTAGCAGTAGCTGAAGATTTGCATGTTGAGTAGTTACACGTAAAGACAACCTTTCACCATGGGGATTTGGAGGAAGAGATATATATGCAAAAGCCACAAGGATATGAGGTAAAAGGGAAGGAGAAACTAGTGTTCAGGTTGAAGAAGAGATTATATAGCTTAAAATAGGCTCCAAGGCAATGGTATCTAAAATTTGACAGGTTTATGTCTGAACAAGGTTATACTAGATGTCACTCTGACCATTGTGTTTATCTCAAAAGGAAAAATGATGACAACTAATTATATTGTTATTGTATGTAGATGACATGCTTGTTGCAAGTTCTAACATGCATGAAATAAATGTGCTCAAAATAAAATTGGCAAACTCATTTGCAATGAAGGATTTGGGTGTTGTAAAACAAATCCTTGGTATGAGAATAACTAGAAATAGGAAGAATCAGAAATTAATATTGTCTCAGAGTGAGTACATACAAAAGTTGTTAAAAAGGTTTAATATGAAAAATGAAAATCCAGTTAGTATACCTTTGGCTAGCCATTTCAAACTAAGTAAGGAAATGTGTCCCAAGACTCAGGAAGAAATGGATTATATGTCTAAAGTTCCATATGCATCAACAGTTGGAAGCTTAATGTATGCAATGGTCTACACAATGCCTGATATTGCACATGTAGTGGGAGTTGTAAGCAGGTACATGAACAATCCAGGAAAAGAAAATTGGATGGCAATGAAGTGGATTCTCAGGTATTTGAGAGGTACCACAAATCAAGCATTATGCTTTGGTGGTTTAAACATTGCTCTATGGGGATATGTTGATGCAGATATGGCGGGTGATAGAAATAACAGGAGGAGAACCATAGGGTATGTGTTTACTATAGGTGGAATAACTGTTAGTTGGGTATCAAAAATGAAAAGTGTTGTTGCACTCTCAACAACAGAAGTGGAGTATGTTGCTGCTACAAAGGCTAGTAAAGAAATGATTTGATTACAAAGGTTTCTGGATGAATTGGGTAAGAAGCAGGAGTTGGGCAGGTTATATAGTGACAGTCAAAGTGCCATACATATTGCAAATAACTTTGCATTTCATTCCAAGACTAAATATATATAGCTCAAGTACCATTTCATACGGTCAACATTGGAAGATGGACAATTGAAACTGGAAAAGATACACACTAGCCAAAATCTTGCAGATATGTTAACAAAAGTTGTAACTAGGGAGAAACTAAGATTCTGCTCAATTTCAATTGGTCTTCAAGTATGACGAATAAGATGAGAAATATTTAGGTCCAAAGTGGAGTCATTGTTTAGCAAATGAAGCAGTGATGGAGTTGCTATAATCAATCTCCAAGTGGGAGATTGTTGGGTGTGGAGCCTGATTATCTTCTTTATTTAGAGGTATCTCCACATTGGACCCCAGTTCATAATGTGAAAGCAACGCCGCCTGTAAAATGTATGCTACAATGGGAGTCAAAGGGGGGAAACTGCGATCTTTGGGATCCCCCCGTGGCTGGGGAACGGGGACAACACCCACGAAGCTAAAAATAGATGTAAAATTATCTCGTAGAATGTTGTAATTTCATAGTCAATCTGGGTCATTCATTGGGCAGAGATCTGACATTTGAAGTTATGTTTAATTTAGGTTTTTTTCCCTAGAAGGAATCCCCTCGCTATATATGAGGGAATTGTATTGCGTCTATGTAGATCTATATTTTGAGTGAGAAAGAGAGAGGAGGTTTTTGGCTTGGGGACTATTGTATTCCTTCTTTTCTTTAAGATTTGTGTTAAAGAAGGTGGGTGATTATTAGGAAACACCTTCCTAGATCTAAGGTGGATTTCTTGGATTTATACAACATAGGTAAGATGAGATGTCTCTCCACTGTAGAATTGTTAGGCCTACTTATTGTTGGGGTTCATACTTTATTGAGTAGGAATTTGTGGATATTTTGGTGGATTCTTTTGGGGTAGTTGTGGTTGAGGAGGAGGAGGCATTAGGATAGTTGGTTGGGTTTCCTAAGGCCTATATCCTAATTAGGGATTACCCCATTGACGAGGTTGGTGTTGGTATGGTCTAAAACGGGAAATGATAGGTTGGGGAGGATAGGACCACGGAGTATGGATCCTTGTGGCTTATTCTAGTTGAAAAAATAGAGTTTATCCATGCCTCCATCTTCTCCTTGATACATTGCTTTCAAACCTCACAGAGATGGAAATGTATTAGTTGAATGGTTATCTTCGCACACTAAACATATTTATATAACATTTAATGGGCACTCATTTCTAGGATGTCTCTTAGTTAGGGAAAAATATGACTAATGCAATTTTTTATTCCTCTTACTTTTTCTTAATAGTGTGTCCATATGTAGGGAAAAAGTGTGTAAGATCTCACTTTTAAAATCGTCCAACATAACTCCTATTTCATTCTTAATTATTGAAGTAGAGGATGAAGGACTTTCCAAACTCTTTTTGGATCTACCTCTTTTTCTAATATCTCTAGAATGGTTTTTGGACATTGTTTTGATGTATTCATCATTGAGTTGATAAATATCTCCATTGGCCAGTATATTGGGGGTCACTCTTATCTCTTCTTTGACCCCTCGAAGAAAGATTAGCATCAATAAATATGGATCAAGAATGTAGTTGTGCGCCCTCTTGTAACTCAGTTGAAATTTTTCTTCATAGTCTTCTAGTGATTCATCTATCCCTTAAGCCATTTTGAAGATTTCACCTTATATCTCTTTCTCTACAATAATCCTTATATTTGGTGTTGAATGCTTGCTGCATCTATCCCCATGAAGTGATTTTTCCTCCTTCTAAGCTTATGACCAATGCAAGGTTGCATCCTCAAAGGTAGAAGGAAACAATTTAAGTTTTTACTCATCTGATGTATAATCATATGTCCTACAGACTACAACAAATTGAATCATGAAGGTGTCAGGGTTGTCAAAATCCATTCCATGGAAATGTTGAAGTGAAGTGGGGCTGATAATTTTTATTTTAGCTTCCCCATTTTCCTCCATTATATGAAAGACTTCGGGCTATTTATTTCCACCCATATTTTTAGTGGGTGATGCAGTTTATTCTCCTCCTTTAGGCTCCTCAAAAATCCCTATTTTCTCACCTAAGAAAACTTCTATATCTTCTATTAGAGTGGAAGGCCCATAGTCAGCAAGTGAAGGTTGGATGTTTATAGAAGTACGGATTTTAGGTAGAAAATTTCTTGAATTATCCCTAACTCTACGAGGGATGAAATAAATGATTTTAGGTTTTGTTTTTAGATAGAAATGTTGATGTAGTTTTTGTGTTTTATAGGAAATGAACCTAATCAAAGAAGAAAATAATACCTACTTTGAAACCTCCCAGGGAATGCTGCCAAAAAGTCATGGCCCTTCATATTACAACAAGAATGCTAAAACTCCTTAGGGTCTCAACTTTAATTATCAACCCAAGGTTCATACAAACTGAAGAGGTGTCCACACTATATGTGTACCAGGTAATATATCCTACGTTGGTTGGTCTGATGCAACTGAAGAGAAGCTAAAATGTACAAGGATAACTTTTTTTATCTAGGGTACGAGAAATGCTCAGAAAAACAACGAAAATAATAGACCTAATCTAGCTTGCAAGAAAGGAAATAACAAAAAGAAACCCTATTCTATTTGTAGAAAAGTAAATCATAAGAAATAAACCTACTCTAGTTTGTAGGAAAGGTAAATGACAAAAAATAAAACTAATCTATTTTTGCAAGATAATAAATGACACAAAATAAACATATGCTAACTACAAGAAATAAAATCAAATAATTTCAAGAATTCTATAGAAAAATAAAGTCTATTCTACGATGCATGATAAATCAACTTGCAGCTGAAAGAAGATATATAAAGAGTAAACACTAATTACAAAAAGAAAGCAAGATTTTTCTATAGTTACTAGAGTAAATATTCTAAGGGGTCTTTGAACTTCTAAACTCCAGATGTAGGGTGTAATGAGAAATGTGTCAATGAATGATAGACAAGAATCGAGAACAAATCTAGATGCATTGTAAGGCAATCAATGTACTACTACAAGATGCCCTTGTTTTGCTATAGTAAACAAGCAAGAGTAATTCTATGAGGTATAAATGTGGTATGAGGGGTGAATAAGATAAAGGAAGTTTTAGAAGGGTAAATGAACCTTTTCCAAGATCAAATACCTCCAATGGATCAATTCATCCAAGGAATAGACAAATCTAGAGTTTCTTGTAGCTCGTCTAAGCAAAAATTAGCTTGTTGGCAAATTGCATAAATGAGTAACATTGGGTGAAAATATTATGTTCCGAGTGTATCAAATGCATAAAAATAATACTAACTATACCTATGAAGCAATACCACCTAATTGAAATTGAAATGCATGATTGACAAGTAAAAGTTAAGTGCATGATTGACTGATAAATTACTAATTGTGTGAAATAAAACAACAACAAAAAGGATGAGTTGAACATTAAATGAATAACATCACTACATGAAAGAAACTATTTCGAGTCTATCAAAGCAAGATACATAAGTAAACTCAAAGAAAAGATTATCCATTAACCATTCAAAGACAATATTTTTCGAAGATGATATTTGCATAAAAACATGACTAAACTAAATGCATGAAAGGTAAAGGTACAAGAAGGTGGCTTGAGCACCTAGGTTGGGCCCTAATCTAAGGATACTTGGGCCCCTTAAATGAAAATTATATTTGAAACCAAAGAGAGCTTTTCATTAATCAACAAATGTGCTCATACATGAAACATGACAAAATTGAAATAATAGGAAAAATTCTTTCTCTACTACTGACTATATTCTCCAAAATTTTGAATCCCTAATGGGCTCCTAAGGCCTCTTATTTATACAAAAAATGCTTGAGGGGTAGAATCCTTGAATAGAGGACTACTTCCCTCTAAAATCCCTAAAATGTAGGATTTTGTCCCCTTATCACTTCGTAGCTACAAGGAGGTGATCATATCCTTGAGCCTATCATGTTTTCATTATCCTTCAACAGGAGATTGACCCCCACATTATTTACATGTTGGACTCTTGTGTGATCTACATAAGATATCCTCAATATCATGTGAAATAAATGCATTCGGTACACAAGATATGACAACTATCTCTTAACCCTCCTAAGAACATATTAAAGTTGAAGAAGCCATTATTAAGTGCAAAAGGAAAGTTTAAATATGCCTAAGGATGGTTAGATGGGCCTTAAGTTGTACCTATTTTGGAGGCACATCACATATTTAATACCTTTCCCAAAAGCATTTTCCTTTGTTCTATGGTAAGTTTTTAAGAATCCTGAATTTCTTCCTACAAGAAAAGTATGCAATTCCAACACAAATTTTGTTTGAGTTGGGAAGTATTACATAAATGTAGGCAATCTTGATACCAAAATAAATCATATTCCAAGAAAACTTGTCTAATTCACTTGGTACTACATACCTTCTAATTTTTCTTCCATTTTGTCCTTTCTTCTTTTCCGCATTCAAATTGTGGAATATAAATAACACATAGTAAATGTTTAGTTTCTTCTTCTTTCCTTGAAAGTGCATCTACCACCATATTATGTTTTCCTTTTTTGTAGATAATTTCAAAATTATAACCTAGCATCATTGTAACCCATTTTTTTTCTCTTTAGAAGATAATCCTTTCTCCAAAATGTACTTCAAACTATTATGATCAATTTTCACTTGTATGTTTCTTCCTACTAGGTAAGGGCACCATTTCTTGAGTACGCGTAGTATATCCAACATTTTTGTCTCATAAATGGGTTAGAGAAAGTTCTTTATTTTAAATTTTTTGATTTTAAAGGAAATTGACCTTCCTTATTGCATTAAAAAAACACCAACGACATGGCTTATGGCATGGCACTGCATAACAAAAGTTGTTGTGAATTCAATTGTGTGAGGATAGGTGTTGTACGCATATCCTCATGTTTTTCAAACATATTGGTTTCTCGTTGAGTCCAAGAAAATGCTTCCTTATTTAATAAAGATGTTAAATGTGCTACTACTTGACCATAATTCTTGACAAATTTGCGGTAATAGCTTTTCAATCCTTAATAGTTCTCTATGTTTCTTTAAGGATTTTCGGATTCACCATCCCCTCACTGGTTTAATTTTGTTAAGGTCCACTTTGACACCTTCATAAAATACAATATGACCCAAGTATTCCACTTATTTAACCCAAAACACACACTTGGAAGGATTTGCATATATTCTTTTCTATTTTATTAGTTTTAATAACTTGTTAATATGTTGTGCATGCTCTTCCTAAGATTTTATATAGATTAGTATGTCATCAAAAAATACTAACACAAATTTTCTAAGGGTTTGCAAATAGAATTCATTAAGATTTGAAATGTTGAAGGTGCATTAGTAAGTCCAAATGGCATAACCAAAAACTCATAATCACCTTGATGTGTTATAAATATTATTTTGAGAATGCCTCCTTCGCTCTTTCTGATTTGATGATATCCCAAATGGAGATCCAACTTAATAAAGAAAATTGCTTCAAGCAATTCATCTAATAGCACGCTAATGACTAAGTTAGACCTAACATTAGGTGGTATACGTTTAGGTTACAAATGAATGGAATGATCATGATCTCAAGTAGGTGGAAGAAGCTTAGTCATCTCTCGAAATTCCTTGGAATGATTGTTGATATCTTTTTGGAGATCCACTTGACTAGACAATGTAGATTTTTAAACATCTATTGAACACAATTGTGAAATTTCACCATGGGGTCCATTTTTTTGTAATTGTGTCATGCTATTAGAGATTATCATTGTAGAGGGTTTCCCTTGGATAACTCTAAGCTCAAGTTCCTTTACTTCTAAGGAAAATCTCATGAAACCATCTTCAGAATTAAGGGCTACTAGTTTAATTGATTGTAACCATTAGAGCCCTTATACAACATCAACACCACACATTTGGATTACAATCATAGGACTATCCAAGAAATACTCCCCCATATTTAGCTTACTATTATGGCACCTCCCTCAAAAGTATATTATACCTTTGTCTACAATCATTACTTGAAAATTTGGCACTAAAGATACAAAACAATTAAGAAGCTTTTCCTATTTGTAATTGATGAGGTTATGGGTACTACCTAAATCAATCAACATTATTATCTTTTTATTTTTTATATATCCTTCTACCTTGAGGGTTTCTGCAGTATTGTTGTTAGCCAATGCATGACAAGATATTTTTGGAGTACCCTCTTCTAGCTCTAGATCTTCTGATTCTTTATATTCTTCCTCTTCCTAATATATGTAGAATAATTTCTCTCACTATATTTGTCCCCCCTTAACGTATTTTATACCACAATTGAAACATATAACCTTTCCTCTTTAGGAAGGGAATATGAGGTTCTCTATAGTTGTTAATGGCCAATTTTCTAGTGGCCATATTTTAATTTCAACTTTTTTTGTTAAACTGAAAGCATGCTATACAGATTTAGGTTAAAAGAGATGCACCTCATGCTTGATGCTTTCCTTTAGGGTTTCCATATAGAGGTCTAATAAATTATCCTCTAAAATGTTCTTTATCCTAACACAACTTTTGGATTTTCTGATGTGCTATGTAATTGAACCTTTTTACCAAATTTAGCAATCGAATAAAAAATGTATTGGTCTTGATATCCCCATAATGTGTTAATGCCTCCATAAAAACGGACCAAGATATAGTAGGATCTATTTTTCTTTCAATCATCCATTGACACCATACAAATTAATCTTATTCTAAATATATGGATGTTATATTTACCTTCCATAAGGCCGTCACTTGGTGTAGATCATGTGATAGTATTATTACCATCAAACCTCCTCACATTGAAATTTGGAATGCAATAATTCCTTGACGTTGACTTGAAGCCCTAATGATGTGGATGTTGGATTCAAAAGTCATGATTTTTGTTCATTCATTTGATATTTTTTATGTCCAATTGTGATAAAATATTATCCATAGATGATTGAGTCTCAACACCATTTTTCTCCTTGTGTTCATGATCTCCTTGGATCTCCATATCCCTTGGGAGATCCTTTAATAGAATGGCTTGTAATTTTTTTGTGTCTTCCTTATTTTCAGCCATATTTCAAAACTTGTAGTGAACTAGGATCCAAATTTTTTACCATTTGTACTCCAAGAGATTTCCACAGTCTCTTAAAAATTTTATGGTTGAAAGTGTTCCAGAAAAAACCTTATAGAAAAAATTCCAACATCACTCATTTGAAACATATTTAAGGAACATTGACAATCCCTAACTTCCATAAGGTGTATCTCCAAAAGTATAACGAATCATAATCTAAAATTTTGATTAGATGTACCTCAATATCACTCATTATTCTTCTCAAAATTTCATACTCTAAATGTTCCCATAAAAAATGGTTATAGAAAAAATGTCATGATGACTCATTTGAAGGAGAAAAAACCTAGCTTTGTATGCTCTAATACCAAGTGCTATGATCTATGCACCTAAAAAAGGATAAGAAGAATAATTATAGTCCACTTTGAGGGGGGAACCCTTTCTACAATGAATATAATGTATGAGACAAGATATAATGATCTTAAGGCTAGGTCTCCTTGGTGTGGATATATTGGAGACAAAGGTTACAATTAGAATGAAAGGGTATAATGAAAGATTTTGGACTACATAACAACATAACAATAAAAAATTAATAACTCTATGGATTAATAAGGGCTTTTGGGTTAACATGGGGTTTTTCTCTAGCTTAACAAACCTAGAGTAACACCCTAAGAATATTCTAATCATTAATAGGTTAACTTGTGCTTGACATGACAATATTTCATCAATGGTCATTAACTAAGTGGATTCCCATATATCAACATCAATACATGTATTCATGCATTAGGATTTATGTTATACGTTGGTTTCCATTATCATCATTGGTGGAATCCCCACCTTTCTCAATGACTTTCATTATCAATTATTGCTTAGATGGTATATTTGATGCACATATAAGAGATGTACTCAATGGTGTGTTCTTACAGATTTCATTTGAGACCTTCAAAATCATTTCCTTGTGTCACCTCATGTTGGATGACAGGGATTCCTTAATGCCCTCCTTCCAATGTATCTATTCACATTGAATTTGAAATATTTTCTCTGAGAACAAGATTTAGAGACTTGATAATGCCCTATGAGATATTTATAGACTTCATTAGTGGCATGATCCCTTGCCATTGGCAATGGGTGTTGTAGTGTTTTCTTGTCAAAGATGTACGAAAACAACCCATTTAAGATTATGGATGAAAAACAATCTCAACAATATAAATGGCTGCTAAAAATTGTAGATTTGCAGCAACTAATAGAAACAAAACCTGCCAAAGTCTGGATCTATGCCACAATCATAGTTAAACAACAAAAAGAAAGAGTAATAGCCCTAATTGTCTAATGGAAACTAGATATACAAAGAATAGTTTTATTATAAAACCTGCAAAGGGAACAAATAAATGTTATCAGTCCCCCTCGATGGGATGGGTTCTTGGCTATCTTCAAACGTCTTCAGCTTGTGTAGAGTCTCTCTCCTCTATAATGTGTAAACCCATCAAAAATATGGTGTGCAATAATGAAAATAATCAGAGTTACAATAGTGAGTGCAACAATGAAAATAATCAAAAGTGAATAATGAATGGAAAACCCTTCTATTTATAACAAAATATCGAGTTATCCTCGAATAATGAGCAATAATAAAATATTATTGATCCCATCCTTGGAATAACCACTTGGAATATTTTATTATATTTGGTTAGGAGGGAAAAAATATTTAAACTTTTATTCAGAAATAATAAATAAATAAATTATTTATTTATTATCTCAAGGAATTATTTAAGGAATAATAAATAAATAGGGATTTATTTAATTATTCCTAAGGGATTTAGTCAAATTTGACAAATAATAATAATTAATTAGTGTTTATTTAATTATTCTTAGAGAAAAATAAGATAATTAATTATTTATCTGTTTAATTTTCATGATTGGGTCAAATATGACAAGGAATAATAATTGAACAATGGTTTAATTAATTATTCCTAGAAGAAAATCAAATAAATAGTTATTTATTTAGTTATTCTTCATGGGTTTAACTATAAATTACTTAACAAAAGTGGTTTATTAAGTAATTGCTCACAATGAAAGCAATTTTACTATGGTAAAACTGGCTTTACAAGGTGTACTTTGATCCATCTAGTAAATTAGGCTAGATGATCAATTTTTTGGTGATAACAACGGGAATAACACCTATAAACACACCACTCCTATCCCCAAACCCAACCAGTGTTAAAAAGATATGGTTACTCTACTTTCTAGCACCCAAAGTATAGTTATGGGAAGGAGAGTTAAAACCTTTGATTTTTCTCGAACTTTTCCATAATTTTAATTAAAAAACACCATTGTGTTTGTCTCATCGAGTTGATTCCAATGATATAAATTTCGTCTCAATCCGAAATATAGATCAAAACTAATGGCCCTTTAAAGATTGGCCAGTTACACCTTGTCATGTCATCATGACACCCACGTGACACTTGATGCACCCATGTGGTGGACCCATGTAGATACTAATGTACAGATGTGGTGGTCCCATGTAGCATGCATGAACCCTAAGGAAGGTCTAGGCTGGTCTGCCTGCTTCCGTGACACACTTTATTACCAATAGGTGGGTCCAATCCCTGACCTCCAACCTAGGTCATGATCAACCCCCACTTCTAGCATTGAAATGAAATGGGTTGAGTGGTCCAACCACCAAGCTACCTGACCACACCTCCACCTACATTCACCTCTGCCTTCTTTTCTTGAGCCTTCATCAACCTTTTAATATCTTCTTTGGAGTTTCGGATCTCAACATTCAGGCTTCTCAAGGTGTCCATCCAATCAAGAAAATTTATCCCTCCCCCTTGGCCAACTGATCTTTGTTCTTCATCCATCCTTAATTCTTCATGCCCATGTTGTGACTGATCTATATTATACCATTCCTATCCTCATTTCTTTATCTTTATATGTCTTTTGCTACTTATGATGTGCTAGCATTCACATGCAATTGTTAGACACATGACAATATAAATAAATAACAATAAATCATGCCGTGAACTTGATTTGCAAAGTTTTCATCATGAGGCCAGTTGTAAAACAACCATGCATGCATGCATTCAATAATTCACACAAGCAACTAAACATGCTTCTTTTCTTCTCATTGTAGAGCTCATCCAATGCAAGTCTTGAACCTGGATGTTGTGTTACCACCTGTAAACACACCCATCCTAATCACAAACCCAACCAGGGTTAGAAGGATGTGGTTACTCTATTTTCTAGCTCCCAAAGTATAGTTATGGCAACAAGAGTTAAAAATTTTGACTTTTCACAAATTTTCCATAATTTTAAATAAACAACATCCTTATGTTCATCTCGTCGATTTAATTCCAACAATATAATTTTTGTGTCATTGTGACTTATGGATTAAAATTTATGGCCCTTTAAACATTGGCCAATTACACCTCACCGTGTCCTTAATTCTTGATACCCATGTTGTGACCGATCAGAGCTATATTATACCATTCCTATCCTCATTTCTCTATCTGTCTTTTGCTACTTATGATGTGCTAGCATTCACATGCAATTGTTAGACATGTGACAATATAAGTAAATAACAATAAATCATGCCGTGAACTTGATTTGCAAAGTTTTCATCATGAGGCCAGTTGTAAAAAAAACATGCATGCATTTCCAACAACATTTTTCTCAACACAAATTGTTAGCTCATCAATAACAATAAAAACATATCAATCATGCATGCATGCATTCAACAATTCACACAAGCAACTAAACATGCTTTTTTTTCTCATTGTAGAGCCCATCCAATCCAAGTGTTGAACTTGGATGTTCTATTACCACCTGTAAACACACCCCTCCTAATCACAAACCCAAACAGGGTTAGAAGGAGGTGGTTACTCTACTTTCTAGCTCCCAAAGTATCGTTATGGTAACAAGAGTTAAAAATTTTGTCTTTTCATGAATTTTCCATAATTTTAAATAAACAACATCATTATGTTCATCTCGTTGATTTAATTCAACAATATAATTTTTGCGTCATTATGAATTATGGATTAAAAGTTATGGCACCTTTATACACCCACATGGTGGACCCACTCATGAGCCTTGGTACTGCAACAAGAATGCTGCAACTCCCAAGGCTATAGAGTTTAATTATCAACCCAGGTTTTGTACAAACTTAATAGGTATCGAACTATATGTGCAGCATACAATGTGTCCTTCCTTTGATATCATGGTGTAATGGAGTGCATGTACTAAAGTCAAATCCCAAACTAATTGCAGAAAATGAAATGCTTGAAATGGAAACCTTAACCTATTGTAAGAAAGAAAGTACAGGGAAAGAAACCTATTCGGATAGCATAAATGTCATGAGCTAAATGTAAACCATTACATTTCAAAGAATTTAGATCCATTAACAGAGTTCATTGGAGGTGGCAATCAAGAAAATCATCATTGTATTATCCAACCCATAAATTTATCCATTAAACAAATTCGTTGAAATGTTTTGCATGGGTAAAGAGGCGAGTCCTAAGTGGTATTTCGTCTTCCCTAAGCATTTATTTAGAGCCTAGGGGTATTCATTCAACCCTAAGGGACAATATCCAAGCTTCTTGAGTGAATCTGGGCAAGTAAATGCATGTTGGAAGGCCACAACAAGAAACTACACGATGTTACAAATTTACTACAGGAAGTTATAATTCATTGAATGACCCATAAAATGAAATCCAAATTGGATTGGACAAATTTTTTTATTGATTAGGATGTCTTGGGTCTCCATTCCAAGTGTAATCACTCAAAAATACCTCTATTAACCCATGCTAAAAGATAACATAAACTTACTAGTCTAAAATCTAGAAATTCGAGAACTAGTGAGCTAGTAAATCTATCAATTTCCTAACCTAATCAAGTGCAAATGAAATGGAGTAATTTTTTCTATTAACTAGAATGTTTTTTTTATCTAATTCAAGTGGAACCAACTCGATTGAAGCTCGTTATAATTCTCTAAAAGATAGCATAAATTTATTGTTCTTTGTCACAAAGGAGTTCCAGAAATCTAGATTTGGGAATAAGCAAACTAAACCAAGTAGATCAATGATTAATATGACCTTCCAAAGATTTTCCAAGGATTAAATGATGCTTATTATCCTTCAAAATAACTTACATCAACCATTTAACCCAATCCTAAAACAAGAAATCATAATACTTAATGCAGAAATAGAAAGAAATAATGAGATACATGTGAATAAAAAGTGAAAAGAAGAAAAGTAAATCACACAAAAGGGATCTAAGGCTCCTGGGATGGCCATTCCCAAGGAAAATCAGAGAGTTATGAAGAAGACCAATATCTAGAAGCTGAACATGTGACCAATCTTCATTTTTTCCATCAATACAATTACATCCCTTCAACAAATGACAGTGGAGCTGAAAAAATACGAGTTCTCTACACAAGAAGACTAATAAAAATATACCCCTAGAGGCAAATTTGACTTGTTACTTATAAAAAATGATTAGGAATCATTCCTCATGAATGAAGGAATCATTTCCCACCAAAATCTCTTGATTAGTGGATCTAGTTCCCAATACTAGGAATCTACATTAAATGGCAGGGAACACATTCCTAGATTTTCTCAATCATTGGAGATCCACAATCTATGCCATAATTCCATAATATCTTGTTGATTTATTATTTAATATTGATCCTTCTATAGTAGGGAGAAAGTCCCTAAATTATCCCCTCCTCCAAATCTCCATAATCTACCCAATATTCTCATAATATTCCACAAAAATAAATAATATTGGGCAAAAATATTAAATTATTCATAAACCTTCCTAATGAACATATTAAAGTTAAAAATACATTATCTAATGCAAAAAGAGAGGTTTAATGTGCTGAAGGATGGTCCAATGGGCCTTAATTTATGTCTAATTTAAAGGCCCATCATACCCCCCATCTGAAAGTGTTGCTCATGCTCTGAGCAAATTAGTGACCTCATTGTGTCTCCTTCATGGCCCTGGTGGCCTCTCTCTTGTGCATTCCTCAGTCCTTCCTCTTAAGAACCTTGGTTATAAGTTCTACAAGGACAAGCCCAAAAATGTAGTTGTTCTTTTCATGATTGTTTAACAGTATTTCAAGCAAAAAAACGTAACTTTCATCTTTTCAAGTAAACTATGTTGGATTGTAGATCCATTTCATTCATACCCTCTCCCTTGAAACCTTCATTCCATTTTCACTCATTCTTCCAAAATTACTTCTGCATAGAAAAAATCACAGTGTTTCTTGAAACCATTAGCCTACCTTCTTCCCCTTATTCAAGATGGGTTCTTGAATATTTTTTAGTTTAGCAAGGTCTTCCACATCCTATTCCAACCTTCTACTACCTTTTTCCACCATTTGGAAACCTCTGAAACCTTCAAAACGCCTTTAGATGTGAACTAGGACATCCTATAGTAATTCCTGTAAAAACTACAGGAAACCCTGTTTAATCCCGTTTTGAGCAGAAATGATAGTTCAAGCCCAAGGTAGGCCTTGAACTTGACTTCCATGCCTTTCTCACATTTCTATAACATCTTTTAGGCCTTGGACAAAAGCTAGAAAGAGATTAGAGACCTCTTGGAAAGCCTCTTTTCATCATTGCGGTTTGAGTTTTATTTTGATGGTGAATGTCTTATTTCCTTTTGTTTCCTTCTTCTTCTCTTTTGTGGCATAAATTCTTCCCTAGTGGCCTTGGAGTTCTATGTTTTGATTAGGTCTCTCTTAGGCACTTCCATTTTAGGTTTTAGTGCAATTTGTTACTTTCTTTCTTCTTGTAGCAGCATTCTACCTTCTTGTAGCACTCATTTCTCCTATTTTAGGGTCTTATAACTATATCAGAGTGATGAGAAATGATGTAGAGGGCTTGGAGGATGATGATATGGCTCAGTGGGAGTAGTGCAAGTTTGTGAAAATGGAGAGGATGGTCTGGTTTTTCTTCTCCAGAAATTTTCAGGGTCAGATAGAGTGTAGGGTTTTTTCTTAAAATTATGATTTTTTTTCTTATGAAATGGGATGGATGAATGATGAATATGAAGTTGATGGAGGGCTTGGAGTGTTATGGTGACTTGGAATTTTCAGAAATTTGTTCTTTTAATTGTTGTCCCCATTCCTCGAAATCATCACCCTTCATAGTTTGGATTTTCTACATTGCATGAGTGAAGGAGTGAGCTACAATTAACTAGTTGAAGGTGGCTGAGACTGCTGACCCATCCTTAGCTTACAAAACTTAATCTCTCATGAACTAACAACAAATTTATAACTATAATATGCTTAGGAGAAGAGGTAAAGAATATCGCATACATGTACCTACCTGATGGCTATTGGATAGGTATCCACGTTGTTCTTGAGTTTCTGATTGATCCCTGCTTCCCTGGAGGTGCTAATTTTCTTTGCTTGCTTCTGCACAGGTCTTCATAACGTGTTGATTCTTTGAATGATAAGATTTTTGTGTGACAATTTCTTTCAAGAGCTCAATATTTTGCTGGTGGAGTCAATGGAATTATTCCTAAGGAGGGTGTTCCCCCTTTTCAATATTCAGAAATGGCGTCATGTTGCTCAAGGTGGCTAGATATTCTATTGTGTGAGTGAAAAAATAATTGATGTTGAAATCTATTGCAATTGTGCACACTGCTTACAGGAGGAATCCTCTTCCTGTAGTAGCCATTTAATTCCTCTTCTAGACCTTATTGATGCATGCGGGATTGATGTAAAGTCATAAGAGGTATAAGGACAGGGTTAAAATCATCAAGAGGTGGTGTAGGTGGTGGAAAAGTTGATGACAATTTTATTTTATTTTATCTTCCATGTAAGGCAGAGTGGAATTTGATGACGGATTTTTGTTAGATGGAGTCATTGAGTGATGAAAGTGGTGTTGGGGGGCCTAAATCAACCTTCCCTAAAGAATATATGACCTCTCAAACTATTTCTCCAATCATATTGCGTCTTGTAGCTTCTTCTCGACCATATTGCAATACGAAATGATCTTCCTATAGTAATTCAAGACAACCTCTTTTAGCATACATGTTTTGTCCATATCTCCCAAATAGTAGGATGGATTGATCTAAAATTTTCTCAGCATGTTGCCATCATCCTTAATGCACCTCCCCATAAAAAACCTTGGCCAATGGATGCACTAATCTCGAGAAAAAATAAAAATGGTTGAAGTTGATGGAGGTCGAATTCTTGGAAACCGTGCATAGTAATTTGGTGAAATTTCTTAGGCATGTTACCATCATCCATATGCATATCCCCAGGAAACAAATTTTTAAATGGATGCATGGTTTTCAAGATATGACAAAAATAAATGTTTTCTCTATATATTTCTATTTACTATAGTATAACAGAGCATTCATGTATTATTTAACAAAAACAAGGAAAATGAGTGGTAAAAGCCTTGGAATGATGAGTGGATGGCGGAAATAGATGAAGGTGATGGATTTGCATGGCTTTGGTCCTTTTGGAGAATCTGACCAAAGGAGGAGAAAGTCCAAGTTTTACTTCCTTTGACTAGAATTTTGACCAATTTTTCTTTTCTTTGGTGCCAACTTGTTTTTGTTGCTTGTAGACTTTGGAGAGCACCTACATTCATTAGAGAGATACATGGAGCAAAGATTTTTTTATTTTTTTAGTTTTCTTCAAGGACTACTAGCCGCCTCAATAAGGTTTTCAACTAGTAGGTCTGCCTAGGAACCTCAAAGGAGGTTTTCACCTAAGATATTTTGTTTTTTCTCTCTTTTTTTTTTCCAACCCATTGATCGCCTCATGGAGGTTTTCAATCAATGAGCCAATCTTAGGGACCTCAAAGGAGGTTTTCACCTGAGATATTTATTTTTATTTTTATCTTATTTTTCATTTTCTTTAATTTTTTCTACCCTACCCTTCTTGAAAAACAAAATCACTTTCAAGTATAAGAATACTTCCAGTGGAGCCATTTGCACATCAAGATGATAGACAAACTGATTTGTTGGCTTGAAATGTATGCTTTGACATGTACCTGATTCTGACAGATCAAATACTTTGACTTTGATGATATCAAGGACAATTGAAGAAGAGAGTATTTTTGCAACTTAGTGACTATCTTGAACAATATTTCAATATAGTTGTGATGCCTTGGTCCAATTGCTAATTTGGATCATCTTTGATATCTTCTTCTTCCATGACCTTCAAATCTTCCTCTTTTTTCTGATTGTTTCTTGAACACATGGAGGATTTGATGATAACCATGAGGGAGCTTTCTCAATCTCTGATTTTGTTGTCTGATCTCCATCAAATGTAGCCCGTGATCTTTTGGTATTCTCATTTGAATCTTCTTCTTCTGGATATGGTAGTTCAATAATATCAAGAGAATATCTTTTTTGCAATACTCTTCCTGAGCTATGGTGAATACCATTTAGCTCAAGAGGAGATGTTTGGAATTGTTGTACCTCAACATTGTAAGTGGGTTGAGCTACTTCAATGTGTGGGTTTGGAAACTGTGGTACAGGTAGATGAGTGGGAGTGGATATTTGAGATAGATGTGCTTGGGGTTGTGGTTATGGTGGAGGTGGATGGTAGGGATAAAATGGAGTTGGGTATGGAGAATATTGAGGAAATTATTGATGATATTGTGGATGGCTCTCATAAATTCCATTGTCCTCTTCATAAAGTGCCTTCAACCTTGGTAATGATGGACAATATTTATCATCTTGTGATTCTGCATGGACAACAAAAATATAAACATCTTCTTTTTCTTCATCTTGCATTCTTAACATTTCTACTTGTTTGGTTAGATTGCTAACAATTTATGTTTCAAAGTCATCAAACAAATTTCCAAGATTAACTTGACTTACCAATCTTGATGTTGATTTACTTACTCTTGCCCTTCATCTTGATATGTGTTTGCATGCTTCACAAATTTCTTCAAATGGTAATTGGTATACATCACCTCTAATCAAGAGATCAAGGAGATCAATCCACTCATACCTAATTGTTCTAAGTAAGAGGGTTTTTAGTGTGTCACGTCCTAAATGATGTAATTTTTCCCTCTTAACATTATACATGAACCTCTCTATTAGATCCTGAAGGTTCTCATCTACTTTTTGATTCATTCTAAGGATTTCTTCTTTAAGATCGTGGTCTTTATATTTTTCTAGAAATATCTTTTGCATACCATTCCATTTAAGAGCTCTATCTTTCAATGTTGCCAAAAACAAACTCAATTTTTGAGTGTTTATTAAGTAACCATAAGATCTACAAAGGATTGCAAATTCAAAGAGAAAGGTTTCTGGATCGTCTGACCTTAGACCATGAAATTTTGGAAGAAACGATGGAGGTATGTTCTTCATGTGCACACTATTATATGTATCTTGAATGGGAAATTTGAGAGGATATCCCTCATTGTCATCATCTCCATCCATTTCTTCTACATTCTTTTCCATCTTTTCTTCTTCTACCTACATAAGTGGATGGTGATGTGGCTCTCACTGGACCACGTGATCAAATGGGGGGGGTGGGCTGGTGTTGGAGATTTTTTTATTTTTTTTTATGATTGAATGGAAACAATAATGCAATGCACTTTTCTATTTTTAAAATCAAATATTCTTAATGAAAATATTTTTTTTTTTTGCAACGGCGTCAAAAAGTGATGAGCCTCGGTATTGCAACAAGAATGATGAAACTCTCAAGGCTACTGACTTTAATTATCAACTCGGGGTTCATACAAACTTAAGAGGTATCAACACTATATGTGCAGCATACAATGTGTCATTCCTTTGATGTCATGGTGTAATGGAGTGCACGTACTGAAGTCAAATCCTAAACTAATTGTAGAAAATGAAATGCTCGAAATGGAAACTTTAACCTATTACAAGAAAGAAAGTAAAAGGAAAGAAACCTATTCTAATTGCATAAAGATTATGAACTAAATTTAAACCATTACATTTCAAAGAATTTAGATCCATTAACAGAGTTCATTGTAGGTGACAATCAAGAAAATCATCATTGTATATTATCCAATCCATAAATCTGTCCATTAAACAAAATCCTTGAATTTTTTTGCATGGGGAAAGAGGTGAGTCCTAAGTGGTCTTTAATATTCCCTAATAATATATTTAGAGTCTAGGGGTCTTGATTCAACCCTAAGGGACAATAAAAAAGATTCTTGAGTGAACCTGGGCAAGTAAATGTATGTTGGAAGGCTACTACAGGAAACTACAAGATGTTACAGATTTACTATAGGAATTTATAATTCATCAAATGACACAGAAAATCAAATCCAAATTGGATGGAACAAATTTTTTTATTTACTAGGGTGTCTTAGGTCTCCATTCCAAGTGGAACCACTCAAAAATACCTTTGTTAACCCATGCTTAAAAATAGCTGAAAAATTACTAGTATAAACTCTAGAAATTCGAGAACTAGTGAGCTAGTAAATCTATCAAATGCCTAACCAATCAAGTGCAAATGCAACGGTGAATTTTTTTTATTAACTATAATTTTTTGTTGATATAATTCAAGTGCAACCAACTCAATTGAAGCTTGTTAGCATGCTCTTAAAAATAGCAGAAATTTATTGTTATTTTCCACAAAGGAGTTCTAGAAATCTAGATTTGGGAATAAGCAAACTAATCCAAGTATCTCAGTGATTACTATGACCTTCAAAAGCTTATCCAAGGATGAAATGATGCTTTTGATCCTACAAAAGAACTTACATCAACCACTTAACCCAGTCCTACAACAAGAAACCATTGATACTTAATGTAGAAATAGAAAGAAGCAAGAACAAGAGATGCATGTGAATAAGAAGTGAAAAGAAGAAAAGTAAATGATAGAAAAGGGCTTTGAGGCTCCTGGGATGGCCAAGCCCAAGGAAACTTAGAGTCCTATGAAGGAGACCAATATCTAGAAGTTGAACATGTAACCAATCTTGATTCTTTCCATCAATACAATTACATCCCTGCAAGAAATGACGTTGGAGCTACAAAAATATGAGTTCTTCCATAAGAAGACTAATAAAGATCTACCCCTTGAGGAAAATTCGACTTGTTACTTATAGAAAATTATTAGGACTCATTCCCAATGAAAGGAGGAATATTTCCCACCAAAATCCCTTGATTAGTGGATCAGAATCTGCATAAAATGGAAGGGAACATATTCCTAGATTTTCTCAATCATTGGAGCTCCACAATATGTTCCATAATTCGATAATATCTTATTGATCTATTATTTAATATTGATCCTCTTGTAGTAGGGAGCAAGTCCCTAAATCATCTCCTCCTCCAAAGCTCCATAATCTGCCCAATATTCATAATATTCCACAAAAATAAATAATATTGGGCATAAATATGAAATTATTCATAAACCTTCCTAAATAACATATTAAAGTTAAAAATACATTATCTAATGCAAAAAGAGACATTTAATTTGTTGAAGGATCATCAAATGGGCCTTAATTTATGTTTAATTTAGAGGCCTATCATACTCCTTGCTGAAAGTGTTGCTCATCCTCTCAACAACTTAGTGACCTCATTGTGCCTCCTCCATGGCCCTGGTGGCTGATGAGCCTCTAAATTAGACATAAATTAAGGCTCATACCTCTAAATTAAATAATAATTTAAGGCCTATGACCATCCTTTATCACATTAAACCTCTCTTTCTACATTAGATAATGTTTTTTCAACTTTGATATAATCATTTGGAAGGTTTATGAATAGTTGCATATTTGTGCCTAATATTATTTATTTTGTGGAATATTATGAGAATATTGGGAAGATTATGAAGATTTGGAGGAGATAATTTATGGAATTTTTCCCTACTACAGGAGGAGCAATAATAAATAATAAATCAACAAGATATTATGGAATTATGGCACATGTTGTGGAACTCCAATGATTTATAAAATCTAGGAATGTGTTCCCTGTCATTTAATGTAGATTCCTAGTATTTGGGACCAGATCCACTAATCAAGGGATTTTGGTGGGGAAAGCTTCATTCCCCACTTCATCCATTCATGGGGAATGATTCCTAATCATTTTGTATAAGTAAAAAGTCGAATTTTCCTCTAGGTATAGATTTTCATTAGTGTTTTGTGGAGAGAACTTGTATTTCTGTAGCTCCATTGTATTTTCTTGCAGGGATGTAATCATATTGATGGAATAATGAAGATTGGTGTCATTTTCAGCTTCTAAATCTTATTCTCCTCCATATCTCTTTTATTTTCCTTGGGATTGGCCATCCGAGGAACCTCATAGCCCTTTTGTATCATTTTATTTCCTTCTTTTCACTGATTATTCACATGCATCTCTAGTTTTTATTTCTTTCTACTTCTGCATTTCGTATTAATGATTTCTTGTTGTAGGATTGAGTTAAATGGTTTATGTAAGTTATTTAGCAGGATCACAAGAATTATTTCATTGTTGGAAAATATTTGGAATTTCATAGTAATCATTGAGCTACTTGGATTAGTTTTCTTATTCCCAAATCTAGATTTCTGGAACTCCTTTGTGGCAAAGAATAGTAAATTTCTGATACTTTTTAGAGCATTCTAACAAGCATCAATCGAGTTGGTTCCACT
The DNA here is from genome assembly GCA_031772625.1 of Pinus tabuliformis. Taxonomy (NCBI): domain Eukaryota; kingdom Viridiplantae; phylum Streptophyta; class Pinopsida; order Pinales; family Pinaceae; genus Pinus; species Pinus tabuliformis. Next base: position 1,231,773,138 of record CM062816.1, read on the forward strand.
TGCATTAGATCATAAAAGAATTCTAGTTCATAACAAAAATTACCCTGCTGCATTTACACTTGATTAGGTTAGGATTTTTTTTAGATTTACTAGCTCACTAGTTCTCGCATTTCTAGATTTTTGACTAGTAATGTTTCTCTATTTTTTAGCATGGGTTAACAGAGGTATTTTTGAGTGATTCCACTTGGAATGGGGACCTAAGACATCCTAGTTAATAAAAAGAATTTCCCATCCAATTTGGATTTTTCTGACCATTAACCATCATCTCCAAGCCACCTGCCACATCACCAAAAGAGATTAGCTTTCACACTCTCACATGAAAAAGAAAAAAAAGATAAATAGATTTATTCTATTCATTTACATGCACAGTGGTAGAAGGTTTGATGATTTGAATCTGCATGCTTAGGATAGTAGGATTGCATACATGTTAACTTATCATTCTTTTGAAGCAAAGCCTCTTAGAAGTTAGTTAGAAAACGGTGTGTTTTATCATTTGATTTCAATCTCTTTCCTTGTACTTTCTTTCTTGCAATAGGTTAAGGTTCCATTTTTTAGCATTTCAACTTCTTCAATTAAGTTTAGGATTTGACTTCAATACATGCACTCCATTACATCATGACAGAAAAGGAAGGACACATTTTATGCTGCACATATAGTGTCGATACCTCTTAAGTTTGTATGAACCCCAAGTTGATAATTAAAGTCAGTAGCCTTGGGAGTTGCAACATTCTTGTTGCAATACAAAGGCTCATCATTTTTTGGTGACGTTTCTGGGGAGGTGTCAAAGTATGCATTGTTTTCTTCCCTAGTTGATTCATTTCTTTTTACTTTTTTCAAAAACAAACAAATATTTGCATTAGGCATATTTGATTTCAAAAGTAGAAAAATGCATTGCATTATAGTTTTCATTCAATCATAAAAACAAAAAAATATCCAACACCAACACCCCCCCCCACATTTGATCACGTGGTGTAGTAAGAGCCACATCACCATTCAATTTTGCAGTTAGAAGAAGAAGATGGCAAAGAATGTAGAAGCAATGGATGAAGATGATGAGGAATATCCTCTCAGATTTCCCATTCAAGATACTGATGGTAGTGTGCACATGAAGAACATCCCTCCATCTTTTCTTCCAAAATTTCATGGTCTAAGGTCAGAGGATCTAGAAACCTTTCTCTTTGAATTTGAGATTGTTTGTAAATCTTATGGTTACTTATTAAAAAATCAAAAGCTGATATTGTTTCCAGCAACATTAAAGGATACAACTCTTAAATGGTTCATGAGTTTAGGGACTAATTCAATAAGATCATGGAACAATATGAAAAAGATATTTATCGAAAACTATAAAGATCATTATCTTAAGGGAGAAATCTTTATAATGAATCAAAGAGAAGATGATATCCTTGAGGATCTAATAGAGAGGTTCATGCATAATGTTAATAGGTCAAAACTACATCATTTAGGATCTGACACACTAAAAACCCTCTTACTTAGAACAATTAGGGATGAGTGGATTGATCTCCTTGATCTCATGAGAAAAGGTAATGTATACCAATTATCATTTGAAGAAATTTGTGAAACATGCAAACACATATCAAGAGGAAGGGCAAGAGTAAGTAAATCAACATCAAGATCAGTAAGTGAAGCAAAACTTGGAAAGCTGTTTGATGAATTTAAAACAGAAATTATTAGCAATCTAACCGAACAAGTAGAAATGTTAAGAATACAAAATGAGAAAAACGAAGATGTTTTTGTTGTCCATGCAAAATCACATGATGTTAAATGTCGCTCCTCATTACCAAGGTTTAAGGAAGTTCTCCAAGAGGACAATGGAGCAAGTCAATTGAAAATGCAACAATGTTATGTAGCTCTGAGAGGATCATGGCAACCTATTCAACTTGATATGATGCAAGAGCCTAATTCAAAATTTCAAGGTTATGAATATCCACCTCAAAGTAATTGGAGCACACCTTTTCCTTGGAAACATTGGCCATCTCAACCCCAAAACCAATCTTGGAAACAAGGTTGCAAGGAACTTATGGGAGCCATCCACAATATCCTCAATATTTTCCTCAATATCCTCCATATCCAACTCCATGTTATCCCTACCATTCACCTCCACCACAACCACAACACCATCCACATCCATCTCAAATATACACTCCCACTCAACTACCTATACCACCATTTCCAAACCCACACATTGAAGTAGCTTAGCCCACTTAAAATGCTGAGGTACAACACTTCCAAACATGTCCTAGTGAGATCAATTGTATTCACCATAGCTCAGGAAGAGTATTGCAAAAAAAAGGTTCTTTTGATACCATTGAAGGACTACATCCAAAACAAGAAGATTCGAAAGAGAAGATAAAGGAATCATGGGTTTCACTTGATGAAGAGTAGACATCAAAATCAGAGATTGAGAAAGCTCTCTCATGGTTACCATCAAATCCTCCATGTATTCAAGAGATCAATCTGCAAAAAGAGGAAGACTTGAAGGTTATGATAGAAGAAGACATACAAGATGGTCGAAATCAGCAAGTGGACCAGAGGCATCACAACTATATTGAAATATGGTTCCAGATAGTCAGTAAGTTGCAGCAATACTCTCTTATTCAATTGTGTTTGATATCATCAAGATCAAATCATTTGGTCTCTGAAATCCAAGTACATGTAAAAGCATACATTTCAAGAATGCACATCATTTTGTTTGTCATCTTGATGTGCACATGGCTCCATTGGAAGTATTCTTATACTTGAAAGTGATTTTTTTTTCAAGTAGGGTAGGGTAGAAAAGAAAATTGAAAAATAAGAGGAGAAAAAAAAATCTCAGGTGAAAACCTCCTTGGAGGCGCCTCAGCTGGCTCATTGATTGAAAACCTCCATGAGGCAGTCAATGGGTTGGGAAAATAGAAAAAAAAAAAAAAAAGAAAAGATCCTAGGTGAAAACCTCATTTGGGGTGCCTAGGCAGACCTACTAGTTGAAAGCCTCCTTGAGGCGGCTAGTAGGCCTACAAGAAAAAAAACATAAAAAAAATAAAAATATAAAATCTTTGCTTCATGTATCTCTCTGTTGAATACATGTACTCTCCAACATCTGCAAGCAACAAAAACAATTTGGTACCAAGAGAAACATTGGTCAGGCCTAGTCAAAAGAAGTCAAATTTTGACTTTCTCCTCCTTTGCTCAAATGCTCCAACAAAGCCAAGGCCATGCCAATCCATCACCCTCATCTATTTTCACCATCCACCCATCATTCTCAAGCTTCTACCATTCAGTTTGCTTGTTATCCTAAAAAACTACAGGATGCTCTGTTTTTCTACAGGAAACAAAAATACATAGAGTAGAAATTTGGTTTTTCCATAACTTCAAAACCATGCATCCATTTTCCAAGATGTTTCAGGGGGGAGATGCATATGGATGATGGTAACATGCTCAAGCAATTTCAGCAAATTCCAGTTCACATTTTTTTAGAAATCAACCTCCATCACCTACAACCATTTTTGTGTTTTCTCAATATCTATGCATCCATTTAAAAATTTGTTTCATGGGGAGATGTATATGGATGATGGTAACATGCCTAAACAATTTCAGCAAATTCCAGTGCACGGTTTCCAAGAAATCGGCCTCCATCACCTTCAACCATTTTTAGATTTCCTTGAGATCTGTGCATCCATTGACCAAATTGTTTTTATGGGGGAGGTCCATAATGATGATGGAAACATGCTCAAAAAGTTTCAGGTCAATCCATTGTACCATTTGGGAGATATCGACAAAACAAATCGTTGTCCTAAAAACCTACAGGACTACCTAAGATCCTACAGGATACAGAACAACACCTATAGGATTGTGTTACAGGTATATTTGGGCACATCACTCCGGACATTCAGATCAGTACTGTTAGGGCTCATCAAACCCTAATTCAGTTGTTACATGCCCTAGACAATTCATCTCATTGAATGCTTCCTTCTATGAAAGTTTCCTGGCTTGAAGCCTTGTTTAAATGCCTCCTTGGGACACCTGCGCAGCCATTGTCAGGGGTAACTACGCTGCAAAGCAGGCAGGCCCACTGTGGCCCGCACTATAGTGCACTTAGGCCCTCTTTGACCTACGTTGGGCGCGATTGAGCGAAATTTACAGAGGGTTCTGGGAATATTCCTTCATTCTAGATGATTCTAGAAGGATCCCATCTCTTATCTCCTCCTATGAGCTCAAAATTGGATAGGCTAAGGATCCATTAACCTCATATCCTCTCATCCCTTGCTCCATGGAAACTAACTCCAAGTTTGGAAGGCCATTCAATACCCTCATCTATGACAAAACCACCTCCATTTCCTATAAATTGAGCACTCATCATAGTGATTAGGGGGGCTAGAATCTGAAGTTTGTAAGGAGATTCTGTTGGTTTGAGAATTGAGTTTATGTTAAGAAATTTATGTTAATGGAGTAGTGTTCTTTTGATGTGGCGAGGGTTGGACTGAAGCTAGAGGAGTGGCACAGGATCAAATTGTATTGGGTGATACTCTTCCTTCTACATTAATAAAGAGCTTATTCCTTTTCTCATATGATTGTTCATATCTGTGATGATTATGTGTTTCAATGTCTTGGATTTCATTGTTTTATAGTAGATATATCATGTATGCTTTGATTGTTTCTTGTTTTTGTTTCTCTTGATACAGGTACCTTTTGAGCGGATTTAGTTCAAGTGGGAGTGACAGGAGTGATTCAAAAGAGGTCAATGAAGTGAAATACTACAAGTAAGTTCCTCCATCTCATCTATCTTTTATAAAAGAAGGTTAAACTACTTTCTTTTTATTGTTCTAGGTGTAGTCACCCACCTAGGGAAAATGTATTTATCCGTAGATGAAAATTCCATATAACAAATTGGTGACCATACTAGGGAACAACTATCATTCTTGGTGGCTTACACTCATCATATTACACCCTAACAGACTTTTCTTGACTTTATTGATCTTATTTCAATATTTTTGAAGTGTTTTTAGTAAAAAATTGTGCTTGAATGTCTCTTGATTTAACTCTCTGGCACCAGCACAATCTTGGTCTTGACACAGTGTGCTGCAGAGTAGCCCCTACCTTAGAGACAATGCATTGCAACGCATTGTCTCCCACTCTAGCCTGCGCTGATTCCTCTTAGGCTAAAAAACCCACCTTTGGCTTGATTTTTCCAAAGTTGCTTCTGTTTTTTTGCTGAAAGATCAATGATTCTTGTGGTTTTGAAATCAGGTTGTATTTCTCCTCCTAGCCCTACTTTGGTCTTGATTTTTTAGTGTTTCTTAAATGATTTCTTCATCATTATCAATTCATTGTCAAAGTTAGCTTATAGTCGATTAATATTTTCTGAAAAGGAAGTGTCATAAAGCCTTCATTTCTTTCAAAAAGGAACTGTCGTAACATCTTCGTCTCTTGCGAAAAAGATTGATTGATTGTATGTGCATTTAGTTTCCTTTTGTTCATCTAAACATGAAGGGAATTGAAAAGAAAAATTTTCATTATGAAATTAGAGGTTTGTGTGTGCTTGTAGGAATAGGATACATAAATTGCATTAGATGTTCTCTTTCCTCTTTGATTAAACATTTTGATTTCTCTATTCCTTGTAGTTAAGGTTTTCATTGTTCAAAATCAAATGAAAAGAAATTTTCTCATCATAGTTGCATTCTAGGAATTTCAAAGACATCACACGGTGAACCTCAAAGCCAAACTCTTAATCAAGATCAACTTAAAAGTTATCTCAATTAACCTAATGGAGCATTGTCACCTAACGAATAACATTTAGAGCTTCTAGGCTAGAGACGTGTTCTAGCGTTGTAAAACATAGCATTTGTCGTTAATTATCTACGATAAATTCTGAGTGTGATACCTCATTCCACATATGTAAGCATATCGTAGCTTGTCCACATACCTTCGGGTATATAGGGCGGTGTTATAGTACGAAAAGTATAAAGGAATGCTCTCACTATGCGGTTTCGCATTAGACAACGCTAACATGGATTGAGCCTCCACGTACATTCGGTTATATATGGGAGGACTACATTAGGTTGTTATCCATCCTTAGGTAGCCGAGTTGGCCTCCTTGTACACTATGATACACCAAACACAACATTCTGGGAGATTGCCTACACGTATGTTAAGTCCTTGGTTTACTAAGGCTATATATTGCAGTTCATAGTTGCCTGGTAATCCTTTTGCCTAGATTACCCTCTTTTGTTTATTTCTATTTTGTAATAAAATCAATCAACAATCACGGAGGAACATCAACCCTTACCTCGTCGTTCGTGGAGGACAACGAGTAAACCACCTTTACCCCCTAAAGCTAACCTAGACAGCAAAAGCGGTCTCGTTTAACTAAATCCAATACATCACAAACTTCTAGTTCTTCATTTGAATTATTAGAGTCACCTATACCGGTAAGTACTGCGACTCTAGTTACTCCTACAATTATTGGTACATGTATTACTGAAGTGGAACCTTTATAGTTACCCGAGGACATTAAAAATGAACTTAGTGAAATGGTAACCCAAGCTGTCCAACAAGAAGTTGATTCTAAACCCAAAGATGTTCAATAAGAAATTACTTTTGAACCTGAATCTGTTCAACTAGAAGTTGATCCTAAACCTATCACAGTTCAACCAGAAGTTACTTCTGAACCAGAAGTTGTTCAAGAAACCCAACCTAAACCTGTTGTTCTTTTACTAGAACACTTGGATCTTGAAGTTGAACAATCAGAAGTTGTTCCCGTACCGGAAGATGATTGACCTGTTTATCCTCAGACATCTGTAACTGTTGAGACTTCCCCTTTACCACAGAGTCATTTACCGGAAATCTATTACGGATTTGATGGTGAAATCCTTCCACCTGGTTTGATTTCAATTAAAGAGGAACCTGAAGAAGAAACACCCAGAACTCCAACTCACTTTGGACCTGGGCTTTATCTTTATCCTTATACTCCTCATTTTACTGCTCCTTTTGATCCTGATTACTTTCAGACTCCTGCTGATTCGTTAGGACATTTATTAGGACATTTGACTATGGCAAAATCAACATCCCAGACTGTACCATATGTTACAGTTGTGCCATAATCCTCTATTGCTACTACTTCGATGTTTACCACAACACCTGAGTCACATCTGTATGGTGTTCCATCCATCCCACCGGGTTACCAATCTTTATCTAGAACCCACTCAGGTGTTTTTTCTAGTCCATGGTCTTCACCCATTTCCTCCACAGGAATTTTACCTGGTTCTTCACTTATAGATATTGAACAGTTTGATCCATCAAGTCAATATCAAGCTGGTTCATTTGGTTACCATCCAACGTATCCACTTTACACTGGATTACCCCCATATGGAGAACAATATGCACAATCTCCTTATCCTCCATTTTCTAGGGGCCAACCATATGGTAGTATGTCGTCGTCTATAGGTCAGCCATAAATTATTATTTGTCAGTGGCAGCCAATAATGCCTGTTCAACCAAGGCTTGTGTATCCATCACAACCAATGCATTTTGTCTCATCCATACCTACTACGCCTGTCGTTACAACTTTACCATAGTCGCAAGCTCAATTAGTTGTATCTCAACTTTTGCAAGCTAGTCCTTCAACCTCTAACCCCCAAGTTTTAGGTTTACAGATTCAATCTTCTCAGGCAGCTTTACAACAACCATTTTTGCCTAGAATCCAACAACCTCATGCCAGTTTACCTTTTACGAAAATAACTGAGACTTATACTGGTTTAATATATTCACAACCTTGTCAAACTTACATTGGAGGGAAACAACTGTTAAATCAACAGCCATGGCAACCACAATATCAACAACAACAATTCCAACAATACCAAACTTATCCTGGACTTTGTCAACAAGCCTATGCTGGGTTTGGTCAACAAAAGCTTACCCAGGTCTTGGTCAACAAGCCTATGTTGGGTTTGGACAACAAAAAATTTATCCTGGTGCTCAACAACCACCTTATACCGTATTTTCTCAACAAACTTACCCCTATCAAGGTTACCAGCAATGGATTCCTTATGCTGGTATGCAAAGGCCTATTTCCCAGGCAATTCCCTCTTACCCTAGTTACGCTCAACCTGACCTCAATAGACAGTGGCATTTTATCACATCACTTGAATTACCGGACTTAAATTAGCTTACCAATGATCCAATTCTTTATGCACCTTGGTGGTCGATGATTCCTCATAAATTTCCTTCTGATATTCCAAAATTCAATGGAAACCTAGAGAAGACCCATCCAACCATGTTATGACTTTTCATTTATGGTGTTCATCCTACTCCCTGAATGATGATTCAGTTAGACTACATCTTTTCGAGCAAACACTTGTTGGTCCAGCTGCAAAGTGGTATATTGAATTACCACGAGCTTCCTTTGATAACTTTACATCCTTAGCCACCACCTTTTTAACCCACTTCCAGTTACCCATCAGATATCAAACCGGAACAGAATTATTGACCAAATTTAAATAGACTATTGCTACTCACATTTCTGATCATATTCATGAGTGGGGTTGTCATCGTCGAATGGTCAAAACTTACGTTCCTGATCAACTTTTAGCTGAGTGGTTTATAAAATAATTTTTTCCATCTATCACCGAGGATGTGGCTAAAGGAGGAGTTTTCACTGAAGAGCAAGTAATTTCTTGTGCCCAATACTTAGACTTGATTTATACCCACTCTGGCATGCTCTATGACAAAATTCCAAATGCACCCAGACTAGCTTTTATTGTTCCTCCACCACCATCTAGTAAGGACTCTCATGTCGGTGATGGTGTGATTGGTTCTTCAAGTACATAAATCGCAGGTAGACCATATGGTCAAACACTTGCTATTTCCAATCAAACTTCTAGTGCATCTGATAATACTCCTGCTTCCGAAATAAATGTTGTGTCATCTGACAAAGGTAAGAATGAAAAGCAACCTGGAAGCAAGAAGAAGGGGAAAGCTAAAAAGAAACAAAACCATCCCCCTCAAGAGAAATCATCTGATTCCTCTTCTCTGGCTAGGAAACCTCGTTATCCATGTTTAATCTGTAATGAGGATCATTTACGTGAGACTATCCTCACCGCTATGAAGTCTCAAAACTTCTTAAGACTTCTAGTGCATCTATTGTGTTGACAGATCCTTTTCCAAATCCATAGACTCATTTGGTTGCTACAGATCATGCTTCCACTTCAAAAGTGCTTATGCTATCTGCCTCTAAGCATAAAATTGATGTTTTGGTGTCTACATGAAGTAAAGATTATGGTAATCCATTGTCGTCGTCAAATAACTAGGCTTCATATCAACCAAATACTTCGACTTCGACTTCGCCTGATCCTATTCCACCACCCATTGCACCAAAGTTAACAATAAAACCACCTAAAGGAGTTGTACATGAGTCTACATTCAACCCTCGAGCTCGAGCAACGCAAAAATATAACATAGTAGAATATTTGGCTCAGTCACCTTCTGCTATGTCGACACTTGAGGTGCTTCAAAACTGTCCCTCCCAAAAGCAGGCTTTATTGTTAGAAATTGGTGGAATTGATCCAATGGATTCTAATATTGTGATTTTTAACCATGCAGGATATATGCCACAATTACCAGCTCAATTAGCTTTCTTGATCCAAGTAAAGGCTTTGAATAAACTTGTTCACTAAACCATCATTGACGAGGGTGCATCTAGTTGTATAATGTCGATGAATTTCTGGAAAACACTTCGCTAACCACCCTTGTCATGGTCACCTACAACTTTAAAAGCTTTTGACGATCGCACTTATATGCCTTGTGGAATTTTAAGTAACCTGCAGATACAACTAGGGGGGGAAACTGTAACTGTTGAAGTTGAGGTCATTGACGGACCCCTTGACTACAACATCTTGCTAGGAAGACCTTGGGTTTATGCTATGGTTGTTGTGTTTTTGACATACTTTCATATGATCACTTTCCCTCATAAAGGTGGAATCACAGTAATTGATCAACTCGGCTTCTTTTCCTCTAGTTCACAGGCTACTGGAAGCATTCTGTTAGTTCACGGACCCCCGATATCTCTTTAGAACGTTGGAGTAGGTCTCTTCAAAGATCCTTCCCTAATGGGTACTTTTTCACTACCATCACCATCACAAATGGCAGAAGTTGCAAAATTTGATACTTGCAACATGATACCTTCCACTTCATCTGATTCATGGAAGATTTCCAATGATTCTGAAGATGATATGTATAATGAAACGATGCCACTAAGCCCCATTGAGCTTGCATAGCAATCAATCTTTTTGGCTTGTGCGGAAAACCCAGATCCATTATCACCAATTGTATGGGTTGATCGTTCGTTAGAATATGGTACTTCCTCTAATCCTTTTTCATGTACATTTTCTACTGATGAAGGAATCATCCAATCAATGATGATAGAAGAAGAACCATGGGAAGATTATCATCATCGATCCCATCTTCTAGATCACATAGAAGATGTTTCAAATGAACCAAATCACCTTTCAATTATTGATTTCCTTTCAAATTATGTATTCATAAACACAATTGATTCTGAACGAAACTTGTCAAATATCAAAGAAACCATTTCTATCGACATTTCGACCAAACCTAGAATTGTAAAGAACATCCATGTTGGCAAATCTTGTTGTCCATCAGAACTTGAAACTTATTGTGCTCTTTTCTATGAATTCCATGATATATTTGCCTGGTCATATGAGGAAATGCCAGGAATTGATTCTAGTGTTGTTGAACATGAGATTAAAATGTATCCTAGTGTCAAACCAGTATGACAGTGCCTCCGTCCTGTTCATCCAAAGAAGGCTGCTGCCATCAAAGCATAAATTGAAAAACTTTTCCATGCTGGTTTCATTTACCATGTTCCTCTTACCGATTGGGTTTCCAATCTTGTCCTTGTCATGAAGAAATAAGGAACAATACGAGTCTATGCTGATTACAGGTATGTTAATAACGCTTGTCCAAAAGATAACTATCCCACTCCCTTTATCGACTAGATAATTGATGACTGTGCTGGATGTGAAATGTTCTCATTTATGGATGGCTTTTCCGGCTATATTTAGATTAATATCCACCCAAAAGACCAATATAAAATTGCTTTTATTTGTCCTTGGGGCACATTCGCATATAGGAAACTCCCTTTTGGTTTGAGTAACGCAGGGGAAACATTTCAGAGGGTAATGAATTATGCCTTCCATGACATCAAACACATTGTTCTACCTTATCTAGAAGATTTACCTGCTCATTCACGGAAATGGGTTGATCACCCGCAACATCTGAGAGCTATCTTTTTACGGTGCCAACACTACAAAATTCGACTCAACCCACATAAATGTGGTTTTTTTGTTGGTTCTGGTTGTTTTCTTGGTTTCATAGTGTCTAAAGAAGGAATTTGACTCAACCCTTTAAAGGTTAAGGCAATTCTTGATCTGCCTCCACCTTCCAATTTACTGCAGTTACAGAGACTCCAAGGGAAGGCTAACTTTCTAAGGAGGTTCATTCCCAATTATGTTGAAATGGCTAAAGGATTTACTCGTCTTTTGAAAAAGGGGATACCCTTCCATTGGGACTAGGTTGCGCAAGCTTCCTTTGATGCTCTCAAAGATACCCTGATTCGAGCATCATTAATGTATGCCCCTAATTATCAAAACGACTATTTCTTGTATCTCGTCGTTGCAGATACAACCATTGCTATGGTTTTAGTCCAAGAAGAAGATGGGACTAAACATCCGATCTATTATTTGAGTCAAAATCTCAATGATATGAAAGTTAAGTACTCTTATGTTGAAAAGTTAGCTTTGGCTACTGTTCAAGTGGTGCAGAGATTTCACCATTATATCCTGCTTCGAAAGACCACTGTCATTTCGGATTACAACCCTATGACATACATTTTCTCATGTCAATTGCTGGGGGTTAAAATATTCAAAATGGATTATCATTTTGCAAGAAATTGATTTGGAATCCATCAAATCCAAATCAAAGAAATCTATAGCCTTTGTCGAGCTTCTTTGTGACCTTCCCTCTACCAATATTGATTCAACAACAAAACCATCAATTCCGGATGAGTCTCTTTTTTTGATTTCGTCATCTAACCCGTGATATGGAGATATAATGATCTATCTCCAGACCCAAAATTTCCGGCGTGATACCTCTCACTCGCAATAGCGACATATTCATTACCAAGCCAAAGATTATCTGATCATTGGTGACACCCTTTATCGTCGTGGTATCGATACGATTTTACGGAGGTGCCTCACTCATGAGGAAGTCGAGAAAGTTTTGAATGATTGCCATTTTGGTGCTTGTGATGGACATTTATCTGGTTATGCTATCACATAGAAGATTCTCTGTGCTAGTTACTTGTGGCCAACTATATTGAATTATTGCATTATCGCTGTCAGAAGTTGTCATGCATGCCATATTTTTGACCGCAAAACATGATTACCACCTGCACCACTGCATCATATCGTCGTTATTGGACCATTTGCAAAATGGGGCATCGTTTTTATGACATGTAACCCTACCTCGGCTGGGGGGCATGGGTATATTATTGTCATCGTGGACTATTTTACGAAATGGGTTGAGGCCGTGCCTACATTAAACAACAGTGGTGAGACAACTGCTCTTTCTTTCTTCAACCATGTAGTTACATGGTTTGGTGTACCACAAGCTATTGTTACAGATCATGGGTCACATTTTCACAACCATATGATGAACGAATTGACTGCCAAGTTAGTACTTTCGCATGATAGTTCTACTCCTTATTATCTGCAATCTAATGGACAAGTTGAGGCCATCAAAAAATCCTTAAGCGAATGCTCCAATGAATGATAAGAGTTCATAAATGAAACTAGAATTTAATCCTGTACTCGCTTTTGTGGGCTTACCGAACCTCAGTGAGAAATGAAACTGGATTCACACCTTTTCAATTGGTGTATGGTCTGGAGGCAATCTTACCTGTACAATGTCAAATTTCATGATTAAAACTAGCGATTGACCTATTACCCGAATCTTCTGAAGAAGAAGCACATTTATTAGAGCTCATAGATCTAGATGAAACACGTCGTGAAGCCGCATTGGCTAATGAAGCACATAAGAAACGAATAAAGGCGCAATATGACCGAAATGTCAAGCCTCGTATTTTCTCAGAAGGAGACTAGTCTTACTTTATGATCAGGAAGCTGATAAACTAGGAGCAGGGAAATTTGAACCATTATGGATGGGCCCTTATATTGTCAAGCGTGTTTTGGAAAAAGATGCTTATGAGTTAGTCAATTATGATGGAATTCCATTGTTGTGGCCCCATAACAGGTTGTATTTGAAACATTATTATGCTTCATTTTGTGTAGTAATAAGCACTATATATATACTTTGATTGTGTGTGTGTCTGTGTTACAGTGTGACTTTTAGAGTTTTATGTGGTTAAGTAATCCGATTTACATTTGTTGCAGATGTCAGAATCTTTGGAACCATTTGTTGGTTATGCCGATGGTGCTAGTCGTAGTATGCAGAACCTATCTTCTACATCATGGGCCATATTTGCTCCAAGTGGCAAGTTAGTGAGTTTTCAATCGATTTGTATTGGTTGTTTTACAAATAATATTGCTGAGTATAGCGCGTAGATTGAACTCCTCTCTGATGCAATTTCTCTTGGCATTCACCGAGCCATCATTAGACTGGACTCACAACTTGTCGTACTACAACTGAAAAATGTTTATACCGTCCGAAACCAAAAATTTTATCGTATGTTCCTTAGAGTTCATCTCTTGGAAAGACATTTTGATTACATGCAATATCAACACATTTCCAGGAACTTTAACACATTAATTGATTCATTAGCAAACTATGTGTTAAATAGACAAATACGACACTTGTAAAAGTAAATTTTTCAATTCACATCAATAGTTGAATAGGATTGCACTTAACCATATATAAAAACACTAAAAGTAAAAAACATATATATGTTTTAAAAGTTTTTACAAAATTTGTGTCCAAGACATGTTGATCATTTAACCTCAAAACCCAAAATGCATATAGAAAAACATCCTAAGTAGACCAAATGATGCTGATGATAACAGGTCACAGCCTAAGCTATCATGGGCAATAGCCTCATCCAACGGCTAGGTACACCAGTAGTATGACATTGCCGCGTCATCAGTAACTCCTCGATCTGGATACCTGAAATACCAAGGGTTAAACCCTCTATATGATCCTGCAACTCTGCCAATGTCTCGGTCAAATCCAAATCCTGGAGAACTACTCTTCCAACATTTCTCTGCACTGGTTCACCCGCCTGCTATTGATGATCCATAGGTCGAACAATACCAACATCTACATGCATGAGTACATTTTTAGTTTGGTCTTGGAAACATCAAAAACACAAAAACATGTAGAAACTTAAAAAATTAAAAACACTTGGTCAAAACATTTTACCTATAGCACCCCATTGGGCACCCACTGGTAACCTCAAATCTGGATCTCCATGAAAGTCCATCCCTCCATATGGATTCTCCTCAATGGCAATGTGTTGTCGACTGAACCAACTAAAGAATGCAGGAGGAAATCAAATTGATGATTGACCAGCATGTTGAGCCATCAACTCAACCCATATCTGCATCTGTGGATCTCTAAGACCAGTCAAACTGAGTAACGCATACTGAGGTTGCATCAATGGAATTCTCTCTAAGGTAAAGGCAATCAAGATCAAACTATAGCTAAAACTCTTCATCTTACCGCTCTTTACCTTGGTTACCTGCTCTTTCATTAAAGAGAGAACTGCCTCACACCAATTGAATGTCATTTGCTCAAGGCACTCTAGTGAAAAATTCATATATGATTTGTTCGCCAGATGAAGTGTTGCGCTACCCTCCAACTTTGTGATAGTGAAAAGGATTGCTCGCAAAGGAAAATCACAAACATCCCTGATGTTGATCTTCCTATCTTTGCTAGCCTATGTACCTGGCCAACAGAACTATCGAATGTAGTCCCTCACTGATTCACCCCCACGGGAAGAACCTGAAAGAGATATGGGGGCACCACGTCTTGACAATCCTATAATGAAGTAAACATCATCGATCAATATAGGGAGCACTTTTCCCCCTATGTCAAAAGCCTGATCCGCTAGATCCCATGAATGAACTAAGAACTACAATAGTTCTAGTTGTTGCCTCATCCTGAACAACTTGAAGTATTTGAGTAACCCACGGTCTCTGAGGGCCTCAACAGTACCCGATCATTTAGGGAAACCATATCCTATTCTTCATCCTCTCTTTCTCACCAAGTAATAGTCATTTTGATCTGATCAAAGCCTAAAATCACACCATAAGCTTAGTTAGGATCCATTTCATGAAAAAAATTGAAGGATTTTTGGGTAAAACAGGAGAAACAAATTTATCAAATGTGCCCAGTGCAGCCCAAGCCTTGATATAGTGCACTGCAGAGTAGGTACCCTTCTGTTTGGGTGCACAGCAGCACAATTTTTGATGTGATATGCTGCATTGATCCCAGGGCGAAGTATATTTACCCTAGGGACCACAAAACCCTAAAAAACTTGCCTAAAATTACAAAAGAATGAAATTAAATGGAAGAGAAAAGGTAGATATCCTACCTAGTCCTAACAATGCGACAAATGCTCCATAGAATCTCTCGCAATCAGCTACTGAAGTTTGAGGTAAAATCTGGTTCAGAGCACAAAACTGAATAGTAAATATCAAATGGTGAAGATGACTTGGTAAATTCTTGTTTTATGGTTATTTCATGTTCATTTAATGAATAAACTATAGTTTTTACCCATTTTTACCAACGAAACAAGTATGTTTAATCCATTTGGTGTTTCTTTGAACATATTTATAGTTGATACAGTGAATTTGAAGTGCATGATCATGAATTGTACTTTTGACCACAAAGCATACTTTTATCTCTTTTTCAAGCTCTGTTAAACATAAAAAAAGGAACCCCCCTGGAGTCCTCTTTAATCTCTTTTCAGACTCTCGAAATATGAAAATATTGTCAAGCACTTGTCCTTTTCAGCTCATTAATGGATTGGGAACGACATCTACTCAGTATAAGTTTAACGCTTTTCTGGACTCAGATAGATTATTTATGAAAAAGGAATATGTCGATCGAACATGGTCAATAGGTTCTCTCTTGTATTATTTTACGCTTTCTCAAACTTGAGAGACAAACTTACAAAAAAGAACTTGTGGATTTTTCTTTCTGTCCCTTTTGAAACTCTCTAAACATGAAAAGGACCGAGTTCTCATTGTCGTTAAACTCGTTAAAACATCAAATAGTGACAAACTTGTCCATCATGACAAGACCGAGTTTCACCTTCGCTAGGCTCATTAAAAAATCACATAGCGATGGATTCACCCAAAGGGTGGAATTATACTACAAGCATATGTTATCCTCCTCAAGCTTGTTAAAAAATAAATAGGTACCAATCAACAATGACTGGGGAAAATGGGAAAAGGGATAAATCACTTTATGGTAGCAAATCGCTCTTGAACAGGACACTTTCACTTCATCTTCGTGACTATTTGGGTTGGGTTATCTGCTTGATGGTTATCATACCTATGGTCTATCACACCATCCATCACTTTAGTTTTGGGTCAATGCTGCCAATTCATTCAGTGTCGCCGACATGTTCAAGAGAAGTCACTCAGTAAAACTCATCCTTTGCAATACTCATAAACCTTCATTTTCATGACCACCATTCCTGAACCTTGTGTCGTCAGTCACATTCCATCTCCAAAATCATTACACTCATTTCGTGTCATTGAATTAAGATACATCAAGGCCCTCTTGTGATGAGTCGCTTCTTGTCGACATCAGCACATTATCCAAGAAGTTGACTTAGAAACACCCTTTCAGTACCTTGGGGCTTGCATACATCAATGGAAAGTTTCTCTCTTATGGTGACATGTTGACATCACTGGCCTTCAACCGAAAGACTTTGTATGGTGTTTGACATCAAAAAAATTATTCACACCATGCAGAATGTACTACAGTACCTTGAGAATCATTATCATTATCAGTGATCTCGCTCACGTCTGTTAACGACTTACATCATTGGGTGGTAATTATATGGTGTCTTCCCATGTTCGACTTCAAATCACATATTCACATGGTTAGACTCGTACTTGAGCAAACGATTGAATGAGATAGAAGACCTTGGATCTAGTTTCATCCATCTGGGCTACGATTTCAGGAGAGTACTAAATCATCTGTACGATGTCTTTACATAGATGGTAATACTATCATGGGTCTATATCTGTAGATGAATATATATGTACATGTAATGAAAAGTTTATAGTTGAGTATGGGTATGCCTTCCCTCAGCCATTCATGAAGAAATCCAGAATATCATGATGTAATGTATTGTAATTGATGGAGGTCAGGGTCCGCTTCAGTTCCTCTCTGTCACATCTTAAAGCATATCACTCGACATTATCATTCTCGACTTCATGCTTTAGGGGGAAACTGTTACAGGTACATTTGGGCACATCACTCTCGACATTCAAATTAGTACGTTTAGGGCACATCAAACCCTAATTCAGTTGTTACATGCCCTAGATAGGTCATCTCATTGAATGCTTCCTTCTATGAAAGTTTCCTAGCCTGAAGACTTTCTGAAATGCCTCCTTGGGACACCAGCACAACCTTGGTCAGGGGTAACTATGCTGCAGAGCAAGCAGGCCCACTGTGGCCTGCACTGCAATGCACTTAGGCCCTCTTTGACCTGCGTTGGGTGAGATTGAGCGAAATTTGAATAGGGTTCTAGGAATATTCCTTCATTCTAGATGATTCGAGAAGGATCCCATCTCTTATCTCCTCCTATGAGCTCAAAATTGGATAGGCTAAGGATCCATTAACCTCATATCCTCTCATCCCTTGCTCCATGGAAACTAACTCCAAGATTGGAAGGCCATTCAATACCCTCATTTATCAAAAAACCACCTCCATTTCCTATAAATTGAGCACTCATCATAGTGATCAGGGGGCTAGAATCTGAAGTTTGTAAGGAAATTCCGTCGGTTTGAGAATTGATTTTATGTTAAGCAACGTTATGCTGCTAGAGTAGTATGCTTTTGATGTAGTGAGGGTTGGAATAAAGCTGGAGAAGTGGCACAAGATCGAACTGTATTGGTTGATACTCTTCCTTCTACATTAATAAGGAGCTTATACATTTTCTCATATGATTGTTCATATCTATGATGATTATGTGTTTCAATGTCTTCGATTCCAATGTTTTATAGTAGATAGATCATGTATGCTTTAATCGTTTCTTGTTTCTGTTTCTCTTGATACAGGTACCTTTTGAGAGGATTTAGTTCAAGTGGGAGCGATGGGAGCGATTCAAAAGATGTCAAGGAAGCAAAAGACTACAAGTAAGTTCCTCCATCTCATCTATCTTCTATAAGAAAAGGTTAAACTACTTTCTTTCTGTTTTTTTAGGTGTAATCACCCACCTAGGGAAAATGTGTTTATCCATAGATGCAAATTCCATATAACAGATTGGCAGTGAGTAGTTTTAAAAGGGAAAAAAAAAGGTTTGCTTCATCAAGTAGTGTTAAGGAGGTAGGCTCTACATTTCCCCACATTTTTCCAAGTGAAAGGAACATAAAAAACCCTTCTAGTTTGTTGAAAGTGATTGCAGCATAAGGGAATTGTATCAGAGAAAAATGACAGGGGGGACCCATCAACACAGTGAGGATCCATCAGCACCCTCCTATACTAGAGATATTCATAAGGCATAATTGGATGGGTTTCTTTGAAAATTTGAGGGGATATGATGATGAAGTAGCCAGAGATTTGCAGTTAGCTTCAGCATGGAGATCTAGAGGTCAAAGAAGCTCCTCCAGAGCTTAGCAACATTAGGATCATCAACATCACCATCCAACACCTGCGCATCAACATCAACTCAACAACAGCATGCAGTTCTCTCCAACAACCATCAGGTAGGTATAGGTATGAAATATTCCTAACCTCTTCTATTGAGCATATTATAGTTAGAATTTTGTTGTCAATGCATGAGAGATGAGGTTTTATAAGCTAAGAATGGGTCAGCAGTCTCAGTCGCCTTCAACTAGTTAATTGCAGCTCACTACTTCACTCATGCAACGTTGAAAAGTCAAATTATGAAGGGTGATGATTTCAAGGAATGAGGAGAGGAGTTAAAAGAAGAAATTTTTACAAAGGCCAAGTCACCACAACACTCCAAGCCCTCCATCCACTTCATATTCACTATCTATTCATCATTCATCCATCTCATTTCATTCTTGAAAAAAAACAAATAGAGCATCCTCTCCATTTTCACAAACCTACACTACTCCATTTGAGCCCTAACATCATCATCCAATCCCTCATCATAATTTCTCATCACTCCCATATAGTTAGAAGACCTTGAAAGAGGAGGAATGACTACTACAGGAAGGCATAATGTTTTTACAAGAAGGAAGAAATGAACAAATTATGCTAAACCCCAGGATGGTATAGCTTAAGAGAGACCTAATCAAAACAAAGAACTCCATGGCCATTAGGCAGTCACCTAGGCCATAAGAGAGAAGAAGAAGGAAACACAAGGAAATGAGGCATTCACCATCAAAATAGAACTCAAACTGTAGTGATGAAAAGAGGTTTTCCAATAGGTCTAAAATCTCTTTCTAGCTTTTTTCCAAGGCCTAAAAATGGGAGAAAGGCATGGGAGTCAATTTGAGGGTCTACCCTAACCTAAAACTATCATTTATGCTCAAAATTGGTTTCGTGTTGTTTTAATAAGGTTTCCTGTAGTTTTGACAGGAATTACTACAAGATGTCTAGTTCTCATCTAAAGGAAATTTGAGGGTTTTAGAGGTTTCCAAATGGTGGAACAAGGTAGCAGAAGGTTGATAAGGATATGGAAGACCTTTCTAAACTGAAAAATATTCAAGAACTCATATTGAATAAGGGCAAGAAAGCAAGCTAATGGTCTCAAGAAACAATGATTTTTCTTTGCACGAATGTATTTTTGGGATTGTTCTTGCATAACTTACAACCAATATTATTAATGCGCAAGGTAGAGGCCACCAGGGTCATGGATGAGGCACAATTAGGTCACTAAGTTGCTGAGAGGATGAACAACACTTTCAGCAGGGGGTATGATGGGCCTCTAAATTAGACATAAACTAAGGCTCATACCTCTAAATTAAATAATAATTTAATGCCTATGACCATCCTTCGACACATTAAACCTCTCTTTATGCATTAGATAATATATTTTCAACTTTAATATATTCATTAGGAAGGTTTATGAATAATTGCATATTTGTGCCTAATATTATTTATTTTTGTGGAATATTATGAGGATATTAGGAAAATTATGAAGATTTGGAGGAGGAGATAATTTAGGGACTTATTCCCTACTAAAGGAGGATAAATAATAAATAATAAATTAACAATATATTATGGAATTATGGCACGGATTGTGAAACACCAATGATTGAGAAAATCTAGGAATGTGTTCCCTCCCATTTAATGCAGATTCCTAGTATTGGGGACCAGATCCACTAATCAAGGGATTTTGGTGGGAAAAGCTTCCTCCATTCATGGGAAATGATTCCTAATCATTTTTTATAAGTAAGAAGTCATATTTGCCTCTAGGGATATACTTTGATTAGCGTTGTTGTGGAGAGAACTCATATTTTTGTAGCTCCATTGTATTTTCTTGCAGGGATGTAATCGTATTAATGGAATAATGAAGATTGGTGTCATGTTAAGCTTCTAAATCTTGTTATCCTCCATATGTCTCTGAGTTTCCTTGGACTTGGCCATCCCAGGAAGCTCAGATCCCTTTTGTATCATTTTCTTTCCTTCTTTTCACTGCTTATTCACATGCATCTCTAGTTTTTATTTCTTTCTACTTCTGCATTTCGTATCAATGATTTCTTGTTGTAGGATTGAGTTAAATGGTTGATGTAATTTATTTTGCAGGATCACAAGCATTATTTCATCCTTGAAAAATCTTTGGAAGTTCATAGGAATCATTGAGATGCTTGGATTAGTCTTCTTATTCCCAAATCTAGATTTCTAGAACTCCTTTGTGGAAAAGAACAGTAAATTTCTGCTATTTTTAGAGCATGTTATCAGGCTTCAATTGGGTTGGTTCCACCTGCATTAGATCAAAAAATCATTCTAGTTCATAAAAAAATTACCCCACTACATTTTCACTTGATTAGGTTAGGCATTTTTTTAGATTTACTAGCTCACTAGTTCTCGAATTTCTAGATTTTCGACTAGTAATGTTTTTCTATTTTTTAGCATGAGTTAACAGAGGTATGTTTGAGTGATTTCACTTGGAATAGGGACCTAATACATCCTAGTTAATAAAAAAATTTGTCCCATCCAATTTGGATTTAATTTTCTTGGTCATTCGATGCATTATAGTAAATTTGTACATCTTGTAGGAAATCATCGTAGCATCCTGTAGGAAATCATGTTTTGAGCCCAAATTGAGGAAACAACCTCTAGGAAGCTAACAAAGGGTCCCTACTTGTCTCCCGAGCCTTCTAACCATTCACCATCATCTCCAAGCCACCTGCCACATCACCAAAAGACATTAGCTTTCACACTCTCACATGAAAAAAGACAAAAAGAAAAACTTATTTATTTTATTCATTTACATGCACAACAATAGAAGGTTTGATGGTTTGAATCTACATGCATGGACAGTAGGATTGCATACATGTTAACTTAGCATTCTTTTGGAGAAAAGCCTCTTAGCAGTTAGTTAGAAAATGGTGTTTTTTAGAATTTGATTTTTAGTCTCTTTCCTTGTACTTTCTTTCTTGCAATAGGTTAAGGTTTCATTTTTGAACATTTCATCTTCTGCAATTAAGTTTAGGATTTGACTTCAGTACATGCACTCCATTACATCATGACAACAAAGGAAGGACACATTGTATGCTGCACATATAGTTCTGATACCTCTTAAGTTTGTACGAACCCCGGGTTGATAATTAAAGTCGGTAGCCTTGGGATTGCAGAATTCTCGTTGCAATACTGAGGCTCATCAGTGGCCTCTCTCTTGTGCATTCCTCAGTCCTTCCTCTTAAAAATCCTAGTTGTAAGTTTTGCGAGGACAAGCCCAAAAATGTAGTTGTTCTTTTCATGATTGTTTAACAACCTTTCAAGCAGAAAAACATAAATTTTCTCTTTGAAAGTGAAATATGTTGGCTTGTAGATCCATTTCCTTCATATCCTCTCCCTTGAAACCTTCATTCCATTTTCACTCATTTTTCCAAAATTGTTTGTGCATAGAAAAAATCATAGTGTTTCTTGAAACCATTAGCCTGCCTTCTTCCCCTTATTCAAGATGGGTTATTGAAATTTTTTTTCACTTGGAAGGGTCTTCCACATCATTTTCCAACCTTTTGCTACTTTGTTCCACCATTTTGACACCTCTAAAACCTTAAAAACGCCTTTAGGTGTGAACTAGGACATCTTGTAGTAATTCCTGCAAAAACTACAGGAAACCCCGTTAAAACTATAAGAAACCTTGTTTAAACCCGTTTTGAGCAGAAATGGTAGTCTGAGCATAGGGTAGGCCCTCAACTTGAATTCCATGCCTTTATCTCATTTCTATAACATCTGTTAAGCCTTGGAAAAAATCTAGAAAGAGATTAGTGACCTCTTGGAAAGCCTCTTTTCATCATTGCAGTTTTAGTTTTGTTTTGATGGTGAATGCCTTATTTCCTTTTGTTGCCTTCTTCTTCTCTTTTATGGAATAGATGATTCCCTAATAGCCTTGGAATTATATGTTTTGATTAGGTCTCTCTTAGGCACTTCCATTTTGGGTTTTAACACAATTTTTTCCTTTCTTCCTTCTTGTATCTGATGACCACCAACATTGCAACAAGAATGTTGCAACTCCTGGGGCTACCATATTTACTTTATCAACCCGGGGTTCGTACAAACTTGGAGGTGATAGTTCTGTATACACAAGTAAAAGTGATGGTTCTACCTTTTGTCACGGTTTAGCTAGCGAGAAACGATAAGGGCTTTCAAGCCAAACTTCTATGGATTCAGAAGAAGCTTGATTATTGATGAAAGAAAGAGAAATCTACTTGAGGAGAAAGCTTATCTACTACAGTAAGGGAAAGGACTGAAATCCAATGCTAAAAACACACAATTTCCTAACTAATTGTTGAGAAACTATGCTTTACAAGAATGCCAAGCTAAAATGTATGAAATGCTACTGTCCTAAGCAAGGAAGTTCAAAACATGAAACATCACTACTGTGCATGTAAAGGTCTGAAATAAATATGTTTTTTTTTTTATTATTATTCTTTTTATGGAAAACAAGTGTGAAATCGAATCTTTTTTGTGATGTGACAGGTGGCTTAGGGATGCTGTTGGATGGTTGGAAGGTTTGGGAGACCCTTAGGTGACCTTGTGTGGCCTCTTGGAGGTTTTCCCTCAATTCGGCCTCAAAACAGGCCACTACAGGATGTCCTAAAAACCTACAGGATTCCATGTATTTCTACAAGATGCAGCCTAGAGAAAAACGATGGGTACTGAAGGCGATGGAAGGATTAGGAAAGGTGGTTGGTGGATGGAATGGAGTGATAAAATGCCTAGGATCACTCACAACTCAAAATGAAGGTTGGGAAAAGGTTGGATTTGCTCAACATGCTTGACAAAGTTTCCTTGAAGAATGATGAAATTAGTGAGGGTCTTAGTGAAAGTGAGGAATGATCATGAATGGATGAAGTTGGAAGGAGGTTTCTTGCTATGAAATATTTCTCTACTTCTGAAACACCTACATTACATCAAACAATGATATTTGCCCAAAAATCATGTAAACAAGAAGAATTTCAATGAGCTATAAAAAAAGAGTTTAATGAGCTAGTTGTTTATTTCATGCATGAGGAAAATTTGCAGAATAATATGTAGTCATTGATGAGATATATTGTAAGGCTAAAAATGGAAGAAATGGTAATTAAATCTGACACTTGAAATCTGATCAAAAGTTGTTTCAAGTAGAGTAAACTCTAAATTCTATGAGAAAGTAGAAATCTTCTTTTTGGGGCTGCATAGGGGTCCTTTCCTCAAATCATGATCCTTGAAGGAGGAAGTAAGGCCAAGACACCTATTGACAGATTTTTTTTGTTCCTTTTATCCCTTCTAACCTACTACTAAATTAAAGCACAAATGGAATCAAACTAATAAAAAACTAATCAAATCTACACTACTTGCAATGAGATAATTCTAAAGACAATTTAACCATGAATTTATGAAACTAATCTAAGCATACAGATACAAGAAGAGGCACCTTTGATTCTAGGGTTGGTCCCTGACCCAAGAGCTTCAACCCTCTGAGTTAACTCAGTACTAGATCATGAAAAAGCTCATTCTCATTATCAAAACAAAAAATTACATAGCAATGTCTTCCACAAGTCTGGAGCTCCAAAATAACTAGTGTTTCTACAAAAAGAAATTGAATCCCAATGAGGCTCTAGGCCTATTTATTTATACAACTGAAGTCTCCGACGACTTCCTTAAATCTAGGGAGGCTTGACTCCCAAACTCGAGATGACCTAACTCTTTGACTATCACTTTCTTGGCTACCTTTTTCTCTTCATGACTTGGCTGCTTGTACTCCAAGCTGGTGTGGTTGATGGAGAAATATTCGAATGAGGGAGGAGTAAATGAGGAGGATTTACCTCCTACAATATCTCTTCCTTGTCCCATTCGAGTTTCATCCCTTAATCTTGCCAAAGTTCCTTGATTTTCTCTCACAAACCTGCATTCAATGCACATTATTCCACTAGGCATAATATCTCACTTTAACTCATCTCATTAAGTAAAATATAATCAAAACATGTAATAAGTTGAGAGAAGAGTTGATTTGACTAATCTAGGAGGTTAACGAAGGTCCATATAGTTACCCAATGATGAGGCTCATCATCACCCCCTACTGAAAGTGGTGCTCATCCTTTGAGCAACTCAATCAATATCCAAGTCTTTAATAGATCTAGTGGCCTCCCTGAAATCCCATGCTTCTATTGTGGTTTCCTCTTCTTGTGCATAGAGTCTTGCCTTCCTTTTTACCTCCTCCCATTTATTTCTTTCCTCCTATTCCTTCCTTCCTTCTAACATTCCTAAGAGCAGTCATGGACTAAGTCTCAAGCCAATCCAATTGACTTTGAGCCTTTGGATGGTTTGTTTGTACATGGGTGTCATGTTCAATGCTTCTCTCATCCTTTGAGGAGAATGGTACTCTGATTTTAAAACTGTATGGAAAAGTATTCCATCTCCTTTAGCAAGCTTGCATGTTGTCATCATCTAACAGTCTAAACATATCCTCAAAATGTGTAATTTCTTGCTCTTGGGAAGTAAGATACCTGGGTGCAAGTTGAGGATCATTTGCAATTAAATTATGTGCACTGATGACAGCCATTGGAATTGACTACTCAGCTCTTGTCATGAGAGGCTCTCTTTGTTCCCTTGCCAGTATCTTCTTCATTTCTATAGCCCTTACTTCCTCATGGTTCATCCATGATGCCAAAGCCATCAATTATAAATCCCCAAGATTTTCATTAGGGTCCCATACATTCGTATCTATCAAGGACATGTTATGCAAGTAGAACTCAAAAATCTTAGCCCTATCTTCCAATGTGCTTTGATCACAAAGATCAATGAACTATCTATGTTCCTAGAATGGCATAGTGCCTCTCTGTGCTAGGGTCTTGATTTGGAACTACAGCCACTGTTCCTTAAGGTATAATGCATAGGACTTAGATGGCATCCTGCGTTGGATTTCTTCCAAAGATAGACTGGCCATGGATGCCAATTGATCTTCTCTTTCTTGCAGTTGTCCTTTCAACCATACATTTTCTACCTCCAACTGAGTTTTTATTATGGCCACTTTGTCCCTTAGGCTACTTAGTTTTTTTCGCATCTCTTTGAGCTTCTCCTCCATGTGACCAATGTCCTCCACACC
This sequence comes from Pinus tabuliformis, assembly GCA_031772625.1. Classification (NCBI taxonomy): domain Eukaryota; kingdom Viridiplantae; phylum Streptophyta; class Pinopsida; order Pinales; family Pinaceae; genus Pinus; species Pinus tabuliformis. Next base: position 1,231,799,131 of record CM062816.1, read on the forward strand.
CATGAACTTGGAAATCTGCATCCATCTATGTGTTCTGGCCCTTTCTTTCTCAAGCTCAAAAAATAATGGGATGGCAATTTTTTGTGGAATGACCCTATCCCCTTCAATAAAACTATAGTAAGAATCAAGGTTAGGTTGAGGACTAGGTTCCCTTAGCTCTGGGTCCTCTCTCTTTGTTTCTTGCTGCATACTTCCTTCCTTATCCAATTTCTGAGTTTCCTGTAGATTTGGTATTGTTTCCTATAGGACTTCCTCTGCTTCTTGTAGGTCCTGTTGTGTATCCTGTAGGATGTATTTTCCTTTGGATGAGGTAAATCTAGTCATAGGCCTTCTCTCATAAGTGATAGGAGACTTAGGGGAGGTTTGTGCTGAGGATTCTTATCCTTGAGTTTTTGTAAGGTGAGCCATCTTCTCTTGCTTTTTAGGTGAGTCCTCAATAACAATGGGAATCTTGGTTGGAGTTTGAAGCTTTCCCTGCCTTATCCTTGTACTTTTTATTATTCTAAAGTATAAGGGGGTTTTCCTCTGCCTTTTGCCTTTTTGTTTGATATGGGTGCTAAGGGCAATGAGGGTAGCTGCTACCTCCTTCTCAGTGAGTTCTGGAGACACCCTGGGTGACTCCTCCTTGTCCTCTGCCTCCTCTTTTCCATTTCCCTTTTCACCTTTGTCCTTCTCCTCTTCTTATCCCTCTAGATCCTTATCTTATTTATCAGTTTCCTCCTTGACATCTTCCTTTGTTTCTTCATCACTTCCCTTCTCTTTCTCTTCCTCTTCCTCATCATCTATTTCCTCTTCATCCCTCTTGCTTCTTCTTCATCTGTTTCAATCTCTTCTTCATCCTTTTCACTAACAATAATGCTTCTATCATATGTGAGGGCCTTGATATCAACCTCTACCGGCATGTCTCTGAAAATTTCCCAAGTGATAGGAATTTGAAAGTTTTGGAGGGCATCTTCTATGATGATTCTAATTAACCCATGGTGGGCTAGTTGTTGGTAGTTTCCTTCCTACACCTTCATGCTTGTATATCAGTGATTGTAGAAAGAAGTATGGTATGTTGAGCCTACGACGAGGAGGTGTTTTTGCTCGAAACCTCAATTCTTCAAGAAGCCTAAAGTGATATCCATATACCACACTATACCTACCTTCACATGATATGTATTTTATAATATGGTATCTTATCTCATTCCAGGGGTATGGTAGGCTTGCTCTCCTCACTCCATTTTTGTCTTCAATGGGATCCTCTCCCTCTAGAAAGAATTTATTCTTTGCAGTTTGGTTATCTCCCTTATATTCCTTTCTCCAAGGCACTCTTAAGGGAAGTGTGTTAATCCTTATTATTTCAAGGGTGAGCTCTATGGAGAGGCCTCTCACCACAAAATGGCATGGGTCCTGGTCAGTGGAATGAGGGAGAGAAAATCTCTGGCTACTTCATCATCATACCCCCTCAATTTCTCAAAGTACCCCATCTAATTATGCCTTGTCAATATTTATAGCATAGGGGGGTGTTGGTGAATCCTTACAGTGTTAATGGGTTCCCTTCTATTAAACCCCCTCTGTCATTTTGTCTCGTGAATTTGAGGAGCAGAGATACAAAATTTTAATGGAGGAAATGGGACAGAAATTTCTATGGATACAATTCCCCTATACAACTATCAATTCATCAAACTAGGAGATTTTTCTGTTCTTTTTGCTTGGAAAAATGGAAGTAAATGTAGAGCCTACCTCCTCATAGTGCTTGTTATAGACAACCCCTATGTTTCCCGGTCTGAAATTTCTCTCTGCAAATATTCTAGACTGCCTGACTGTATCCTGTAGGATTCCTATGTGATCCTATAGGATTTTGTGTAGGATCCTGTAAGAAGTCATGTGTAGGAAAAAATTAAGTTTTTTTATCCTGTAGGTTGCTTGGGGACGAGAGCAATTTTGCTAGAGTGAGCTTGAAGAAGATGAATGCATGAGTGCATGGGGATCAACATTTATTTCCTCTTATGGTCGACTTGAGTGAGGTGGTGTGCTGACAGCCGAGGTATGAATTTCTAGTTTTGCACCATTGGTCCCCACTACCACATCATCATTCCTTTCACCTCGTAATCAACTCCCACTTCGAGCATCTGTAGTCTTAACTGCTTTCGACCTCATCCTCATTTTCTTTGACTTGATTGCTGCCATGTGTGTGAGGACTAAATGTTTTGTCCTCGCTAATTGAACTAAGGTGGCCAAGTTAACGGGCCACCTTTTGCTTATAAACCAACCCGTTCACAACCTTTACATCTTTTTATTACATTATGAAAATGAGAGAGTGAAGCGAGATACTTACCTGTGGTAACGATACATTGTTGTAGTTTGTTGAAGAAATGAGGTTTTTGATGTATGTTAGCTGCATGTGATCTCTCCTTCTTATTTTTTTTCTTCTTTTTCCTTCCATGACATCCTTGATGTGAAGGTACCTGGTGTTAAAGATGATGGTGGTGTTGCTTCTTTGGAGCTTCTTCTACCCTTGGATCTCCATGCTGGAAACTTGTTGCAACTTATGTTTTTAAATTTATGGGATAGGCAGCGACAGGATTTCCTACAAGATGTCTTGTAGCTGCTTCTCCCTCAGAATTTCTAATCATTTCTACTACTGGGACTTGAGGATGATGAACATGGATAGAGAAGAGTTCTAGGGGTGTGTGAATAATGAAAAATAACCTTCAGGTGTTGTTCCCCTTTGCTCTCTGTCTCATTTTTTTTCTATGTGTTTCTTTCTTGAAGACTATAATTTTTTGAAAACTGATTTTTTTTTAATGATGAATGTAGTGGTGATCAAGGTAGAGAGAGGTATGGTAATGATGTGGTGGTGTAGCAATTTTTTTTTTTTTGATGTGGCCAGTTCACTTCCTTGCCCTAGGGTTACTTCCTGTAGGATTCCCAAGCCACTGATCCTGTAGGTTTTCAAGGGATCCTGTAGGTTTACATGGAATCCTATAGAAAACACAGTACCCTAGCAAAATGAGGCAAATGAGTGAAAAAAATGACAGGAATAGTGGAATGATGAAGGATAATGGATGGAGAAATAACAATATGAGTGGAAAAGTTCCCTTTTGATTCTCCTTTGATCTCTGATCATCCTCCTGTTGACCGACAAACAATTTGTCATGATTTTTTCTTTTCTCTTTTTTCTATATATTTTTTGGAAAACAACTAGTCTACCTCCAAGAGGTTTTCATCCTAGTTGCTTACCCTGGACGCTTCAAGGGAGGTTTTCACCCAGAGATATTTTTATTTCTCTTTTTTTTTTACACCATTGGGCCACCCCAAGAGTTTTTCAACCCAATAGTGGGACTCATGCGCCTCATGGAGGATTTCACCTGAGTCTCCTTATTTTTCTTTTTTCTTTTTTTTTCTCAGTGACTTGATCAGGCAGGAGCTGAGCTTGCTCCACCACCATCATTGTTTTATTGATACCATCAATGAACTCTTGCTTTGACAATGGCCTTTTGTAAACTTTCAATCAGTGCCCATTAACAAGTACAGGAATGGCCCCTGCATCTATGGTTCTGATCTTCACTGAACCATTATCATGACATCTCTCTATAACATAAGGCCCTAACCATATTCTTCTTAACTTGCCCTTAAAGTATGTATATCTAGAATCATATAACAAAGCCCAATCACCTTCTTAAAATTATTTATCCTTGATGTTCTTATCATGCTAGATCTTCCTCTAAATTTGAGTTACCTATGTGTGTAGGAGGGCTTGCATTCTAAACTCATCTAAACCATTCAACTGGAGCAATCTCTATTTTTGTGCACTGCTGAGATCTAGATCTAGTTGGGCTGCCATCCTCAATGTATTATACTCAAATTCAAAGGATAAAAGGGCCTTTTTCCCATAGACCAACTCATAGGGTGTGAATCCAGTGGTGGTCTTCTAGGTGGTATTATAGGCCTAGGTGGCCTCAACTAGTCTATCTGCCCAATATTTCCTGCTGCTGCTAACCACTTTGGTCAAGATGCCCTCCAACGTTGTGTTGGTGACCTCCACTTGCCCATTAGCTTGTGTGTGATAGGGAGTGGAGGTTCTAAGCTTGATCTTGTGCTGGCTTAGCAAGTATTAAATCATGTTTGAGGTAAATTGGTTGCCTTGATCAAAAACCAGTTCTCTAGTGTACCCAAACTTGTAAAATACATTCTCCCTTTATAACTAGCCACCTTCTCCTTTGTTCCTACCTTGATTTCCTTAGTTTCAACCCACTTAGTCAGATAGTCAGTGCATGCAATGATATACTGCTTTTGCTTGGAAGAAGGGTCTATAGGTCAAATGTAGTCCATGCCCCACTTGTTAAATGGCTCAAAAGTCACTTGAGGTTGTAGAGGCATTTCATCTCTTGGAGTAGGCTTTCCCATCCTTTGGCACAAATCACACATACTAGTATATCTTTTCACATCCTGATGAAGAGTGGGCCAATAATAACCAACTTGTAACACTTTAAATGTTGTCCTCTTTGCTGCAAAGTGACCTCCACAAGGACCATCATGATAGGTCAGAAGGATGTCAAAGATTTCCTCCTCCTTGACACACCTTCTCATAATTTGATCCAGACCTAGCTTGAAGAGGTTGCCCCCAATCCAAGTGAAGGGGGCACTCTTCCTCACAATCTTTCTCTTCTCTTTGGAGGACAAATTCCGTGGGGATTGTGCAAATACCTAATAGTTTGCTATGTTAGCAAACCATGGAGAGAGAATTGAAATGGAAAATAAGTGTTCATCCAGTAACTAATCATCAACCATTCCCTCCTCACCTGTAGGAAAAGTTAATCTGGACAAAAAATTTGCAACGACATTTTCCTTGCCATACTTATCAACAATAGTTAGATCAAACTATTGTAATAAAATTAATCATCTCATAATCCGGGAATTCACATCAGGTTTATTCATTAAATATTTTATTGCAGCATGGTCAATACATACAAATGTTTGATAGCCTGTAATATAATTCTTAAATTTATTCAATGAATGCACAATAGCCAAGAGCTCCTTTTCAGTCACTATGTAGTTCAGCTCGGCCTTTGACAGATTCTTACTGATAAAGTAAATGACATAAGGCAATTTTTCATCTATCTAGCCTCGGGCTGCTCCTATGGCTTTGTGTGAGGCATCAACATGTATATGAAAAGGAAGGGCCCAATTTGGTCCTCAGATAATCAAGGTAGTGATTAACTTGTCCTTCATGGTGTTCAAGGCCTCCTGATAGCCTTTTGACCATACAAACTCAGAGTCTTTGGCAAAAAATCCAAATAAAGGAGAAGCCAACTTGCTAAAGTCTTTTATAAACCTTCAGTAGTATCTAGCTAATCCTAGGAAACTTCTGACATCTCTCTCCTTTTGTGGAGGTGAGATCCTTTGGATGATAGATATTTTGTTTGGGTCCACCTGCAGTCCTTGCTAAGATATTGAATGACCTAGCATAGTCCCTACAGTCATCAATAATTCACATTTTTCGGGACTGAGAGATAGGTTCATTTCAATGCATTTTTGCAGCACCTCACCTAAGTTGGATAGAGCCTCCTGGAAATCATATCCGTAAGGTGTGAAATCATCCATATAAATCTCTACTGCATCATGGACTAACTCGTCAAAGATACTCAAGACTGCTATCTGGAAAGTGGCAGGAGCATTGCATAGGCCAAAAGGAAGGACCCTATAGGCGAAAGTTCCCCAAGGACAAGTGAAGGTGGTTTTATCCTGGTCTTTCGGACTTATCTGGATCTGATTGTACCTGCTGAATCCATCTAGGAAAGAGAAAACCTTTTTCCTTGCCAGGCCATCTAGCACTTGGTTGATGAAAGGTAGAGAGAAATGGTCCTTCTTTGTGGATTTGTTTAACTCCTTGTAATCGACACAAATCCTCCACTTACCATTTTTCTTTGGAACCAACACCAAAGGAGAGACCCACTCACTATCTGAGATAGGGTAAATGAATCCTGCATCTAGCAGCTTTTGCATTTCTTCTTTGACTATATCTTTAAGAGTTGGATTCATCCTCCTTTGGGGTTAATGAACTGGCTTGCAACCTTCTTTGATATAAATGTGGTGAGAACACACAGAGTGGTGCACTCCCTTCATTTCTTTGTAACTCCAAGAAAAGGCATCCAGATGTTCCTTTAGCAGGTTGCACAACTTTTCTTCTTGTTGAACAGAAAGAGATGGGTTGATTTTCGAAGTTCTATTGGGGCCAAATTCTATGGTTTTGACACAGATAAGATTGGAATTGGATAAGAATAGATCAATCTGATGGTTTTTATAAGTTTCCTTTACTACTTCTTCTAAGGACAATGTACTAGGAGTTGGAATTTGGAGTATGTGTTCAATCAAATCATGTTCATCCTGTTGTCCCCCTCCCATGATTGTTTCTAAGGTATAGAGTTGGGTGGAATAAAATTCATCTTCCTCTTCCTCTTCCAGCCACAAAGGTAAGTCATGATCTAAATATGGTTGAGCAAGAGGGTATAGGACTAACTGCTTGGACATATGCCCATTTTTTATGGTCATATTTCTAGCCCTGTAGCTAATGTAGGCATCAACAGTGGCTAACCAGGGCCTCCCAAGGATGAGATTGTGACCAATAAGCTTAGCCTTAGGCTGTCTTACAAGGAAATGTGTAGGGTACTCCCAAGAGTCAATGGAGACCATCACATCCTCCACAATCGCCTGAGGGGTCACTGTGGAGTGGTCTGCAAGTTGCAAAACTGTTGTGGTCTTTCTCAATTAACCTTAGAGGTTGAGCTTGAGCATGGTGTCCTTGTTCATCAGATTAATGGCAGCCCCAAGGTTGATCAAATTGTGTGGGACAATGGTGCCATTATGTGCACACCTACTACAGGGCTTCGAGGGTCCAAATACTTTGGACATATTACCAACCCTAACATTAAGTCGGAAAGCTGCCCAATGACATTAATGGTAGGGGCATCTCTTCTTCGCCTCCTTGGATGCTTGAATCACTTGTCCTTAATCAATCTTTTGTAAATAGGTACATATTTAATAGCTTTGAGAAGTGGAATTTTGACACATAGGTTTTTCAATTCTCCCAGAAGTTAAGTATCTTCTGGGGTAGCTGGAGTGGTTGGGTTAACCTCTCAGGAAAGGGTGGTCGATTTACTTTAGGCATGATTTCCTCTCTTTCCTCGTCAACCTCCGTAGGTGGAGGTAGAGGTTGGTTGTCTGGGAGTACTCTCCCAGATCTCAAGTTGATTTCCTGAATCTCCATAACATAAGTAGGATAGGATATATCTCCACTGTATACTTGTTGTGAATGTCTGATGTTCGGGTTTGGATTTGGCTAGGCAGGAATATGGGGTTGTTTAGGTGGAGTAGAGTGTAAAATTTGTGGTTGAGTAGGTAGTGAAGACAATAAAGCTGGAGCATTGTTGTATGGGGGCCTCCACCCCTGGGGTGGTGCATTCCATTGAGGTTGTGGTGGAGCATATGGTTGAAATGACTGGCTAAATAACTGGGAATGATACTGAGGTGCAAAGGACCAAGGAGGAGGTGTACACCAGGAAGGATGAGTAGGGGCCCCCCAAGAAGGTATGGATGTGGTCTTGTTGGGGTTTTAATATGCATGGGATGACCCTTGCATACCCTTATGGTATGGCCTAGGCCCATGAGGTCTCCTATGGTTTATGTAGCAGAGTTTTTAAGCTACTCCTTCAGCTCCTTGAGATACATATTTTAATACAAGGAGAGAAAGGCACTTGTCTGTGGAGTGGTTTTCTTCACAGACTGAGTAGATTTCAATAGAATTCAATGGACATTCGTTCCTAGGGTGCATCCTAGTGCATCTAGGATAAAAAATGGCTGAGGCTCTCTCTACTTCCTCCTATTTTCTCTTAATGTGTATAGTGTCCATTTGTAGGGCAAGTGTTTGTAGCATCTCACTCTTGAAATCTTCCAACATGTTTCCAATTTCACCCTTGATAGATGAATTGGAAGAGGATGGACTGACCATAGGTTGACTACCCCTACCCTTTTTCCTAGCTACCCTATAATGGTTTCTAAATACAGTCTTGATATCCTCATAGGGTAACTGGTAGATATCCCCTCCTGCTAACAAGTTCAGGGTATCCAAAAGATCTTCCGTTACTCCTCTAAGTAGGACCAACTTTAGTGACTCAAGGTCAAGTGTGCACCTGGCCCTTTTGTAGCTAAGCTAGAATATTTCTTCATGATCTTCTAGGGATTCATCATTGCCTACGGTCAGCATATGTACTTACCATCAGTTAAAGCTAAAGCTACAGATGGTATCCATTGTACAAGCCATAATACGATAATACAATCTAATATCTATAGTAAGCCACCACAAGTCTAGAATTTTGTTCCAAGCATAGATCTTATCCAATATCTATATCGGTGCCACCACATGTGAGCTCTAGAGTCACATTGTAAGTTATAATATTTGAGCCATTGTATGCTTGACCATTATAGAGATAGCAAATGTGAATCTCCTCTTTGTAATGTAGAGAACCATTGTAATGTGAATCATAAAGAATATAGATCGGGTCACAACATTGTATAAAAAAACCACAAGAATGTGAAAGAAAATCCCAATCAGATATTCAATGAGCCATATGTGTTATGCTCTTAACCTGCAAAGCGATACCCAAACATAGAATTTGCGAAGAAAAATACCGAGAACACAGAATGTGCAAAAAATTATACCCAGAGCACAGAATAGCAATGATTTTATTATTCAGAGAGAAATGTTCACAGGCCTCTTCGAGGGGGCAACCTCCAATAGAGCAGAGCTCGATTACAAAACAAGACACAATGCTCCTCGCAGGGAGTCTCTATCCTTTATATATGACTCATACATGCAATACCACGAGCCAATATCATGGGTTTTATTAATACCATCTATCTAATACTACCGCCCATTTACCATCTAACTAATACTACCGCCCATTTGCAACTAACTGTGGTCCCGTAATTAATTGCGGGTTAACCACTTACAAATATTAATATGGGCTTTATTGACTCTTGACTATGACGTGATCCCATGACATAAATAAGGGGGTTAGGGTGGGACCCTAACATGCCCTCCCCCTTAAGACTAGCCTTGTCCTCAAGGCTGAAGCTGCAGAAACTGCTGAAGAATAGCGGCTGGTTCCCAAGTTGCATCTTCCGGCGAGGTATCTTTCCATTTGACGAGGACCTCCTTAATCATGCGGCCGCGCAGGTGCTTGTCTCGATTGTCTAGAACCTGTTCAGGTTGAAGCCAGATTGATCCTTCTTCATCCAACTCAGGTAGACTGGTTTGAACTCGGCAATTGTTCCCAATCACTTTCTTGAGGCACGATACATGGAAAACTGGGTGGATTTTTGCTGTAGGTGGCAAAGCCAACTTGTAAGCCACTTCTCCAATGCGCTGAAGTACTTGATATGGTCCGTAGAATTTTGGAGAGAGCTTTTGACAGCCCTTGTCTTTGAGTGATGTTTGCTTATATGGTTGCAGCTTCAAAAAGACCTGATCCCCTTCTTGAAATTGGCGCTTTGATCGATGTTGGTCAGCCTGTTGCTTCATACGGTTATGAGCTTGATGAAGATTCTCGCGCAGGTGGAAAAGCATGGTTGCACGGTGTTGTAGGAGTTGATCCACGGCTTGTACTTTGGAGCACCCCGTGAGATAAGAAGTAGGGGTCGGCGGAAGTTGTCCATAGACTGCTTCATAGGGAGTCATTTTGGTGGTGGCATGATAGTTGGTGTTATACCACCATTCCGCCAGAGGTAACCACTGTACCCAAAGGTGTTTTTTTTCTGAAGTAAAACACCTAAGGTAGGTTTCTAGACATCTGTTGACGGCTTCGGTTTGACCATCTGTTTGCGGATGATATGAAGTACTGAGTTTGAGTTGAGTGCCTTGTATTCTGAAGAGCTCCTGCCAAAAATTACTGGTGAAGATTGGGTCGCGGTCGGACACAATAGAAGTGGGCATGCCATGCAATTTGAAGATTTGATCCATGAAAGTTTGAGCAACCAAAGTGGGTGTGAATGGTTGGGGTAGGGCGCAGAAATGAGCATACTTCGACAGTCGGTCCACAACCACCATGATGACTGATTTGCTCCCGGACTTTGGAAGACCTGTAATGAAATCCATGGAGACCTCCATCCAAATTGACGCCGGAATGGGCAATGGTTGTAATGTGCCTGGTGTGTTGATGGTTTCCCCTTTGTGGCGTTGACAGACATCACATTCTGCTACAAAAGTAAGGATGTCCTGTTTCATGCCGGTCCAAAAAAATGATCTTCTGGTGCGAGCGTATGTCTTCTGAAAGCCCGAATGTCCTGCAATGGGAGATGAATGCAATTCTGCCAAAATGCGACTTTTGAGGGTGGATGTTGGTGATATGACGACTCTGTCCTTGTAGCAAAGAATATCATTCTGCCACGAGTAGCCCTTGCTGGAATTAGGATCTGCCTGTAATTGAGAAATGAGTTGGGAGAGCCCGGGATGTGAAAACCATTCCCTGCGAGCCTCTTCAATCCAGTTTGGAATGGGGAGGGATATTGCGAGCATAGTACTTTCCTCCTCAAATTGGCGCGACAATGCATCTGCTACCCTGTTGTCTTTCCCTTTCTTGTAAATGATCTCATAATCATATCCCAGCATTTTGGCTAACCATTTATTTTGTTGGGGGGACGATAGGCGTTGCTCCAAAAAATATTTAAGACTGTGATGATCTGTGCGGATTTGGAAACGTCGCCCCAACAAGTAGGGTCGCCAGGTCTCAACTGCATGTAAGATGGCCATCATTTCCTTCTCATAGGTAGATTGGCCCAAGTTCTTCCCACTTATTTGTTGGCTGGTGAAGGCCAATGGTCGCCCTTCCTGCATTAATACTGCTCCAATACCTGTTCCCGAAGCATCAGATTCAATGACAAATGTTTTGGTGAAGTCCGGTAGTGTTAAGACCGGAGTGGAACACATGGCGGTTTTGAGAGCGGTAAATGCCTGTTGTGCTTCTTCGTTCCAAAAGAAGGAATTTTTCTTTAGAAGTTGCGTCAGGGGCTTCGCTATGCAGCCATAGTTGTGGACAAATTTACGATAATAGCCTGTGAGACCCAAAAATCCTCTCAAGCTTTTCAAGGTCTTAGGTTGAGGCCATTCTTGCATTGCCTGGATCTTTTTGGGATCCACCTTGACACCTTCACGCCCCACAATGTGGCCTAAATACTCAACTTCTTCCATGCCAAACGCACACTTAGACATTTTGACAAATAGTTTATGCGTGCGGAGCAGTTGCAAGAGGATATCTACATGCTGAAGATGTGCTGCCCAAGTGCCACTATAGATGAGTATGTCATCGAAGAAGACCAGGACAAATTTTCTGAGATATGGTTTGAGGAGGTGATTCATAAGGCTCTGAAAAGTAGAGGGGGCATTACAGAGACCAAATGGCATGACCAAGAACTCATAATGGCCTTCATGAGTTCTGAAAGCTGTCTTGGGAATGTCGACTTCCTTCATGCGAATTTGGTGGTAGCCTGAGCGAAGATCCAATTTAGTGAAGAATTGAGCCCCATTGAGTTCGTCCAGCAAATCGTCAACCACTGGGATGGGAAATTTATCTTTGACTGTTAACTTATTGAGGGCCCTGAAGTCTGGACACATCCGCCACTCCCCATCTTTCTTGAGGACCATGACGACGGGAGATGAATAAGGACTAATGCTAGGACGAATGACACCTGCTTCCAACAATTCCTTGATGATTTTTTCTATTTCATTCTTTTGGGTGAACGGATGTCTGTATGGCCTCACATTTGGGGGTTGGGCCCCTGGAACCAATGTGATGCTATGATCATGTTCCCCTCGCGAGGGTGGAAGTTCATGAGGTTTGTCAAAGACCATCCGATGTTTATTCAAAATCTGTTGCATCTCAGGATGAATTGGCAAAGACATGGTGTCTACTACCTGGATGGCATTAAATTGAGCTACCACTCCATGATAGCCCTTTTTTAACAATTTTTCCATCCTATGCGAGCTTATGATAGAGGGGGCTCCCGCCTGTAGTCCACGGAGGGTATATGTGAAGTCGTTCTGCTTAAAACTCATATATAAATCCTGGAAATCCATTGTGATTGGCCCAAGAGTGCGGAGCCATTCCACACCGAGGACAATGTCGCAACCCCCCATGTGTATTGCAAACATGTGGGTTTTCAAATGATAATCCCCCATTTGAATTTTGACATTTTCACAGCGACCTTCACATTTCATTGTGCCCCCATCTGCAATCTGGACTTGGAAGTTAGAAACTGCCCGGACAAAACAATGTGCAGCTTCAGCGATCTTTTGATGGATGAAATTATGGGTACTTCCACTATCAATCAAGACTACTACTGGGCGATGTTTAAGAAAACCCCTGATTTTGAGCGTTTGAGGGGAAGAAATTCCTGCCAATGCATGTAGCGAAATCATTGGTTCATCAGATACCATCTCCTGTTGGTTATCTTCTTCGGTCGCCTCTGGTTCCTCAAGTGGTGGATCTTCCTCGGTGGAGCTGTAGTCAGTGGCATCTATTTGAAAAAGCTTCTTTAAGACCGCTGATAAAGCATTCCATGTAGAACTCATCTGTGAGACCCTTAGTGCGGAAGGCTAAAGCTTCAAAAGCAGTCATATATTCCTCCACTATACCCGTCTGTCGAAGCTTAGTGAGACGCCCCAAAAAAGAGTCTTCCTGTTCAAAGCGACTGCGGAGCGTTTTGGCAAATTGGGCCCAATTCTGAAAATGTCCATTGCAGCGTTGATGCCATTCCTTCCATTGCCATCTTTCATTGTCCAAGTACATGGTGCCCACCATAAGCTTAGTTCCCTCATCTGTGATATGATTCAATTGGAAATACTGTTCCATTTGTGCTAGCCATGTTGACGTGTGAGAACCATCAAATTTCTGCATATCCAACTTGGGAGGACACTGACTGGGTGGTGGACGGGAGTGCCAAATGTGAGGAGAGTGGCTAGACTCACGCTCATGGTAGTTATGGCCATTATACCCCTCCTCGTGGGCTGGCTCCTTGCCTTCTGGGAATGCCTGCTGTATCTGGTTACTCATTCCTTTAAGCTGAAGTTGTAAGAAGCTACTCATTCCTTGAAGCTCATGTTCGATCTTGGACATAGCCGTTTGGAGGGTCTCCATATGGTTTTCAATTTTGTCGATCCGTTCATTGGCCATCGCTTGAGTGCGAGTTTCTACCATACACCAACCTGATGAAAATTTGGGACCGCCTAACGGAGTTTTACTCCTTCCTGATCAATACTGCAATCGCCAAATCCTCAAAATGTCAATGCCGCCAAAATTCATGCGAAAATTATATCCAGGTACAGGAACCCTTCCCAACTACTCTGATCTGGTGAATCTGAGAGATCTGAATGGTGGAACAACTGCTGCTGCTGATCTGAAATATCTGATCTGGTGGATCTGAGAGATCTGAATGGTGGACAACTGCTGCTGTTGATCTGGAATAGATGATGTGTGATCCCCCGATAGAAAGGGAACTATGGTCTTGGGGAGTGTCAGGTGCTACAGATCGCAATATACATAAGGGTCTGACAGTAGTACTCGACCCAATGTTTCAGGGCTCTAACTAAGGAGGATCGACCGTACCCTTAGCCGTACAACCCGACTACCCTATTGTACGGGCGAGTAATCTCTCCGAGTGCTGTTCTCGGTGTACTGTAGCCACAAGACGGCCGAAGGTTGATCTATGGCGAGGTTTCAAGGGAGCTAGGGGGCTTCCTATATACCCAGAGGGTACGTGGAAGACAGTCCGTGCGCGGTTCTGTCTAATGCGCTACTACTCGAAGGGGTACCCACAGGGGTTACAAGGGAGTCCAACAGACGTGACCACCTCTTGTATTTCCTGCGTGCATGCCTCCCCAAATCCGCAGGTTTATGCGCTTAATGACAGATCCCGTGGTTTAAAGACGCCGGAACACGTCTCTAGCCTAAAAAAAATTTTTGCTAAAATTTGGAGATCCCACCGAGCCCTAGAAAGTGCTCTGATACCACTTGTTATGCTCTTAACCTGCAAAGCGATACCCAAGCATAGAATTTGCGAAGAAAAATACCGAGAACACAGAATGTGCGAAAAATTATACCCAGAGCACAAAATAGCAATGATTTTATTATTCAAAGAGAAATGTTCACAGGCCTCTTCGAGGGGGCAACCTCCAATAGAGCAGAGCTCGATTACAAAACAAGACACAATGCTCCTCGCAGGGAGTCTCTATCCTTTATATATGACTCATACATGCAATACCACGAGCCAATATCGTGGGTTTTATTAATACCATCTATCTAATACTATCGCCCATTTACCATCTAACTAATACTACCGCCCATTTGCAACTAACTGTGGTCCCGTAATTAATTGCGGGTTAACCACTTACAAATATTAATATGGGCTTTATTGACTCTTGACTATGACGTGATCCCATGACATAAATAAGGGGGTTAGGGTGGGACCCTAACAATATGAGACATAGTCATATATTTAAGTCATAATGTAGAAGTGAAAGCATCCTTTTACACCAAACTTCTTCTACTTAAGAATTCATAGCATATTACTTCAAAAATTTGGACTATTTTCCTTCATAAGAGAACCAAATTCCATAGATGATACAAAGACTTCTGAACACTATTAAGTGGATTATCACATGACCTTGAGTTTCGATTAGTTCTTTCCAGGTCTTCTCAATCCTTGTCATTTTATTAAGGCTTCTTCCACAATACTCCAGTCCCTGTCCTAGCTCCGATACCATGTTACGATTCCAATGAAAATGTGAATTATTTTATCATGATAATTACTTGTGAACATTATTTTGATTCTTCTTATAGCTTTTTTAATATTCTTCATGAAGCAATTATCAATAGATACAAGACATTATAAATATTTGAACACAAGGAACAAGAGACATAATAAATTAGGCTCAAGGCCAAGGCAAAACCCCATCATGGGGGAAAACCCATCAATCCTTTCTTTATAGAATCTAGAGAAATGCAAGTCAAATACATATGCTTTAGTAACTAGCTTCTTTCATTGCCAAGTCAACCCCCCACTAAATATTTCCTTCAACTATTCATAAGCTTATATCAAAATTCTCCTTCCAGTTCATACTACTGCAACAATATATCATAGTATTATATCTTCTCTTTTTTATAGTAGCATGTTATAATAGCATATCATAGCAACATTGGAGCCTTTTTCATAGAACTTTGGATAGCAAGTATTTTGTAGAGCTCAGATAGATTTCTCAGGAAATTCGCACATATTACAATGATGTATCCACAATAGAAACTCACATTTCTTTCTCGGATCCTTAAGCCACAGAAACCTCGCACAACTTATCACAAGAAACTCGCATTCTTGTTACAAAACTTCAATGAAATTCCTTAGGTGATGCCCAAACGTTTTGCCAAATGAATTAGCATGTTGGGATATATATAGTGGTTCTCACGTCTATTGAGCCGACCTGTCTCCTATGAGGGCCAACTATGAAATTTTGAAGACAAATTATCAATTTACTAAATTCAAATTTTCTTTTTCTTTCATGTGTCCAAATGGGACATATACGAAATCAATTTTCTTTTTATAAAATAAATATATTTTTCAATCAATTGTGAAGACCAAACCTAGTTACAATTTCCAAAATTTCCACCTACAATGCAATAGAAGTTGATGCCATTATATTCCATTAGTTAGTTGGTACCCTCTTATATTTGACTCATACTTGTATTGATATTTCATCTGATGTTGATCTTATTTCTCGGTATATGCAAACACAACATGAAGGTCATTACAAATCAACAAGAAAGATATTTTGATATATTAATGGTACAATTCAGTTTGAGATACATTATAGTTTAGGGGGGCTCATTTGTTGGTTGGTTTTACTGATTAATATTCGACAAGTGACCCTAATCATCGAAATTCCACTATAGGTCATGTTTTCAATCTTGGTTCCAGACCTATCACTTGGGCTTCTAAAAAGAAATAGGCTATAGCTCTTTCTTTAGAATAAGAAGAGTGTCAGGAAACAACTAATGCAAGTCAAGCAGTCTTGTGGCTTTGACAAATCCTTTCAGAGTTTGGATTTCGGTAGTAGCATTTGAACACCCTCAAATTTGATAATTATAGTTCCATAAAGCTTGTGAAAGATATAATTCAACATCAATGCAACAAACTCATTGAGGTACAAATGCACTTCATTAGAAAAATCATTCATGATCGAGTTACTGAAGTTCATTTTTTCCATATAGATGATCAAGTAGCAAATGTTTTCACAGGGTATCTTACAGAAGCAAAGTTTTATAAACTTTGATCTATGTTAGGATTTCATAAGTTTTTCATTAAGGAGGGGATAACCTATATTTCCTCCTTCCTTCTCGTTTTCTGCCACCTTTGTAAATCCTTCAATCGAATTCCAATTTGTTCTTAAACGAGGATGTTAGGATAATTAGACACTTAGGAGTTAATTAAGTTCAACTTGGTTTAATGTGTATATTAGGTAAAAATGTGTTTCATAGCATGTTTCTTTAGGATGCCTTAGTTCTAGTGTAATACAACAATCATAATATTTTCTAGACACAAATTGATTTGATGGAAAATATTCTCCTCTATAATAATATATATTAATCCATGGATTAATAATTGATTGGTGCATGATATATATTTAAAGAGCATAGAGGGTCATGGCTAATGTTTGATTATGAGAAATCTCTTATTTAAAATGCTTTGTTTTACACTAAAAAAATTGCCTCAAGTGGTCATTGATTGAGGTCATGCATTGTTTCCCTCTTAGTTACTTTTAGTCACATAAAAATAATGGCATTGTGACATATTATCTCATTGTGTAAGTGGTTATTGATGGTTTTCATCCTATATGGAATACCATGTTTACCCAAACAAAACACGCTCTCAAAATTTTCTACTTCATTAACACTTGAAAAAATTTACAATATTTCAATAATATTCGCTAACTTTTATTCCTAAAATAAAAAAGTTCTCAATACTCTACTTTGCTTTCCATTCATTTCACTTCACCTTAAAAAACTTTCAATAATAATAATCATTCTATTAACACAAAAACTCTAACTCAATGATGGCTTCTTTGGAATTACTTTGGCTTAAACTCTTTGTTTGACTTTTGGTAGAATCATTTAATTACTCATTTTTAATTTGCCTCAACTTGCCAAAAGTTTCTCAATTATAGTTTCTTTGGAATTACTTTGGCTTAAAGTGTCTATTTGACTTTTGGATAGGATAATTTTTAATTTGCCTCAACTTGCCTCAACTTGCCAAAACAATTTCAATCATGGCTCCTTTGGAATTACTTTCGCTTCAAGTCTCTATTTGACTTTTGGTTATGATCATTTAAATACTCATTTTTAATTTAGGCCAAAATTTCATTCCATGCATTGACTTGACCTCGCAAATAAGAACATTAAGTTGATTAACTTTAGCACAAAAATCTAAAAATAAATCCATTACATTAATGCTTTCTTCAACTTTAGAAAATGGAGGACACCAACTTTCATGCTTTCTCAAAATTCAAAAATGGAGGAGGACTTCAACTATAATGCTACGGAGCTAATAAATATAGATCTATTCTCCCTTTCATGCCCTCTTTACACACATAGATAGAGGATAAACTCTTGCAAGAACTTCCTCTCTCTCCCTAATCACATCCTTGTCTGTATGCATTGCCATTCTTCTTTTGGACAACCTTGGTCTTTCTTATTTCACACACCCCAAATCAAAACGAGGTCATTTCTCCTCTCACAAGTGTACTAATGATTGGCTACCATTTTTTGTGCATAAAACAAAGGAAGAGCTTGTGAGTTAAGAATCATTGTTGTTATTCATTCGCTCTAGGAGGGGGGGTCATGAGGAAGGGTGGCTACAACATGGTAAACCAATATGTTTGGAGACAAGAGATGATGTTGGAATGAAAAGATGTGGAATGGGGTAGCTATCACTATATAAGCTCTATAGAATGGTAAAACACATTAGTAACGTGTTACTTAAAAACCTTGTGTATACAAGGGGATTCACACATGCAATCATAAGACTATTCTCTCAACAACACTTGATACTGAAACCTTACTTGTGTTTTACTAGTAACTCAAAAATATATTACACCAGGTTAGGCTTCACTACCACATAGTTGTATTATTCCCATTGAGGAAGGCATATAAAGCCTTAGTATGAACTTCAAGTTACCGTGTATAAACCCACTTTACTAGATCACACTACTGAGGATAAAGGATCAAGACCTAGTTTATTTAACTGACTTTCAGGGACTGATAATTATCTTCTACCATGCTTCAGGAACCAAATACAAGCCATACCTTTAGAAGTACAAGTTTGGGGGCATTGTGGCAATCGTGGTAGTCTCCCGTAGCTAGTCCGCTTCTCCATCATTCTCCCATTCAACATGATGGATACTTCTGCACATTGTATTAATTATAATAATAATACATTACACTCTCACTTAATAATAATAATATAATACATGAGGCTTTGAAATAAAGAATTGAGGTGCATAAAACAAATTTCTAATACGATTAATTGGATTAACAATCTTCATAAAAAATCTCTACAATATCTCCATGAATATTACAACCAATTTTATATGATTTCCATCTTTAATTTCTCTCATTGTCATTATATTTGCTGGATGTCGCCAACAGCTAAGGGGACTCCTCATTGTGAATTCCCAATTAGACCTCACACCATTTGGGATAAGAGCCTCATCCGGTATGTGGGCTTGACTGCCACCATGAATGTGTTGCTCCTGGTTGTCAAATGAAAAGATGTCAAAGCGAGGGTAAGAATGAAATGCTTGAATAATGGAACAAGGTCAACCCAAGATTGACAAACTACAAAAAGATGTACAACAAAGTCACAACAATTATAAGTAGTATGCCATGAGAAGGATCAATGAAACAAAACCACCTCAGACATACATAAACAAAAACATGAGAGAGGTTAATTGCAAATTAGTTCGCAATAGGTCACCAACATGGCATGGAATAAGTAAGCATATACTAAAAAAAAACTATACATGCAACAACTGCAAACAAGTCCATAACATATTACTCGTATGAAAGCACACATACAAATATAGTTAAAACACTAGACAACTAATACAACCACAATGAGTAAGCATGGGAATCAGTGCCATAAATGAAGAAATTCTTACTATTATTGTTGCAAATACAAGTAGACATCCTACAATTCATCAAAGCTCAATATTGGGACATGGGCTATTCATACCATTATCCAATGAAAAACTCTAGCCTCACTACAACTCCTCTTACTAGCTACCATGTGTTAATTACCTCTAGCTTTCAAGCACTGATCAACTATCTACTACTGGTCCTAGCTCAAGTGTTAAAAGCCCCCCTTATTACAAATGGGGCACGAGGGTATATTTATAGAAATGAGGAGGATGAACTTTCACCTTCCCCTGTGATCTCTCATCTACCCTCATGACTCTTTACCTTTCCTATTCCTTGTGGTCATAGTCACACTTCCTAGTCATAGTCACCCTAGTAGTTGTAATTTCAATTTCTAGTGACAGTCGCATTTTCAAAGTGTAACTCGACTTGGTCAAATGCGATGAGAACAATCTTAGTCACAAGTCACATTTGTAGATTCTAGTCGCAAGTTTCATTAGAAAAGGCTAGTTGCAAGTCACATCAGTATAGGTTAGTCGCATCTTCAAGTCATAGTGTTAGATGCATCTTCAAGCTACAATGTTGGTTACATTTTCCTCTTCATGGTGTTGGTTGCATTTTCAAGTCACAATGTTGGTCACATCTTCAAGTCATAGTGCTAGTCGCATCTTCAAGTCACAATGTCGGTCACATCTTTAAGTCATAGTGTTGGTGACTAAAAGTGTGACTTGCGGCTTAAGGGAGAAAATTGGTCAATTCTAGTCGCAGGCTGCAATAATAGAGGGCATACAATGGTTATGTGTGATGGAAAGAACGATTAAGGGCAAGACAGTCATTTTCATGCTCAAAGTGTAAGTTGTTATCTCCACTAGTAGTGGCGAAGGTTGAAGGTTCAAGTCTAAGAGGAAATTTCGTGTTGTGTTAGAGGTGTAGTGATTACGAGTAAAGGACATCTTGGAGAGTGATTTTGTAAGAGGGATATGAAAATGAAGAAGGGTAAAGAGTCTAGGTGTAAAATACCAAGGCGAAATATGTATGTAAAGCTGAGGTTCAGGGAATACAAATGGTTATTGAATATGAAGAGACAAGGATATGAAAAGTCACAGGAGAAATTCGTAATCTCAAAACACAAGGACGGGCGGGTCGCTATCGTAAAACTAGTGGCTAATCACAGGTCACAAATCTAATGGTTAATCAAAGCTTTCTTTCGCAAGGCCAGGTTGTAGGTAGTAATTATGACTTGAGGGGACTCATAAAATGAGAGTGGGTCACAAGTCATATTGAGAGGATATGTCCCAAGAGAGGATGGATTGTGAGGTCATAGAGAAAATAGGTTGCATAGATCGTTTACCTTCTTAGATGTGATCTTGTGACTAAGGAATGGTAAATCACAAATCATGATAGAAGATAGATCACATGTCACATAACTAAATACAAGGTCGCAGGAGTTGCTGGTTTCTGCAACTTTGATTCCAACATAGTGACTAGGGGAGAGGTTGCAAGGTTGCAGAAGAGACCAGGTCACAGAGGTTACTATCTTTTATAGTCGCGATTTTGCAACTATGCGACTAAGGGATCTAAGAAACTCGCAAGTTGCACAATGGGTTAATATTACTATTGGTGGATCTGTGACTTGATAGAGACTAAGATCAATGGGCAGGAGAAGAACTTAGATCTTTCATCTTTTAGGGTAGAATTTTCTAAGTTCTAAGGAAACCCTAAATAAGTAAACATGGAGTGAAACTCTAAGAATTCATTGGTAAAGGATGGTAGAGAGAGTCCAATATAAGGGTGATCAAATTCATTATTGAATGAGGACTCATGTATGGATGAAGCTTGGTTGACCCTTGCAACAATATGCCAACATTGAACTACTGATGACTTGTGTTGCATCTTATAAATCTAGACATAATGATATCTTCTTCTTTCTATGAGTTGCATCTTGATGGTGATGAATATTCTAATCTAGTTGCAGCCTTGTCAAACCCTAGAACATACAAAAACACACACAAATATCAAAACAAGATGCTCTCTACATAAATAAATAGGCATGAAGGAACAATGTTAAAATATCCATGGAAAAATGAATGAATGTAAATGCCCTAAGCCCTAGTGTTGAGGATGAAGCAGGACATGAAATATTAGATAATGTGCTTATAGAACATTTTTAGCTTCGATGGTGGGTGCATTATTAAAGGGTTTTGACCATTATGATTAACAAAGATAACCATTACGACATTGAAAAGCACAAGAGGATTCAAAATTTGGGATATGCCTAAAAATTTTGGGTGTTGTTGTAGTGACTACAATAATTGGCGAACCACTCGTAGAATCTAGCATCTCTGGGTACATCCCTATAATAGGTCAAGTCTAGTGAATTATGCAAGGAAGTATTAAACCAGGTACTATGGGTACTCCTAGGGTTAATAGACCTTTTATAGGTGTACCCTTAACATATCTCCCAGCTAAGCCCTATTAGCCATTGAAAACCAAACTATAATTTCACACACGCCAATATTTAACGATCATGTAGAGAACAAGGCAGAGAGCATATAATATGCAGAAAATTAAAATGAGTTGATGGTTTTTCCTCGCTTCCAACAACCCTTTTCATTAACCTTATGGAGCCAATCCAAGCAATCACAAACATTTCTCTGTTGCCAGCGACCTTGTTCAGTACGTCGGCAAAGTCGTCATCACCTCTCTGTGCAGGAAGCTTTTCTCAATCCTTTACCCTTTATTTAATTTAATTTAATTTATGTGCATATTGGGATAATTTATTAGGCATTTATTTCATGACGGCCAATGAGGGATGCCGACATATTTTTCTTGCAAGAGATAATGTTACTTTCTTGATAGAAACTTAAATATTTTTCTGATTTAAGTTTTCCCTCATGCCCTACTTCCACATCATATCTCCAATTTATAGGTGGATAGTAAAAACACACTAGGAAATATTTAGGACCATGCTAGATACAAGGTTAAGGTTACAGAAATAGATCATTTGAACTAATTTGAGTTCCGCACGAGTACCTGCTTATATTTTCCTTGTTAATGAGATAAACCGATACGAGACATGTTATGGATGTAGTTTCAATTACTGGTTCTAAGAGAGGCTACCCTTTGGAGCAACCACCATAGCCATAAGCAACCATTGGAATCAGGTTTGCGACATTAGGGAAAAGTGTCTTTGAGAAATATTATAGGGTTTTGTCAAGTGCACAGAGGCATATGGTGATTTCATCCTTACTTATAATATTTGCAGAGATCATGCTTAGAACCAGGCATGCGGAGACTGATGCAGTGTCATGCAACATAGAGAGGAGATGTAGTGCTAGGTCAACAACTAGGGTATGTTATGAAATAATATGAATGCATGATTTAATACAACAAGAGGGGTTATAATGTAATGTAATTCTATGTAAATAAAAGGAAGAAATCAACTAATAGTATTTAAAAGACCTGTGCAATGCATATGTAGATATTTCATGAATGTCATGTAGCAAATAAGAGTGTGGGAATATGAATGCAACCTAGAATCATAATATGGTGTAGCAAATTAAACTACCTACAATAAAGAAAACATAAGAAATCATATCTAAATTGTAAAGAAGATCTTAACAAGAAAACCTTAATTATCAAACTTGTACAAATAAACTTTAATTACCAAACCCTAACTATCCTAAACCTAAAACCTTAATTTAACAAGAGATGAGATCAGATCATGTAAAATAAAATTTCCAATGCATCCATCACAACAATTCCCAACTTGCAAAAAAAATATGTCAGTGATTAGAACAAGTATAAAGAATCATGCAAAGACAATAATAGTTACCTACGAAACATGCACAATAGCAAGAAGGTCACACCTGTTGGTAGGAAAATGTGCAAGACAGGATTGTTCAAGCCAAGTTGCAACTCTATCCTGGTAGACAAAATGATACACTTGAAAAGCCATGATCATCCACCCATGACAGGTATTCATTCATGCTTAACCCTAAATTTAGTGCAAGTGAGGCAAGATGATATCTACTTATAGAGGAATTTGCTAGATAATATTATTCAAGCCAATCAATAATTTATCATTATATTGAGGATGATCAACATGAAAACCTTCACAATTTTCCAAATATGGTCATCCATTAGGTGAAATTGAGATACCAATAGGATCTAGTGTAGAAACCCTAATTTGAGGTTGTCCAAGGATTTTGTCAAGGACATGAGGACCTGACATAACCATCAGCAAAATCTGAACTGCCCCACCATCCTGACAAATCTATGAACCCTCAAATGGAAAGTCATAAAATATCATTGGTTTTGTAAGATCAACATATGAATGCATACAATCATCACCAGGTGTTACAAGAAGATCATTAATGAATATATTATTAGTTTGGTCAAATGTTCTAGAAAATACCTACTAGTTGTTCAAAAGATCAGAAGGAGGTGAATCAATAGGATAAATCTCCTGAAAGAACTTAGTAGTGATGTTTTCTCGCTCTCAGTGGAGTGAAAGACAACACCAACTTGCACCTCATTATCACCTACACGAGATAAGGAGGAATCAAAAGGATTTAAAACAATTACCAATGTGCTTTATTCAACAAACGAATTAGGGTACAAAGAGTCTTTCATAGAAGATGATATATGATCGAGAAATGTGTCTAAAAAATGCTCGGATAAGGAGCATTCTAGGATGAGCTTCCATCTAGAAAGATGATGTTGAGAGGAGAGTGGTTTGTGGAAACACTAATTTAACCTAGCTTAGGGATCTCATGAGGATCATGAGAATCTGACATAACCATCAGCAGAAGATGAAGTGCCTCAACTTCCTGACGAGTCCTTGGGCCCTCAAAAGATTGATCATCAAATCTCAAGGCTTAGTGAGGTCAATAGGTGAACATGGATAGTTACCATCAAAAGTATTATTGAATACATTATTGATTGGATGATATTAATAAAGCCACTGATTTGATTAGAGTCGAAATCTAACTGATGAGATCCTTAATGGATTAAGAATGATGATGAATCGACCAAAGGGTTCCCTTGAACTTTTGGGGATGCAGATCATCTTCTTCACATGTAAAAGATTGCAGATGGAAAATATCATGAACAATTGAATCAATATTTTCATCATTTGAGTGTGAGGAAATGTTGTGATGCTCATGATCACAACCAATATTAGCAGGTTGAATATCTAATGAATTTGGAGGAACTACTCGTGTAGTAGACTCATCAAACAAAATAGGGACAATGGATGAAAATATTTGGATGAATGAGCATTAGCTTCAGTTAAATGAGATCCAAGGATCACATACTATACATTAATATTAGCCCAAGGTACCAAAGGATCAGCATGCGCGTTGTGCTTAACGAACTGAACTGAACACCCAACTTTACCTGATAGAAATCTTTGTGTTAGGGTCATGGACGAAGGAGACTGTAAACGATCCTTAGAAGAAGCATCACTTTCAACTAGATCTCATTCAATATTTTGATTTAACATCAAATTATTAATATTTGTGTTATCCTCTATGGATTTCATAGGACACTCAGCTTTATCCGAGACAAGAGTGGGGTGATTACAAGCTGGTGAATGAGGGAGAATAACATGAGGATATTTAGGCAAAGATTCAAGAATATGCTTAACATGTTCAAGTTGAATATTGTCAGTAGAGAAAGATGTTATTTCAACTTTATCCTTAGGTTGTCTAATTTAAACAGGATGTATGAGAGGCTCGGGAGCTGGACAACTTGATTCCTTTCCTTGCAAACACTCTTTATCATCTAAATTATTGATGAAAAAAATTTCATTAATTGATGAATCTATAGGAGGATGAAAAATTTCACAAGTAGTAATTTCCTCCTTAAAGGTGTGAGGCTTTTCCCGACTCATAGAGATTGGCACAACAATATTAAGGATAAGATTTGGCCAATTTGTATCTTTCAGATTATCATGATGATAATCAGAATTGGGATTTTCTCCATCTTGAAAGTGTTGCAGAGAAACATAAACCAAACATTGAAATTTCTTACTCAAATACATCGAGTCTACATCTCTTTCAGAATATTCACAAGAAAGATGAATAAACCTATCAGTAAAATCCTTTAATGATTCTTTAGGTTTCATTCTAAGCTTATTTATCCTTCTAAACACATCTTGAAAATCGTACCTATCAAAAGCTTGTCAAAGATTACTGATGAGTTGCTCGAACGAATGGATGGAAGTTGAGGCAACATATGGATGCATTGTTTGATGTGGCCTTCAAGTGTGAGGGTACAAAACATGCCAATAACATATTTACAATGCATTATTTTAGAGTGAGAGAAACGAAAAACTTGGAGCATGTGTCCATTAACGTTGTTGTTCGACCCTTTCCATCAAACTTCCACTGTCACAAGTGATAAACTATTTCTACGGGAACCAAGAGATTTCTGTTTTTAGAAAAACACCCTAGGATAGAGATTTGATATGAAGCCATTTATAGATATGATAATAAATAGCAAGCTCCAAGGACTCAACTTGTCATATGTCCTCCCTCTAGCACCAAATATGTTGACGGTGTTGGATGTCGCTAATAGTTAAGGGGTCTCCCTAGTGTGAAGTCCCAATTAAACCTCACATTTTTTCTGATAGGAGCCCCATCTAGTATGTGGGCCTAACTTCCACGATGAATTTTTCACAATTGGATTTTAAATGAAAATATGCCAAAGTGAGGGAAAGAATGAAATGACTGAATAATGGAATAAGGTCAACCCAAGATTGGAAAACTACATAAATAGGTACAAGAAAGTCACAACAACCAAAATAAGTATTGCATGAGTAGGATCAGTGAGTCAAAAATGCCTCAGACATACATAAATAAGAACATTCCTTAAGTTAATTTCATATGAGTTTGCAATAGGTCACTCGCATGGCATGGAATAAGTAACCATATATTCAAAAGAAAAGATACATGCAACAAATACAAATAATTCCATAAAATATTGTTGCTATGAAAGCACACATACAGTGAAAGCACCATCCAACCAATACAACCACTATGAGTAAGCATGGGAATCATTTCCATAAATGAAGAAATTCTTATTATTGTTGCTGAAAATACAAGTAAACTTCTTGAAATTCATCAAAGCCCAACATTGGAACATCGGATACTCATACAATTATCCAATACAAAGCTCTATCCTCACTACAACTCCTCTTACTAGCTACTAAGAGTTAATTGCCTCTAACTCCTAAGAAAAAATTAGTTATCTACTGTTGGTCCTAACTCAAGTGCTAAAATCCCCCCTATTACAAATGAGGCATGAGGGTGTATTTATAGAAATGAGGAGGGTGACCTTTCACCTTCTCTTGTGATCTCTCATCTACCCTCATGACTCTTGACCTTATGTATTCCTTGTGGCCACAGTTGCAATTCCTAGTCATAGTCACCCTTGTAGTCGCAATTGTAATTTCTAGCGACAGTCATAGTTTCAACTTGGCTTGGTTACATGTGATGATAATAATCTTAGTCACAAGTTTCATTTGTATATGTTAGTCATAATTCCATCAATAGGGGCTAGTCATAAATTACATCAACAGAGGCTAGTTGCATCTTCAAGTCACAGTGCTAGTCACATCTTCAAGCCATACCATTGGTCACATTTTCCTCCTCTTGGTGTTGGTCTCATTTTCAAGTCACAATATCAGATGCATCTTCAAGTCACAATGTTATTCACATATTCAAGTCACAATGTCAGTTGCATCTTCAAGTTAGAGTGTTGGTGACTAAAAGTGCGACTTGTGACCTAAGGGAGAAAGATGTTCAAGTCTAGTCACTGGTTGCAATGATAGAGGGTAGGAAATGGATGTTGGTGATGGAAATAATGATTAAGGACCAGAGAGTCATTTTCATGCTCAAAGTGTAAGTTTCTATCTTTTCTGGTAGTGGCGAAGGGTGAAGGTTTAATTCTGAGAAGCAATTTCATGTTGTGCTAGAGGTGTAGTGATTGTGAGTAAATGGCATCTTGGAGAGTGAGGGTGTAAGAGGGATATGAAAATGAAGAAGAGTAGAGAGTCTAGGTGTAAAATACGAAGGGGAAATATGTATGTAAAGCTAAGGTTTATTGAATACGAAGGGTTATGGAAGCTAAAGAGGAAGGGATATGAAGGGGCATAAGAGCAAGTCATAATCATAAAATAACATGATAGCTGGGTTGCAAATCGCAACACTAGTGGCTAGTCACAGATCGTAGATCTAGTGCCTAATTGCAACTTTCATTTGCAAGGCCAGGTCATAGGTAGTAATTGTGACTTGAGGGGACTCACAAGATGATAGTGGATCATACAGGTTGCAAGAGAGGATAGATTATGAGGTCATAGAGAAAATAGGTCACAAGATCACAAGGGCAAGTAGACAGCATAGATCGTTGACCTTCTCAGATGTGATCTTGTGATTATGCAACTAAGGGATGCTCAGTCACAAATCACAATAGGAGTTAGATCATAGGTAGCATAAATATATAGGTTGCAAGGCCGCATAAGAGACAAGGTTATAGGAGTTTTGGGTTTATGCAACTAGGATTGCGACTTAGTGACTAGGGGAGAGGTCACTAGAAAGGAGAGCTTACAAGGTTGTAGAAGTGACCAGGTCGTACATGTTACTATATTTTCTAGTCGCGATTTTGTGACTATGCGACTAAGGGATCTAAGAAAATCGCAAGTCACACAATGGGTTAATGTTACTATTGGTGGATTTGCGACTTGATAGATACTGAGATCAATGAGAAAGTGAAGAAATTAAATCTTTCAGCTTTTAGGGTATATTTTTCTAAGTTCTAAGGAAACCCTAAATAAGTAAACAAGGAGTGAAACTCTAAGAAGCCATTGGTAAAGGATGGTAGAGAGAGTCCAGTATAGGGAGGTTCAACTTCATTATTGAATGTGGACACAAGTATGGATGATTCTTGGTTGACCCCTATGACACTATGCCAACATTTAACTACAAATAACTTGTGTTGCATCTTATAAACCTTGACATAATGATATTTTCTTCTTACTATGAGTTTCGTATTAATGGTGATGAATCTTCTAATCTAGTTGCAACTTTTTACAAACCCTGGGAAACACAAAAACACACATAAATACCAAAAAAAGATATAGCTCTACATAAACAAACAGGCATGAAGGAACAATGTTACAAAATCCATGTAAAAATGAATGAATGCAAATGCACTAATCCTCAGTGTCGAGGATGAAGCAAGATAAGAAATCTCATATAACATGCCTATAAAAAAAATTGTAGCTTCCATGATGGTTGCATTATTAAATCATTTTGACCATTATGATCAATGGGGATAACCATTAAGCCCTTGAAAAGCACAGGAGGACCCAAAATTTGGGATATGCCTAAACATTTTGGGTGTTGTTGTAGCAGCTACAACAAGTTCATAAGAATTTATTAACTTTTCCTTGTGAATTATCAATTTCATGTTCCATTTTGGTCTTATTATCAACTCCACCAAATTGTGACATGAAACCTTCTTAACATTCGAAAAATTTCATAGTTCACATGGTAGAACTTACCATTCATGGATACCCTAGCTAGAGCTCGGTATTCCATTTTGGCACCCATGCTAAATTTTTTCTTAAGCTTGGGAGCTCTCTTATTATTGCCATTATATTATGTCAAAGCTACATGACTTCCTCTCAATTTATTTTTGGCCATGACTCACAAGGCTCCCACATTATTTTGTTTCAAGTGTCACTACTAAATTTCATGCCATTACTTGTCCTTTTCTTCCTAATGCCCACTTCAGTTTGTCATACATTTCTCACTACTCTTACATTCTCCTTAGTTACTTCCATATGAATTTATTTCCTCTATAACTCATACCTCTATATCCATGAAGGAAACATATTGATGAGTGCCCATATCTTGCACATATTTTCTACATTTTGCATAAGTATGTTATGTGCACTTGGGCCTAATATTTTTGACCCATGACACGCATTTCCTTCAATATATTATAGAATTATTTTATGATTTTTCTAGGCCTTAATTACATGAAAAAAAGACAAAAAAAAAATAATAATAATTGAAATATGATAAAGAGCGAGAGAATGGGGAAAGAATTACAATCGTTTTTTTATTGAATTACGACTTCTGTGATCCATATCAAGTTTTTGAGACATGTTTTTCAACGATAAGCACATCGAAATTCATTTTTGATGCATTTCAAACCAGCAAGTGTGGTTGATCTTCAGGACAAAATGAAGAACCACATTATGGCAACAAGTTAAATAGAGAGACCGATCATTCAAACAGCTAGAAAGAAACAACTACTTTTGACCAAATGAAATGGCTACAATGCACTGGACCTTAGCTACAATTGACTGGACCAAGAATTGAGGGAATGGTTGATAAATAATTAATTCATTAAATAATTAGTTAATTGTTAGATTTATTTATTTTATTTAAAACTAAATATATATCCTAAATAATTGTTAAGGGACATTATAAGTTCTTCCTTTTCAATTTAAAAGACTACAAATAAACTTATACTACTATATGAATGAAAGGGTATTAATTAAATAATCAATTAGTTAATAAATTAGTTAATTTGTTTATTAAGTTTATTTATATATATGTAAAAATATATTATATCCAATTTTTAATTTAAAAATAAATTATATAAATTTATCATGGGATAAATTAAAGTACTAATATAAGTGTTTATTTTTTTAATATGTTTATTAAATATATTTATTTTTACTTGAATATAGTTTATAATTAGGGTTAAATATAAATGTATACTAATGAATCAATCACTTAGTTAAATTGTT
Organism: Pinus tabuliformis; assembly: GCA_031772625.1. Classification (NCBI taxonomy): domain Eukaryota; kingdom Viridiplantae; phylum Streptophyta; class Pinopsida; order Pinales; family Pinaceae; genus Pinus; species Pinus tabuliformis. The sequence goes on from CM062816.1 coordinate 1,231,829,179, forward strand.
TAAAAACTTTATTTATTCAATAAGAATGTAACTAATTAAAAATTCAATGAAAGGAATATAACAAGAACCTATATTTAAAAATTAAACCTAATAAATAAACATTACGTTAAGCTATATTATCCTCTTATTACAATATAAAAATAAACTTATAAGAATATTATTATAGGAACAAATAGAAAATATTAATAAAATAGGAAAAATAGAGGTAAAGAGTACAAAAAAAACAAAAACAACAACTATAAATCAATAGAAAAGGGAACAAAAACAACCAGAAGTCGAGGGAATAAAACTAGAAAGGAAAACGAAGGAGGGTAAATGAAGGGGGGGGGGGGGGGGGGGGGGGGGGGGGGGACGGGGCTAAGAGGAAAGGGCAGGGATCCAACAATTGTTAATCTTCCAGCTGTCATCCCTATTAAGATTGCTCAGCCTCCTTTCGATTTCTATGGCTTCCCTAAACTTATGGTGATGAAAAGGAGCAATCTTGGCAATAACCTGGGCCTCCTCAATACATATGTGATTTTTAGACTTCTCCATGTGATTAGCCAAAGGCTGAATACCTAGTCCTCCCATGCATGATGTCGGTTGCGTGCTCATGAATCCTCTGATTAATAGAGCAGTTTCACCAACATAGGGGGTCCCACAAGAACAAGGAATAACATAAACACCTTTCATGTCCTTGGGGTCAATAGGGTCTTTTACAGACCTAAGGGATTTACAAATGGTGTTAAGGGGTCTAAAGGTAGAGGGAACATTATGCTTCCTAAGAAGCCTCGCGATCTTGTCAGTGGTCCCCTGGATGAAAGGGAGATGCACCCCTGAGATTCAGTCTTTAGGGTCTTTCTTAGGCTTGGGACCTCTGCTAGCTTCAAGGTAATCTTTCCCAACTTGGTGCCTACTATATCCATTATTAACAAAAACATCAAGGACGTGGTATTTCTCCTCATCAAGGTTCTTTTCATTAGATATTATCAATGCTCAAGTGGCAAGTGTGTTGAGAACACCCAACTTTTGACTAGGGAAATGATGAGAGTTGGCATGAAGATACTGCTCAGTATGAGTTTTTTTTCTGAAACACCCAGTGGGAGAAATAATCGTCATCCTTTTTTGAAATAAGAACATCAAGGAAAGGTAGGCATCCATCAACTTCCTATTACATAGTAAACTTTATGGAGAAGGATAGATCATTGAGATGTTGAAAAAACTAATCTAACTCTTCTTGGCCATGAGACCAGATGACACAAGTGTCATCCACAAACCTTTTCCAAAAATTAGATAGGATTCAAGTTGAGGCCAAAGCCATGGATTCAAAGTCTTCCATAAAAATATTAGCAACAACCGGGGATAGGGGGGAGCCCATGGCAACCCCGCATGTCTACTCATAGAATTCTCCTTCAAAGCAGAAAAAAGTAGAAGTAAGACAAATCTCTACTAAATGAGCAGTATTGGGATCAGTGAGGTGATTGATGACCTCAATAGCCTCCTTAATAGGGATGAAAGTGTAAAGGGAGACTACATCAAAACTAACAAGAATATCCTCAGGGTCAAACTTTATTCCCTTTAACTCATTGACAAACGCAGAAGAGTATTTGACGAATGAATTTGTAAGGCCAACAAGGGGTTTAAGCTTCAAGGCAAGCAATTTGGCTAGGAGGTAGGTTATCCCTCCTAAGGTGTTGACGATGGGTATTAGAGGGGGGGGATTCCTTGTGGATCTTGGGAAGACCATAGATGGGGCCACTCTCAATAAGCTTGTGGCAAAGGGTTCCCATAATGATACTAGACTTAATAGCTAGAGAAATTGTTCTAGAGATCCTTTTTAGGGGATTCTTATTAAGCTTTTTGTAGCTACCACTATTACACAAGTGATCCAACATCTTCCTACGATAATCCTCTTTGTCAAGGATAACAACAGCCCCATCTTTGTTAGCTTTAAGAACGACAATGTCATGGCTATGGCTCAAGGATCTGAGGGCATCAAATTCATCCTTGCTAGTATTGTTCCTAGGGGGCTTTGCCTTCCTAAGGATTACAACACAGTCTTGCCTTATTGTGTCTTTAATATTATTAGGTAAGCCCATAATCCCAAACTCCACATCACACATAATGTCTTCCACAGGGATTTTTCTAGGAGCAAGGGAAAAATTTAATCCCTTATTAAGGAGACTATAAACAGAAGGGGGAAAGGAAAAACTAGAAAGATTGACTACCTTATTTCTATGAGAAAGATTGTTATTATTATTATTATTTCTATTACTATTATTATTATTATTACTACTATTGCTATTGTTATTGTTATTATTATTGTTATTATTATTATTATTATTATTATTATTAGCATTATTAGCATTATTATTATTATTATTATTATTATTATTTTTATCACCACTACTACTACTACTATTATAATTATTGTTATTGTTATTATCACCCTCATTATTAATAGTATTATTGTTATTATATTCTCCATTATTACTAATATTGTTATTATTATTAACAATGTTGTATTTTATATTATATTTTTTATTAGTATTATTATTACCATATTTAAAATTTTTATTAATATTATTATTAATTATGTTATTATTATTATTATTTAATTTCATATTATTGCGTCAAGAGGTGCTCTACAAGGTAGATCTCAAGTAAAAACGTAAATGTAAACTTAAACTTATGGTGTAGATCTCAACTAAAAATGTAAACATGTATATGTAAATGCAAACATAAACATAAACTTAATGTTATTCGAAAATTTAATCAAATGAAATGACGTAAATCTCATGTAGAAAAAACATAAACATGTAAATGTAAATGTAAATAAATGTAAAATGTAAATGTAATGTGAAAAGTTAATCTAATTAATCTAATTTCGGCCCTAATAAAAAAACACAGCTATCCTAACTATATAAATAACACAAAAACAAAGTGTCCAATTCTATTTATGAGGAAGCACAGTGCGAATATTTTCGAATCTCTGCAAAGTGGGAAACGATTTCGATGTGAGAAAGAACTGCAATTTCAGTGCGAGAAGGATTTCTAGGTTTGATTTCTTCCTCCGTGCATTTTATTTCTAGGTTTGATTTCTCTCTCCGTGAACCTTTTTTATTTTTATTCAGAAAATGTGAACGCACAAAAGAAAATAATAATAAATAAATAAAAAATAAAATTGGCATGCTCTGTTCAATCCAGAAGATTGTCTTTATATTTTATGTTTTTCATAATGAGTTTTGGCTCACAATTAACATTTTGCACGGTTGTTCCTGAGGCCTACAAATTTTTTCGTTCAAAATGGAGGAATTTTTACTTTCTAATGGTGGTGTTAAATTTAGAGATTAGAGAACAATTTTGCCTCTGAAATTCCTTATTTTAACAACTGCATTCTGTTCACTGCGTTTGAGTTTCACCAAAACAAATCCTTCAATTTCTTTGTTAATAGAGCCTGTATACAATGAGATGCATATTATCTTACGATTAAAAAATATTTCACAGACCACAAAGTCCTTTGATATTGTATTACAAAATATATAAAATAAAAATATTATTGCACCGGGAGGTGCTCTACAGCCCAGTATGGGGGTAGATCTCAAGTAAAAATGTAAAAGTAAATGTAAACCTATGTTGTAGATCTCGCCCAATATGGGGTAGATCTCAAGTAAAAATGTAAACGTAAACATAAAACTATGGTGTAGATCTCACCTAAAAACATTAAAATGTAAATGTAAACATAAACATAAACTTAATGTTATTTGAAAATTTAATCTAATGAAATGGGGTAGATCTCATGTAGAAAAAACATAAACATGTAAATGTAAATGTAAATAAATGTAAAAATGTAAATGTAATGTGAAAATTTAATCTAATGAAAAGTTAATCTAATCTTGACCCTCATAAAAAAACACGGCTCTCCCTCACTATAAAAATAACACAAAAACAAACAAGGCGTCCAATTCTATTTATGAGGAAGCACAGTGCCAAAATATTTCAGGATCTGTGTGATGTGGGAAATGATTTCGGTGTGAGAAAGAACTGCGATTTTGGTATGAGAAGGATTTCTAGGTTTGATTTCTTCCTTTGTTCATTTTATTTCTAGGTTTGATTTCTTTCTTTGTGAATCTTTTTAATTTTTATTCAGAAAGAGTGATCACGAAAATTGTTTTTGGCATGTTTTGTTCAATCCAAAGGGTTGTCTTTATATTTTATGTTTTTCATAATAAATTTCGTCTCACAATAAACATTTTTCATAGTTATTCAAAATGGACAAGTTTTTACTTTCTAACTATGATGTTAAATTTAGAGATTAGAGAACAATTTTGCCTCTGAAATTCCTTATTTTAATAACTGTATTTGAGTTTCACCAAAACAAATCCTTCAATTTCTTTATTAACATAACATGTATATAATGAGCTACATATTATCTTATGATTAAAAAATATTTCATGGACCACAAATTCCTTTGATATTGCATTCAACATAAATAAATAAAAATATTATATTTACTCCATAGGTATGGTAAATAAGTAAAACCTCCTTTTATATTTATCCCATAAACCTCTTTATATTTACAAAAAATCAAAAAATATGTTTTATTTAGGTGAAGCGTATGAGACAAATACCATGGGACAAATAATTAATAATACCATGGGCCAAATACCATGTTTATAAAAGAGGTATGGTAAATAAATAAATATAAAAAAGGTATAAAGAGGTATGATAAATAAATAAAAATATATCAAATAGGATTATAAATGAATATCTAACTATATACCAAGCCTATGGGCCGAATACCATTGTAAATAAAAGAGATATGATAAATAAATAAAAATATAAATAAAACAAATGTATGGTAAATAGATAAAACCTCTTTTTATATTTACTCCATAAACCTATTTATACTTACTAACACTCAAAAAATGGTTTTATTTAGGTAAAGCCTATGGCCCAAATACCATGGGCCAAATTATTATTAATACCATGCAAAAAAACATTATTAACCCTAATATTAATATTAAAAGATTAATATTATTAATATTATTATTATTATTAAATCTAATATTCATATTAATATTATTAAATTTAATAACTTTGGATTAATATGATATTAAATTGGTTATATTATAATATATATTAATATATCATGATGTATATTAACTTTAGATATATATGGGAGGGAATAACAAAGACATAGAGTGATAGAGGCTTAGAGATAGGGGGAGTGACAAGAGAGAGAAAGAGAGAGAGAGAGAATAAGAACGAGAGACAAGACTTGAGAGAGAGGAGGAGAGTGATGGGGGAAGAGAGAGGATTGGAGGGCAGAGAGAGAGAGAGAGAGAGAGAGAGAGAGAGTAAGAATGAGAGACAAGACTTGAGAGAGAGGAGGAGAGTGATGGGGGAAGAGAGATGAATGTAGGAGACAAAGGGAGAGAGAGGAAGTACAAGAGAGCAAACTTGAGAGAGAGGATGAGAGAGGGAGGGAGAGAGGAAGAGAGAGGGAGGGAAGAATAAATACAGAGAGTGAGATGTGGAGAGAGAGAGGGAGTGATAAGGGAGATATGGAGAGAGAGTGTGTATGTTTGGGGGGTGAGATAAAGAGAGAGAGACAGAAGGGGAAGAGAGAGAGAGGGAGAGGAGGGAGGGATAGATAGATATATTGAAGAAAGAGAGTGTATGTTTTTGGGGTGATATAGAGAGACAAACAAAGATATAGATATAGATGGAAAGTGAAGGGAAGGAAGAAGAGAGATGGAGAGAGAGAGGGAAGGACATAGAGATTGATAGATATGGAGTGAGAGAGCATGTGTTTGGGGGGTTGAGATAAACAGACAAATAAGGAGAGATGGAAGGAGATATAGATATAGATTGAGGGGGGAGATAGGGAAGAATATTTATTACACTAGATGTAATGATTTCAGTTTAGATGGTGATTTCTAATCCTATTTCATTGCTTGTACTAGATGCATTGATTTTAGTGTAGATGTTGATTTGTAATGATATTTGATTTCTTGCACTAGATGCATTGATTTCAATGTAGATGGTTTCTAATCCTATTTGATTTCTTTCACTAAATGCATTGATTTCAGTGTAGATGTTGGTTTATAAACCTATTTTCTTACTTGCACTAGATGAATTTATTTGAGTGTAAATGTTGATTTCTAATATTATTTGATTGCTTGCCTTAGATGCATTGATTTCAGTGTAAATTTTGTTTTCTAATCTTATTTAATTTCTTGCATTAGATGCATTGATTTCAGTGTAGATGTTGATTTCTGATTTGATGTAATTGGATGTATAATGGTGTAATAATTTTAAAGTGATTGGATTAATATTGTGCATTGATTTCAGTGTAAGCATAAAAAATTATTGACAATGTACATTGATTTTTGTGTTATAGTAATTCAACCTATTAATATTGGAGAGAAAGAGAGACAATGTATGATGTTTACTATAATATCGCGAGATAAATATTTAAATGGTTTACATTTTAACCTGTGATTTTCATATAATTGATATGAAAAGATGACAAAAGTAATAAGGGTGACATTAAGAATAGTAGAAGAAAATAGTTTGCGATTAATCACAATGAAGTCTATTTGTAATTTACAATATTCTTATTATTCACATTTTCTATCATTTAACATTATTACATTGTCACTTTACATTCAAAAATTTTATTTCATCATTTTTCATAATTAAGCTATTCACAATATTCATCACTCAACAAATTGATGTAACTAAGAAAATTTAAAATTAAAATGACTAGATTAATCTGAGACATATTTAGCATATTTAAAATGATTATATTATTTTTTTGTAAGCTTGGTAGGACTCTCCTATTTTCATGTCCATTACACACCCCACTACGTCGAAAGGGTAGCCCAAGATTTGAACCCAACACCTCCGGTTCAGTGAGACTTCATTTCCATGGCCACTGCCACTTGAGCTACCCCATGCGTACATATTTAAAATGATTATATGAATATAACATGTGTTTACATATTTTTTATAAAATTAATCATATGTTCATTATATTTTCTTTGGTCGCACACGACTGAAACCAGCCTAGATCCATCTTAACTATGGATCTATCAAGCACCGAGAGGGATCAAATATCTCGAGGTGTAAACCTTTCCTCAAGTTTTTCACTCAAAAAAGAGGTTTACACCTTGAGATATTTGATCCCTCTCGGTGCTTGATAGACCCAGAGTTAAGATGGATCTAGGCTGGTAGTAATCACAATTACCAAAGTTCAAAGGTTCATTATTTGCAATGCTATGATACTCATAACCTAATATCCCAATCCCTAAATTAATTAACCTATTATATATGGCTTGGCATGGTAACGTAGGCTTACCTTGGTTTCTGTCCAGTAAATGAAAACCACTGGAACCCCCACACTGTAGGAAGGATCAGACTCAATGCCATTGTAGTAGGGAAGGCCCAGATTTGTTAGGGAGTAGGGAGGCCAGTCAACTAGGGATGGTGAAGGTAATTCTACAGTGCCAGATAACAAAGGGATGACAGAACCTGCAGTTGCGTCCTGAATAAAAAGGACTCTGCGGGTATGGATATCTACCAAAGGAGAAGAATGGGGCTCGAATGAACCATTCATCATGCCAATGGAACTGATATCAACCTTGGAGGCAAGAAAAGAATCTGAAGTAGGAGGGATCAAGCAGGGGTGTCTAGATCATCGTGATACATACCAAGCTCCACGTTGGGAAGCGGTGGAACTGACAGTGATCGGCTGGAGATCGAAAGTAAGAAATCTGGTGAATTAGCCTCTCCACTCAAACCCATCCGTAAACCATTAATCATAGGGCCACAATCAGTGTGAGGCCAACCATTAACCTAGGATTGAAGAGTGGAAATTTGACCAATCAATGCCTGGCTCTTAGAAGAATGACCAAAGGAGATAGAAAGATTGTTGAGCCGAGAGGATCTTTCAGACAACTTGAGAAACTTTGAAGACTACTTCTGTCTCCAAATATCTTCCATCCTCTGGGTTTTAAGAACTGAACAAGCATCGATGCTTGCCCATAGGGAAGCGAGAATTAAGCCAGAAAGTTCTAGATGTAAAAAGAGAAGAAGACAAGAATGTTGATCAAGAACTTTTCTAACCCTGCAAATCTCAGATCTCAACAAGGCTAAACTGGCCTTCAGAAAGACACGATGGTTCCTAGGAATATTAAGGCGATGATTAATCTAGGAAAAAACCAGAATGACTGAGTAATCTCTACATCTCTTAAGGAATGCCAGATCTGACTTCAACTTAGAAACTTGCAAGTGTTCGCGTTCAGAATGATGAACCTTATTCATAGTGTCCCTTCCATGTAGTGATGTAATCCCTTCCATGTAGTGATGTAATTATTGAATTAAGGCTTTTGTGATCCATATCAAGTTTTTTGGACATGTTTTTCGGTGATAATCACATCAAATTCATTTTTCGACGCGTTTCAAACCAGCAAATGTGGTTCATCATCAGGAAAGATGAAGAACCACATCATGGAAACAAGTTAAATAGAGAGAATGGTCATTCAAACAGCTAGAAGGAAACCACTACTTTTGACATTTTTTTTGTTGATAGCTATCATGATTTATGTCACCCTTAAACAAAGCACCAAGTTTTGAGTCATCCATTCAACGTGTTGGGATTTAATATAGTCTTAGGAATCCAAACTTGATTTTGAGTCTATCACTCATCTAATTTGTTACTCTTCTAGTCACTACAAAGAGTCTTTTTACGCATCCCATATTTCATACTTTTATCGATGTTTCATTTTGCATCAAATGTTCCCAAACTCACCATTATGTTGTGATTATGATCAAGTGAATTTATTGCCTATGTCAACCATTCCTCAATTTTTCCTTGACTTCCCATGTTGGTATTCTTGGTTTTTAGGTTATCTTAATATCATTAGTATTCATTTTATTTACTCATGCCAATATGGAAGGTCTCTATTGACTTCTCACTATCAAGTAATCTCTCAATGACTATTGGCATATCGCACTTAGAAAATTGACCTTTTTATAAACCATGGGCCTAAAAATGATAAAAATCCAATAATTAAAGTCCACTTTGAAGGGGAAACCTAATTTTACAATGAATACAATGTGTGAGATAATATATGATGATCCTAAGACTAGGTTTCCTTGTGATATATATAGGAGATAAAGGTTAGAACTATAACGAAAGGGTACAATGAAAGCTTTCGGCCTATATAACAAAATATAGCCATATAAATGTAATAGATACTATTTAGGGCTTAATAATAGGTTTCTGGGTTAAAATGGGGTTTTCCTAGGGATTAACATGCCCCTCTGGGGGAGGAAAGAGTGGGAGGGGTCATTTTATACCCCAATGGAAAAATAGTGTCTCAATTTGCATGGGGTTTAGGAAAAGAAACAAACAATATGGAAAAATTCCTCGCACTATGGAAAGGATTGGAGGTGAGCATAGAAAATAAACTTCCAAGACTCATAGTTTTTGGAGACTCAATGATCGTCAATCAACAAATGACAAGGGAAAGGGAATTAATAAGCTACATGTCTCCTCCTATGAATTAAAAAGTGCTTAATTTTGAACCTCAATTCAAACAACTAGAATTATACCATAGCCTTAGACATTTCAATACTAGAGTAGAGGAGTTAGAAAAAAAACAGGCTCTACCATGGAACAAGGTAGACTTTAAATGGATAATAATGTATGCATATTTTCAATTCCATTATTGATAATAAATTTTACAAAGTTTGAAAGGATGGTTAGGAGCACCTCCACTCCTTCGATTTATGTGTTGGACCATTAGTTAAATTCCATTCATTTGAATATGGACATAGTTAATCTCAATGTTGGTTTGGTTATGTGGCTTATCCTTTGGTCTTCTTTTCGCAAGGTAGCAGAGAAATTAGGACCCTATCTCCGGAGAAATTCCTTCCTTCAATCTCACAAATATTCTTGTCTTATTAAATGTGAATTCAAGTGGATGGCCCCCTCAAACATTCCAAGAAAGTGGTGTCTTCTCCATATATTTTCTCATAGGTGGGATCTGGGTTGCTTCATCTCGATTATAGAGTTAAGAAACTTGAGCAGAAGAATGGATTTATGGTAATCTTCTGACACCATCCCTTTGTTGTCATTCCTCTATCCAACTAATCTTTGGGTGATGGAGATAGATCCTCGGATGATGCTTGGCTCATCGACTGGTAATAACCTCACCTATATAATGAGTCTTTGGTTTCCTCATAGTATTGATGAGCTCTCATCTCAAGCCGGTTATGTTGTAGGATCTTCCTTTGCTTGTGAACAAAATAGTTGGGTGCTCAACTCCATTTTTTTATGGATAATTCTCTCATCCCTCCAAATAAGAATGAGGCATGTATGGTGTTAGACATATTGTTGGATGCTTCACATGCACTGCTTATCTCCATCTCAAAGCTCAAGGATATGGTTGAGAGGCAGTGAATGTCATTCCACTGTTTCTTGGAAGCCAAGATTCTTTATTATCAAGATGAAATGGAGCAGAAGGTTGATGAACTTAGAGAGGAAATTCAAGTGGTTGGTGATCATGTAGTAGTCTTAGATATAACTGAAAATGGTAATTCATTGAATATTGTGGGAGAGGAATTACCTAGCATCACTATTGGAGGGGAAAGAGTTTGTGGACTAATACGGAACAAAAATCCCAAAGTATGAAAATATTCTGAACAATATTTGGTCATTATAAATCTTATAATTGAAAATCCATGTAAGGGTTCTAGTCCCTAATATGTGTATATTAATACGTAACCCTTACCCATGGGGGCTTCACCCAATGAACCTCTGACATATCACGTGTGTTTGTGGAATAGTAAACAATACCCCTAATTTGACTACATATTGGAAAATACCTCTAAAAATCACATTATCTAACCCCCTACCATTACAAACCCAATACACCTTCCCAATTTTAAAAAAACCCTACTTTCACCAAATATTATAGGTATAGGTTTTTTCATAAACATTTTTTTATAGCCCTTTATATTTTTACATTAATTTTCAGCTCCATTTGTTGTACTTACCAATATAAAAACCATTTACCCCTATATATCCCCCAATATATTATGTCATTTATTCCTCACTATATATCCCCCAATATGAACCCACGTGGTATGATATTTATCCCCGAGTAAATCCCCTAAGCCCATTCTATTTAAACAAAAACATACCCCTACCCTTCAAACAAGTGTTGTGTTGTATTCAAAATATGACTAATTCATCTTCCCATGTTTCTTCTTCCACCAGTAAGCCCTTTCATTTGATGAGGCACTCAATAATTGCTCAATTCCTCAGCTACTTAATCCTTGTTTCCAAGAATGTTTGTTACTGTTCTAGTATGAATTTTCCTTCCTCGTCAATCTTTGGTAAAATATTTTAGAGTAGGATCTTGTCACCCAGTACCTTGTTTAAGAAAGAGACATGGAAGACCTCACGTACATGTGAAGATAGAAGTGACCCATTTTTGTAATATGTACTTCCAATACTCCACAACACCTCACACATGCCATAATTCCTTAGCATTAATTTATTGTACTTCTTTTGTTTCTTGATGGGATTTATTGATATGGTTGTAGTCTCTAAAATACCCAATCCCCCATTACAAATTTCCTTTGACCTAGATATTAATTTTCTTGTCGTTTCATCCTATTTTTTGCTATAACCAATTTTTCCCTAAATATTTTGAGAACCTTTTGTTGGTGCCCCATGTGGTCCTCCACTACTTGAGCCTTTCACATCCCTTTAAGGGTGATATTTTGAATGGATTATTATATCCATAAAGTGCCATAAATGGGGACATTTTTGATGAAGTATGAAGGAATATGTTATAGAACCATTCTTCCAAAGGAAACCACTTGATCAATTTTGTTTATCTATTAGATTCAAAGAAATTAAAACATATTCTAAACCTCTATATGAAATATCAATTTTTCCATTGGATTAAAGATATTAGGATGAGTTGTGAGCCAAATGAGTACCCAAAAAATAAAATAATTCAGTCCAAAAAATTTCAGTGAACTATTGATCTCCATCACTTACAATAATCTTTGGGATTCCATAAATCTTTTGGATTGTTTCCATGAATGTTATTGTCACTATAATGTATTTAAAATGATTAGAACGAGAGAAAAAATATACAAACATTGTCAATTGATATACCAATACCATAGTGACATTATTTCCTTTCTATTTGGGTACACTAGTTGACATGTTCTTCAATTACCTCCTCGTTATTTAGTAGATAAATGAGGAACTGCACATTTAATTATCAATTTGGTATTCAGAAGGAACTTGTTAATTTTCATGCACTATATATGTTAGTACAATAATGTTAAGTTTCAATGAGGTTGTGGTGTTCTAAGTGTGTGTTTTGAAGCAAGATGTAAGGTCTTTTACAAGTCACCGAGGGAACCAAACCACATTTACAGGAAATTAAAGGTCACACTTGAAAAATTGAAATAAAACACTTCTACCTAATGGAACTAGGAAATTAAGGTTACATGAAGTACCCAAATAAGGAGGTTTCCCTACCTCCTTAGACGAGGAAATGTTTATAAAAACAAATCACGTAAGTTAGCAACACACCATTAGCATAGAGCATAATAAGAAATGGAACAAAACCATGGTATTTGTGTTAAAAAAAAATAGAAATAAAATAACAGTATTTTCCTCCTCCCTAGCTTGAGTAGAGGAGGGTATTTAGAGTATTATAGTCTAAATTGGATGAAGAGGTCAAAGGGAAAAAATGAGAATCTTCATATTCTCAACTTTTTCCTTCTCAGTTACAATAATTCACCAAAAACTAGAAAATATTTAACAACCATTAACTCGTTGAGTTGTTGTCAGAATTGGCAGTTGGGTCAATCCTTTGTTGTGACTAGGGTTTCCTTACTAGCATCAAACTACCTCTTGTCACTTTCTTCATCAGGTGATGAAAGGGCCACCCTGTAACACATTTATGAAAGTTGTGTGGTTGAAATTTGGTTGGAGGTGCATTCTACTAGATGTCCCTTGGTTGAAACAATTATCTTCTAGTTAATTGTTAGTGTGTTGCAACATCAGGCTTAGGCATGTTACCACATTAATATTGTTTTTCTCTGTTGTGTTGTAGCAATCAGAGTTGTAGCACAATGCTTTTTCATGTTGCAAAAATGTGTTATAAATTATACTAAAACACGTTCATGTTAGCTCTTTCCCAATAGTTGTATTCAGTAGTAAGAATTGCAACATTTTCTTTTTGGTTATATTATAGTAGTGGGAGTTGCAGCAATGAGATACTTGGGGTGTTACTTCATTGCAACCTAAGAGTGTCACAACAAAACATAAGGGTAATGCAACAACTATATTTTATTGTTACTTCAAAAGTACCTTCCGAAGCCTCCCTAGAGTGGTTCTCATGGATTCTCACTAGTTAGCGTAAAGGGGAAAATTCTCTCATAAATACATAAGGATGAACATTAAAGCGACATAATTGAAAAATAATTGTAGCTTGAAAAAAATGAAACAATATGGGAAAAATAGGAGATAATGTGGTATAAAAAGGGGAAAAGCTACTCAAAAATGTGTTGGACAGGCGTTAAAAGAATGCCAATTTGCGCAATTATCACCTATATAAAAATTCATTATAACTTATTCCCAACATTGACTTGGTATGGCTAATGGTGGTAGGAGACCTAATTTCTTGATTATCTTTCCCTTATTATGTTGGAAGATCACAAATTCCACCACAAAATCTTAGTTATCATATTGATGGCCCCTGGTATTACAATAATAATTTTCAAACTCCTAAGGGTTTCAAATTTAATTATCAACACGGGGTTTGTAAAAAATTAAGAGGTGTTGGCAGTATATGTGCAATAGGAAATATATTATACTTTGGTTGATCAGATGCAACTGAAGAGAAGCTAAAATGTAAAAAAACCACTTTTTTTATCTAGGATATAGGAAATGCTCAGAAAACAAGGAACAAAAAATAGACCTAATCTAGCTTGCGAGAAAGGAAAAAAAAAAAAAAAAAAAACACCCTATCTATTTGCACAAAAGTAAATGATAATAAATAAACCTACTCTATTTTGCGGGAAAGGTCAATGAAAATAAGTAAACCTACTTTCTTCTTATTGGGAAATAAATTACAGGAAACAAACCTATGCTAACTATGAAAAATCTAAGCAAATCGTTTGAAGAGTGTTGGTGAAAAATAAAGTATATTCTATGATGCATGATAAATTAACTTGCAGTTGAAAGAAAACATTCAAATAGTAAACCCTAATTGCAGGAAAAAAAAAACGTTTTTGCTACAACTACCAGGGTAAAGTTTATAAGGGGTATCTAAACTTCTAATCTCCATTTCCAAGGTGTAAGGAGCATTTTAACGTGCTAAGGAATAATATACAAACTTCATGTACAAATATGGAGGCGTTCTAAGGCAATCTATGTGTTGCTACAAGATGCCCCTTTTTTTCTACAAGAAATAACCAAGAGTTGTTTTATGAGGTCTAAATGTGGTCTGATGGGTGAAGAAGGTGAAGGAGGGTTGTAGAAGGGTAAATGAATCTTTCCCAATCCCAGGTACCTCCAATGGATCAGTTCATGTGTTGGAATAAAAAAATATGGAGTTTCTTGTAGCTCATCTAGGTAGAAATAAGTGTGTTGGTAGTTTAGAGAAATGTGTAACACTGGGTGAGAAGATGATGTTTTAAGTAAACCAAATATATCAAAAAATACTAACTATACCTGTGAATTAATAACAACTAACTGAGAAAAATGCATGGTTTAATAGTAAAAGCAAAGTGCATGAATGACTGATAAATTACTAATTGTAAGAAATAAAACAACAATAGAATGGATGAGTTAAACTTTAAATGAAGAACACCATTGCATGAAAACAACTATTTTTTAGTCTATCAGAGCAAGATACATAAACAAACTTAGAGAGAAGCTTATTCATAAAAAATATTTTTTAGAGATGAGATTTGCAGAAAAACACAACTAAACTAAATGCATGGAAAGTAAAGGTACAAGAAGGGGTTTCAACACCTAGGTTTGGCCCTAACCCAAGGAGGATTAGGTCCATTAAAGGAAAACCAGACTAGAGAGCAAAGAATGATTTTCATTAATCAACAAATTTTCTCATACATAAAACATGACAAAACTGAAATAACAGGCGAAAGTCTTTCTATACTAGTGCGTATATTCTCCAAACTTTCAAATCTCTAATGGGCTAATAAGGCCTCTTATTTATAAAAAAAAAATCTTGAGGGGCACACTTGTTGAAGAGAGGACTACTTCCATCCAAAATTCCTATAAAGCAGGATATTATCCCCTCATCACTTTGCAACTACATGGAAGCAATAATGTCCTTGATCCAACCAAGTTTTGATTATACTATAGTAGGGGAAAAGCCCCATATTCTTCTCTTGCTAGACTTTTGTGTGATCTACAAAAGAAACCTCATTATCATGCACAATAAATGCTTTAGGCACACAAGATATGGAAATCATCTCTTAATCCACCTAAGAACATAATAAAGTTTAAAAAGTCATTATTAAGTGCAAAAAGAAAGGTTAAATATGCCTAAGGATGGTTATATGGGCCTTAAGTTGTACCTATTTGAGAGACCCATCATATCCCCCTATTGAAACTATTTTTCATCCTCTGAACATCCTATTCATCTTGCTACTTTTCATTAATTATCATGATGACTTGGATGACATCCTAAGCTAGTTAAGATGTGGTAGCTCCTTCTAGATGGAACCTTGCATTCTCCTCAATATTTTTTCCATTCCATGTTTTCCTCTTTCTAATCGTGATGCTCTTGTAGGTCTAGTAGTAAAGGAAGTATGAACTTGAGCCCAATCCATTGGAATCCAAACTCTAGATGATTCTTCTATATAGAGGGGTTTTTTCCAATGCATTCCTCAACCTCTCAGGTGACTGGTATTCTCTTATTCTTAAACTATGCCATAATGTATGTCATCTTCTTGGCATTCCTGTAGGATTTTCTCACCCAATAATCTAAATGTATCTTCAAACTGAAGGATTTTCTATGCTTGCCTTCATTTATAAATTGTTTCCATGTTAGGATTTTCATCTATGAGCCTCCAATTGGAAATGATGAATTTTGGGGTTGGTAGTTCCATAGTGGTTCATCTACCTCCTTGGATAGTATTCTCTTGATCTCCTTTGCCCTGATTTCTTCATGTTTAAGTCATGAATCTAGAGACATTAACTATACATCACCCAATTGAGAATTTGAATCTCAAATAATCATGTTTGTAATTACTAAAGCCTGCATGTAAAATTCTTCAATTTTGGCTCTATCCTTGATGCCACATTAGAGACTAAAATCAATGAATTTTCTTACATATTGTAGGGGAAGGGAATAATTTTGTGCTAATGTCATAATCTGAAACTGATACCACTAATCCTTTAAAAATAGAGAATAAGTTTTTGAAGGGTGTATGCAATGTATAGCCTCCATGGAGAGAATTGCAATGGTGACAATTTGGTATTCTTTCTCCTGCAATAGATTTTGTGTTTGTTTCAGTTGGGCTTTCAGTTTCTTGTTATCCTTTTCTAGATGATTTGTTATGTTTGCTTCATGGAACCTGGAGTTGGCCATCTCTTCTCCCATCTTCTTCATCTTTTCCTCCATAATGCTAACATCCTCAACCCCTTTGGACTTTGCAATTTTCATCCATCCATAAGTTCCACCTCTTTCTTCCTCTAGTTCAAAGAATAATATTGGTGCAAGGGGGATAGGAATCAATTTCTCTGCATCAATCCAAACACAATAATATTTGAGTTTTGGCCAAGGATTTGGTTCCTGTAGCTTTGTATTATGCCCTCATGGTTCTATAGTCTTTCTTATAGCTCATCATTCAGTTCTTGTGGTACTATGGTTTGTTCTAGGAGCATTGTATCATGAGTGCTCAGCCCTTTTGGCTAAGCTTGTAGTATGTTTCCCTTGAGAGATTTGGAGGTCATCTCAGATTATTGTTCTTCTTCCGTCTTAGGTTCTTCCTCCTAATGGCTAATTCACACCTCAACGGTAATTGGAGTGGGAGATGGTGGTTGAGGTTTTTGTTAGTTTATTCTATTCCTCTTCCTTATTCTCAAGAAAAAAGGGGCTTCCCTTGGTTTCCTCACTCTCGAATTCATTGGGGTACTCAAGGTTGCTAAGGTATCAACAATGTATTCTTCTAATTTTTAGTCTATAGTTCTCTCAAGTTTTCCCCCATTTGATATTCCTTGCTGGCCTAGATGATCTCTCAATAGCCTCTTAGGGAATTTGAGTATCTGATTCTATCAAATTAAGCTTATCCAACACTTCCTCAAGCATTTTTTCCTATGACTATGCTTCAAATTATGTCTTTGTTTGTATTTCTGCTTCTTTTTCTATCTTTTATTCTGATTCTTCTTTTGATTACTCCCCTTCAATCTCAACTTCTTCTTCTTATTCTTATTCTTTTGTTCCAATTTCTTCTTTTTCTTCTACCACCTGTAGCTTCAATTGAGTTTGAACTTGGGTCTCCAAAAAGGCTTCCCTGTCCATGTGGATGAAATCAATCTAAGAGATAGGTTTTTGTAGGCTTTCCAAGGAATCTAGGACTATCAATATAGTAAACCCATGGTGAGCTAGATAATGATGTTTTCCCGTTTCACCCTTATGCTCATTTATTTTATAGACTGAAGGGGGGAATGAGGAACGCAGAGTCTCTCTTACACAAGTAGATATAATTGAAATATGAGTTCGTAAAGTAATATAAACTAATAGGCATATACAATTTTGAGCTTTCCCTCACATGAAATATATTTGAGGATATGATAGGCCACCTCACCTTAGGGGTATGATAGGCTTTCTCTCCTCACTTCCTTTTTTTCCTCTATAGGTTGCGCATTGTGAAGGAAGAAAATTTTCTTGGCTATAGTAGCCTCAAACCTCTCTTCTTTGTTCCATTTGAACCCCCCAGGGCGTGTGGTGATTGTACAAGTAATTTCTTCAATTAGATAGATGATGAAGCCTCTAGCCATAATAATATCCTCATTCCCTTCTGGTTTTTGGAGATTTGAGGCAAACTCTTGAGCAATTTCATCATCAAAAATGTTTCTAACCTCAGGTTTTTTATGGATCCTGGAGGGATCTATAGGCTCTCTTCTGTTAAAGTTCCCTCCATGGCTTAATATAGTTCTAACATAATAGAGAAATGGATTTATCTTTTATTTGAACTATAAGATCCTAGGGTTTCTTGTACAATGGAGAATGTTGTAGCAGAGAAAAGTTGATAGGTTCTTTTTCAAGGTTGAGGAAAGTAAAATTACAACATGCACCCCTTCCTTATTAAAAACACCATATCCTTAAGCAAATTCTCATCCAATTCAACTATTGTTCTTACTAAAATTCAAATTCTAAAATTCTAGAGTGCATTCGTTCTGATAATGGAGGAATTTTCTTGAATACTTATGCCAAATTTTGGCGAGGATAAATGTCTTACATTTATTCTAACGATTTCCTTTATTTCTCGAGGCTTGATGGCTATTATGGGCAGAATTAGACTTCTTGTCACACTCAATAAACTTCCTGTAGTAATCCTCTATAGATTCATGTAGCTTCCTGTAATAGCATGTTTTGGAAATGTTTTGGTTGGGTTGACCTCCTGTAGCACCAGCGGGGCCTCCTTAGTGTTTAAAATAGACTTGAATGAAAAGTAGAATCATAGGGGCCCAACTTAGGTGGTAATGTATTGATGTTATGGGCTCATCGTGATATGTGAACTAGCCCCCTCCTACCACATCATGCTCCACGTTCCACAATGATTAAGAAACATTGACCCACCCTCTTAAGTTATTTCCTTTTTTGTCTCATCCTCCTTTCATGCATGAGGGTGTCCTTTGGCGGAAGCTAAAGTTGACTTCCAGATATGGTCAAGGATACTCTAACCAAATTTGGCTTACAAAACCTTGTCCTTCTAACACTTCCAATGTTTCTTCAAGTTAGAATAAGTTCGAAGGGGAGGTTACCAGAGTTGCATACATGGCCTTACATTTTTCTTTTCCTTACAGGTGTTATGGATGTTGTTGATGTAATTGTTGAGGTTGTCTTTAATTATATCGAAGTATTGAATGTTGTTGCTAACTTTGATAACCTGTTGGAGATTCTAATGCTGCTACTACTACTTCTGAAGATCTTCTAGAATATTTTCATTATTGTTGTTATTGCTCCAAATATCTCTGGTTCAAATGGTGGAAATATCGTTGTTATAGGTGGTTGAATGTTGTTGTTGTAGGTGATTGAAGATCCTGTAGCATCCTATAGGAGATTGTATAGTTTCTTAGGCCTGATTTCTTTTTCCTATGAATATGGTGGAATTCATGGATCTTCTTATCCATAATGAAAACTTGGGCTTGTAGGGTTTCTGAAGACCGCTACAAGATTATGTATTTTCCTATAGTAGCCAAAGAAGAACCTCAAAGTCATAATTTATTCTTGCTAGAGCCTTAATAAAATTTTCATAATCTAGGAGGAAGCTACTTGTGGTGATGGAGATGCATTTTATGCTTATGATTGGTGGGAAAGAGTGGAAATATTTGATTGTTATCCTTAAACAATGAAATAGTGGAGGGAAAAATGGAAATTGGTAGGTGAAGATAGGATGTATGGGTGTCAGGGCCTCCTAGGTACCTTCATCTTTGTTTTCAGGTGAAAAAAAATCATCCCTACACCCTTTGTATTCACTCTGTGGTATCCTCTAGAAATACGAGATCTTTCATGTAACAATTCAGGATAGTGAATGAAATGAATCCAAGAGAAAAGGTAATGATGGAGGAAACTATTTAATGGTGTGGGAATGAAATAAAAGGATGTGGAGAAGCTTCCTAGATATTCTAAAGGTAAATGCCATTAATTGCAGGATAATATGTTAGTTTTGTTGTTGGATTTCTGTTATACCTCCAAAACTATCAAAATAGATAAAATAGATAAAAGTTTTTTGTTTCTTCATCTTTTCTTTTTTATCTTGTTTTTATTATTTTTTATTTTATTATTATGAGGCCCACTCACTACCTCAAGGAGGTTTTCCGCCTTGTGGGTCTATGTTAGGTGCCTCAAGGGAGGTTTTAACCTCGGGATCTCCTATTTTTGTTTTTTTTCTCTTAAGGCTGATTCACATCCTTAGAGACGTTTTTAGTTGATGACCTTTCCTAAGGTGCCTCCAAGGAGGTTTTCGCCTCGACTTTTCTCTTTTTCTTTTTCTTTTTCTTTTTTTTTTTGCCTTGTTTTTTATCAGGGTTGAATGGATTGGAAGCTCCAATGCTCTCAATCACGTTCATTTCTCTCTTTATTGAATTAGAAAATTAATCCCTTGAGAGAGGCTTCCCATAAAACTTCAATTTTTCATCATTCCTTAGAATTGGGATTTGTTCTTCATTGTTTGTCCTAATCTAAACTAAGCCATTATCATGAATTTTTCTGTAAGATAAGGTCCTAACCATTTGGTTATGATTTTTCCCTTGAAATATTTGAACCTAGAATCATACAAGAGGGCCTAATCACCGTTTTCGAAGGTTGTAGCCTTAATGTGCTTATCATGCCAAACTTTCCTTTATAGTTAAACTACTTAAGTGTGCATTAGAGATTACAAATTTAGTTCATCAAGTGCATTTAGTTGTTGTAGTCTCTCTTCCTGAGCTTTTGTGATGTTCATTTCAATTTGTGTTGGCATTATTAGTGTATTGTACTCAAGTTCAATGGACAGTATGACCTCCTTTCCATAGACCAACTCAAAGGGGGTCAACCTAGTGGTGGTCTTACAAGTAGTGTTGTAGGCCCAAGTGGCCTCAACAAGCCTTTATGTGCAATATTTATTATTGTTACTAACCACCTTAGTCAAAATCATTTCTAGTGCCCTATCAGTCACCTCCTCTTGCCCATTTTCTTAAGGGTGATATGGGGTTGATTTTCTATGTTTGATATGATGCTACCTCATTATCCCATCTATAAGATTAGAAGTGAATTAAGAACCTTGGTTTGTAACTAGTTCCCTTGGGAAGACAAATTTGTAAAAAATGTTTTCCCCTAAGAAATTTGCTACTTTTTGTTCTATTGTTTCCTTGACTACCTTCACCTAAACTCACTTGGTCCAATAATTTTTCCACACAATGATGTACTTCTTATGTCTGGATGGAGGGTCAATATGGCTAATTCAGTCCATGCCCCACTTCTCAAACGGTTCAAAATTCACTTGAGGTTAATCTCGTCCCTCTGAGTAGGTTTCCCCATTCTCAAAAACTCATCAAATTGTGCAGTATATCTCTTGGCATCTTGATGAAGAGTAGGCCAATAGTATCCTGCCTGAAGAATATTGTAGGTTGTCTTCTTAGTAGAAAAATGGCCCCCACAAGGTCCTCATGACAGGATGAGAGGATGTTATAAACCACATCTTCCCTTACACATCTCCCTAGAATTTGATGAGGCCCTAACCCAAAACGGTTACCCCCAATCCAAGCATAAGGAGCCCCTTTCCTAACAATTTTTCTCTTTTATTTTGAACACAAGTTAGGGGGAGACTAGACAACAACTAAAATGTCTGCTATATTATCAAAACAAGGAGAAAATAATGATATGGAAAAGTGGTGTTCATTGAGAAGTTGGTCATCTACCATCTTGTTGTAGTAGCTACAACACCCTCCAAAATTTTGTCTTACATACAAACTTCAGAGCCTTCCTTGGTTTTTCCTTTGATGGTTTCAAACGCTCGAGATCACCCCATGAGCTCTTGTAAAGTCTTTTCACCCTTTTTCTTATTTGATCAATGGTCATCTTTTGGCACATTGATTACTTTGTCATGCTTGCAATCTTTTTTTGGTAAGTTTGGAGGTTTGTCTTTATGCATATGGGTTGTCTTTGCTATGTAAACATTCGTCGTACTCACACACAAAGTTGTAAGCATTGTCGCACAAGTGTCGTCACAGTCATCCAAAGGTCTATCTCAACTATCACGCTTGTCTCTTTTAGCTTTAAGACAGTATCACCGAGGGTATGCTTTTTCTTGTTATAATGGTGGTCTGTGTTGTCTCATTGTCAAAGTATGCTAATTGTATGATCACAATGTCATGTAAGCACAAGTTCACTTGATTTCAACACTTAGCCATTTTCCTGAAAATCTATCTGACCGATCAACCCTCTTCCACCAGATGTCAACTAAGTTGTATTGCACATTCTCAGCCCTCAATGAACTTGCTCTACTACCCAGAATTGCGCAGTGCTTGAGGATTTCCTCCAGGTCAATTACATTGTTCAATCCCTGAGGTGAGCAACCTATTTGCCTCCCAGAACTGCGTAGAAATTGCGTTCATGTCCAAACTGAAGTGCACATTTCTCAAGCAGAGTCATCAAGCCTCCCTCTGGTCTGATGGAACTCTACACTACACTTATACCTAGGTCTGCAGTACTCTCCAGAACTACGCAGTCATGTCTAGTAGACCCCCTGCTACGGGTCTTGCAATGTTCTCCAAAACTGCATAGTCTTGTCTAGCAGGCCCTCTGCTTCCTGTCTTGCATTATTCTCTAAAACCGCATAGTCATGTTTAGTAGGCCCTCTGCTCCCTATCCTGCACTATTCTCCAAAACTACGTAGTCATGCTTAGTAGGTCCCCTACAGGTCTGTCTTGCCTTACCTCCTGAAACTTCACAAAAGTTCCCCTCAGGGTCCCACCTTGCAACTACCACTGGTGTCCTATTCTGCCTCCAAGTGATCAATATACATTTTTTCCCAACAGTGTAGGTTATCCTCCGGGAGTTCCTCATTCCATCCTGAGTTGTGCTATGCGTTGTCTCAGTGAGTTTTCATCCCTCCCTATCACCCAGAACATGAGAACAATGCATCATTCTAGACTAGGAGGTTTTGGATTTGATGTCGTCCTGTCATGAGTGAATTGAAAGAACAGGTACCCTAATAGATCATGGCAAGATGATGAAATGGATGAAGAAGGAGGGCACATTCTAGAAGACTTTCTTACAGCCGGACGGATGTACCAAGCACATCAAGAAACAAGTGAAAGGAACATATGCATTGAACCATCATGCAAATCCAAGACCATAAAAGACCCCACAACACTATCCCGTGCAGAGGAGAAGACAAAGCACACCAAGAGTACATCCATCACTCAACAACGCAACATCTTGACACAGACACCATAGTTAGCCAATACATGTCAGCAGTTTCATGTTGAGTTGTGGCATTAGCTATCTTGGCCACATCACCACTATGGGCCATATATGTTGTAACTCAATGTAATGTAAAGTGACTTCCAATGGACGCACATAAGAAGTAGAAGAGTCATGGTAGTTGAAAAGTCATTGGAACTAGAATGACCATGAGGGTAGTCCAAGAGTCACAAGGGTCAAGCATCACCCTTGGCTATATATACCCCTCCCGTTGTATGAGCAAGGATTTTTCACCTTGGCTCCTCCCACATAGCCTTGAGATTTTGTAGTCTTTTCTTTAAGGAGCGAGGAGTGGCTTCAATGTCCCACTATTGGGACTAGTGATGTATGGTGTACAGATGTGTCTTGGGAATTTTACCTAATTCAAAAGCTTGTTAAGGCCAACACATTTTCATGCATGTTTTGTAGAATTTTGTAATACTACTCTTTAAACATTTGTAATGCATGTTTTCTTAACTTGTATTAAGGTAGTTGAACTACTTTGGTTATTTTAGTACTTACATTGTTGAAGATGTGCTATATTGTTTATCACTGTTGTCTCATCCCTATGGACTACTCCATGGGATACTAGAAAAACCACCTTTGTCTATTTCCTATCACCATTGTCACTACTCTGCAGGGTACTCAACAAACCATCTTCGTTTATAGTTATAATGACCATCACATCCATGTGGACTACTTCGATGTGTGGTGTAAGTGTTGTCCCCTTTACTCCAGTTTTAGAAATTGTCACATCTGTTGTGGACTATTTTGTTGTGTGTTGGATAGACCTTTTTGTTTCATGTGTGTCTCTTCCTGGGTGGTACTACTACCTTTCATTGATATTCTCACTTTACTCTCCCCCTCTATAGTAAGAAAAACTCAACACAGTTACATTACGCACTCACCAGGCACATGTACCTTGTTGTTTAAAGATACCAGTGTAACACTCTCATGTGCTAACAACTAGAGCCAAGGTAGATCTCTAAGTAAATGGTAATCAGGCCTTCATACCAGATGGGTATCCTACACCAAATGGTGTGAGGTCTAGTTGAGACTTCACATCAGGGAGATACCCTTGATTGACGTATTTCTAGCATCGTCAACAAAATGGCGCTGGAATGAGGGCCATACGATAGGTTGTGCCCATAGAGTCTGGTTGAATCTCGTATTTAAAATGGTTCTTGAAATCATAATCTCATGATGTTTTTTGAAAGAGATTTATTGTAATGTCCTTCGAAACTCATTCATGACCGGTCTGAACTTTAGTTCGATGGTGAGAGTGAATCAACTTTTCGTGAACATTTCTTTCAAGTTATCTGTCTTTGTTTGTGTAATAGAGTAGACTCTAAAGTTGTCATGGCTAGATTACTCACTCTCACATCAGAAGGTCATTTTAAGAAATGGTGTCATACATTACCTGTTGCTTCTATCCATTCGATCGCTTAGCTTGCCAATATGTTGTGTAAATCTTTCGATAAGTACAACCACCAAGATGTCTATAAAAGAATCTGTCACTTAAGAATGAAGCATGATGAATCAGTTGAGGACTTTGTTGATTGGTTTCTTCACCTCTCTTGTGAAATTCCTCAAAAAAAATTGAACAGAGATTTCTTTGGACAAGAGTTTAAACGCCTGGTTCATGTTTCCCAATATGGTGAACCTCCTTATTTCCCTTCTTCCCCAACTCTTGTAGATCATGAGGCACCCCAGACTGAAGAGGAGGAGCCCAACACCCCATTTTTTACTTGTCCTCCTCCTTTTCCATTCCTGATGTGGGTGCTCCCTTACAGTGATTGTAAAGCTGAGAAATTTGCATAGCATGTCCAGAGACCATCTTCTCATTTGTCTCCTGCTTCTATGGAAGAAGTTTTGGAATGGCTTATGAAGCCTATAGAGAAGACTCACTCCTCCATTCCGAAAGAGAGCTTCAGTGTTCATAACTTAGGTCTCAAATTTGATCTTCATCTCTTCCATCCTCCATCATCAAAAAGCCAAGACCCCTTGTACCATGACTCACTTGACCAATCCACTTCACCAGCCAGTTATTTGCATTCTCTTGATTCTCAAGTTGTTGGCTCAAATTGTGATCAAGCACAACTCAGTCACATTACACATGAAAAGGAGTAGAAAGGTGAGGAACTATCAATATTCCCTCTTTGATTCAAAATTATGCGCATAAAAACAATGAGCTTCCATTCTTGAAAGATTCTCAAACTACTAATCTCGATGGAACATCCTGAACAACTAATTCTTTTGATCAAACCCCAGTATTAGGCAGTCATCACTCCCATGCTTACATATGTCGTGACGAATGCCCAAACACATCATGTGATCTTTTTTTTTCTCATGAAGACTCTGACTTAGATCAAGAATGTGCTTCGGTGGAAGAAGATGTTCATATAAAAACTTCCTCCTCACCTCACTTGCCCATGTGTCCTACCACTCATAACGCATCCACATGTGTTAGAGATACTCCACGTTCTCTTGTTTCTTCATCTGATTATTTATCCCCTAAATTTACACAAGGCAGTGAGGTTTTCCATGATGAATTTGAAAATAGTCTAATCACAGAGTGTTCTTCCCATTCCCTGCCATCTCTTATTTTACATGAAGACAACTCTTCAAACCAGCTTGTTGAAGCTAAAATATCTAGTGAAACCCGTGATAGAGATCGATGCCATCTGAAGATAAATTTTGAAATCAACAACAATAACCACACTCAAGCCATGCACGATCTAGTTCACACTTCAAAATGTGTTTTTGTAATTCTGGAACGTTTCGGGACCTGCCAGGGAGTCGAGGCACTTCAACGTCCATTGATGGTTATGTCAGGACCTCGCAACTCTAGTAAGCCCCCCGAACCTAATCATGTACGGTTTCTCATGCAAAATCCATCTATCAGCATGGTTTCATTGAGTGTGGATCCCTGCATGAAAAAGTGTGTGGTATTTCGGGAGTGATCTTTCAAATTTTCAAAAATTTTCTTATGATTGAATCCATTTTTATAGTGCATCCATCTTCATGCAAATCTCTCAATTCAAACTCGGGTTGGGAATGTTCATCTATCATGAAATCATGGGATTGTAAGGTTGATCATCTCAAAGACTCTCCTTGCCCGCACTCATAATTATCGAATTCACCCCTTCATGGTCAGCTCCTTGGCCTTCTTGCGAACCTTGCATTGCAAATATGTCCATCATATCTAGCTCACAACGAACTTGGTTCCATTATTCAGAGCATTTGCAAGATTTTTCAAATGGATTTTTCTTTGTTCATTTCAAAATAGGAATCTGACGTTTCAACCAGCTCATTTAATCATTCCTCTATATTTGGTGATTTTCATTCATCTTATCATTTTCCCAACAGCACATCCAATGACAATTACTTCATACACTCTAATCTTCATTGTTTAGCATCTTTGTCCTTAGATTTTTGTCAAGCAGGTGGGCACTTCAGCCTACACTGATGGCAGGTCCTCACTGTCTTAGCATGACCGTTGAGAATAATCAAATTTATTTTTCCTATGAGATTCACATCGTGATCTTGTCTACCAAATCAAAAATCCATCTTTTTAAAGATCATGAGGCTTTCCAAATATCCATTACAAATTTTATGATCCAATTGGTGAATGGCTGGAAAAATCTTACAGACAACAAGTTTCAATTAGTCCTCACACATGCCAAGAATCTCAGTACAGATGAGGACGCACTCACAAGAGGTTTCCAAGGTTTGTTGAATAAAGGTATTGATCGAAAAGGTAAGCATATGTATTGGGCGAAAGTAGTAGTTGTGACACGTCTTTCTACCGACATGAAAGACCTTCTTTTCCATGTGCAACTTGTTGAAGTTTTTGTATTTTATGTTGCACTCTACATTTTCTTTGTTTTAAACAATTGTGTCTTCAAGGATGCAGGTCGAGAGTGACTTCGGTGGCTCCACTCAAAATTTCATTTCACGTAAACCCAACCATTTAGATATTAGGATAGGAGTAGGTTTAGCTACATATTAGTTTTCCCTTCCTTCCACTCATCTTTCACTCATAGTTTGACATGGTTTTCTTATTTTTATTTTACATCATGTTTGCTTTAGTAATTTTGATTTCTTGTCTTCTAGTTTTCTTTCCATTTTGTGTGCACCTTTACTCTCATCTTGTTTTTCCTTTCGTGTTGAGTTTTCTATTTTTTTGCACTACGTGAATAAGTGTTGTGCCTGCATTATGTTCTAGTTTCTAAATGGTATGTGGCTAAAGTTCAAAGAGTCTTGTGACACTGCAGTGATTTTCCATTCTTATGTACGTCTTATTTGTGCTTGGATGTAACGTCTAGCCGATGAATTATTCACAGAAAATACGATCCATCCGTAAGGAAATTTTTGGTCAAACCATGAACCCATGTCTAGTCTAGGAAACCTCATGCCTATACTTAGTTTTCTGCTCTGGTGTGTTCAAGCTTATCTAACTAGTAGAAATGGAGAAGGGAAAAATCTAAAAGAGATAACCTGAATCAAATGTCTGTATATGCTTCTCTAAAGGAGCAACCTCTCCTACTCTCAATAAGTTGGGATCCCTCTTCCACCCCAAAAATAAATAAGTTCCTATGCATAGATTGTTTTTTAAAAAATAACAAAGGCGAAAGAAGAGAAAGGAAAGGCTTCTTGCATAGAGAGGTGAAGCAGGAAACTCAACGGGGTATTGTCTAGGTTCGCCAGCAGTGGAGCAATGCTTATGTTCCTGCATGACTCCATCGAGGTACTGTCAAGGCCTGCTGGTAGCGGATCAACAACAAAGATGAAAAACTATACTTTGAAAATATTAAGCTCGCGAGCCAAATTACCTTTCCCAATTTGAAACATTGTGATCTGGCTGAATTTTGTGTTGTGTTCAACTGAGTCGGTACAAGGTGAATCGTGTCTATCCACGGGGTAAGTGGGGAAGCTGAAGTGATCCACACAATGAATCAATACTCCCCAAAAGGCCAAGGCCCTACACTGTAAATGAACCAAAACAGAGAAGCTGGTATTCAACCAGTGTGTCGCCAAGTGTTGTAGCGGCTTCAACACCCTCTAAAATTTTGGCTTACATCCAAATTTCAGATCCTTGGTTTTTCCTTTGATGGTTGCAAACACTCGAACTCACCCCATGAGCTCTTGTTAATTATTTTCACCCTTTTTCTTTTTTGACCAATGGTCATCTTTTGGCATATTGATTTCTTTGTCATGCTTGTGATCTTGCTCGGGTGAGTTTGAAGGTTTGTCTTTGTGTGTTTGGGTTTTCTTCGCTATGTAAACATCTGTCGTACTCACACACAAATTTGTAAGCATTGTCGCACAAGTGTCATCATGGTCGTCTGAAGGTCTATCTCAAGTGTCGCATTTGTCACTTTTAGCTCTAAGATAGTCTCACTGAGGGCATGTTTTGTCGTGTTGTACTGGTGGTCTGTGTTTTCTCGTCGTCGAAGTATGCTAAGTGTATGCTCACAATGTGAAGTCTCCACAAGTTCACTTGCTTTCAACACTTAGCCATTTTCCTAAAAATATGTCCGACTGGACAACCCTTTTCCATCGAATCCTGACTGAGTTTCACTGTGCAGTCTCAACCCTCGGTGACGTTGATCTGCTTCCCAAAACTACACATTCCTTAAGGTTTTCCTCCAGGTCAGTTGCACTATGAAATCCCAGAGGTGAGCATCCTGTCTGCCTCCCAGAACTGCACAGAAATTGCCTTCATGTCCAAAATGAAGTGGGCATTTCTCAAGCATAGTCATCAAGCCTCATTAGAACCCTACACTACATTGAGACCTAGGTCTCAAGCATAGTCATCAAGCCTCATCAAAACCCTACACTACATTGAGACCTAGGTCTACACTATTTCCCAATACTGCGTAGTCATGTCTAGCAGGTCCCTTACTGCCTATCCTCCACTATTCTTCAAAACTACGCAGTCGTGTCTAGCAGACCCTCTACTACTTATCTTGTGATGTTCTCCAAAGCTACGTAGTCATGTCTACAAAGCCATCTACTACATGTCCTACATTTTTCTCCAAAACCTCACAGTCATGCTTAGCAGGTCCCCTGTAGCCCTGTCTTGCCTTCCCTCTAGGAACTACACAGAAGTTCCCCTCAGGGTCCTACCTTGCAGCTTCCACTGGTGTCCTTCACTGCACAATTCTTCCTCCCAATGGTCACTACACAGTTTTTCCCCAATGTGTAG
This sequence comes from Pinus tabuliformis, assembly GCA_031772625.1. Taxonomy (NCBI): domain Eukaryota; kingdom Viridiplantae; phylum Streptophyta; class Pinopsida; order Pinales; family Pinaceae; genus Pinus; species Pinus tabuliformis. The sequence continues at coordinate 1,231,858,618 of CM062816.1, forward strand.
GTTGTCCTCCTGGAGTTCCTCATTCCATCCTGAGTTGCACTCTGTGATGTCTCATTGAATTGTCCTCCCAATGGTCACTGCGTAGTTTTTCCCCAAAGTGTAGGTTGTCCTCATGGAGTTCCTCATTGCATCCTAAGTTGTGCTCTGTGATGTCTCCTTGAGTTGTCCTCCCTCTCTTTCACTGGGAACACAATAACAATGCATCATGTTAGACTAGGAGGTTTTTCATTTGATGTCGTCCTGTCATGACTAAATTGCAGGGATAAGTACACTGATACATCATCCCAAGGCGATGAATAGGATAAAGAAGGAATGCACATGCTAGAATAATTGCTTGCATATGGACAAACGTACCAAGCACATCAAGCAACAAGCGAAAGAAATATATGCATTCAACCATCATGCAAGACCAATACCATCGAAGACCCTACAACACTATGCCATGCGGAGGAGGAGACAAAGCACACCAAGAGTAAATCCATTACTCAGCAGTGCAGGAGCTTGACACAGAAACCACAATCAGCTAGTACATGTCAAAAGTGTCATGTCAAGTTGTTTCATGAGTTTTATTGGCCACATCACCACTATGGGCCATGTCTGTTGTAACTCAATGTAATGTAAAGTGAAGTCTAATGGACGCACACAAGAATTTGAAGAGTCATGTCAGTTGAAATGTCATTGGAAGTTGAATGGTCATGAGGGTAGTCTAAGAGTCACAAATTTCAAGCATCCCCCTTGGTTATATATACCTCTCCCATTATATGAGCAAGTAATTTTCATGTTGGATTCTCCCATATAGCCTTGAGACTCTGTAGTATGTTATTTGAGGAGCAAGAAGTGGCTTCAATGTCCCACTACTGGGACTAGTGATATATGGTGTACAAATGTGTCTAGGGACTTTTCTTAATTCAGAAGCCTATTAAGGCCAACATGTTTTCACACATGTTTTGTAGATGTTTGTAAGGCTACTCTTTAAACATTTGTAATGCATGTTTTCTTAACCTATACTAAGATATTTGAACTACTTTTTTTATTTTAGTACTTACATTGTCGAATATGTGTTGTATTGCTTATCAATATGGTCTCAACCTTGTGGACTACTCTGTGGGATACTAGACAAACCACCTTTGTGTATTGGATATCACCGTTTGTTATCGGAAAACTAGTGTCCATTCAGAGCTGCTAGACCCACTAAGACGGGTAGCTATATTAGAAACAAACAGATTAAAGTTACTTGTGTTTTCCTTTATGAGAGATAGATGAGAGAGAAGCAGAGAGCACCAACCTCAGTCTTTTGCTAGTCTCCTTGCTTGTTTCCTCTCTCCTTTGATAGAGCTTTCGCCACTCCTTTCTCACTCATCCCACTTCAAAGAACACATGTAGAGCCAAGGCAAAAAAATACCATCAAAGCATAGAGATCTATAACCATAAATAATGTAGGATCAGATGTACATTAACCATATAAATGCATATACAAACAAGATTCAGATATATACAATCATATGGAGGAAAACTCAAATAGCTTTATTAATAGAAGTAGTAGAAGAGAGGATTACAACCAAGCTGTCTGATCCAGCATCATCCTCGCACATGAAAGCCCTCTTCACCTCATACAAAGCAAGATCACCCAACAACGTCTTCAAAGAGAAACCAACAACACTTCCTTGCAAATTACAAAATCCCAGCCTTGGGATCCCTTGGATGAGGGATACATATATAGGTGTTTACAGGAGAGTGAGCCAGCTTCTAGGATTTTGATTAGTGTCATTTCACGGATAGTTCTTGGTTCCACTTGGAGATTTTAAATCTCTAACTCATCCCTGGGCGAATTCAGAGTGGCAAGTGTCATATGAGCAGCTTCTAGAAGATTCTCTAGGTTTCTACCTAGCACACTGCTTCTGCCATTTGTCTGCTCTCGCTCATTGCACCCTACAGAAGGGCTTTCCAGTATGCATCACATCCCCACTATGTAATAGGTGAGATGCATCACACCCTATGCATGGAGCAGTCTGTATGGTCCTGTTTTGACCAGTTCTGAGTAGTTTTTCATGGATAACTTCTGGGAGATGATGTAATCAGCTGACCTTGTTCCTTTAGGGTATTGTTATAGACATTTTTGTGCCTCACAGCTATAAGCATGAAATTTCCATAATCCAAGGGATCCAAAGTCCCTAAACATGTTGTTCCTACCCCTAGAGGAACAAGGCTAACAAACCACAGCAATTCACAGAAGTTCTCCACCAGAAACTGCTCAAAAACAAGTCAATTCAAGATCAATTCAAAAGCTCCACTAGCTGACTGCATTGAAATGCAGAGGCTACACTAGCTAGTTGCATTGCAACGCAGGTGGAAGCACTACCAGGGTGCGCTGAGCGGGAAATGACAAATGTCAGGGTCTCTTGTGAGAGGTGTCAAGACTGTGGAAGCTTCCAGAATCTTCCTCCATGACACTTGCCTTGCTGAGTTCGACTAAGTGATGAGTAAGAGGCTCTTAGTCTCCAAGTGGAAGTAAGAACTGACAGAGAGAGAGGACACTAGTCAGATCACAAGCTGACTCATCCTCACTCCAAACATCTATATATGGATCTCTTCTCCATGAGATCTAGAGGCTGGAATTTTGTTATTGCAAAGAATTGTTGTTGGTTTGAGATTGGAATCATTGGGTGCTTAATGCTTTGAAAGGAGGTGAAGATAGGAATTTCATTTGTTGGGAAGGAGATGCTGGATTGGAACCCTCTTGGTTGTATCTCCTCTTGAACCTTGTTATTCATCAATAAAGCTATCTTGGTTTCTCCTATATGCTGATGTGTCTTTGATGTATGATTGCATTAGTGTATTTGGTTTATTTCTAATCCTGAACTAGTTATGAATATGAATCTATGTCTTTGTGTAGTGTTCCCGAATGCTGTGTTCGGTGCATTGCAATCAGTAGGGCGGTCGACACGGCTTCCTAAGGATAAAGGTTTTAAGCCTATAGGGTTCTCCCAATATATACGCGACAGTATGTGGGAGCACAATCCGTACTGGCGCTATCGTCCCTCAGGAGGAATCACCCACCATCAGCGAGATCGACAGTCACCAGGCTTTATGACGTCGGAACACGTCTCTAGCCTAGACCTCTATGTTGTGCGTTATGTTACAAAGCGTTATTAAGTTCATTCAGTTTATTTTATGTTGATCTTTCTTAGAAGTTTTCCTTTTGAGGTTCACCACGAGATGTATAGACAACTTCCTAAATGCAATCTAAAAGATGATAAGCAAATTTTATCTCTTTTTCAACAATGAAAATCCTAGCTACAAAGGGAAAAGAAAGACACCATCTTTTCTCAGAGAGAAATCAGCACACTCTAAATGCACTTTCCCTAAATCAATCATGCAAACTATCAAGATGCAAATGCACAATGCAAGTGTTTGTTTTCCGCTTTCTTAATATTGATGCCTAAAAAGAAAGCTTTTTGCACAACTTTGAATTTGCGTTTAAATGACAAATACAAACAAGTTTACTTTTTCGAAATCAGAAAGGGTAGAAGAGATTACAACACTTGACGATTTTCGAAATGAATACTTGTTTTGACACTCAAAAGATACAAACTCAAACAAAAAGCAAAAATGAATGTATAACCAACTGTAAACAGCCAATGAACTCTCTCCTAAGATCACAATCAATAGATCTAAATCAAGGGCTACAGGATGACTATTTCACTTTTGCAAAGGGAAACTGTAAATGATGCCACAAACACGTAAAAACACTCACAGTCTTTTGTACAAAAGGAGGCGAAATTTAAGCAGAGAAAAGGGGCTATCAGACAGGTACCTATGCTGGTTACAGGCTGCAAAAATCAGAGATCAAAACAAGGCAAAACAGAGCAGAGAACCCCAGCTGCACAAGGCCTAACTGGATCAGCGCACCTGTATAACAGGGAAACTAAATTTCAACGCAGGTAGCCTTCACAGGAACTGCGTTGAAATGCAGAGTCTCTTCGCAGAGCCTGCGCTGAAGGAGAAACGAGAGTTCCTCACTGGGTTCTGGGTCACGGTTTGCTATTTAATCTATAGTTTCAGGCCAAATCAAAGCAACAAGCAAGGTACAATCAAAGGGATGCTTTGAAGGAGGACTAAGATCTATCACAAAGGATCATCAAATCATTTGTGAGTCCATTGTTCAGATCATAGACAAATCCAGTGATTGGATCAAAGCAGCAGCTGTCTACTTTGCATCTGAGAATAGCATATGCAGTTCGATTGTTGCTGTTGAGTCTATGAAACAAACAATGATAGAAACACAAATAAAATGACTAAACTTCCTCCCCAATGGAGTCGCCAGCAAGCATACCATTCAGAATTATCGTTCAAATATACAGAATGGTAATGGCTGGCACCATCATAGATGAGGGGGCATCTGTGAGTATCCTTTCCTCTATTGCTTGGAAAGCGCTTGGTTCGCCAGCGCTTTTGCCTGAAATGAGAAATCTGACAGGCTTCGATAAAGGAACCAGTCGACCGTTAGGGATTCTTCCCAATGTGCCAATCACATTGAAAGGGAAGACCGTTCAAATGAACGTGATGGTCGTTCAAGGACCCTTGGATTATAACCTACTCCTTGGACGAGACTATATATATTGCATGGGAGCCATCGTCTCCTCACTCTTTAGAGTAATGTGTTTTCCGCATGAAGGAAGAATGGTCAAGCTCGTGGACCAACTTTCATTCCCGGATCACGCATCGCAAATAGTCATATACCATCCCTAAATGGTCTCTTCACTCAAGAAATGTCTCAACCCACGGTCCGTCCTCCTGATGAGCGCGAGTAATCCGGGAGGATATGACTGGAACCCAGGGGGCATGCGTCCTGGTCTGCTTCGGCAGGAAAACCTTGGGTATAGGGTAGGTTTCCGCGGGAGAATATGACTAGTCTGTACCCCGTCCGTCTAGGAAGAGGGGTTATTCTAGAATAAGATTCTCTTGTCAAAGCTACGTGTTTGGCACTGAGGTCATTCACCTTTGTCTATCTCGGTAGACACCGCCGAAGAAGTGTTTTGTTGAAAGAATAACAGAACAATCTTTGGGTAACCTGAAAGAGGTAGGCCTCTCCCGATAGAACGAATGTTTTGTCTGCAAATTGAGGGGTAACCTTGAAATCATATTTTATACCTGGGGGCATGCAAACCTTTTGGAGTACAAGCAAGGGGCGACTATTTATCTTTTAAATTTTTAGGTCCTTCCCTTTAAACCTGTAGGTCTAACCCTTTAAACTCGTAGGATTAGTCGTTTCCGAACTTGCATAAAGAAAGGATGTGGGGCAAAATCTAAATGTTGTTGTTTTACATGAGACATTCTTATCATATGACTGGATAATCGAGCAGTTTTAGCACACAGTTCATGCTCGTTAAAAAATAAACGCAAGATTCGAGCAGTTTTAGCGCATAGTTCATGCTCGTTAAAAAATAAACATAAGATCGAGCAAATGTTTCCACCCGCGTTTAAGCTCATTAAAAAATGAACTATTCCGGTAAATAACCACCGTGAATGTAATATCATCAGCCATTAAAGCCTTGGTCGTGTTTGCCCATCACCTCCACTTTTCCATTGGCCGATCATTCACCTCCATATGATTGTTTACCCATTTTGAGGAACAGCTGCGAAGAGTGATTTCACTAGCCATCCTTGTGACACTGCCGTGATTTGGAAATTCCAATCCTTCCCTGGAATCAGCTGCTACCCCTTTTTATCACTCGTTCCTCAAAAGACGAGTCTTCTTTAAGCTCTTTTCATCTGACTCGTAAAATATGAAAAGATTGCCGAGTTTTGGCCTTCCAGCTCGTTAAAGTGACCGGAAGAGCTATCCCTTCTCTAGATTTTAATCTTTTTGGACCTGAGGGATTATTGCACAAAAAGATCGAGCGCTTGTTTTATTCGGCTCGTTAAAACTATCGAAAATTCATCCCTTCTATATTGTTTTATACTTTTTCGGACTTAAGGGATTAGATGACGAAAAAGGACTTTTGGAGTTAACTTTATGTACCTTTTTAGACTCTCTAAAAATGAAAAGGACCGAGTTATCCTTGTCGTTAGACTCGTTAAATGCATTAAATAGCGACAAACTTGTCTTTAGACGAGAACGAGTTTCCCTATCGCTAGGCTCGTTAAAACATAGCGATGGGCTTGCCCGAAGGGCAAGTTATAGAACAAGCATATGTTGTCCTCCTCAAGCTTGACAAAAATAAAGAGGTACTGGTCAACAATGACTGGGGAAAAATTGGGAGAAACTCAAGAAAACTTTGATGGTAGCAAGTCGCTCTTGAACATGACACTTTTCCTCCGTACCACAATCGGGTTGGGTTGTTTCATTCACCGGTCACATCACCATGGTCTCGCCATACCATCCATACTTGGGGTAATGCTACCAATCCATCGCATCAATGTCGCCATATGTTCAAGAGAAGTCGTTCAGAGAAGTCACCTGTGTCCCATCCACTACCATACATTATACTCTTTCATGACCACCACCCTGAATCATATGTCATCAGATCGTTTTCACCTCCATCAAAATCATTAGCTCCGTTCCGTGTCATCGATGTGGGATTCATTAAGGCCCTCCTTTGACGGATCGCTTCTTGTCGACATCAGCTCATTATCCAAGAAGTTGATCTAGGAACACCCCCTTCAGTACTTTGAAGCTTGCATGCCTCAATGGCAAGTTTCTCACTTCCGGAGACAGGTATACATCAATGACCTTCGACCGAAAGATTTTGTGTGGTGTTCGACGCCAAGTCCTTTATTCACACCACGTGAATTGTACTGCAGTACCTTGAGGGTCATCATCATTATCGGTGATTCCTCTCGCGCTTGTTAACAGTTTACATCATTGACTGGTAATCAAGCGATGTCTTTCCATGTTCGACTTCAGAGAAATTCTCACATGGATCGACTTGTACTTAGAGTGAAGATTGGACAAGATTGAAGACCCCGGATCTAGTTTCATCCATCTGGGCTGCGATGTATATTCAGAAAATAAAGACATGGAAATGTACAACTTTGCAACACATCTTACCAAAAGGATGATGGCTCTATCAGAGTCATCAGTCTATCATCAGACGATTGTCTGTTATATGTACATGAAAATGAATTTATAAAGCTGAGCATGGGAATGCCCGCCTCGGCTAGATCATGAAAAAAGTATGAAAATAATGTATTGTATTGTATTGTATTACAGGTCTCCTCCCAGCAATGAAAGAACTTCAGATCCTCCTAATAAAGCATTTCACCCGATAAACGGCCTCATACTTTAGGGGGCAACTGTTATAGACATTTTTGTGCCTCACAGCTATAAGCATGAAATGTCCATAATCCAAGGGATCCAAAGTCCCTAAACATGTTGTTCCTACCCCTAGAGGAACAAGGCTAACAAACCACAGCAATTCACAGAAGTTCTCCACCAGAAACTGCTCAAAAACAAGTCAATTCAAGATCAATTCAGAAGCTCCACTAGCTGACTGCATTGAAATGAGAGGCTACATTAGCTAGTTGCATTGCAACGCAGGTGGAAGCACTACCAGGGTGCGCTGAGCGGGAAATGACAAATGTCAGGGTCTCTTGTGAGAGGTGTCAAGACTGTGGAAGCTTCCAGAATCTTCCTCCATGACACTTGCCTTGCTGAGTTCGACTAAGTGATGAGTAAGAGGCTCTTAGTCTCCAAGTGGAAGTAAGAACTGACAGAGAGAGAGAGGACACTAGTCAGATCACAAGCTGACTCATCCTCACTCCAAAAATCTATATATGGATCTCTTCTCCATGAGATCTAGAGGCTGGAATTTTGTTATTGCAAAGAATTGCTGTTGGTTTGAGATTGGAATCATTGGGTGCTTAATGCTTTGAAGGGAGGTGAAGATAGGAATTTCATTTGCTGGGAAGGAGATGCTGGATTGGAACTCTCTTGGTTGTATCTCCTCCTGAACCTTGTTATTCATCAATAAAGCTATCTTGGTTTCTCCTATATGCTGATGTGTCTTTGATGTATGATTGCATTAGTGTATTTAGTTTATTTCTAATCCTGAACTAGTTATGAATATGAATCTATGTCTTTGTGTAGTGTTCCCTTCTTGTGATCTTGCAGGAACCTGTTGAAGCTGGGCGAGTGAGAGGGCAAGTAGCTGGGAACTCTCAAAGAGAAGAGAAACCGGATTGAGGGACAAACGGAAGACACCGGTTAGTCCGTCCATCTCTCTTCATTCTTAATTCATAAAGGAAGAATACTAGAATAGTTGTTTCTGTTTGTGCTAAGGCACTATCACACCTTAGGTGGATAGGATCGTCCTGCATAGGCATTTTTCCCCACAACAGGTATGAAACAACACTTTTATGGGTTTAGAAGCCCTTGGTTTATGGACATATGTGATTGGGGTTGCAGTGCCCGAATGTTTCTATAATAGTTGCCCCCTAAAGCATGAGGTCGTATCCTTTTGATGTCGGGTGAAATGCTTTATAATGAGGATCTGAGGTTTTTCGAATTGGAAGGTGACCTATAATAAGATACAACACAATACATTATCTTCATAATATTTTCATGATCTAGCTGAGGTGGACATTCCCATGCTCATCTTTATAAATTCATATTCATGTACATAAGATAGATAATCGTCTGTGTGGCAAACTAATGATTTTGCATCCTTTAGTTTGGATGATTATTTGTGCAACAATGATGTACATTCGATGTCTTTATTTTCCTGAATATATCGTAGCCCGTATGGATGAAACTAGATCTGGAGTCTTCAAACTCATTCAATCTTCACCCGAAGTACAAGTCGATCCATGCGAAAATATGTTCTGATGTCAAACATGGAAAGACATCGCCTGATTACTAGCCAATGATGTGAGTTGTTAATAGGCGCGAGAGGAATCACCAATAATGATGATGACCCTCGAGGTATTGCAGTAAAATTCACATGGTGTGAATACATGATTTTATGTCGAACACCACGCAAAATCATTCAGTCAAAGGCCATTGATGTAAACGTGTCGCCGGAAGTGAGAAACTTGCCATTGAGGCATGCAAGCTTCAAAGTACTGAAAGGGTTGTTCCTAAGTTGACTTCCTGGATAATGAGTTGATGTCGACAAGAAGTGACCCATCGTAGGAGGGCCTTAATGAATCCCACATCTACGACATAGAACGGAGCAAATGATTTTGTGGAGGTGAAAACGATCTGATGATACAAGGTTCAGGGTGGCGGTCATGAAAAATGGAGAGTGAAGGTATTGCAGCAGATGAGACATTAGCTAGGTTGGTGAATTCTCTAAGCGACTTCTCTTGAACATATCGGTGACACTGAGATGTATTGGTAGCGTTAACCCCAAGGTGGATGGTACGGTGAACCAATGGTGATGTGACCGGTGAATGGAATAACCCATCCCGACTCAATCATGGTGACAGAGTGAAAGTGTCATGTTCAAGAGCAACCTGCTACCAATGAAGCTATTCAAGTTTTCTTCCCTTTTCCCCCAGTCATTGTTGACCAGTACCTCTTTATTTTTGTCAAGCTTGAGGAGGATAACATATGATTTTTCTATAATTTGCTCTTCGGGCAGACCCGTCGCTATGTTTTAATGAGCCTAGCGACAGTGAAACTCACTCTTGTCTGCATGGACAAGTTTGTCGCTATTGTTTTAACAAGTTTAGCAACAAAGATAACTCAGTCCTTTTCAATTTTAGAGAGTCTAAAAAAGTATGTAAAGGCAACTCTAGTGGTCCTTTTTCATAATGTAATCCCTTAAGTCCGAAAAAGTGTAAAATAATACAAAAGGGATGACTTTTTGATAGTTTTAATGAGCCGAACAAGACAAGCAATCGATCGTTTTTTGTAATAATCCCTCAGGTCCAAAAGGATTAAAATCTAGAGGAGGGAGAGCACTTCCGGTCGCTTTAACGAGCTGAAGAGGCCAATTGCTCAGTAATATTTTCATATTTTACAAGTCAGATGAAAAGAGCTTAAAGGAGACTCGTTTTTTGAGGAACGAGTGATGTTTTGGATAGCAATTGGTTCCAGGTAAGGCTTGGAACATTCCAATCATGGCAGTGTAAAGAAGATGGCTAATAGAATCACTCGTCGCAGCTGTTCCTAAAAAGGGTAAACAATCAAATGGAGGCATATGATCGGCTAAAAAAGAGTGGAGGTGATGGTAAGAACACGACCAAGGCTCAAAAGTTGATAGTCATGCGATCAAAATGGTTATTTACCGAGGGTGGGATTCATTTTTTAATGAGCTTGAACTCTATGGAAACACTTGCTCATTGCTAGGTTTATTTTTTGACGAGCTTGAACTTTGCGTAAAACTTCTCATGGCGAGGTTTATTTTCTAACGAGATTGAACTTTGTGTAAAACTGCTCATGCCAGTCGTATAATAAGGATGTCTCATCGATAGGTTCATTTTTTAGGGAGCTTGCCCCATTCGAAACTTTGCTCCTGAGCCTTTTGTTATGCAAGCTAGCAACGACCAAACTACGAGTCTAAAGAGTTGAGAGCCTACAAACTAAGAAAATAAATGGTCACTTTTCACTTGCATGCAAAAAGGTTTGCATGCCCCTAGGTATAACGAAATAGAGTTTCCAAGTTACCATACGAAATTTCTTGCATTAGCAAGATTGTTTCATCCACATGTGCAAACAAAACACTTCCTTGGATCTATCCATCGAAATGGACGAAGGTGATCCTAGCTCCAATCACCTAACCTTTGACGGAGGAATCCTTTTCCAGACTGATCCATTATCCTAAATAGACAGGATTGCCAGACTAGTCATATTCCTACGCGGAAACCTATCTTATATCTGGGGTTTTTCTGCCGAAGAACACTAGGGCGCATGCCTCCTGGGTTTCAGTCACAATCACCAAATCAATCGCGATCATCAGGTCGATGGATTGGAGATTGATGATACATTCCTTGTGCAAAAACACCAGTTAGGGATGTAATTTGACTAATAGTTGTGTTTGAACTAGGGAACGAAAGCTGGTCTACGAGCTGGACCACTCTGCCTTCATGTGGAAAACACATCACTCGAAAGAGTGAAGAAACGATAGCTACCATGCTATAAATGTAGTCACGCCCAAGGAGTAGATTATAATCTAGAGGTCCTTGAACTACCATCATGTTTAGATGAACAATTTTCCTTCTCAAAGTTATAGGAAAATTTGGAAGGATCCCTAACGGTCAACTGGTTCCTTCATTAAAGCCTGTCAGATTTTGAATCTCAGGCAGAAGCAATGGCGAACCAAGCATTTTCCAAGCAGTTGAGGAAATGATACTCATAGAAGCCCCTTCATCTATAATAGTACCAACCATGATCATTCTGTAAGCTTGTACTATGATTCGGAATGGTACATTAGATGGTAGACGGGGTCTGCCTAGTAGATTCCAATCGAAGGAAATGACTAGATTTCTTAGAGGTGGGACCGAATAAATGGCTGGATACATCTCTGATGAACTTCCTTCCTGCAGTAAAGGAATGGGTAGATTGCCCCCATGTTCATTGGAGTCTGTATTTACGAAAATAATTTGAATGCTGTCATTCTCATTCTCTTTAGTGACAGTATCATCTAAAGGTGGGTCCTCTGAAGACAAGATTGGGTCGACTGCCGTCTTGACCTATTTGACTTTGGTCTGGTATGGACTCAGAGGGTCTATCTTCAATGATAGGTGCCTTGAATGACAACAATGGTGTGTCAGTCGGATTTTCAACTAGCGATGGACTCGGCAAGAGTTTATTGTATCCAGAAGGAAGTCACTGCAGTGATGCAGGATGGTCATCCAAGACTCTTTTAGCTTTGTCTAAGAAGGGACAACAGTGGAGGGCATGATTGCCTTCACACAGTCTACAAGGAAATTTCGATCTCCCTTTTTCTCCATTGACATCATTTTCACTAGTTGACGGTGTGCTTTCAACATGATCATCAGCGATTGAAGACACCGGATTGTGCAAGCGGGGAGACTAGTCCCTCAAGATCCGTGGGATGCAGGGACAATCTTGATGATAGTGGTCTCCCTTGCAAATGACACATGGAGATTTAGGTATGGAAGGTGCAGTGTGTGGATTTTCGCCAGATGATGTACAATTGCCCCCTTTTGCTGTTGGGTTCTTCTTCTTCCCTTTCTTCTTCTTCTTAGTTACTTGGTTTTTAGCGCTACTAGCTTCACCAAGCGAAGAGGAAGAAGGAGAGGGAGAAACAAACGAAGTAGAAGGTTTGGGAGCAACTTCGTATGGTTGCTGATTGGATTGCTGAGGAATTGCAGTGTTTTGAACGATAGAGGTCAAGAAAAGCCATACTGGCAGGCTAATTGTGAGTCTTGGAAGGGACAATGTAGCCATATGTGGAGCACCAACATCCCCCCAAGAGGAGAAAGGACTAGGATTTCCCCCAAGGGGAAATCCTTGATTGGTAGACTCCATTTTCTCAACCTAAGACCAATGAGGGAACAATGATGTTATTCCGATTAAAATAAATTTTATGACACTTTGACACAACTTGCTTTTTCAATTTTTAAGAGTCGAGAAAAAGCTAAAGATGACTCTAGTCGCCTTCTATTTTTAATGAGCTTGAAGTGACAAGTGCTCAGATGGACCTTTTCTTTTAAGGAGTTTGAAAAGGAACGAAATTGATTGCTCTAGAAATATATAGATAGAGAGATTACCAAACCAATTGCAAAACTGCAGAATACTTTTTACGGTACGGCAGTCAATCTTCTCGAATGCTGTGTTCAGTGCATTCCGATCGATAGGGCGGCAAACATGGCTTCCTAAGGATAAAGGATGTAGCCTATTATGGTCTCCCAATATATACTCGACGGTACGTGGGAGCACAAGTCCATACTAGCACTTGTCATCTCAAAGAGGAGGAATCACCCAACCTACGATGAACGCGATAGTTACCAGGCTTTACGACACTAGAATACGTCTCTAGCCTAGACTTCTAAATGTTGTGTGTTAGGTTCCAAAGCGTTTTTATGTTCATTGAAAATTATTTTACAGTTGATCTTTCTTAATAAGTTTTCCTTTAAGGTTCACCACAAGATGTAGATATACAATTCCTAAATATGCAATCTAAGATGATAAACAGTCGTTTATTTTCTTTTTGCAATGAAAATCCTAGCTACTAAGGAAAGAGAAATGAAATTCTTTCAACATAGAGCAGAGAGCACACACTAGATTCACTTATCCTAAATCAATTTCAGCATGCAGTCTTAATGCAAATGCACATGCATGTATTGTTTTTCAGTTTCCTTAATGTGAGAATGACAAAAAGAAAATAAAGTATAGATTTGAACTATCTTCTTTCAAAGCGACAATACTAACAATTTTCTTTTCAAAAAACGAAAGTAAAGCCAAGATGACACTTTGTGATTTCGAATTTAAACTGCTTTCGGCACTTGAAATACTAATGATTCAAATCAAATACAATGGAAAAAGTATAAACGACTATCTAAAAGAGGAATGCTTTGTAATACTCTTTTTCTTGACTGAAAATGACACTTGCGACACTTTCAAATCAAAAGACGACAATTCGATTAAGCTACTATTTGCACAAGAGAACTGTAAATGATGAAAAATACATAAAAAAACATTCACAATTCCTTCTGATGGAGGCTGAATAATGCAAAGGAAGATGGTTTCAACAATGATATACTGATCACAGACAGCAAAATTACTGAATAAAGCTGAAGATAATGAAGAAAAAACCAAAATCTGGAGGCAGAAACAGTCTTATCTGATCATCGCACTTGTAACACAGGGAAACAGGGATGCATCTCACCTATAGCACACAGGAGGTGTGATGCATCCAGACTACCAAGAAAAGACAGTGCGATGGTCCAGGGAAGAGACTGAGCTTGGTTTTTTCTCACAGTTTGCAGCTAAGTTCAGGGATTTAGGCTGAGCTAATGATTGTCAGTAAGCAAAATTATAGGGGCTGATCTAATGAGGTCATTTGAGCTACCACCAGGGAACTTAGGATGCTTGCAAGCTAGATGTTCAGTTCATAAACCAACCCGGAGATTGACTAAAGCAGCGTTGATCTACTTTGTAGTTTCATAGCAAAAGCATTTTGAAGGCTAGTTGGCTTGACTTTAGACTCCGTCTACGGTTTATAAAGAAAACCACAGTAACAAAAGAAACAAACTATTCACTCCCTGGCGGAGTTGCCATTTTGTTATCGGGAAAACTAGTGTCCATTCAGAGCTGCTAGTCCCACTAAGACAGGTAGCTATCTTAGAAACAAACATATTAAAGTTACTAGTGTTTTTGTTTATGAGAAATAGATGAGAGAGAAGCAGAGAGCACCAACCTCAGTCTTTTGCTAGTATCCTTGTTTGTTTCCTCTCTCCTTTGATAGAGCTTTCGCCACTCCTTTCTCACTCGTCCTGCTTCAAAGAACACCTGTAGAGCCAAGGCAACAAAATACCATCAAAGCATAAAGATCTATAACCATAAATAATGTAGGATCAGATGTACATTAACCATATAAATGCATATACAAACAAGATTCAGAGATATACAAGCATATGGAGGGAAACTCAAATAGCTTTACTGATAGAAGTTGTAGAAGAGAGGATTACAACCATGCTGTTTGATCCAACATCATCCGTGCAGCATGAAAGCCCTCTTCACCTCATACAAAGCAAGATCACCCAACAATGTCTTCAAAGAGAAACCAACAACACTTCCTTGTAAATTACAAAATTCCAGCCTTTGGATCTCTTGGATGAGGGATCCATATATAGATGTTTACAGGAGAGTGAGTCAGCTTATGGGATTTTTATTAGTGTCATTTCACTGATAGTTCTTGGTTCCACTTGGAGATTTCAGATCTCTAACTCATCCCTGGGCAAATTCAGAGAGGCAAGTGTCATATGAGTAGCTTCTAGAAGATTCTATGTGTTTCCACCTAGCACACTGCTTTTGCCATTTTTCTGCTCTCACTCATTGCACCCTACAAAAGGGCTTTCCAGTATGCATCGCACCCCCCATGTGTAATAGGTGAGATGCATCACACCCTATGCATGGAGCAGTCTGTATGGTCCTGTTTTGAGTAGTTTTTCATGGAGAACTTCTGGGAGATGATTTAATCAGCTGACCTTGTTCCTTTAGGGTATGAAACAACACTCTTAGGGGTTTAGAAGCCCTTGGTTTATGGACATATGTGATTGGGGTTGCAATGTCCAAATGTGTCTATAACACCGTTGTCACTACTCCACGGGATACTCGATAGACCATCTTTGTGTGTATTTATAATGACCATCACATCCTTGTGGACTACTCCACTGGGTGGTGTACATGTTGTCCCCTTCACCTCAATTTTAACGATTGGTGCATCTACTATGGACTATTCCACTGGGTGCTCGACAAACCTTTCTGGTTCGTATGTGTCTCTTCCTGGGTGGTACTAGTACCTCTCATTTATAGGTTCACTTTAATCTCCCCCTCTGTAGTAAGAGAACATTGACACAGTTACATTACACACTTACCAGGCACATGTATGTTGTTGTTTGAAGATAGTAGTGTAACACTCTCATGCGCTGACAGCTAAATCCATGGAAGATCTCTAAGTAGATGGTAACCGGGCCTTCATACCAGATGGGACTCCTACACCAAATGGTGTGAGGTTTAGTTGGGACTTCAAATTGGGGAGATCCCCTTAGTTGATGGATTTCAAGCACCATCAACATATCTCTTCATTTTCTATAGACAAGGTTAGCTTAGAGAAGAAATTTGCAACAACATTTTCTTTCCCTAGTTTATCAACAATGGTTAGATAAAATTGTTGTACTAGTAACAAATATTTGAGAATTTACATTAGTTTTGTTCATCAAGTACTTAATTGTGGCATGGTAAGTGTGCACAAAAATCCGATATCTAGTAATGTATTTTCCTGGATTTATTCAAAGAATGCACAACATGCAAAAGTTATTTTTCAGTAACTATGTAATTGATCTCAGCCTTGGAAAAGTTTTTGCTATTGAAATAGACGACATAAGGAAATTTGACTTCAAGATGCCCCAATTATGTCCCCACTGCCTTGTTTGATTCATCTATGTGAATGTGGAAGTGCAAGCCAATTTGCACCCTACAGAATGGTGCAGTTGTCAATTTGTCCTTTATTTCTTCAAATTCCTTTTGACATAGGTCTATCCAACAAACATATGAATCTTCTGTTAGTAGACAAAAAAAAAAGTGAAGAAATTTAATTACAATCATTAATAAATATTTTATCGTATCCAACCAATACTGAAAATATCCTACATCTTTTTGTCTCTATGGGACAAGAACCTTTCTAATGATGGATATTTTTTTGGGATCAACCTAAATTTCATCTTTAGAGAGGAATTTCCCTAGGATAATTCCTTCACTCATAAAAAATTGTAACGTTTCAGGGCTTAAGGAGAGATTCATCTCTATGCATCTTTTCAAAACCTTGCACAGGTTGGAGAGGGATTCTTGAAAAGCATTTCCATAAGTTGTAAACACATCCATGTAAATATCTATTGAGTCATGTACAAGGTCAGAAAAATAATCAATACCGCCCTTTGGAAGGTGGTAGGGGCATTGCATAAGCCAAATGGAAATACTCTATAATCAAAGGTACCCCATCCATTAGTGACAAAAGTCTTATCCCAGTCTTCAAGACTAGTTTGGATCTGATTGTACCCATTGAACCCATCCAGAAATGAAAAGAACTTATTTGCTACAAGAACATCCAAAACTTGGTCAATAAAGGGAAAAGGAAAGTGATCTTTCTTGGTGGCCTTATTAATTAATTTTTATTTAATGCAAACTCTCCATTTCCTATTGTTCTTAGGCACAATTACTAAAGGTGACACCCACTCAGTGTTCGAAATTGTATAGATAAACCTACATCTAATAATTATTGCAAGTCCTCTTTTACAATGTCCTTTAGTCCCGGGTTCATTCTTCTCTGAGGTTGGAAAATATGTCTAGTTTATGCCTTAATGTATATATGATGACTACATATATAGAGGTGAACTCCCTTCATCTCTTTTCAACCCCATGCAAAAGTATCAATATTTTGCCTCAAAACAGTGAGCAATGCTTCCTCTTTGTTATATAAAAAAAGGGTTGATTTTTAGAGTTTTGGAGGGGTTTTATTTCTATTATTTTTACATTACTTTGGTGAGAACCAACAATGATTAAATCTAACCATGATTTGTTTTGAGAGTGTCCATGTTTTCCTAAATACTCTTCTTTTAGACCATCAATATTCATGGTAGGAAGATATTTTTTTTGCATAAATTTTTCAATCAGATTGTCCTCATCTAATTGTATACAACCAATTGTGGTTTCTGTTGTATATATGGGGTAGGTTGATGACTGATAAAATTCTTATTCTTCTACCTCTTATAACCACATAGGAAAATCATTCTCAAAAAGGGGTTGAGCAGGGGAATATAGTACAAGTTGTTTTCTTAGCTTCCTGTTGTAGTGGATTCATACACCCTCCAAATTTTGCCTTAGCTTCATTTTGGAGCCTCCCTACCAACCATCCTCAAAACCATGTCTTGCATTGTTAAGTACATGAGCTTCAGTGGTTTTCTAGTAGATTTCTAGCCTATGCATGATAGTTTATTTCACTCCCCTCACAATCTATTTCTTTGGACTTGGTCCAGCTGCAGGTTGAGCAACTCCCTCACGAAATTGTACAATTCTGGAGGGGAACAACCTTCCCTCCATAAATTATGCAATATTGGCTTGCAGCTTGTTGGGCTAAGAAATTGTGCAATCTTGTTAGTCAAACTTCCTAGTGAAAACTGCGTAATCTAGCCCAACAAGACTGCTCAGCCCATAAATTGGTAATTCTGGGGAGCAATCAGCTACTGAGCCCAAAAATTATGCAATCCCCCTGGGCAGCTAGCTCAACCCCCTCCCAGAAATTCGCAAATTTATCCCTCAGGCAAGCAAGTTGTTGCATGTGCCATTAGGTTGACCAATTCCACCCGGGACCCAGAAAACTTGACTTGCATGCATGGAATGATTTTTCCTGATATAGAAAAAAGTAACATGAAAAAAACACCCCTAGATTTTAGGGAGATATTTTTAGCAGCTGGAGGTTACATGCAAATATTGTTTTAAAATCTTTCCTCCAAGTGTCGCTTTTTCCTAGATTTGTGGCATGTGTGTCATGAGGCTCAAAATTATTTATCCGACACTTCAGAGCTCACTTCTTCACATTGATCTTGGAGCTTTGACATCTCACAACATATCTAGGAGTCTTCGACACATCCAACTCAACTATTTCTGGGTAAGTCTTCTTAACTTGTCTTTTGCAGCTTTTCTATCAATTTTTGTGTTTTGGCTTGTGTCAGTCCTATCTTCTTGATTTCTATGAATGCTTGTTGTCACCTGCATGCATATTAGCTTGTACTAGCATTGATTTAGGTTTTGTTAGCATCTCACTGTTATCAGAGGCATGACACTATTTTGCATGAACGATCGCTGATTTGGCGACTCGCTTCACACACATGCATGTTGTTCCATTTTCTAAATCTTCCATTCATTGTTTGCATGCATGATCATTCACTCTTGCTTACACTCGGTATTGCTAGCCATGCACATCCACATTTTCTTTCAGTTGCCCGACAGTAGGTCTAGGAAACCTTGGCCCGGACTCTACTTCACCAAGACAACATTGCCCAATCCTGCCAGGGAAGGCTCTGCCTTCTCCCACAAAATGTGCATTTCTGCCTAGTGACTATCCTCTAGTTTTGCATTATGAAATTCTGAGCGGTAGTGACTGTTGGCCCATAAATTTATGCGATGCAGTCACTGGGCTTGCAACCCCTGCTAGCTAAAATTGCACATTGTGCAAACAGAGTAGCCAACATGCTATTCTGGATTGCGCGTTGTGCAATTCCAACAACCAACCAGCCTTCTAGTAGTCCAGACTACCTTTTGCACATTTCTAGCATCCAGTCTCCGACTTCGCAGGAAAATTGTGTAATCCTTGCCAGTCAATCCCTAGGTATGTTGCATGTCATTCCTCAGGTTTGCTTTGGTTTTAGCTAACATATTTCTTGCCATGCATGTCTCCATGTCTCCAATATAGTAGGTTTTCATATTCCTCTCAACAGTTCAAGATCAATGACCTCCAAGAGAGTAGGACTAAAGGACATCGATGGAAGTGCAATTGGAGCAGCAGTTTAGCGAGTGTCTACAAGTTTACCAATCTATGAATACACCAAGCTGATTGTAGACAAGGACATCAAGTTGAAATGGCAAGAGGTCAGTGATGCATTTGCAGGCGCATTTGGGGAAGACCTCGAAGACCACCAAGTCTATGTGAACATTCACAAGTCTGACTTGTACCTGATTGCATGCAGGTATCCCATGTTCCCATGCACGGAGATGATACATTGGATCGTCTTGCACACTAATCCTGAGATGATGACATTGAGAAGTGCCAGCAAGACAAATATTTATACCTTCAGGTCACAGGATTATGAACATATGTACCATATGTCGAAGCCAGTGATCACCATGGAGACACCCTTCAACATACCCAACAACAATGCCAACTCTAGGGATATCTTGAAGAACTGGGTGAAGGAGTTGGTGAAATTCAGGATGACACCCAACCAAGTTTACAAGACAAAGATATTGCGGAAGGCGTATCAATACTTGGTCATCTTTCCATTTCTCTTGTATGGCAAAGAGAGTACAGAAACCTTCCTATAGAGTTGGGTTATCACGTTGGACCAACTGGCTAGTGAAGGCAAAGAATACAACTGGTCCAACATGTTGGCTCACATGTTGAAGGAACAAGTAACAAGAGCTCGAAAACCACACTAAGGTCAACAAGTAGAAATATACATGTTCGCTTACATCATGGATGCAATTTGTGCCCATCAGGAGTTCCCGGGCTTGAAGTGGGCGTGGACATTGGCAGAGACCTCTGTGAACACTTATTGTAAAATGTTGTCTAAATGCATCTTCAAAGGAGTCATCACACAGTTGTAGGATCATTTTGTCACCCCAGTGTACAAGATGATATTTGAGAAATATCCACCTTGCATGTCGAAGGCAGCAATGGAGGCACTGATTGACATAGCGGATTGCTATGCCTCACTGTTTGACACCTTCATACAGATGTATGGCATGGAGAAGCCTATGCATGTTTTGCTGAATTTTACCATGGACAAGCTCGTCATGCAAGAAGTATCATATCACATCTTGGCAAGATTGTCACTTAGGCTGCACCTAAAGAAGAGGGAACCTTGGCCCACTATTCCATTGTGGATTAGGTTGTATGAGATATGAAACCTCAAGCATGCAGATGTCAAAAGAGAGGAGATCAAGAAATATCCCTTCTACGTCCGAAGCTTCAATCTGTATGACCCGCATTGTATTGTGAAAGAGCACTACGTGAGAGTACAATTTTAGTGGATCCACAAGGCATGTCATTAGGTGGAGGAAGACCCATGGAGATATTTTTACAGCTTCTCCAGGCCCAATGAACAGGTCGACACCATTGTGGAATGGTTAGCAAAGCAGCATGAAGCAACATCCAGGAGAGCACCAACACTAGCAACAACAACAACAGAGGTAAACATACCAGTGCACGACAAAGACAAGAGGAAGATTGTCGACATCACAGAGGAGGAAAAATGCTATAAGTTCTGATCAGACCCACTTATGCAGAAAGGAGCATTGGAAATAGAGGTGAAGAGGAAATAGCGCAACAAAAGGAACGTGCAAAGGCAGAGAGAAAAATGAAGAATGGAGGAAACATAGAAGGAGTTGCATGAGTTGAAGGAGAAACTCCGGAAGGAACAGGAGTTGCGCAGACTGGAGAAGGAATCGTAGTAGGAACAGGTAAAGCAAGGGGTACAACATGTACAAACAGAGGAAACTGTGCTCGTACAGGTAGTCTACCCATCTCAATAGCTGGCACCAAGCAAACGGGGTGAGCAGTCGCAGGAGTAGGACTTCGCTCAAGAGATTTAACAAGCACTTGAGTAGATAAATACGAAAATGGAGCAACAAGAGTTAGAGGAAGACATCGACCTCATGCCTCACCACCAAGATTTCGATGCGCCAACTTCACCAGATCCTAAATCGGAGCAAGTCCCAAGCGACCAAGGAGACATTGGAATCCTTGGAGACAATCCAAAGGGAGATGTGCACAACATCTCATTCGATGAGTCCCAACATAGGGTTGTGAAATCTCGCAGAGTGTCAATTACGGAAGATCACGCATCTCCTACATAGTTTCAGGAATGAGTGATCATGTATAACGTGGGCAAGAATCCAACAACATTGGCTGATGCTACTAGAGCATATGTTGAAGCCACTAGCTCGAGTGTTCGCTTCTTAATAGCTGAAAATGAGTGAATGGCTAAGGAGTTACAAATGACGAAGCAGGGAGGAGAACTGGTTATAGTATCCACCCAAGAAAATTTGAAGAATGTAGTATTGAATGAAGTATGGTGCCTTGACACAGTTATGCGGGCATTGTATTCGAAGTTTGGTACCGTGCATAAGGCAGTTGTTCATCTCAACAGTTGGCAGTAGTGATGTGCTAGGAGAGAACGTATCTTGTCAAGCATGCATGCTATTATTGATTACATGAAAACATGGACAATAGGATACATGGGAGCCCTATTACACTTGCCCAAGATGACGAAGCCCACAGCGGTCAAGATGAAGTCATGCATCCGAGTCAGATTCGAAACTATGAAGATCTCCCACAGCTTATCACTCATTTGCAGGCTTCCCATGCATAGGTATTCAGGAGTATGGATGTTTTTGTGCACGCACACACAATCCCATTTATTGGGACACTCACCCAAGCAAAGGAAAAGGCACAAGTTTGACTGGAGCTTGACTCATACGTTGAAGAGTTGATAAGCATAGCCACGAGCGTAGACTTGGTGATCAGTGCAGACACCATGCATCAGTATGTTGCTAGTCTAGCTGCACTCAAGACAATGATGCACATGTTATCAGACTAGTTTCACAGAGGAGCTCGAGAAGTGTACCTAGATTCTATGGAGGAAAGAGCTCATTTCCATAAAGATGTCACCTTAGAGTACACAGACACCATCGTGGACTACTGAGCTTAGCATCAGTTCGCTACTATCGACCACCATGAGGATGTCGAAGAGCTAGTCTTCCCACAGTCATCTGAGTCATAGTGATGCCTTGCATGCCTTGCTCAAGCCTATTTTGTCTCACATGGGCACATGTGTAGATTGTATGTAATGTCTTGTCAAGTGGAAGTTCAAGCGTCGATATTTGGATGTAACAATCATAGAGTAGATGAAGAGTCATTAAAGTAGTTGAGTTGTCACAAAGGGGAATGTCAAGGGCCACCCCACCCTTTGTTATATATAGTCCATCATAACTCATTGTAAAGGTTGTTGGTCATCCAAGCTTCTGATAGGAGTATCTTAGAGAAAGCTTGGAAAGTATTGTAACGAGTCGTGGCTTCTTCACTGTGTAGAGCTAGTATATCTCTTTGGAGGAGCAGGCGACAGTGACTGTAGCATTCTACTAAGAAAACTAGTGATTTGTCATGGTTGTATTGTATGACTGGAACTTACACTTCTTAATATAACAAAGCCAACACGTTTCATGCATATGTCATATTGTATTTCAGCTATCTTGTTTACTCTAAATGATATATGTATCTGTTTTCTTACGCATGCATTTGTAGCTATTTTCTGCATATGTATGTATGAATCTTACTTAAATGTGTTGTTGGTTTAACCATCACTGTAGATGGCTAGTGTTGGGCGTGGGATCCCCCAAGGGAAGTTTTGGGGCTTAGAGCCCAGATTTTGGTCAAAAATTCTAAACTCTGATGTAAAAAATCCACATTTTGTGGGCACAGAGCGCATAGCTTGTAAAAGAATCATAGGGTTGTCTGACCTAAATTTTTTTAATGTAATGTTAGCTGTAGAGCGAGTCTCTAAGTAGTTAAGGAATCTAATCTAATTGAATAATCACAAGAAGGATGAAGAGTTGAGTCATATTTTTGGAGTAAAGTATAGTTTTGGGTCATAGAGTAGGAGAGGGCTCTGCAATTGAGTGCACAAAGGCCTAGTAGTCCACCACTGAGTGTGCAGACCCCTACAACTGAGTGCATAGGGTGAATCAAGTCTGTAACAGTTGGAAGTATTAATAAAGAGAAGTTTCATATTAATTTTGCCTATTTATTTCCTGTTTTATGCATTGAATTTATTGGGTATAAATTGCACTTCTACTATTTATATGATGCACGAGTATATATGAATGTGTTGATTAAGTGAATGCGAGATAGAATATCTATTTAGACGAAGTTAACTAAGATCCGTTAAGAAGATAAGTAAGATACGTGGTGTAGTTTGGGGAAATAGTGTAGTTCGCTGCCCTAGTAGCGCGAAAGCATCTTAGCCCCTGGTTAGGGCTGTGCGAAAGATGATTATAACAGATCGTGAAGGTATTGAAGGTTGGTACAAGTGCTTGAAGTGACCTGTGCGAAGACAGATCTAGTTAAACTAAGTCGACCTCTCAAACATCTCAAGGGTGTGGAAACTTGGATCCAGCATCCCCCCATACTGCTTCAGGTGAGACTTAAGTCCGTGCTCCACAGGCTGATGCTGAAAGGGCTAGTAGTGTATGGATTTGTTGGGCTAAATAACTCTGAACCTGGGTCAGGCCCCCTCAGGCCAACGGATGGTTCCATTGCTCGGACCGGAATCTGCATAGAGATGTCTGATGTCGTATCATTGGAATCCAACTAAGAAGGAAATTTAAGACTGGTTGGATAGAAGAATTCATGAGTTTGCAGCACAGGAGAACAGGAACATGCGACTGTCAAAAGAAGAGTGGTTGGATGGCTACCTGTACAAAGATATCCATAGAATCTTCTTCGTGTCCTTCCCTGCTGAGCTATATGAGTGGATCGTGAAGCTAGCAGATAGCCAAGGAAGGTGGAAACTTGACGGTCCTATTGTGTGGACCCCAGAGTTAGTGCGAAGGATGTAAGCATTAGAGGATAAGATCGCTACCACCTCCCCCGACATAGAACCTGAAAATGATGAGGTCTAAGATGCGTGAGGAAGAGCCGAATGTGAAAATTGTGCTCCGAAGTGGAATCGTGATGGGAGATAATAAAGGCAAATAACCAGAAGATAGTACTTGGTTTTGCAAAGCTCTGGCGAAAGAAGTAGAGTTTGATTTGGAGCGTACTCGGGAAACCTTCATGGAAGCTAAGAAGAGCTTCGCTGATGCCTCCACTTCAGGAAGCAAAGATAAACTGGAGCCGGAGATGGACCCACCTATGCTCACTATGTTACTGGAAACATGTATGAAGATACTACGTGACAGTAAGGCGGTGAAAGGGTTACAGGAACTCATTAACATATGCGCTGGGACCGCGCCAGGAGAACCAAACGTAGTCAGGAAGATTGGACAACATAAGACAAGAACGGGAAGAGAGATGAGACTAACCGCGTAGGTCGTAGAATATGACATGGATCAAGTCATCCTAGATTTAGGATCGGATGCGAATGTTCTGTCAGAATAGACATGGGAGCGAATGGGGCGACCTGCGTTGCAGTGGTCTCCAATTTAGCTAAGGATGGCAAACCAACAACAAATAATACCCATGGGGTGATTGCAAGGAATAACTGTGGATATTGAGGGACCGATCATGCTGGAAGACTTTGAAGTGATAGATATTGTTGATGATAGTAATCCCTACCCCGCGCTCTTAGGAATTTATTGGGCCACTAACATGAACAGGGTGATTAATCTAAATAAGCGCAAGATGATTTTTGAGAAGAAGTCACTACGCGTAATTATACCCCTGGACCTTGTTGAAGGATTGTGCTATACGAAGCTAGTGCATAATTATGAAAGTGATGATGATTTTTAACGCATCTATAATATAACAGTGTGAAACCAGGACTAGGTGAATCCCACCACGGATGGGTGGATTGCATGGGAGCGCGAAGCTCCTGTACTTCATATTCAGATGAGGAAACAGAGCGATGGCAGAATCTGTTACATGAGGTAACTACACTAAATTGTAATATGATGACAAGGTCGCTGCGTTAAGAGACCTGCCTACCTATGATGGTCTAAGTGAGGTAGATACCTTCTTGAGTAAATTTGAAATGGAGGTGCTGGAACAACAACGCTTCCAAGCCTTGCACTGGGTACTACGCGCTACGCCCGTGAGATGGTGGGGTACGCATAAAGGGAGATTTGATGACTGGCATGAATGTAGGGGAATGATGCGTGCATGATTTGGAAAGCCTAGGGTGTGATTGACATACAATTACAATGGATGGGATGATCCGCGCATGCATCTGGCTAGGTTGGTAGAGGCATATGGAAAACAACCTACGCGGATGCACATGAACTCCGCGCTGAAATGTATGGTCAATAAGCATGTGTTGGGGGGCCAAATGTGCAAATGTCTCTTAATGTTGGGGAGACATTATGTAGGAAGAACAGTCGCGAAGAAGGTTCTCTATGTGGAAGTGTTTAATAAGGTATGCAACGTGCTGAACAAGGTATGCAATGCGTAGCGAAGTGATTAGGACCTGCATGTACCTGCAGTATTATGGGATTATGGGACGGCATGAAAGAAACTGACCTGACAGACACCTTTTAGGCTCGTCTATGGAGTGGAATCTATAATTCCTATGGAATACATCGTGCCTAGTCTGTGCATAGCCCTGGAGGAGAGGCTCGCGCAGTTGGAGGAGCTCAAGGAAGAACGATTTTTGGCTGGATATCACCAACAGGTACAAAAGCAGCATGAAAAGTCTTGGCACGATTGACATATTAAGTTGTGCACCTTCAAGGTGAATGATTTGGTGTTTTTATATGATAGTAAGTTTGATAAGTTCCCAGGGAAGCTCAGAATGCATTGGCTGGGACAGTATGTTATTAAGGAGATAATAGATGCTGGCGCGGTGCAGTTACTAAAGTTAAATGGAGAACTCTTCCCAGGAAAAGTAAATGTAGTTTTTTGAAGCAATACACAAGTGGCCCAACCATCTGACTAGTCGACGGAAGCACAATCTTAGTGCTCTAGGCAGCAGAAAGGAGGCGCGGGACTATAAACTACTCTGCATGGGAGCTGCGCGATGCCAGGACTGTGCGCAGTAGCGAAGTGTCATAGGGTCCGCAACAACACGAGTGTAGCTACACTGCCATGTGGGTCAGCTAGAAAGTGACCGTTACAATCACTGTTCACGATGTGATGCTTTCTTTGATACCAAATGGAGCGGATGGTAGGCAATTAAGGCAAACTTTATCGACTAGATTCTAGAAAATCTGCCACCAATCAAGCATTAATGGACCGAAGGTGGGGCGAACAGTCGAATTCAAATTCAAAAGACGCTATAAATTACAAAAGGTTGTCCAGCAAACAACATTTGGCAATTTGAGGATTTATTTGTTGCACGCCCAGACATTCATGAACCCAGACTTGTTTGATCTTCTGAAGGTGAATTCGTTGCTTGAGAAATTACCCGATCCATTAAGAGAATTGTGGAATCGCATTATGGCAGCACCTAAGGAAGCCATGGATACCAGAGTAATGACTGTTGAGCAAGCCGTGCAGGCCATTACGGAACTGGAAGCCCCAGATAGTGTAGGGATAGTCGTAGAAATCCCTAAATAACCACGCACACTGAGACCCAAGAAAGAAAAGCAGGCTATGGTACCAGTGCACATATCCCCTTGGAATCCATTAAGGACTAGGTTCACCATGGAAGAAAAGGGGAAGGCTATCAATTTAGAGGTCGATGAGGAGGAAGAATTTGAAGAAATCCTGGTAGAAGAGGAGGATGTAGAAATGGAGTTTGAGACCCAAGGTGCGAAACCTCTTACCAGGCTACCCACATATGTTCCTCCATGGAAAGGTAAAGCAAAGGTGCCCAATGATATAGATGAGAGAAAAATATCTCTACAGACTCCGCTTCTCCCTAATGACATTATTTTTGAAGGAGCGCACCTAGTGCGAGTGCCTGTACTGAAATTTGAAGACTGGGATCTCGCAGACCACTAGAAGTTCCCACATTTGGCAACTGCGCAACGAGTTCGCCAGAAGAAATATGCACCGAATGGAATCATAGAGTTGGAGCCACGTAAATGGCTGAGAGGTGTGGAGAAGGCAGGACTATTAAACCTACTCTAGGTGTCGCATTACCATTGTGCCCAGTGACCATTTTTGTCATCAGGTAGCTACTTTGCTTGGTACATGATGGGTACTTATGGCTGGAGGAGCCCATCCCGATCATAGATCATTTGATTCACAGAATTACCCAGCTTCCTTGCAAAGGGAAGGATCCAACGAACATCTCGAAGGGAAAGAGTGATGATTTGGCCATCGCAGAGGCCAAGAAGAAGAAGTTTAAGCCGGAGAAGAAGAAGAGAGGGTACGCCATTTCTAGGATCAACAACCCTGTGGTTAAATTCATGATGTAAATATTTGTAGGGAAGGTTATACGGAAGTGCCACGCAGATGAGGTGCCCATGTCGGTGGTTGCACTAGTAGCGCAATGCGCAGAAGGGGTCCATTTCAACTGGGAAAACTACTTATGTGGAGAGTTCCTTGACAACTGCCGCAAGGCATAGGAGTAGGGAAAAACTTTTCACTATGCGTGGCTACTATTGTCCATAGTATTGGTGGCATGGGAATTGCCCAAAGACAACTAGTTCCCAACAATCGCACAGGACATTCCGGAGGCAGCGAAGTATGCTTCATTATGGGCAACCAAGGATGTTCAAAGGATAAGGGACAACAAAATCTTCTGGGTGTTCATGGAGATGAACATCAGAATGGGGATTAATCACATGCCGCTGTTATCACCCATGGTCTACAATAGTCTGCAGAGCTTTGCAGAGTTCAAGGCATATTTCCACCATATTTACATCAGGGAGCGAAAGGACCCTGCGAAGATGTGGTGCGAGCTACCCTATCTGGCGACAGATGACGTCATCTTAGTGGTCCTTAAGTCATGCCCGCCGAAGTGGCACTCTCAAGCTAGCTCCACAGTGGAAGCAGAGAAGTCCACTGCACAATGGAAAAAGGAAGAGGCGAAACTGCAGATGAAGCAGTTGGCAAAAAAAGTGCAGAAACAAAGCAGCAGCAGCTAAGGCCTAGGCAGCACGTGACACTGTGAAGTTAGCGGGAGAGCAACAAAAGGTAGCAGAGGAAGAGCGCGGAGGACAGAAGTCACCTTCACCTGAGCCGGAGACAGATACAGAGCAAGGTGGCATGGACCCGCAGACAATGCCCACCCAGCTAAAACGTCTACACCCAAGAGAGCAGGTAGGGTCGCGAAAGTAGTCAAAGACTTCAAAGACTTCTTTCGACCCGATCACCCTCACTGAGGGGGATTTACATGACATTGGCACGATGGTGTGGGACGTCACCATGGAGACCTTGCAGCAATTCGAGGAGGAACACCAAATGGTGTTGGGGGCCCTCCAGGCACAAACGCAGGAGTTGCAGGTGTGCACTCCACAGGCTGGCACTGTGTCAACCAGCCTCGCAATAGGCACATCCGTGGCTGAGAATACCAACACCATAGTGCTACCAGATGGAGAACTCATCATAGAAAATGAGACCAACAGGCCTATGTTCAGCGGGTTGAAGGTAATCGAGTTAAATGTGGTTGTGCTCCCTCAGGAGACGCTTTATGTTTTGCAGGATGGAATAACTACTGACTACAAGCCGGGGAGGGTCACGCGCTCCAGGTAATTAGCGAGCAGTGTATCAACATTGAACAGCTAAGCTTGCAGCGCGATGAGGTAGTGGCGAAGAAAAAACAGATCATACATGTGGTGGAGGAAGCCTACCATATGGTCCTGGAGTTGGCCATCCAAGCAGAAGAACCAGTGGAGGTGCGCGTTTGGAAATTAGAAACAGGGGTGTGCGAGGAAAAGTAAGAAATGGATAGGGTTCAACTGGAGTTGAACCTTCAGATAGATGAACTACAATTGAAGGCACAACCTTCAACTCTGCCGGAGGTTAAGGAACAGCACGCCATCGCGATTACAGCATCAATAGTGGAGGTTAACAGTGTAGTGACAGACTGCACAAAATTGTCCAAGAAATCATTTGAGGTTCTCACTACACTGCAGGAGGACCCGAACATACAATGCCTAGAGATAGAGGCACGCGAGCTACAATAGAAATATGATGAAGTAAAAGCGACCACGTAGACATTTGCACTTACAAAGAGGCTCATGAGGGTGCAGTAGGCGAAAGCACTCAAGGAACAAGTAGATGCTGCTCGACATAAGGAAGAAATTTTGAAGGCGCGCTTACACTCGTGGATTGATGAGGCATATATC
Source organism: Pinus tabuliformis (assembly GCA_031772625.1). Classification (NCBI taxonomy): domain Eukaryota; kingdom Viridiplantae; phylum Streptophyta; class Pinopsida; order Pinales; family Pinaceae; genus Pinus; species Pinus tabuliformis. The sequence goes on from CM062816.1 coordinate 1,231,887,977, forward strand.
ATTACAACCTCCATTGAAGCAAAGCTCACGCAACTGCAAGCAACACAAGAAAAGGCTCAGGGTAGCAGTTCAGCCACATCAATCTCTGAATACCGCATCGAGGAAGTACAACAGGCAGCCATTGAGTGCGTTGCCGATCTTGCAGTGATCAAGGTAGAATTGGGAGGTATTCGCGCAAATATCTCCGCACTGACAGAGTGACTCGAGGGCGAGTCACGATGTTTTTGTTGGGGGCCTATTGGGTGCGGGATCCCCCAAGTGAAGTTTTGGGGCTTAGAGACCAGCTTTTGGTCAAAAATTGTAAACTCTGATGTAAATACTCCGCACTTTGTGGGCGTGGAGCACATAGCTTGTAAAAGAGTCATAGGTTGTCTGCCCTCAATTTTGTTAATGTAATCTTGGCTGTAGAGATCTACCCATGGTCCACAGACCATGGGATTGTATAAATAGAGCAAGGCTCTAAGTAGTTAAGGAATCTAATCTATTCAAATAATCATAAGAAGGATGAAGAGTTGAGTCGTATTTGTGGAATAAAGTCTAGTTTTGGGTCGTAGAGTAGGAGAAGGCTCTGCCGCTGAGTGCGCAGAGGCGTAGTAGTCTGCAGCTGAGTGTGCAGACCCTTGCAGCTGAGTGTGTAGGGTGAGTTGAGTCTGTAACAGTTGGAAGTATTAATAAAGAGAAGTTTCATATTAATTATGTGTATTTATTTCCTGTTTTATGCATTGAATATATTGGGTATAAATTTCACTTCTACTATTTATATGATGCGCGAGTATAAATGATTGTGTTGATTAAGTGAATGTGAGATACAATATCTGTTTATGCGAAGTTAACTAAGATCTATTTAGAAGATAAGTAAGATACGTAGTGTAGTTTGGGGAAATAGTACAGTTCACTGCCCTAACAATGTGAAAGTATCTCAGCCCCTGGTTAGGGCTACGCGAAAGATGATTATAACATATTGTGAAGGTATTGAAGGTTGGAACAAGTGCACAAAGCGACCTGTGCGAAGACAAATCTAGTTAGACTAAGTCGACCTCTCAGACATCTCAAGGGTGTGGAAACTTGGTTCCAGCATCCCCCCATACTGCTTCGGGAGAGGCTTCAGGCCGCGCTCCATGAGTTGATGCTGAAAGGGCTAGTAGTGTAGGGATTTGTTTGGCTAAATAACTCTGAACCTGCGTCAGGCCCCCTCAAGCCAACAACTAGCTTACTTTCCTTCCATGTTGTGATGCATATTTTCTCGTGTATTCTCTTCTTAACTCCGTGCTTTCACAGGTTTCCAGGGGGTGCACTCACCTCGTCCTCTGTGTGTTAGAACCGCTCATGCACCTTCCTTGACTTTCTGCATATGTCACACCCTTGCTGCCAACAGGAACATCTTACATTCCTTTGTGCGAAACCGCGGTCAAGGTGATACCGTACGACCCACTGTTGGGAATCCTACACCAAATGGTCTAAGGTCTATTTGGGACTTCTTACTGAGGAGATACCCTGACATGTTGGCGGGTCCAACACCGTCAACATTTTTGGTGCTAGAAGGAGGGTCAGATGACAAGATGTGTCCTCTCATCCTATTTTCAACCTTTGAACATCCATCATGGATTCTGTTACACTCACCCCTCAATGATGTTTTTCGCATGCCGAACCTCTCAACATCACTAGGGAGTTTTTTTAATCTCTTGTCTGAATTCACATATGATGGTGAAGGTGAAGTGGCCTGGCCTAAGTACTTAGAAGACTTCTATGCATTCCTTGAGAATGCAGATCAGGTCAATCTGTTGCTTGCATACACACTTCGTGAATCCCCACAATGGTGGTGCTAAAGCCTACTAGATGACAACATGCACTCACTCGAGCAGTTCTATGATCTCATTGAATCTACTTTGCATCATTTTGATCCAAAACCTCTTGACCAAAAATGGTTACAATAATGGCAGGCCCTGCATGAATCACCTATGGATTTTTGGCAGCACTTCAGAAAATCAAGATGAAATTTCCATATCTTTGGGATAGATTCGAGTATTGTCTTAACAAATCAGTCCATCCCAACAATAATTTTGAGCCCAAGCCTCATGCAACATACCTCAGTGATGGACCTGCACAATCAGAGATGGATACAATCACTGTCATAAGTGATTGTTCGTTGTCCCCTCATCAAACGGTTCCACCACTGCACAGTGATACGAGAGAATAGGCACACACGTTCATTCAACTATCACATCCTCCCAACATCACTTCACTTAATTTTCGCACAAATTTGGTTGTGAGTCCATTGAGTTGTCACATGCATTTTTTACCTCAACCTCCATCTTCGTACTTGGATGATACTCTAGATGATACTATCTTGTGTTCTTCCATTCCAGACTCTACACTTGCTGTGAATGAGGATCAAACCATCGACTGAGTTGTTGTTGCACAACCAACACGCAATGTCATTCATGAAGAGTATGACTGGGATTTTGAGCATCAACACTTGGTGAAGGATGACTCCCTTCTGCCTGAGCCTCATCTATTCTTTCCTGAGAGCTTTGGTGAACCTATCATCCATGATTTCGTATGTGTATCTCCATCTACGAATGCACCCATTGTTGATCATTCGTAGAACACACCAGATGTTAGTCCATCATTCGACAATGGAGAGGATAAATTATTCATTGAAAATCCACTTGACTTTTCATCTGCTTTTTTCAGAAACACAGATGGTGAATTTGTCCGCTACTCATCTACCCCTCTGTTTGATACATCAGATCATGAGGATGCCGATGAAATCATTGATTTTTCTGATCTTAGCTGTTGTGATCTATTTACTCTCATATTTGATCACGATGATAATTCTATCGTTGTTGATTTTTCGAAGCCACCTGTTTATGATGATCTATCTGTCGATGAAGTCGAAACCCCCCAGAATGTCGAGGCACTTCAGCTCGAGCTGATGATTATGTCAGGCCCTTGCTATCCTGAGGTTGGTTTCACTTCCGATCAGAAAATTGTTGAAACACCCAAGGCTCCTCATCACTCATCTGTATGCATTGAAGATCAATCTCACACATAGATCATACTTCCTCCACTCGAACTAAATGATCCCATCACTCATGCATTAGAGGAATCTTACATAGCAAGCACATGTGCACGACGCAAGTTGTCTTTGTTTCTTTTGTTTTCTTACAAGTCACAGTCAAGATTATGTGTATGCTTAACAGCTACACACAGTGTCATAGAACACCGTGACAAGTCCACAAATTGCATGTCATGTACTTGCACTCACTTATATTGTGTGGACACTTTAAAACTTGGAGTGTGTTTGTCTTCATTGTTATATCTTTCATGTTTGTTGGTTCACACAACTGTGTTGTTCACAAACCATGGCTTCACCAACATGGGTCAACCAATGCGTCGGTGCCTTCTTTGGAAGTATCACTTCATGTGATCAGGCCCATGCATTGTTAGCTTAGGAGTAGGAGTAGTGTTTTCTTTTGGTTGTTTGATTTCATGCTTGTTTTCTTACTTCCTTCGCATGTTTGTTTGTTTTCTTACTTTCTTTGCTTTCGCATTTACTTCTACTTTCTCTTTGTTTGGTTGTTGTTTGCTTGCTTTGCGCTCGTAGGTCAGTTTCGCATGAAACTATGTGTGACTCTTAAAACAAGATGGGTAAAGTACAAGAGGACTTGTATAGCTATTAACATTTGGTTACATATTTTCCACTTCTCCCATGAATAAATTGTTACTTTCATCCCTTGATACATGAATGGAAAATACGTACTCTTTGAAGTGAAGCTTGGTGAAAACACAAACGCCTGCATACTAACTAGTGTCACCTACTCTAGTTGGTTGTTTTCAGGTTAACCCTTATCAGCTCAGTCAAGTAGAGTAAGGTGAGGGGAAAAAAATTAAAAAGCACGTCAGAGATATATATAAACTATTTCTCTGAAGGAACATCCTTTGCTGCCCTCAATATGTCGAGATCCCTCTTCTGCCTCTGAAATGCATAAGTTTTATGCACAGTTATGAAAAATGAAAAATGAAAAAATGAAAAAAATTTGAAAAATGAAAAATGTATAAGGCGAAGGAAGAGAAAGGCTTCCTGTGCAAAGATTTTATTCAAGTAACTCCGTCGGGGTATTGACAAGGATCGCTAGTAGCAGAGTGATTCTTGTGTTCCTGGGTGACTCGGTCAGGGTACTATTCAAGCCTGCTGGCAGCGGAGCAACACCAGAGATGAAAATAAGACTCTGATGACCATATTGCTTGTGCACCAATATACCCCTCATCCCCAATCGAAACAACTGTGTTGGCTTGGCTTGGAATGTGTGTTGACTGACCAAGAGCTTGGTAGATGCTACATCTTACAATCAAGCAAGTGTGGAAACCAAGATGAACAGAGAACTTAACAATACTTCCAGAGGTGTTATACTTGCTTTTGATGAACAAGGTCCATTCACAGAGCTAGAGTTCTAATAGTGTGTTGCCAAGTGTTGCAGTGGCCACAAACACCCTCCAAAACTTTTCCTTAGCTTCGTTTTGGAGACTCCCTATCAACCATCCTCAGCACCATGTCTTGCACTGTCAAGTACATGAGATTTAGTGGTTTTCTAGTAGATTTCCAGCCTGTGCATGATAGCTTATTTCACTCCCCTCACACGCTGTTTCTCCGAACTTGGTCCAGTTGCAGGCTGAGCAGCTCCCTCAAGAAATTGCACAATTCTAGAGGGGAACCATCCTTCCCTCCATAAATTGCGCAATCCTGACTGGCAGCTTGTTGGGCTCAGAAATTGCACAATCTTGTCAATCAACCTTCCCAGTGAAAACTGCACAATTTGGCCCAGCAGGACTGCTCAGCCCAGCACAATTATGGGCTATACTCAGCTTCTCAGCACAGAAATTGTGCAATCCCCCTGGGAAGCCAGCCCAGCTCCCTCCCATAAATGTGAAAGTTTCTCCCTCAAGCAAGGATGTTGTTGCATGTGCCATCGATTTGACCAGTTCCACCCAAGACCATGAAAACTTGAATTGCATGCATGTGTTGCTTTTTCCTGAAATAACAAAAAGAAGCATGAAAAAAACATCCCTAGATTTTAGGGAGATATTTTTAGTAGCTGGAGGTTACATCCAAAGATCGTTTTAGAATCTTTCCTCCAAGTGTCGCTTTTTCCTAGATTTGTGGCATGCACGTCATGAGCCTCAAACTTATTTATTCAATGCTTTAGAGCTCACTTCTTCACATCAATATTGGAGCTCTGACATCCCATAGCACATCCAAGAGTCTTCAACAAATCCAGCTCAGTTATTTCTGGGTAAGTCTGCTTAACTTGTCTTTTGTAGCATTTCTGTTGCCTTTTGTGTTTTGGCTTGTGTGAGTGTTGTCTACTTGATTTCTATGAATTCTTGTTGACGTTTGTATGCATATTATATTCTACTAGCAACGTTTCAGTTTTCGTTAGCTTCTCACTGTTTACACATGCATGACACTATTTTACACGAACGGTCGCCGATTCGGTGACTTGCTTCACACACATGCATGTTGTTCCATTTTCTGAATCTTACATTCATTGTTTTCATGCATGATCATTTACTCATGCTTTCACTCATTATCACCATGCATTCACATCCACATTTGCTTTCAGTTCCCCGTCGGTGGGTCTAGGCAACCTTGGCCCAAACTCTGCGTCACCAATACAACATTGCACAATCTTGAGAGGGAAGGCTCTTCCTACCTTCGCAAAAATGCACATTTCTTCCCAGTGGCTATCCTCTAGTCTTGCATTATGCAATTCTGAGAGGCAATGACTATTGGCCCAAAAAATTGTGGAATGCAGTCACTCGGCCTCTAACCCCTGCGAGCTGAAATTGCGCATTAAGTAATCCCAGGAGCCAGCAAGCCAGTCTGGATTCTGCATTGCATAATTCCAACATCCAACCAGTCTCCCAGCAATCCAGAATGACTTTTGCGTAGTTTTGAAAGCCACTCTCCAGGCATCCTAGGAAAATTGTGTAATCTTTACCAGTCACCCCCAAGTATGTTGCATGTCTTTCCTCAAGTTTTATTTGGTTTTAGCTGACATATTTCTTGCCATGCATGTCGCAATGTCTCCAGAGCTAGTAGGTGTTTTTCCTCCTCTCATCAGCTCAAGATTAATGGCCTCCAGTAGAGCAAGATCAAAGGACACCATCGGAAGTGCAACTGGAGCAGTAATTAAGCGAGTGTCTACAAGTTTGCCGATCTATGAAGACACCAAGCTGATTGTAGACAAGGACATCAAGTTGAAATGGAAAGAGGTCAATGATGCATTTTCAGGCACATTTGGGGAATGACTTGAAGACCTCCAAGTCTATGTGAAAATTCACAAGTCTGACTTGTACCGGACTGTATGCAGGTATCCCTTGTTCCCATGCATGATACATTGGATCGTCTCGCATGTTGGGTTGTGTTATATTCTTTCCACGACTAGCCCACGTAGTTAGACGGGGGGTTAGAGGGGGGGCAGAGCCCCCCTTCATTGCGCCGATTGTGTAGTGGGGGGGTCACAGGGGGTTTGAGGTGTACCCGTAACCCCATTTTATGGGGTGCAGGGTAGCGCCTCGGAAAATTTTGGTTTTGGACCCTATATTAGGTTGGGCGAACCCACCTATGGATTTGTGCATGATTTTCGCACATGTTTTTTGGATGCGATGGTTTTCGATCCATGGTTTTGGACGCAATGGTTTTCGGTCCATGGTATTGGATGCTTCGGCATGTATAAATATGTATTGTAACATTGAAAGGAACATAATGAAAAATCAAGCTAGTAGTCCCGGTTTTGGAATACAGGGGAAAATATCTATGTATATGTGTTTTATGTGTTATGCTCTCACATTGTTTATTTTCTGTGTTTTAGAATTCGTATGCAGGTAATTTCTGTACGGGGTTAAAACCTACATTTGGTATCAGAGCAGTTTTGTCTTCAAGGGGATGCCTTTGTTGCTGAGGGGTTTCGCTCGGGCCTATCGTAGACCCTGTTCAGTGGGAGATCTGTGAGATTGATTCTAGTGGTAAAAGAAGATGGCAAGTAGTGGAAAGATAGAGATCGAGAAATTTAATGGTCAAAGTTTTGAGTTGTGGAATCTCAAGATGGAGGATCTCTTGGTGGATAAAGATCAGTGGATCACGGTAGATCTAGGTACTAAACCAACGGGAGTGTCCGATGAAGAATGGAAGAAGTTGGATCGGAAGGAAAAGAGCACAATATGATTGTGTGTCTCAGATTAAGTATTGTTGAATGTATTAGGGGAAGCTACGGTGGAGGCTTTGTGGGACAAGTTGGGGACTTTGTACCAATCTAAGTCTCTGGTGAATAAACTATTCCTGCAAAAAAAGTTGTATAACCTGAGGATGAAAGATGGAGACTCGATGACAGAGCATATGAATGCATTTAATACTGTGGTAAGTCAGTTAGCATTTGTTGATATTAAAATTTCAGATGAAGATAAGTGCATTAGTTTGTTGTGTTCTCTACCAGATTCGTGGGATAGTCTGGTTATTACAATAGGTAGCAATGCAACTTCCTTGCAGTTTGATGAAATAGTCTCAGCCTTGCTGATGGAGGAGATGAGACAAAAAAATATTGAGAGCCAAAATGGTGATGCCTTGTCTGTACAAAGACGGTCCCAGAACAGAAACAAAAATAAGTCATCGAGTGGGAGATCTAAATCTAGAGGGAGACCTAAATCTCCAGGAAAACCTGTAAAGGTGGTGTGTTGGAAATGTGGAAAGGAAGGGCACTGCAAAAGGGACTGTAAATATAAAGCTCCTGATAAAGGAAAGGGATATGATGATGCTCCTTCTGTAGAGTTGAAAACCACCTTAGATGAAGGTGGGGATGTGTACTTGGTTTCTTCAAGTACACATGTAGATCATGAGGCATGGTTGATTGACTCAGGTGCATCCTTTCACTTCACTCCCCATAGAAAGTGGTTTTGTGAGTATGAGAAATACAATGGTGGTGATGTCTTCTTGGGGGATGATAGGAAGGCTAGAATCATTGGTCACAGAAAAGTAAACTTGAAGTTGCAAGGTGGAGGGTTGGAACACTTCTGGGTTTTCTACATATTCCTACATTGGCTAGAAATATGATTTCTGTAAGCAAGCTCAATGATGCAAGTGTAAAAATAGTGTTCAAGAAGGATACTTGCAAAATGGTTTGGTGAGCACTGGTATAAATGTGGGAAGTTCGAATTGGAACTCTATACAAGCTGCAAGATAGCACTGTTATTGATGGGTGCAACAGTTCTGTGATTCCTCAAAGTGAAGCAAAAAATCTAGTGGTCTCTAGAGAGAAGACCATGTTGTGGCATCAAAGGCTTAGACATATTGGAGAGAAGGGCCTTCAAATACTTCATGGTAAAGGTATGGTAGAAGGTATGAGTAATAGCTCTTTGGATTTTGATTTCTGTGAAAAATGTGTATATGGGAAGCAGAATCGTGTGAGTTTCCCCTCTGGTAGTAAGAGGGTGAATCAGATATTAGAACTTGTGCACAGTGATGTGTTTGGACTTGTGAAGGTTCCATCACTGGCTAAGTCTGTGTACTATGTATCATATATAGATGACTTCTCAAAGAATACATGGATATATTTCCTTAAGAAGAAATCTGAAGTCTTTGATAGGTTTAAAGAATTTAAGGCTTTGGTGGAAGACCAGACAGAGAAGAAGATAAAGGTGCTAAGGACAGATAATGGTGGAGAGTTTTGCAACAAGGAATTTGAAGAATTCTGTAAGACGTGGAGTATAGCACGACAGAAGACTACTCCATATACACCTCAGCAAAATGGAGTTGTAGAAATAATGAATAAGATGTTGATGGAAAGGGCAAGAAGCATGCTCAGTGGTGCCAGGTTAGGATAGGAATTATGGGCAGAGGCGGTGGATACTGCATGTTACCTGGTCAATAGGTCACCTTCATCAACGTTGGAGGATAAGACTCCACAAGAAGTATGGAATGGATATGTACATGTTCCAAAGGAGAAACGAACCAAGTTGGATAGTAAATCTGAAAAGTGCATCGTTATTGGGTATAAGGATGGTTTAAAGGGTTATAAGCTTTGGAACCCAGTCACACGGAAGGTTGTGTACAACAGAGATGTGGTGTTCAGAGAGGTAAAAGATGTTATTAAACATGAAGTCCAACCAAAGGAACCTGAGAAGATAGAGTTTGAGCTTAAGGAGGAAGAATCAAACTCTACAACTGAGGAGGAATCAAAAGATGAAGAGCCACAAACTCTGAGTGTGAGAAGATCAGTTCGAGAAAGAAGGCAGCCATAAAGGTATAGTCCATCTGCTTTCTATTCAAATTTTGCTTTATCTATTACTGACGATGATCGCAGAACTGTGAAGGAAGCAGTATATTCAGAGGATGGAAAACTCTGGAAAGAGGCCATGGTTGATGAAATGGCATCTTTCCACAAAAATGAGGCTTGAGATCTGGTGGAGTTTCCGGCTGGAAGGAAACCCATTGGCACCAATGGGTGTTCAAAATGACGACAAATGCAGAAGGAAAAGTGGAGAAATACAAAGCTTGGTTGGTAGCAAAAGGTTATTCCCAGGTGCCAGGAATTGATTTTGGTGATATTTTTTCTCCTGTTGCCAAGGTAACTTCTATTAGATTACTTTTAACTGTTGTTGCTGCTCTTGATTTTGAGATAGAACAGATTGATGTGAAGACAACATTTCTTCACAGGGATCTGGAAGAGGAGATCTACATGAAGCAAACTGAAGGCTTTGCGATGAAGGGTAAGAAAGAACTGGTATGCAAGTTAATGAAGTCTCTGTATGAGTTAAAAATAGTCACCAAGATGTGGTATCAAAAATTTGATACATTTATACGGGGACTTAGCTTCACCAGAAGCAAAGCAGATCACTATGTGTATTTTGAATTAATTGGTGACCGTGTTATTTATATGGTCTTGTATGTGGATGATATGTTGTTGGTTGGAAATGACAAAGAAATTATCCAGGATTTGAAGACCCAATTGTCCTCCAAATTCGACATGAAAGATCTTGGTGCTGCAAACTATATTTTGGGCATGGAAATTAAAAGGCAAAGAGGAAGCTCTGGCTAAACCAAAGGAAGTATGTCGAGACAAATTTGTAGAGTTTTAATATGCAGGATAGTAAACTGGTGAAGGTTCCTATTCCTATAGGTGTGAGGTTATCTGCTAAATAGTGTCCCAAGACACAAGAAGAGGAAGAGGACATGTCCCGTGTTCCATATGCAAGTGCAGTCGGTAGCCTGATGTATGCAATGGTGTGTACTAGACCAGACATTGCACATGCAGTGGGAGTATTGAGCAAGTTTATGTTAAAACCAGGAAAGGAGCATTGGACAATAGTGAAGCGGGTTTTTCAGGTATTTGCATGGCACTAGTGATTATGGTTTGTGCTACCAAGGAGGACCAGGATTGGACAGAGTGTTGGATATTCATGGCTTTGTTGATGCAGGCTGGGCTGGAGACCTGGATCAGAGAAGATCTACAAGTGGGTATGTTTTTAACCTATTTGGAGGTGCAGTCAGTTGCATGAGTAAGAAAAAATATGTAGTGGCACTATCAACTACAGAGGCAGAATACATGATAGCCACTCATGCAAGTGAGGAAGCAGTTTGGTTGTAGAGATTATGTTCAAGTATGGGGTTAGTACAGGGAGTTATAAGGATAGACTGTGATAGCCAAAGTGCAATTTTCTTAGCAAAGAACCCCGTATATCATTCAAAGACAAAACAATTTGATTTTCAATATCACTCTGTGAGGGATATGATAGAAGACAAAAAGGTGTTGTTGGTAAAGGTGGACACTTTGAAGAATACTGTGGATGCATTAACAAAATCTGTGAGCTCTGAGAAGTTCTCTTGGTGTAGAGAGACAATGGGCATTTCAAGGATGGAAACATGACTAAGCTCTCTTGTGGCCCCCTGTGGAAAGAAAACAACAAGTGGGAGAATGTTGGGTTGTGTTATATTCTTTCGACGACTAGCCCACGTAGTTAATTGGGGGGTTGGAGGGGGGGCGGAGGCCCCCTTCATTGCACTGATTGTGTAGCGGGGGGGTCACAGTGGGTTTGCGGTGTACCCGTAACCCCACTTTATGGGGTCTGGGGCAGCGCCCTGGAAAATTTTGGTTTTGGACCATATGTTAGGTTGGGCGGATCCACCTATGGTTTTGTGCATGATTTTCACACGGGTTTTTTGGACGCAATGGTTTTCGGTCCATGGTTTTGGACGCGATGGTTTTCAGTCCATGGTGTTGGATGTGTTGGCATGTATAAATATGTATTGTAACATTGAAAGGAACATAATGAAAAGTCAAGCAGGTAGTCTCGGTTTTGGGATCCAGGGGAAAGTATCTGTGTATGTGTTTTATGTGTTATGCTCTCGCATTATTTATTTTCTGTGTTTTAGAATTCGTATGCAGGTAATTTCTGTATGGGGTTAAAACCTGCGTCACACACTGATCCTGAGATGAAGACATTGAGCAGTGTCAGTGGGACAAAGATTTCTACCTTGAGGGTACAGGATTATGAAAAAATGTACCATATGTCGAAGCCAGTGATCACCATGGAGACACCCTTCAACATACCCAGCAGCAATGCCAACTCGGGGTATATATTGATGAATTGGGTGAAGGATTCGGCCAAATTCAGGGTGACACCCAACCAGGTTTATAAGACAATGATACTGCAGAAGGCATATCAATTCTTGGTCATCTTTGCATGTCTCTTGTATGGCCAAGACAGCATGGAAACCTTCCTGCAAAGTTGGGTGATCACGTTGGACGAACTGGACAGTGAAGGAAAATCATGCAACTGGTCTGACATGTTGCCTCACACACTAAAGGAATAGGTAGCAAGAGCTCGACAACTACCCAAAGATCAAGAAGAAGAAATATACATGTTCACTTACATCTTGGATGCAATCTGTGCCCATCAGAAGTTCCAAGGCTTGAAGTGGGCATGGTCATCTGCGAAGACCTCTATGAACACTTATTGTAAAATTTTGTCCAAATGCAGCTTCAGAGGAGTCATCACACAACTGTCAGATAATTTTTTCACCCCAATGCACAAGATGATATTTGAGCAGGATCCACCTTGTATGTCAAAGGCAACAATGGAGGCACTAATTGACATAGCGTATTGGTGTGACTCACCGTCCGGCAACTTCATATGGATGTACAATGCAGAGAAACCTCTACATGTTTTGTCGAAGTTTTCCATGGACAAGCTCGTCATGCAAGAAGTATCTTACCACATCTCGGCAAGACTATCAGCTAGGCTACACTAGAAGAAGAAGGAACCTTAGCCCACTATTCCATTTTGGATTGGGTTGTACGAGATACAGAACCTCAAACATGTAGATTGCAAAAGATAGGAGATCAAGAAATATCCTTTTGACGTCCGTAGCTTCAATCTGTATGACCCACATCGTATTCTTAAAGAGCACTATGTGAGAGTACAGTTTTAGTGGATCCACAAGGCATGTCATTGGGCAGAGGAAGACCCATGGATATATTGTTACAGCTTCTCCAGGCCCAAGGACCGGTCAGCATCACTATGTAATGGTTAGCAATGCAGCGTGAAGCAGCATCTAGGAGAGCACCAGCAGTAGAAAAAGCATAGGTAAACATACCAACGTGCGACAAAGGCAAGAGGAAGACTGTCGACAGCACAGAGGAGGAACAAAGTCATAAGTTCCAAGCAGACCCGCTTGTGCAAAAAGTATCTTTGGAAATAGAGGTGAAGAGGCAAAAATGCGACAAGAGGAACGTGCAAAGGCAGAGAGAAAATGGAGAACGGAGGAAACAGAGAAGGAATTTCATGAGTTGAAGGAGAAGCTCCAGAAGGAACAGGAGTTGTGCAGATAGGAGAAGGAAGCACAGTAGGAATATGTATAACAGGGGGCACAACATGTACAGACAGATGAAACTACGCCCGTACAGGTAGTCGACTCATCCGAACAGCTAGCACCAAGTAGACAGGGTGAGCAGTCGTAGGAGAAAGACTTCGCTTAAGAGATTGAACAAGCACTTGAGGATATGGATACGAACATGGAGCAACACGAGTTAGAACAAGACATCAACCTCATGCCTCACCACCAACAAGTCGACCCACCAGCTTCACTGGATCCTGAAGCGGAGCAAGTCCCAAGCGACCAAGGAGACACTGAAATCCTTGGAGACAATCCAAAGGGAGAGATTCACAACATCTCATTCGATGAGTCCCAACATAGAGTTATGCAATCTCGCAGAGTATCAACTCCAGATGATCAAACATCTCCTGTGCATTTTGAGGAACGAGTGATTGTGTCTGATGTAAGCGAGCATCCAGCAGCATTAGCTAATGCTACCAGAGCATATCTCGAAGCTACTAGCCCGAGTGTTCACTTCTTGATAGCTGAAAATGAGCGAATGGCTAAGGAGTTACAGATGACCAAGCAGGGAGGAGAACTGGTTACAACATCCACCCAAGTAGAGTTGAAGAAGGAAATATTGGATAAAGTGTTGTCCCTTGACACATTCATGTAGGTGTTGTATTCCAAGTTTTGTACCATGAATAAGGTAGTTGTCCATCTCAACGGTTGGCAGTTGCGATGTGCTAGGAGAGCACATATCATGTTGAATGTGCATGTTGTTGTTAATTACATGAAAACATGGACAAGGGGATACAAGGGAGCACTGTTACACTTGCCCAAGTTTGTGAAGCCCAGAGCGATTGTGTTATGAAACCAGCTCAAGAAAAGATAGAAAAGATAGATCAACGCCTTAGAATTCAGCCTCTTCGAGGGGGCAACCTCCTTTACATTACATAAATGAACAATTCTTGGATGATACAAATGAAAAAACCTCATTTCTATATATAGGAGTCTAAGGAGTCACAATATAATCCAGCCGACCTAACAATAATAATATAAAGCCACAAAAATAACAATAGATGGATTCTATGGGGCACAGTAATAACAATATGGGGGCAATAGGGGCACAACAATATTAATAAGGGGTATAACTACAATAGTAATGGGGTAATCACTAGTATTATAGGGACCCAACATGCCCCTCTCCTTCAAAAAAGTGTTGTCCTCAACGCTTGAGTAGTTCTGGATACTTCTGCATAAAATTTTCATCCTCCCATGTGGAATCTTCAGCGGATAAGTTCTTCCACTTGATAAGATACTCTGAAATTGATCGATTTCGTAGCTGTCGAGTTCCTGTTTCTGTGACTGCTTCCAGTTCCAATATAATTTTTCCTTTCTCATCAAGTTCTGGCAATATTGTTTGAACTAGGAGCTTGTCGCCTATAACCTTCTTTAAACATGAAACATGGAAAACTGGGTGCAATCGAGAAGCTGCAGGAAGCTCCAATTTGTATGCCATAGTACCAATCTTTTGCAACACCTTGTACGGACCATAATACTTTGGTGATAATTTAATATCCTTCTTACCTTGCTTGAGGGACATTTGCTTATATGGTTGTAGCCGTAGGAATACCCAATTACCTACATCAAAAATTCTTTCACTGCGATGTTGATCTGCCTGTTGTTTCATTCTATTCTGTGCCAACACGAGGTTATCCTTTAAGAGTTGGAGGACTTGTTGTTGATGTTCAATGTGATGTTCCACTGCCTGAACCTTAGAATTTTCTCTTAAATATGATGTGATGGATGGTGGTTGATACCCATAAAGTGCCATAAATGGGGTCATTTTTGCTGTTGTATGGAAGGAAGTGTTATACCACCATTCAGCCAGAGGTAACCATTTGACCCATTGTGTCTGTTTATCAGATACAAAGCAATGAAGATATCCTTCCAAACATTTGTTTACTATCTCAGTTTTCCCATCAGATTGAGGATGATAAGATGAGCTATGAGCTAACTGAGTACCAAGACAAGAAAATAATTCTGTCCAAAAATTTCCAGTGAAAATGGGATCTCTGTCACTTACAATAATCTTTGGGTTTCCATGTAGCTTTTGAATTGTTTCCATAAATGCAGTAGAAACTATACTGGTTTTAAATGGATGTGATAATACACAAAAGTGTGCATACTTGGTAAGTCTGTTAACTACCACCATGATGACACTCTTTCCCTCAAACTTGGGTAAACCTGTGATAAAATCCATTGAAACCTCCTCCCAATGTTGGCTTGGAATGGATAAAGGTTGTAATAGACCTGGTGTCTTAATTGTCTCAACTTTATTTTGTTGGCAAACCAAACATTCCGCCAAAAACTTTTGAATATCGGATTTAAGGCCATCCCAAAAAAAATTCCTTCTTAACCCTGTGGTAAGTTTTTAGAAATCCTGAGTGCCCTTCTAAGGGAGAAGTGTGCAATTCCATAAGAATATTTTGTTTTAGCTAGGAATTCTTACAGAGGTATAAGCGATCTTTGTACCATAACGAATCATTTTTCCAGCTAAATGTATCAGACGTACTGGAATCTTGTTGTAACTTTCGAATAAGTGCCCACACTTTTTTGTCATTCTTCCATTCCTCCCTTGCTTCATTTATCCAATCTGGCTGGATAATAGAAATGGCGCACAACAATGCCTCCACATCCTCATCCTTTCTTGAGAGTGCACCTGCCACCACATTTTGCTTCCCTTTTTTGTAGATGATTTCAAATTCATAACCCAACATCTTTGTGACCCACTTTTGTTGCTCTTCAGAGGATAATATTTGTTCTAAAAAGTATTTAAGGCTATCATGATTCGTTTTTACCTTGAAGTGTCTTCCCATTAGGTAGGGTCGCCATTTCTTAAGTGCATGGAGTATTGCCAACATTTCCTTCTCATAAATAGCTTTGCTTAAAAACTTTCCCTTGATTGGACGACTTTCAAAAGAAATGGGTCTTTCATCTTGCATTAGAACGAAACCAATTCCATTTCCTGAAGCATCACATTCCACAATAAAGGTTTTTGTGAAGTCCGGTGTAGCTAAGACCGGTGCTTGGCACATTGCCTCTTTAAGATGTTCAATGGCCTTTGTTGCTTCCGGAGTCCATGAAAATGCATATTTCTTCAATAATGTTGTTAGAGGTGCTGCTATTCTCCTATAGTTCTTAACAAACTTGCGATAATACCTTGTCAATCCAAGAAATCCTCGCAGATGCTTTATGGATGTGGGGATTTTCCATTCCTTAATGGCTTTAATTTTGCTAGGGTCTACCTTAACTCCTTCATGAGATACAATATGACCCAGATATTCCACCTCCTGGGCTCCAAAGAAACATTTGGATCTTTTTGCATATAATTGTTTCTCTTACAATAGTTGTAGCACCCTGTCAACATGTTCAACATGATCCTTCCAAGACTTTCTGTAGATTAGTATATCATCAAAAAATACTAACACAAATTTTCTAAGGAATGGTTTGAAAATTGAATTCATCAAACCTTGAAATGTTGAAGGTGCATTGGTAAGGCCAAAAGGCATGACCAAAAATTCATAATGACCCTCATGAGTTCTAAATGCTGTTTTCGGAATGTCTTCAGTCTTCATTCTGATTTGATGATATCCTGAACGAAGATCCAACTTGGTGAAGTAAATTGATCCATGCAATTCATCCAGTAATTCATCAATGACAGGAATGGGGAACTTATCTTTAATAGTGAGCTTGTTGAGCTCCCTATAATCCGGACACATGCGCCATGATCCATCCTTCTTGTGCACCAATACTACTGGAGCAGAGAAAGAACTTTGACTCGATTGAATTATACCTGCCTCTAGCATTTCTACAACCATACGTTCAATTTCACTCTTTTGGACATAGGGATATCTGTACGGCCTGATGTTTGGAGGAACACTTCCTGGAATTAGATGAATAGCATGATCATGATCACGCATAGGTGGGAGACCTTTGGGAGTCTCAAATACCTTGGAATGATTGTCCAGGAATTTTTGGAGATCTGGAGAAATAGATGATTCCGATGTGGAAACATCTAGCGAACATAATTGTGCAATTACACCTCTTTGCTCCTTTTTAGAAGCTTTGTCACACCATTAGAGCTGATTATCTTTCCTGGTTTCCCTGCAATACCCCTTAATTCAACTTCCTTTCCTTCTGTAGAAAATTTTATGAAACTTTCTTGAAAATTAAAAGCTATTGTACCCAAGGATTGTAGCCATTGGACTCCTAGTACAACATCAACACCTCCCATTGGAATGGAAAGCATTGGGCTAGTCAATACATATTCTCCCATGGATAGCTTGATATTATGGCACTTTCCAGAGCAATTTATTGTTCCTCCATTTACAATCATCACTTGACACTCTGGTGCTGGATATAGGAAGCAATTCAATTCTTTTGCTACCTTACAATGAATAAAATTGTGGGTGCTTCCTGAATCAATCAACACTATTACCTTTTTCTTCTTGATTTGTCCTTCTATCTTGATGGTTTGAGGAGTGGTAATTCCCACCAATGCATTACAATATATGGTCGGATTTATTTTTTCTTCATCTAGGCTTTGTTCCTGGAGTATATCCTCTTCTTTTGACCTTTCTTGCTCCTTTTATTCTTCCTCTTCACAATCTATGTAGAATAATTTCTTCTCAGCATACTTATGACCTTTAGTGTATTTTCTATCACAACTGTAACAAAGCCCTTTTGCTCTTTTTTCTTCCAATTGTTGTGGTGTCAAACTTATAGGTTGTGGAAGACTAGGGGCAACAACACTTCCGTCTTTATAGTTGTGAGTGGTATGCTTCCTGGTTGCCATAATTTTGCTTTCTATTTTTCTTGCTAACCTGAATGCCTTCTCTAATGAATCAGGTTCCCAAAATCGAACATCATGTCGGATATTATCCTTTAAAGACCCTATGAACACATCAATCCTATGCTCCTCTGGAATATCTTTTACCCTTATGTTCAATTTTTGGAACTCCTCAATGTGCTCCATTATTGAACCCTTTTGTTTGAGACTTATCAATTGGCTAAAAAAAGTGTTGCTTTTTGTATCCTCATAATGTGCTATCAATTATTCCGTAAAAAATGCCCAAGTGATAAATTGTTTACAAGAGCAAAGCCATTGATACCATACAAACTGATTTGGTTCCAAATATAAAGTTGCCATACGTACCTTTTGTGTGTTTTGCACATTTTTGAGATCGAAGAATTGCTCCATCTGTAATATCCATGTTGCGAGATCCTTACCATCAAACTTCCTCATATCGATTTTTGGAATATGGTGGGTCTTCGATCCAACATTAAAGTCTATGGAATCATGATTAACATTTCTTTTCTTCTCATCATGAGTTTCCTTTACTACACTTTCACCATTAGTGACCCTTTCTTGTAGCAACTGCTTCAATTCTTCCATGTCTGTCTTCAAATCTATCTTCAAATCATCCATCTTAGCTTCTACGCCTTTCTTTAAACAATCCATCTTATCTTCTACGACTTTCTTTAAACGATCCATCTTAGCTTCTACATCTTTCTTTAAACCATCCATCTTAGATTATGTTCCTTTTTGTGCAAGTGACACTTGTTGCACTTGGTCTCGTAATTTTGCTATATCATGTTGCGTTTCTTCCTCTTCTTCATAAGTCATGCTAGAGCTTTCAGGTTGCTTACTAGGTGTTTGCATTTTCTTTCCTCAGGGCATCAATTACCAATAATAATGCTTTACTATGCCCTTTGAATTCCTTCAAACCAAGCTTACGCAAAAATTAAAAAAAAAAACTACACACCTTTTTTCACTTTGTAGAAGCCTGATAATGAATCTGATGTATCTTTGTAATTTCGAACCATCTAGTTCTGAAATTGTGACTTGTAGTATTGTTCTATGTCCTCTTTCCAATGCCACTAGTCTAATCCAAATTGGATTCTCCAAGAAAGAGTTATGCACAATCTCCCGCAGTGACCTGATTATAGACTAGTTCAGTAGAGCGAACTTATATGAAGTGCCACGTTTCACTGTTTCGACATTTGACTCTGAAACATATATACAAGAAAACTACAGTCTGTCCTACTTCTGTACCTTATTACGAAATTTCAATCCGATGCTCAGAAAGAAAGTTATGACGATTTTCCCCAGGTCCCCTGTTTAGAATGTAATTCAGGAGTCTGCAAAAAGACCAACTTCCTCAGATCATATCTCCGCAAATATAGAGCAAAAAGCTCTGAAATTCAGACTCGAGGTTCAGCGCGGTTTCTTCTCAAATGGGGTTTTTTGCAACTTCTGAAACGTCGCAGAAAAAAAGATATAGCGAAAATTCCACGATGACCTATTTGGAGCAGCGAAACCCTAGAATCCAAAGCTCTGATACCAAATGTTATGAAACCAGCTCAAGAAAAGATAGAAAAGATAGATCAACGCCTTAGAATTCAGCCTCTTCGAGGGGGAAACCTCCTTTACATTACATAAATGAAAAATTCTTGGATGATACAAATGACAAAACCTCCTTTCTATATATAGGAGTCTAAGGAGTCACAATATAATCCAGCTGACCTAACAATAATAATATAAAGCCACAAAAATAACAATAGAGGGATTCTATGGGGCACAGTAATAAAAATATGGGGGAAATATGGGCACAACAATATTAATAAGGGGTATAACTACAATAGTAATGGGGTAATCACTAGTATTATAGGGACCCAACAGCTTGAGCTGAAGGCACACATCCAAATTCATATCCGTAACTATGAATATCTCTCGCAACTCATCACTAGTTTGCAAGCTTCCCGTGCATGAGTATTCAGGAGTATTGATGTTTTTGTGTGTGCACACATGATCCCATCTACTGGGACACTCACCTAGGCATAGGAAAAGGCACAGGTCCGACTGGAGATTGACTTGTACTTTGACAAGTTGAGGCGCAAAACCACATGCCCATACTTTGTGATCAGTGTGGACACCATGCATCAGTATGTTGCTGGTCCGACCACACTCAAGACAATGATGCACATGTTATCAAACAAGTTAGATAGAGGAGCCCGAGTAATGTACCGGGATGCTATGGAGGAAAGAGTTCGTTTCTTGAAAGAGGCCACCTTAGAGTACACGGACACCATCGTTGCTACCAAGCTTGGCATCAATTCGCTACTGTCGATCACCGTGAGGATGTTGAAGAGCTAGTCTTCCCATAATCATCCTAGTCATAGGGATGACTTGCATGCCTTTCTCAATCCTATTTTGTCTCACATGGGTACATGTGCAAATTGTATGTAATGTCTTGTCAAGTGGAAGTTCAAGTATCGATAGTTGGATGTAACAATCATAGAGTAGATGATGAGTCATGAGGGTAGTTGAACTGTCACAAAGGGGAATGCCAAGGGCCACCTCACCCTTTTCTATATATAGTCCCTCATACCTCATTATAGAGGCTTTTGGTCAGCCAAGCTTCCGATAGGAGTATCTTAGAAAAATCTTGGAGATTATTGTAACGAGTCTTGGCTTCTTCACTCTGCAGAGCTAGTATATCTCTTTGGAGGAGTAGGCGACAGTGAATGTAACCTTCCATTGTTAGAACTAGTGGTTGGTCATGATTGTATTGTATGACTGCAACGTACACTTATTAATATAACAAAGCCAATACATTTCATGCATATGTCATATTGTATTTCAGCTATCTTGTTTACTCTAAATGATATATGTATATGTTTTCTTATGCATGCATGTGTAGCTATTTTCTGTATATGTATGTATGAATCTTACTTACATGTGCTATTGGTTTAACCATCACTTTGGATTGCTAGCTTACTTTCCTTCCATGTTGTGATGCATCTTTTCGCGTGTGTTCCCTTCTTAACTCTATGCTTTCACAGGTTTCCAAGGGGTGCACTCACCTCACCCTCCATGTGTTAGAACCGCTCATGAACCTTCCTTTACTTTCTACATATGTTACACGCTTTCTACTAACAGGAACATCTTACTTTCCTATGTGTGAAACTATGTCAAGGAAATATCGTACGACCCACTTTTGGGACTCCTACACCAAACAGTGTGAGGTCTAGTTGTAACTTCTTACCAGGGAGATCCCCTGACATGTTGGCGGGTCCAACACCGTCAACATTTCTGGCGCTAGAAGGAGGGCGAGATGAAAAGCTGTGTCCTCTCATCCTGTTTTGAGCCTTTGCACATCCATCATGGGTTCTGTTACACTCACCCCTCCACAATGTTTCTCGCATGCCAAACCTCTCAACATCATGAGGGAGTTTTCTGATCTCTTGTCCAAATTCACGTATGATGGTGAAGGTGAAGTGGCCTGGCCTGAGTACTTAGAAGGCTTCTATGAATTCCTTGAGAATGCAGAAGAGTTCTATGTAGAAGAGGTCAGTCTGATTCTTACATACACACTTTGCGAATCCCCACAGTGGTGGTATCGCAGCCTACCAAATGACAACATGCACTCACTCGAGTAGTTCTTTGATATCATTGAATCTACTTTCCATAATTTTGATCTAGAACCTCTTGGCCAAAAAATGTTACAACAACGAAAGGCCCCACATGAATTGCATATGGATTTTTGGCAGTGCTTCCATTTTTGCAGTTTGAAGCTCTGAAAAGACAGATGAAATTTCCATATCTTTGGGATAGATTTGATTACTATCTTAATAAATCATTCCATCCCAAGAAGAATTTTGAGCCCAAGCCTCGCTCAACATACTTTAGTGATGGAGCTACGCAACCACAGATTGATACGATCACTATCACAAGTGATTGTTTGTCATACCCTCATCAAACAACTCCACCACTGCAGAGTGATGCGAGAGAACAGGTACACACGTTCGTTCAACTGTCACATCCTACCAACATCACTTCACTCAATTTTCGCGCAAATTTGATTGTGAGTCCTTTGAGTTGTCACATGCATTTTGTACCTCTACCTCTGTCTTCGTACTTAGATGATCCTACAGATGATATTGTCTTGTGTTCTTCCATTCTGGACTCTACACTTCTTTTGAATGAGGATCAAGCCATCGACGGAGTTGTTGTTGCACAACCAACATGTGTTGTCATTCATGAAGAGTATGACTGGGAGCTTGAGCATCAACACTCGACGAAGGATGACTCCCTTCTGTCTGAGCCTCCTCTATTCTTTCCTCACATATTTGGTTAACCTTCCATCCATGATTTCGCATGTGTATCTCCATCTACGGATGCACCCATTGTTGATAATTTGTAGAACACATTGAATGTCAGTCCATCATCCCATAATGAAGAGGATACATTATTCATTGAAAATCCACTTAACTTTTCATTTGCTTTTTTTGGAAACACAGAGGGTGAATTTGTTCGCTACTCATCTACCCCTCTGTTCGATTCATCAGATCATGAGGATGCCGATGAAATCATTGATTTTTATGATCTTAGTTGTCGTGATCTATTTACGCTCATATTTGATCACAATGATAATTCTATCATTGTTGATTTTTCGAAGCCACTCATTTATGATGATCTGTCTGTCGATGAAGTCGAAACCCGCCAGAATGTCGAGGCACTTCAGCTCGAGCTGATGGTTATGTTAGGCCCTTGCTATCCTGAGGTTGGTTTCACTTCCGATCAAGGAATTGTTGAAACACCCATTGCTCCTCACCACTCATCTGTATGCATTGAAGATCAATCTCACACATAGATCATACTTCCTCCACTCGAACTACATGATCCCATCGCTCATGCATTGGAGGAATCTTACATAGAAATCTCACGTGCATGATGCAAGTTGTCTTTGTTTCTTTCGTTTTCTTGCATGTCACTATCAAGAGTATGTGTATTCTTAAGAGTTGCGTGAATTGATGCACAACACCATGACAAGTCCACGTATTGCATGTCATGTACTTGCACTCACCTATGTTCCAAGGACACTTTTAAAATTGGAGTGTGTTTGTCTTCATTGTTATATCTTTCATGTTTTCTGGTTCTCACAGCTGTGATGTTCTCTAACCATGCCTTCACCAACGTGGGTCAACCAATGCGCTGGTGGCTGCATTGGAAGTATCACTTCACGTTTTTAGGCCCATTCACTATTAGGTTAGGAGTAGGAGTAGTGTTTTCTTTTGGTTGTTTTCTTGCATGCTTGTTTTCTTAATTCCCTCACATGTTTGTTTGTTTTCTTGCTTATTTTCTTACTTTCTTTATTTTTGCATTTACTTCTACTTTCGCTTTGTTTTGTTTTTGTTTGCTTGCTTTGCACTCATAGGTTAATTTCACATGAAAGCATGTGTGACTCTTAAAACAAGTTGGGTAAAGTAAAAGAGGAGTTGTATAGCTATTAAAATTTGGTTATCTATTGTCCACTTCTCTCATGAAGAACTTGTTACTTTCAACCCATGATACATCAATGGAAAATGCATACTCTTCGAAGTGAATCTTGGTGAAAACACAAACTCTTGCACGCTAAATAGTGTCACCTACTCTAGTTGTTTTTTTTGTGGTTAACCCTTGTCAGCTCAATCAAGTAGAGTAAGGTGAGGGGGAAAACCTTAAAAAGCACATCATAGATATATATAAACTACTTCTCTGAAGGAACAACCTCTGATGCTCTCAATAAGTTGAGATCCCTCTTCCATCTCTGAAATGAATAAGTGTTATCCACAGTTATGAAAAATGAAAAATGAAGAAATGAAAAATGAAAAAAAAATTGAAAAATGAAAAATGAATAAGATGAAAGAAGAGAAAGTCTTCCTGCGTAGAGAGGTGATGCAAGTAACTCCGCCGGGGTACTGACTAGGCTCGCTGGCAACGGAGTAATGCTTTTGTTCCTATGTGACTCTGTCAAGGTACTATTCATGCTTGCTGGCAGTAGAGAAACACTAGAGATGAAACTAAGACTCTGACGACCATACTTCTTATGCACCAATACACCCCTCGTCCCCAAATGAAAAAACTATGTTGGCTTGGCTTCGAATGCGTATCGACTGACCAAGAGCTTGGCAAATGCTACATCTTACAATCAAGCAAGTGTGGAAACCAAGACAAATAGAGAACTGGTCAATACTTTCAGAGGTGTTAGACTTGATTTTGAGAAACAAGGTTCATTCAGAGAGCTGGAGTTCTACGAGTGTGTCTCCAAGTGTTGTAGCGGTTATAGCCACCCTCCAAAATTTTGCCTTAGCTTCATTTTGGAGCCTCCCTACCAACCATCCTCAGCACCATGTCTTGCACTGTTAAGTACATGAGCTTTAGTGGTTTTCTATCAGATTGCCAACCTGTGCATGATAACTTATTTCACTCCCCTCACAGGTTGTTTCTCCTGAATTGATCCAGCTGCAGGCTGAGAATCTCCCTTAAGAAATTGCGCAATTCTAGACGGGAACCAGCCTTCCCTCCAGAAATTGCGCAATCCTGACTGGTAGCTTGCTGGGCTCAGAAATTGTGCAATCCTATCAGTCAACCTTCCCAGCGAAAACTACATAATCTAGCTCAGCAGGACTTCTCAACCCAGAAATTCCACAATTATGGGCAGCAATCAGCTGCTCAACCAATAAATTGTTCAATCCCCCTGGGCATCCAGCCAAACTCCCTCCCATAAATGTGCAAATTTATCCCTATGCAAACAGGTTGTTGCATGTGCCATCGGGTTGAACGGTTCCACCCAGACCCAAAAAACATGACTTGCATGCATGGGTTTCTTTTACCTGAAATAGAAAAAAGAAACATGAAAAAATCATCCCTAGATTTTAGGGAGCAATGTCGGCAGGATAAATCGCTCTTGCGGACAAGACCGATCTCCCTAGTGTCTAATGATATCTAGCAACAAGCAAACCAAACAAATTCTATCTTTCTCTAAATATGCAATTTATAAATAAAGGCCAACAGGTGTTTTAGGCCTACCTCAGGTCTAGTGCTAGTTTGTGGAGGCCACGCTCCGTTTGTCCAAATTAGCTCCCTTTTAAAGAATCTGCAAACACAAACAAGCACACATATCAAATAGCACCTGCAAAGCCAATATAATAAACCATATTTATCATGATGATCAAGGAATTCATGAAATAAACCATAGAAGACAATTTATTGAGAAAAATGAATCTGATTGTATTAACTTTAATCAAAGAATAACTTTACAACCTTGGTGCCTTGATGCTGTACAAGCTCCTCCCAGGGTCCAGCAAGAATCTCCTCTACTTTGACAAGTTTCACTCTCTTCCCAAAGAAGCCAAAAGGTATGTAATCTCTCCTCTCAAGCTTAACTAGGAAGTCTCAATTCCAACAGCATTTACCCTCAAAAATGTTTAGCTTTCAACCTCTCTAGCAATCAACCCAATGCCTCAATTTATAATGTAGAGGAGGGAAGTTACCAAGTCCACCTTCAAAGGGATAAGTCCTCCTTTAAAGGGATAAGCTCCTCTCATCAAGGGGTTAGCTCCTTTAGTTATGGGATGCATGAACCACCTAGGAGCGAACTAACCACATCAAGATTCCTTCTAGAAGCATCCAGAATTAACCCAAAGTGAGTTTTTAAGAATAAACTTGTGCCTTTTTGACTTTCACAGGGGTCTGCACCCACTCCTTTAGAGACAGAGCGGGCAGGTCCGCAGGTAACATGACCAAGGGGTGCGGGACTGCAGGTAATGGTAAGAGAAAGTGCGGAACCAGAGTTTTATAGATTTTCAAAGACTTTATCTCATTTTTAAAGCTTGACATGAAGAGCTGAGGTTTGAGACTTGCAAAGGAGGACAGTATGAGTGGTGATAGACTCACACTGACTACAGAAAGTCATGGTGACAATATTTTGTGTAACAGATTGCCCCCTAAAGTGCGAAGTCTGTAGTAGATGAGGATTTTATTTATCATCTAAGAAGAGTGAAGTACTTTATCATTTCAAGGATCATCTTGTGGAGAGCCTGGTTGGAACCTGTAAAAACATTCAATACAAAATATATATATGAGATCATATCATCGCTGAGGTAGGCATTCCCATACTCAGATCAAAACTGACTAGAAAACTAACTAAACTACTCTGATATAGGAATGATCTTGCAATACATCACAAGTATAGACACATGTAGACACAGTATGGGCGCAGCCATCTGTTTATGAATAGTTCACTATATGATGAATACAAAATTCCTCACAGCCTGGATGGTGGAAACTAGATCCAGGGTCTTGATTTCTACTTCCCGAAATAGTACGATTCTATCCATGTGAATGAATGTGTCGAAGTTGAACATGGTAGAAACCACTTGATTACCAATCAATGATGTAAATTGTTAACAAGTGTGAGAGAAACCACCAGTAATGTCAATGGCTCTCAAAGTACTCAATACAATCCATGAAATGTGAATAGATGTGTCGATGTCGAACATGTCACGGAATCCTTTGATCGAAGTTCAATGATGCAACCTATCGTCGAAGGCGAGAAACCTGCCATTGAGGCATGCAAATCCCAAGGTACTGACGATTTCTAGATCATCTTTCTAGACAATGAGCTGAAGTCGATAGAAAGCGATCCGTCGTAGGCAAGCCCACAACACGAAATCATAGATCAAGTTTGAAGAAATATAGTTGCAAGGATTGACTCAGGGATGGTCAAGATGGATGACAGATATTTTGCAGATGAATGGTTTATTTGCACTGACCTCTTGAACATATAACGACACTGCAGATGGTTTGGTGACAATTGAACCAAAGCTAATACCCAGAAACCAGCTGAAGACTTTCAATATGGTTTGATTAACTGTTAGGCAAAGGATTTCCCAACACAGGTGAACAAAAAGTGTCGTGTTCAAGAGTGGTTAAATGTTTTTCTCAGACACAAAGTATGACAAACAGGTTCATTTTTCTCTCTTTTCCCCCACCATTTCTGGCAAGTACCTCTTTATTTTTGACAAGCTTGAGGAGGATAACATTTGCTTGATTATAAGCTCATCCTTCGGATGAGTCCAACTTAGTTTAAATTCGAACCCTAAGAAGGAGTGGTCCGTTCCTATTTGTAATTGAACAGGTCCTTTACTGTTAAATTTTAACGAGTCCAGTATAGGAGAAACTCAGCATTTTTCAATTTTAGGGAGTCTGAAAAAACTTAAGAAAACTCCATGGTTGTCCTTTTTCGTAAATTTGTGTCTCCCAAGCCCGAAAAGGTATAAAATAATACTTGAGAGAACTGCTTGACCATTACGATCAAGGAGTACTTTTCATAATTAGTGTCTCTGATCCGAAAAAGTAAAAAAGTGATCAAAGACACGTCATTTTATTACCAATATCGAACTTGAATCGACAAAAGTCTGGCAATCTTTTCATGTTTTTACGGTCAGAAAAGAGCTGTAAGTGGACCGTCTTTTTAATTCCGTTTTAACGAGCTTAAAAAGAAAAACTTGACAATCTTTTCATTTTTAGGAGTCAGAAAAGAGCTTAAAGGTGACTCTAACTAGAGGAACGAGTGGTATAAAGGGTAGCAACTGGTTCTGGCAATGGAGGAACTGCTCAAAACATGTAATGTTTAAGAGGCTGGCTAACAAAACCACTCATAAATTCGGTCCCTCAGGAAGGGTAAACAACCAAGTGAAAGCATATGATCAGCCAAAGAGATGGTGGCGATGGAATGAAAACAACCAAGGCTCATCTAACAGAATTTAGCGGATAAAAACGGTAATCACGAGATGTAAAATGGGTATGGGTTCATTTTTACACAAGCTTGGACCATAGTGAACTTTGCTTGGATTCGGTTTCATGTTTACACAAGCTTGAAATGAAAAACTATGCTTGTTATAAATTCGCATGCCCCCAGCGTAATGATGCAAAACGAGGTACATGCCCCCCAAGCTTCATTGCATTCAACCAAGTGGATGGAATGAAGGTTTATTTTTGAGATCTTGGAAAGACTCGACTCGAAAAGGGAGTTGTTTCATTTTTTAGTGAGGGTTACACAGGAAAAGAAGTATCCTCAAGACCCTTGTTTCATTTTTTAAACGAGCTTGACACAAGATAAGGAACTATGATCATGACTCCTTGTTTCATTTTTTAACGAGCTTGACACAAGACAAGGAACTATCCTCATGACTACTCTCTACAATCTACCTAACAAGGAACTATGCTCTAAAATCCTTGTTTCATTTTTTAACGAGCTTGACACAAGACAGGGAACTATGCTCTAAAATCCTTGATTCATTTTTTAATGAGCTTGACACAAGAAAAGGAACTATGCTCAAGTATACTCTCTACAATCTACCTAACAAGGAACTATGCTCTAAAATCCTTGTTTCATTTTTTAACGAGCTTGACACAAGACAAGGAACTATGATCTAAAATCCTTGATTCATTTTTTAACGAGCTTTACACAAGACAAGGAACTATGCTCTAAAATCCTTGATTCATTTTTTAACGAGCTTGACACAAGATAAGGAACTATGCTCTAAGATCCTTGATTCATTTTTTAACTAGGTTGACTCAGTAACAGGAACTATCCTCTGACCAACTGATTCATTTTTTAACAAGGTTGACACAGGAAAAGAACTTTCCTCATACCTGATTCATTTTTTAACAAGGTTGACTCAGTAACAGGAACTATCCTCTGACCAACTGATTCATTTCTTAACGAGGTTGACACAGGAAAAGAACTGTCCTCATACTTGATTCATTTTTAACGAGGTTGACTCAGTAACAGGAACTATCATCTGACCAACTGATTCATTTTTTAACGAGGTTGACACAGGAAAAGAACTGTCCTCATACTCACTGATTCATTTTTTAACGAGGTTGACTCAGTAACAGGAACCATCCTCTGACCAACTGATTCATTTTTTAACGAGGTTGACACAAGAAAAGAACTGTCCTCATACTCACTGATTCATTTTTTAACGAGGTCGACACAGTAAAAGGAACTTTCCTCAAACCAACTGATTCATTTTTTAATGAGGTTGACACAGGAAAAGAACTATCCTCATACTTACTGATTCATTTTTTAACAAGGTCGACACAATAAAAGGAACTTTCCTCGAAACCCTTGTTTCATTTTTAAACGAGCTTGACACAAGACAAGGAACTATGCTCGAAACACCCTGTTTCATTTTTTAACGAGGTTGAGACAAGGAAAAACTATCCTCACCAATTGATTATGGCTTCGAACTGGAAGAAAGACATGTCAATGGACACACCTTGATCATGGCTTCCAAGAGGTCTTCATCAGAAGGAAGAATAGTTCTCTGGAAGGAACACATGTCAAGGGACTCAAAAGGGATAAGAACATTGCGTTCAAGTAATCCCATAGAATTTTCCATGTCAATTGCCAAATCTAAATCAAAGGAAGATGAGCGAACGGTGAGAGGCTCACTTACATCAGTAAATGAAAACATGGGACCAGTTTCCACATAATTAACCCGTGGCGGGGTAGATACCACTTTAGAATCAGGAACACTTAAGGGTGTCATATTATTGGTAGTTGAAACAAGACTAGGGAACAAAAGCTGGTCTATAGTCACAATATTTCCATTGTGAGGGAAAGACATCATGCGAAAGAGTGTCGATACGGAAACTTTCATTGCATAAACATAATCTCGCCCAAGGAGTAAATTGAAATCCAAGGGACCTTGAACTACCATAAGATCAATACAGATAGTTTTACCTTCCAAGGTAATAAAAAACTTAGGAAGGATCCCTAAAGGTTCACTAATGGTTCTGTTAAATGCTTTCAGATTTTGTGTAATAGGCACAAGCTGAGGGGAACCCAAAGCTTTCCAAGCAATTGAGGATAAAATACTGAAAGAAGCACCCTCGTCTACCTGTGTGCGGTGTATGTCCCTACCCCTAGCCTTGACAATGATTTGGAAAGGGATGGAGGAAGGAAGACGAGGCTCTGTCAGTCTATTCCAATCAAAGGAAAAGACCTCAGTACTTGGAGGGGGTTCTGTAGAAACAGGTGAAATGCCCCCCGGCATAGAAGAATCTGATGTAACAAGAAGAACCTGAGCGGTATGAAGTTCACTCTCTAAAGGGAGAGTGGGATCGACCGAATGTGAAATTGAATCGACCACTTGATCAACTAATGGATCATCAACCTGAGTGATATGAGTTTCACTCTCCAATGGAAGAGTGGGATCGACTGTACTTGAAATTAGATCAATCACTCCGTCAGTTGATGGTAGGTTGGGAGAAAGTTTACGGTAATCAGTTGGAAATTCTTGCTATGGAACAGTAAGGTTTTCCAACAATTTTGAGGCTTCATCCATGTGAGGACAAATGTGGGTTTGATGACTCCCTTTGCATAACTTACAAGGAAACCTAACTTTACCCTTTTTCCCAGGAACCTGACTATCACTGGTTGATGGATCAGTTGAAAGTTGATGAGATTTTTCTGACCATACTTCCAAGACCTTTGGAATACCAGGACAATTGATAAGGAAGTGGTCACCATTACAAAGCCTGCAAGGCTATCTGGGTTTACGATGCATGTTGGAGGTTTCCTCAACACAACTAACACTTACAACCATGGTTGGTTGGTTGACTTCTTTCTTATCTTGCTTCTTCTTCTTCTTCTTCTTCTTCTTCTTCCCTTTCTTCTTCTTCTTAGCCACTTGGTTACTAGCATCAAGGCTTTTACCAAGCGAAGAGGAAGAAATGGAGGAAGAAAAATTGGGCGAAGAAGGTAAAGGGTCAATAGAAGGTTGGTGATGTTGAGATAGTGAAATCTGTTGAGGTGAAGCATTCGGTTGAGGTGGAACAATTGGAGTATTTGGGGCCAACGATGTTGAAAATAACCATATCGGTAAACCTATTGTAAATCCAGGTAATGAAAAAGTAGCCATATAAGGAGGACCAACATTTCCAAAGTAAGGAAAAGTACTAGGATTCTCATTAAGAGGGGTTCCTTGGTTGGTAAATTCCGGAACAGTTGCCATTATATTCAACTTCCATGAATTTTATGAACAATTTAAAACTAAAATTAACCTTTCACAATTCACACCTAAAAATTAAAATTCACAATTCACACCTATGGTCTCTAAAAGTAAAAACAAACAAATTAACACGTGCTTTCAAATCTAGGAGTCAAACCACACACAAACAGTAACTTTCCGTACTAAAAACACTAGTTGGTGATGAAATCCAACGTCGCATAATTCAATACAGAAATGGTGGTTGGAACAGTTACCCCGACAACCTGCTTAATGAATATACTGGCACAAGTTTCTCCACTAAACCGTCTCGAGTGAAGAGAAGCCCCCAGAAAATCCAAGTGAGTCTAGTCGACGTCTGCTCTAGGTACAGTGGGATCTTCCCTCCACCGTCACCTTAGGAAATAATCCTACTGATTATGGTCACTATGGTTACCAACAAAAACAAATATACCTGGGGGAACAGTCTGTGATCCGACACACACGCAAGGGCAGAGTAGCAAGCTCAATCCCCTTGAAGGCTCTTTGACATAATCCAAGGTTTACCAAAAAGTGACCCCAGGCTCCTCGACAATGGTTAATCCAAGGTTTACTGTTTTTAATACGTGTATATCTTCTATCGTTCCCAATGAGGAAGGATTGATTATCCCACTGGTTCGGATATGATCTCGTGCTTGACTCCTTTAAGAGGAGTGTTGGTACCATTCCATTACCATATTTTTCTTCTAGAAACACCATCATTTGTCTACCTTTTTCCTCCATAGACCCCTTATATCCATCAAAATTGATTAATTAATAGAATTATAGTTATTAGTTTGCATTAAAGTTAATTTATGAAATTAGGAATTTTCAGTAAAAAGATTACAGGAAGTCATAACATCCTGTAAATGGTTTATCATCTGACACGTGGCATGACAGGCAAGCCAAAGAAATGGATAGGAACGAGACTTGGAATGTACATGCATGGTGAAAAATCGATTCTACAGCAAATCAAAAGCTCCTGGTTATGCTGTCCACGCTGGTCAAACCCCAGCCTTTTGGTTACAAAGGCAATAAAAGCCATGGTTTCCCAAACCGGTTTCGTTTTGTTTTTTTGGAAATCGGTTTAGATTAGAAATGACCAAAAATCATTCCATTGTAAAAGCAGAAACATCTGATTAATGAATGTACATTCGATTCAAATAGGGACAAGCAGATAAAGACTGTGTATTATTTTGTTTTCAAGAACAGTTACGATTATTATATTTGCGCATCGTTTGAGAACAGAACTCTTGTATGTGATTGCAATCTTTAGCACTTAAATATAGTCACGGTTTTACTCCAGCAGTGTTTATGTGTTAATACTCTCGTTGCTTGAGTTTACTTCAATGTACCATTGAAACGTGGATGGGCCCTGCGTGGATTGGTATACTGTTAATTTCATTTCCTTAGCAGTTTTTTTGAATTTGAATAGAACGCATAGTGTTTAGTGTTATTTCCATGTTTATGACTTTGTCGATTTGATTATAAATTCTCACAAATGGTATTTATGGTGATAGCTTTAAGATTTTATCGTTAGATCATTGAACCATATCTTGTAAGAGATTTGATCCATCGTTATATTTTAAAGCATCTCCATAGACTCTGTTTTCATGCATTTAAACTTTAGTGTGCTTTTTGATTTTTCATGAATGCTTAACTGTTAACTAGACAAAGCTTTTGTGCATAGCATCCTTGTAAGAGGATTAAAATCTCAGTCTAGCAATACGCTGTATCCTTAGGACAGTTAGATAAGTTAGGTGATCTGAGTGTTAAGGTGAGAGGAAACATATCTTAACCTTCTGTAAAGGAGTACTGTAGCCTATCACAATAAACACTTAGTTAGGAATCCTTTATTTCTATAGACCTTAGAAACATGCCTCGAAGTTTAGTTACCCTGGTTGATAATAAATCTAGTCTAATCTAGTACCCTAGATTTGTCACTACATTTTGGCACCGTTGTCGAGGAGGCGTAGTTAGAGGATTTTGAAAAAAAATCAAAATATAAAATAAATAAATAAACAAAAACAAGAAAAAACATATATTTAATTTTAATTCATCATTTTAGAAGTCATGTTTACTTATGCCTAGATCTAGAGATAATAAAGGTAGATTCATAAAAACCCCCCATCCAAAAACTAACCTACCATCAGGAGCAGACCCTTTAGGAAACGTTGAACACACAACATCAACTGAGGAAGTCACCATACAAAAATTAGAGGATAAACATAAATCAGGGCAAAGACTCACACTCATCGAGAGGCAAATTCTATTAGCACACAAATCACAGAAGAAACATTTCCCTGAATCCTCTATAAAAGGAGAAAGTAGCACGGTAACTCAACAATCTTTCCTTGAACTTCTCTTTGAAACAAGTGACACTGAAAAAGAAATTAAATCAACAGAGGAACCTATTAAAATGGCTGAAGAAGGACATGGATCAGAAAGAGGACCACCAAATCAAGGTCAAGAGGAAGAGTCAACCTTTAAATTTCCTCTCCAAGAACCAGAAGAGGATGACGAAATAAAAATGAAAAACATACCTCCATCTTTGCTACCAAACTTTTATGGCATAGCTTCAGAAGACCCAGATTCATTCTTGTTTCATTTTGACATTGTATGTTGAACATATGGTTACACAGATGATGCCCATAGGCTTAGACTCTTCCCAGCAACATTAAAAGCATCAACATTAAGATGGTTCATGGGGCTTGGTGAACATGCGATAACTGATTAGGATGGCATGAGAAGAATATTCCTAAAGAAATATCAACCTTATTGTAGATCGAAAGATTCCAAAGATGATATCTTTAGGATGAACCAACAAGAAGATGAAAATTTAGAGGAGTACTTAGAGCGGTTTGTTTACAATTTACAAAAATCAAAACACAGAACCATGCCTCTTGATTTGATTCGAACAATATTTTTGAAGAGCATTCGAGAGGAATACTTAGATGATCTTAATTTGATGGGAAAAGGTGATATTTCCACTTTACCTTTTGAAGAAATTTCTTAGTTATGTGATAAGTATTCTAGGAGCAAAGCCAAAATTGGAAAAAGAACCATATCATCCAAAGCCACAAAATCTGCTTCAGCAAGTGTCACAAGAGCTAAGATAGGAAACCTATTAGAAGAATTCAAAACAGATCTATTGAGTACCTTAGGAACTCAAATTGACACTCTCAAAGCTAAGAAAATACAAGAAGAGGAAGATCAAATGATGGCTATCTTTTGTCCAAAATGCCGGAAGAAACATTCCTTAAAAGACTGACCATTAGAAAACATTCAAGTTTGTGCCTTTTGTACTGAAAATCATGATATATTTCATTGCTCTAAAGTCAAGGTTTTGCAGAATTGTAATGTGGCAGCTAACACAGATATGGAAAATGTGTATTTCATGGGCGCAAAGAGACCATGGCAACCAAAAC
The DNA here is from genome assembly GCA_031772625.1 of Pinus tabuliformis. Lineage (NCBI taxonomy): Eukaryota > Viridiplantae > Streptophyta > Pinopsida > Pinales > Pinaceae > Pinus > Pinus tabuliformis. Next base: position 1,231,922,207 of record CM062816.1, read on the forward strand.
CAGCACCTCAAGGAATGTTCCCAAACCAGAATTTGCAATTTCCTGCACAGGATCAGATGTATGCTCAGAATTCGTGGAATGTACCCATGCCATGGCAGCACCAAAATTACCCACAACAACAATGGAGACCATCTCAGCAATACTCTCAACAATATCACTCATATCCTCAACCATACCAACCATATTCGCAGCCATATCAACAATATCGTCAGCCATATTCTCCATATCCTCAACCATATCAGCAATATCCTCAGCAGCAAGTTGTTTACCCACATCAACCTCAACCCACTCAACAAGCATTACCTGCTCCTCCACCAATAAATCCACCACAATTACAACTTCCATCTAACCCACAACCTCCTAGACCTACTCAAATCCCTGCTCAACCTGTACCAAATCCAAATAACAGAGCAGAGAGACCAGCTTACAATGTAGATGAGGGACCCTCATATCCCACATTACCCTTGCAAAATATCAATTTGAGGTCTGGTAAGATACTTCACAAAGAATCTCCAACAACTGATAAACAAGAAGAAAACGAATAAAATGAAAATGAAACTTCAATTCAAAGGAAACAAAATGATGACATCAAAAATAAAAAAATGCAACCGTTGCATCCACCACCTTTTCCAAACAGATTGGTCCAAACAAAACTTCCCATGTCTATACCACAGTTTGATGTTTTAGATGAGCTAAAGAATGTCTATATAAAAATTCCACTACTACAAGCCATAAAAGACATTCCCATATATACTAAAGCCATCAAATAATTGTGCCTTAAAAAGCCTACTAGGAAAACAGTTGACCCACAAACCATTCATGTTATTGGACATTTAGCTGGCCTTATGACAAACACCATTTCAATGGAAAAGTATGTTGATCCTGGTATTCCCAGAGTCACTACAATCATTAACAACATACATATTCCAAACACCTTAATTGACCTTGGGGCCACAATAAATGTGATGACTCTTGAAACGGTGAAAACACTCCAACTCACAAACTTGCAGCACACAACAATTGTTCTAGAACTCGCTGATAGGTCTAAAGTGATTCCCGAAGGGATTTTGGAGGACATAATTGTTTCACTGGACTCTTGGGAGTATCTAGTGGACTTTTTAGTTCTTCAAGCAAAATCCAATTTAGGATGACACCCTATCATCCTTGGTAGACCATGGTTAGCAACTGCTGATGCATTCATAGGATGTCGATCGGGTAATATGATCATTTCACGAGGAACTGAAAGAAAACAACTCACTCTTTACCCATCAGCAAAATCACCAGCGATAGCACACAATTTATGGCTTGACGATAAATACAATGACAAAGAAGAAGTTCAATCTGTTTTCATCATCAACCAATTCTATGATTTTCAAGAACATAATAATGATGATTTGGTAGAGTTGTTCCTTTCTCAACCTGATGTTTCCGAATATTTGAGAAATGACCAATATCATGCTGCAGATGAACTTTTGGCACAAAATTTTCAGGAAACATGCACCATTCAATCTTTGCAAACAGCATTTCAGAACATTTTTCCTATCCAATCTATCACAAACACACAGAGCAAGACCATAGAGACTAGTCCAGGAAAAACTTTGAATATTGGCACTCACCTAGAATCATCTCAGGAGGAAAAATTGATTCAATTATTGAGAAAATACCAGAAAGCATTTTCTTGGGACTACACCGATATGCACGAAATTCACCCTGAAACATGCACTCACCATATTTATACAGATAGTAATATCAAACCAGTGAGGCAACCGCAGAGACGAATGAATCCCATGCTTCAGGATATTGTTAGAGAGGAATTACAAAAACTGTTGAAAGTCAATTTTATCTATCCTATCTCTGACAGTCAGTGGGTATCCCCATTGGTAGTAGTGCCCAAGAAAAATGGTAAGTGGTGGATTTGTGTTGATTACAGACAATTAACAAAGCAAACCTCAAAGATTATTTCCCACTACCATTTATTGACCAAGTGCTAGACACATTAGCTGGGAAATCATCATTCTCTTTTCTTGATGGTTTCAGTGGCTACAACCAAATCAGGATAGCCTTAGAGGACTAGGACAAAAGCACTTTTACTTGTCCTTGGGGCACTTATGCTTATAATGTTTTACCATTTGGACTTTGCAATGCTCCAGCAACATTTCAGAGAGTTGTATTAGCTATTTTTGATGATTTAGTTCATGATTGTGTTGAAGTTTACATGGATGATTTTTCAGTGTATGGTAATTCATTTGAGCATGCATTAGAGAATCTTGAAAAAGTTTTGAAGAGATGTATTGAAGCTAATCTGTCCCTGAGCAATGAAAAGTTCTTTATGATGTTAAATGAAGGGATAGTATTAGGCCACTATATTTCCTTTCAAGGCATTAAAGTTGATCCATCAAAAATCCAGATCATTGTCAATTTGCCAATTCCGAAGACTCAAAAAGAGGTAAGAAGTTTCCTTGGGTATGCAAGCTATTACAGAAGGTTTATTGAACATTTTAGTAAAATAGCTTCACCTCTGTTTAAGCTTCTAGCCAAAGATTCACTTTTCAACTGGAACGATAATTGTCAGCAAGCATTTGAAACACTCAAAGGAAAGTTATCAACCACACCAGTCTTAAAAGGTCCTAACTGGAACCTACCATTTCACATCTTTATAGATGCATCTGATACTGCAGTAGGTGCCTCACTAGGCCAAAAAGAGGAGTCTTTTCATTATGACATCTATTTCATTAGCAAAAATCTAACACCTGCAGAATTAAACTACACAGTCACTGAAAAATAAATGCTTGCAATCATACATGTGAATAAATTCCGACATTATATAACTGGTTATGAGGTTTTTTTACATACTGGCCATTCTGCCATTAAGTATTTAATGAATAAACCAGTAACTAATGCCAGAGTTACCAGATGGTTGTTATTATTACAGGAATTTAATATCACAGTGTTAGATAGACCGGGTAAAGAGAATCAGGTGGCAGATTTTCTTTCTAGACTGAAAAATCCAGGTGAGGTTGTTCCAGTTGAAGATTCTTTTCCAGATGAAAATTTATTTGCAATTTCAATAGTGAATCCTTGGTATGCTGTCTTGGCCAATTATTTGTCCACAGGAAGAACACCTCCATACTTTACTCCAAAGGAAAAGAAGAGGCTAGTCAAACAAAGTGCTTGATACTCATGGGTTAATGGCGATTTATTTTACACTGGTTATGATATGATTATTAGACGATGTGTAAGAAATGATGAAATAATTGATATTTTAAAATCTTGCCATGATGAACCGTGTGGTGGGAATTTTGCAACTAAACGAACAACATTCAAGATTCTTAGTCTTGGATACTACTGGCCATCTATTTTTAAGGATTCCAAGAAGTACGTGAAGAGTTGTGATAGCTGTCAAAAAATGGGTAGGCCAACAGCTACAGATGAGATGCCACTTCAGCCTCAAGTACACCTAGAGCCATTTGAAAAATGGGCTTTAGATTTCATAGGACCCATTAATCCAACTTCCAATGGTAAGAAGTACATCCTAGTATGTACTGATTATGTGACAAAATGGGTTGAAGCCAAAGCACTAGTCTGGGCAACTGAACAAACAGTGGTAAACTTCCTTTTTGAAGAGATTTTTGTAAGGTATGGAGTACCAAGGGAGATAGTGACTAATCAAGGTACTCAGTTTACTTGAAATCTAGTTAAAGACATCACAAAAAAATATCAAATAAAGCACAGAAAAAGTACACCTTACCATCCACAGGCCAATGGCCAGGTGGAATCCACAAATAAAACTTTGGAAGGAATTATCACTAAGACCGTAGCAATGAACATAAATAATTGGGAAGAGAAGCTCAAAGATGCACTCTGGGCTTATAAAATCATGTGGAAGAACACTACAGGATTTACACCATATCAGTTGGTGTATGGCAAAGAGGTAATGCTTCCTATTGAATTTCAAATACATACTTCTAAGATGGCTGCAGATTTGGGAATTGATCTTAATGAAGCACAACAAGAAAGAATTCAGCAGTTGAACCAGCTGGATGAAATGAGGCAGCAAGCAGAGGAAACAACACTCCTCATGCAGAAACAAAGGAAGCAGTGGCATGATGCACATATAAAAAAGAAACAGTTCAAAGAAGGAGACTGGGCTTTACTCTTTGACTCTAAATTCAGAGATCATAAAGCCAAATTTACCACACATTGGATGGGCCCATATGAAATAGTTCAAGTTTATGAGAATGGATCAGTCCAGCTTATTACCATTGATGGAGAAGGTCACCCCTTTCTTGTCAATGGCCATAGGTTGAAACTCTATCATAAGCCCATCACCAAGGAGGATTTTCTTCAAACTATATCTCAGCAAAGGGAGGTTGAGATATTGCAGCCTTCAGCTGTAGTATCTCTACCTTAGTTCATTTCATTTCAATTTAGAAATTAAAAAAAAATAATAATAATAATTAATTAAAAAAAAAAGTTTAAAAAAATTAAAAATAATAATAATAATAATAATAATAATGGTTTAGATGTGAAAACCAGACTCTGGCACACTCTAACCCATAATTCTTACTTGAAAACCAATTCTTTGGCTGGTAAGAATTCCTTTTCTTTTTGTTTCCTGTTTGATTCATTGATTCAATAATGACTTGAGGACAAGTCAAAGCTTTAGTGGGGGAGAAGCATCAGCATTTTTGTTTTTCTTATCTCATCTCCTCATTGTAAATTCTCAAAGAGTTTGTTTCAGCACTTCAGTATTTCAATAAAGAAGTTGTTTTTGTCTTTGTTCTAATCAGAGGGACCTGTTTAAGCACTATGCAGTGGGACCTATTCAGAAGACCATGTTACCAGCACCAACATTAGAGGGACCTGTTCAACAAACATAAAAGGGACCTGTTAGAGACTGCTATCTCAAGTTACTTCAACAAAGTTTCAACAGAGATTCAAAGGTTGCTCATCACAAGCTGCACACATATAGTTCTTTTCCATATTTCAAAGAAGCTGCACAATCATTCTCCAGATCTCAGAGGGACCTGTTGTATCCAAATTCATCTCAGAAGGGACCTGTTATGGACAGCAAAGATTAGTCATATCTGAACAAGAAAGACCAGTCCTACCTATGCATGCCAACTCAACTCTTGATCAACCAATAAAGTGTAATGTATTGTTGTAATTTTTATTTTTAACATTTAAATTCTTAGATTATTTTAGTGTTAAATGTGATGACTATGACTGCTTATGATCAATTTCAAAAACACCCACATATCCATCACCCTTGTTATATTCCTAATTCCTATCATTTCCCAACACTCTAGCTTATCCCCATTGTTATAGACAATTTTGTGCCTTGCAGCAACAAGCATGAATTGTCAATAATCCAAGGGATCCAAAGTTCCCTAAACATGATGTTCCTACCCCTAGAGGAACAAGGTCAGCAAACCAACAGCTCTCAGATCAGTTCTCCACCTGAAAACACTCAAAAACAAGCAATCCTGAAATCAAAGCAGGTGCTCCACTGGGTTTCTGCGCTGAAACACAACTGCTCCATGGTGTACCTGCATTGCAAAGCAGGCAGAACAAAGCCCACCTGCGTTGGGCGAGTTTGGACATGTGGCAGAGTGAGTCATAGCTTTGGAATCTTCCAAAATTGACACTTGGATCAGGTATTTCGCCTTGTGATGAGTCAGAGGCTTTATTTCTCCAAGTGGAAGCAAGGTTCACCAAGTGGACTCAAGAACTGAAGATCAACTAAAGATTAACTGAAGAGAGAGAGGACACAAGGCAGCTACACATCAGTTGCAAGCTGACTCATCCTTTCTCAATTCATCTATATATTGAGCTCTCTCCTATGAGCTCAGGAGGCTGGAACTTTGTGCAAAGTAATGATATGTTGTTGGTTTCATTCTTGAGTTATTGGGTGATTGTTTGAGAGAGGTGAAGAAGAGCAATTCTTTCTGCTGGGAGGTGTTGCTGGGTTGGAGCCTGCAATGGTTGTAATCCTCTCAGAACCTTTATTTCTTCATTAATAAAAGCTATTGAGGTTCTTCTATGTGCTCTTGTTTCAATTATGTATTGTGATGATTACATGTTTGGTTTACACTAATCCATGAACCAGTTATGATTGCATGCCTCTTGTAGTTTCCTTCTTTGTCATTGTGCAGGATCTCATTGTAGCTGGGCGAGCAGAAGGACAAAGAGCTAGGAGCAAGTGGCCAAAGAGGAGAGTTTGGATTCGACATTAAGCGCAAGGCAACGGTTAGTGCTTCCTCCATTCTCTTTTGCTTTCATAAAGAAGTAAACTTTCACTAGTTTGTTTTACAGTTGTTGCTAAGGAACTGTCACCCTTAGAGTGGGTTAGGGTCATCCGAGTCGGATACTTTTCCCTGCAACAAACTGGCGACTCTGCTGGGGATCGTATCCATTTGATTGTGTTTGTAGTATCTTTGCTATTCATTTCCTGAACAAAAGAGTACCAAATCGAAAAGCTTTTGACTATATCAAAAGCGAAGTAGAGGGGCAGCTACTCTTGCTCTTTGTCTGAGCAGATTCATGATTTGAAGAGATGATCTACAAAGATCCTTGTAAGCTCTTAGTGATAGCTTTGCACCTTCTAAATCATCCCTTTGAGTATGCTTGACTGAATGCTTCTGATTTGAGCAAAAACCGTGCATTTTTGAGAAAATTATAACCCGGAAACTGTGAAAACGCAACTCTCGTTTTCCAAAGCAGGTAGTACACAGGCTACCTGCTTTGCAACGCAGGTCCCGAACTAGCTACCTGCGCTGAGAGCCAGTTTGACTGTGCAGAGCCTGCGTTGACCCAAATTTGCTTAGTGCATTTGGGGTTTCCTCTTTTCTCTTGCCTGTTTTCACTTAGTTTTGCTGCTAGGTGTCAGTCTTGTGCCTGTTTTGAAACCAATATTACTTGCCATCATTCTGCCTCTGTTATATAATGAAATTGTACTTGTTCTTTGTATTTCTTGCTCATTTACAATTTCCCATAACGAAAAGTAAACTAGTCATGCTTTTGGCCTCTTAGATCTGAACCTGTGTTAGGCGTTTTGCTGGTCTAAAGAGTTAGCTTGTTTGCTGTCCATAGCTGGTTAGTCATTTTACTTTCGTTCATATGGTTTGATTTCATGTATTTCCAGTGATTAAGCAAGTGAATCTTAAGGTGTCTTTTGATTTTGGACAAACTTGTTTACTTTCGCTTTAAATCGAAATCAAAGTTATATAACCACTTTCTTTTTGTATCCATCCACATTAAGAAAGGGAAAAGAAAATACATGCATTGTGCATTTTGCATTTGACTGTGTGCTTGACGATTTAGAAAAATTTGCATTTTAGTGTGTGCTCTATGATCTGTGTGAAAAGATTTTCCTTTCTTTTCCCTCAGTAGTTAAGATTTTCATCAGTCAAAAAGATTTGAAAAAGCTTGCTTCTCATCTTAGGCTGCATTTAGGAATTTGTCATATACATCTCATGGTGAACCTTGAAAGGCAAACTTTAAAAAGATCAACTTAAAATATACTGAATGAACCTAACAACGCATTTGAAACATAACGCAAACATCTAGAGGTCTAGGTAGAGACGTGTTCCGGCGTCGTTAAACATAGTGACTGTCGATCTCTACGAAGGTGGGTGATTCCTCCTGAGAGTCGGTGGCACTAATACGGACTTGTGCTCCCACGTACCGTCGCGTATATATTGGGAGACCCCTATAGGCAATTATCCTTTATCCATAGGAAGCCGTGTCGACCGCCCTGCTGATCGCGATGCAGTGAACAAAGCATTCACGAAGATCGACCACCCGTACCGTAAAACGTATTCTGTGGTTTCGCGAAAAGTTTGGCACACCCTCTGCCTAGAACTCCAGAGCAGTTTCTTTTGGCCTTTTTCAAACTCTATAACTGAAAAAGTCCATCCGAGCATTTGTCACTTCGGGCTCGTTAATACATCGAAGGCGACTAGAGTCATCTTTAGCTTTTTCTCGACTCTTAAAACATGAAAAAGCGAAGTTATGTTTAAAAGCGTCTAATAAAATTCATTCAAATCGGAAACACAAATTTTCCCCTTTATATTTTAGTTGATCGAGTAATCCGCAATCGTGGAAGAAAGTCAATTGAATATCCGTCGTTCTCGGAGGCTTGCGAGTCAACCATCTTTGTCTCCGGAATCGAAAACAATCCGGACAAAGCGAGCTCGTCGAACCAGTTCAAAATCTCCTTTAAAAGTTAGGACAAGCGTTCCAACAACATCTGAGATTCTGGTCACTCCAAACATTTCCGGAAACCCTGCCTCCATAGAAGAAGTTCAATCGCCACAGAGGGACAGTAATACTGATCCTAGTCTGGGGGCAAATACTTGTATGACTGAACCAGTTCCATCTGTAACCGGTCCAGAGAGTTTTGTTCCTCAAACATCCGTCGCGGTCGGTACGACCCCTTCTTCGGCACCGGAAATCTTTTACGGACCTGACGGTCTTCCTCTTCCACCTGGCCTGATTGCGATAGAGGAAATTATAGAAGAACCGCAAGTATCCACTCCAAGGCAGTTTGGAGTAGGGGTCGCTCTATTTCCTGCTACAACAGAAGTTTGTCCATCACCAGTGGAAGTTCCTGTAGAATCACTAGGTGATCAATTGGATAGACTTAAAATGACTGAACAACCGTCGACATCTAGGACTGTGTCGAATGACACAGCGACGACAGAATTACCTGCTGCAAATCCAACAATGTTCGCCGGCATACCATCTGTCCCAACTAGCTCGCAGTCGCTAGAAGGAGTCCAGCAAGAGACTATCTCGACAGTATGGTCTGTTCCTGTTTGTTCCGGAGTAATGTCTGGTAACTCTCATGGTGAGGCTCATCAAATTGACCCTTTTGGGAATCTAATTAGGCCATCCAGTCCTCCAAGGCAGGCAGTTGTCTTGAGTTCTGGGTTGCTACCGTATGGGGGGCAGTACCCATACGGGAGCTCTCAACCTTATTTAAGTTATGGCAGAATTGCAACGAGTAGTTGGGTACCTGTGCTATCCCAGCCACCGAGAGTTGTATATTCTATGCAACAGTGTGTACCTGTGACAAACATCCCAACTACACCGGCTATTGTGACCGTGTCGCAAGTTCAAACAATGCCTGTTGTGTGTCAACCTCAGATTGCTCAGGTTCTCATGCAACAGCCACTTGACCCTGCGACCCAACCACAATCACCTACTGGTGGGACAACACAAGTACAGTTGGGTACAGCTACCCCACATCTTGGTCCAATGGTTAGTGTAGCGCAACAACCCATGGTGTCGCAACCGTGGATAATGCAATACCAACAGCCGCAATTCCAACAAGTGTACCAAGGTTCTGAACAGCAAATATTTGCGAATACCGGACAACCATATATTCAAAATGGTCAAAATCAACCACTTTATAGTGGTCAAGTCCATCAACCGTATTCATCATACCAACATCAACTCCATTATGCTGGTATGCAAAGACCGACTGTTCAGGCGATTCCATCGTATCCTGGTTACGCTTCACCTAACTTGAATCAGCAATTACCATTCGTGGCGACTTTAGAGTTGCCTGATTTACATCGGTTAACAAACGATCCAATTGCTTACGCCCCTTGGTGGCCAGTGATTCCACACAAACTCCCATCCGACATTCCTAAATTCAATGGAAATCCAGGTGAAGACCCGTCGAATCATGTGATGACATTTCATCTATGGTGTTCATCGAACACTTTGAATGACGATTCGATAAGGCTTCGCCTCTTTCAGAGGACATTGACAGGTCCAGCGGCAAAATGGTATATAGAATTGCCTAGAGCTTCGTTCGACAATTTTGGCTCCCTTGCCACGACATTCTTGACCCACTTTCAATTACCAATAAGGTACGAAACGGGAACAGAGATATTGAATAACTTCAAACAGACAACCGCGACTCATATATCAGATCATATACATGAGTGGCGACGTCGACGAAGAATGGTTAAAACGTACGTTCCTGATCAGCTTTTAGCTGAGTGGTTTATAAAGTCATTACTTCCGGCGATAACGGAAGATGTAGCAAAGGGAGGAGTCGTAACAGAAGAGCAGGTTATCGCTCGTGCACAATACTTGGATTTAGTATATACTCAGTCCGGCACGCTCTATGACAAAATACCAGACGCCCCTAGACCAGAGTTTTCAATCCCTCCTCCTCCTAAATCAAACAGTGACTCTCATGCCGGCGATGGCGTGATTGGCACGGCAAACACGAATCCGAAAAGGACCAATCAAAAGAAGGCCCGTAAGGATTCGAATCAAAATGCGCATGAAGAAGTTCTTGCTTCGGAAGTAAATGCCGTATCGACAGATAAGGGCAAAGAAACCTATCAACCAGGAAGCAAGAAGAATCAAAACAAAGGGAGGAAGAATAAACAAAGTGGGTCATCCCCTAAGAAAAATTCTTCAAACCCTCCTGGGAATAGGAAACAGTTTCCGTGTCAAATATGCGATGGCAAAGATCACTACACTAAGGATTGCCCATTAAAAGCTGAGCTAAAGAGGTTCTTTAAAAGTCCTCATACCTCAACTGTGTCAAGTGATCAATTTCCTAACCCAGGTCAAAATCTGGTTGATAGTGGAAACGCTTCCCCATCCCAAGTGCTTATGTTGTCGATTTCGAAACAGCAAAATGATGCTTTGATTTCGACAAGGAACAAAGATTATGGGAATCCACAGGTGTCGAACGATAAAGGGGTAGATCAACCTAGCAGTTCGACGACAACTTCGGCAGAAGTTGTACCCCCCATCACACATGAATTAACAATAAAACCGCCAAAGGGAGTAGTACACAAGTCGACATTCAATCCTCGTGCCAGAGCGGCACAGCATTACAACATAGTAGAAGATTTAGCACAATCGCCATCTGCTATGTCGACTCTTGAGGTATTACAGCATTGCCCATCCCAAAGGCAGGCATTGTTATCAGCAATTGGTGGGGTGGATCCTAAAGATTCCAATCTGGTATCCTTTGATCACAAAGGGTATGATCCTCAGTTGCCGGCTCAATTAGCTTTCCTCGTCCAAGTGAAAGCCCTCAACAAAACAGTTCATAGAACGATTATTGATGAGGGAGCATCGACATGTATTATGTCGATGAGTTGCTGGAAAACTTTAGGATCTCCAACCTTGTCGCGATCATCGACAACATTAAAAGCATTCGACGGGAGGATATATACCCCTTACGGTATCCTTAGTAACCTGAAGGTTGAACTAGGGGGAAAAAGAGTAGAAATAGATGTTGAAGTCATCGATGGCAATCTTGACTATAACATCCTACTGGGAAGACCATGGATTTATGCCATGCAAGCTGTTGTGTCGACTTATTTTAGGAAGATCGCATTCCCCTTTGAAGGAGGGATTACGGTCGTCGATCAACAAAACTTCCTCCCTAATGGTTCACAATTACAGGAAGCGTTCCCATGATCCATGGCAGCGACAGGTCGATTCAAGACATTGGAGTAGGTCTGTTGAAAGACCCCACTATGATGGGAACTTTCGCGCTACCACCTCCTATATGCATAGGAAATGTACCATTTGTAGCAACATGCAATATGGTATCCACCTTGAAAATCACAGATGGCAGAGTCGCTATGGATCATGCAATGGTTTTGCCACCAAGCCCCATTGAAATATTGTAGCAATCAATGTTTCATGCATGGGAGGCAAACCCAAATCAACGCTCGTCGAGCGTTTGGGTAGATAGATCTAGGGAATATGGTACCCCATTAGATCCTTGGTCGAAAGTACATGGGACTGACGAAGGAATCTTACAATCAATGATGATTGAGGAGGCACCATGGAATGATCACCACCATCGTTCCCTTCTTCCAGAATACGAAGAAGATACTCAGAAGGATCTTTACCACCCTTCAGTCTTTGAATTCCTAACAAATACTGTAAACACGGTGGATTCCGAGCGAAACTTATCAAATATCGAAGAGACTATAGCCATAAATATCTCGACAAAACCTAATGTTGTAGAGAATATTCATGTTGGCAAAGGTTGTTCCCCTTCAGAACTGAAAATATATAACGCTCTTTTTCGTGAATTTAGAGATGTCTTTGCTTGGTCATACGATGAAATGCCAGGCATCGACTCGAGTATCGTTGAACATGAAATCAAAATGTATCCTGATATCAAACCAGTAAGACAACGGCTTCGACAGGTGCACCCTAAGAAAGCCGCTGCCATTAAAGCAGAAGTTCAGAAACTTCTCCATGCTGGATTCATCTACCCGGTTCCTCTCACCGATTGGGTATCGAATATTGTCCCTGTTATGAAGAAACAAGGGACGATAAGAGTGTGCGTCGATTATAGGGATGTAAACCAAGCTTGTCCGAAGGACAACTACCCTACACCCTTCATCGACCAGATAATTGATGAATGCGCCGGATGTGAAATCTTTTCCTTTATGGATGGATTTTCCGGGTATAAATATCCGCCCACAGGACTAGTCAAAGACTGCATTTATATGTCCGTGGGGCACGTTCGCTTATCGAAAATTACCCTTTGGCTTAAAGAACGCAGGGGCAACTTTTCAGAGGGCTATGAATTACGCCTTCCATGACATCAAGAGCATTGTTCAACCATATCTCGACGATCTTCCAACTCATTCACGAAAGCGGACTGATCATCCGCAGCATTTAAGAGCGATATTTTTACGTTGCCGACACTACAAGATAAGACTCAATCCTCACAAATGTGTGTTTTGCGTCAGTTCTGGACGTTTACTTGGATTTGTAGTCTCTAAAGATGGGATTCGTCTCGACCCCTGTAAGGTTCAGGCAATCATTAATCTGCCTCCACCTTAGAATTTGCTTCAGATTCAGAAACTCCAAGGGAAAGCAAACTTTCTGAGGAGGTTCATTCCACATTACGCAGAACTTGCTAAAGGTTATACACGTCTTTTGAAAAAAGATGTACCCTTTGATTGGGACCAGGTTGCGCAAGCTTCCTTTGACGCTTTGAAAGAGTCCCTAGTAAAAGCATCATTAATGTACGCCCCAGATTATCTTAGGGATTTTAACCTGTATCTAGCTGCAGCAGATACAACCATTGCGATGGTTTTAATACAAGAAGTCGATGGAGTTGAACATCCTGTATATTATTTAAGTAAAAACTTAAATGATACAGAAATTAAATATTCTTACATTGAAAAGCTAGCGCTCGCTGTTGTTCAAGCGGTACAGAGATTTCGGCATTATATCCTCTTTAGGAAAACTACCATTCTGTCAGATTGCAACCCCATGACTTATATACTGTCGCGACAGTTGCTGGGGGGCAAATATTCCAAATGGATAGCAATCCTTCAAGAGTTTGATCTGGAATTTGTGAAATCCAAGTCAAAGAAAGCTCTAGTATTCGCGGAATTATTATGCGATCTCCCATCATCGTCCAACGACGAGACTTCCAAAGAGTCTATAGTGGACGAGACTTTATTTCTGATATCTGCAAGTGATGAATGGTATGGAGATATAATTATCTATCTCCAAACCCAAAAGTTTCAGCCTGACACCTCTCACTCCGAACAGAAATGTATACGTTACCAAGCAAAAGACTACATGATCGTCGGTGATACTCTTTACCGTCGTGGTATCGATACCGTTCTGAGGAGGTGTCTCACCCATGAAGAACCCGAAAAAGCCCTGAATGAGTGTCATTCAGGCGCGTTTGGGGGGCATCAATCAGGTTTCGCTACAGCCCAAAAGATATTAAGAGCAGGATATTTTTGGCCAACAATGTTCAAAGATTGCATAATCGCAGTCCGAAGTTGACATTCCTGCCAAATCTTTGATAGCAAAACCAGAAGACCACCCGCACCGCTGCAACCAATAGTTGCGGTTGGGCCTTTCGCCAAATGGGGCATCGATTTCATGGAATGTAACCCCACCTCGACCGGGGGGCATGGGTATATTATAGTCGCAGTTGACTATTTTACCAAATGGGCCGAGGCGATGCCTACATTGGACAATACCGGTGAAACAGCTGCCCTATTCTTTTTCAATCATGTAGTCGCCAGGTTCGGTGTACCCCAGGCTATAGTTACAGATCATGGATCGCACTTCCGCTTTCACATGATGGTCGAATTAGCTGCCAAACTAGGGCTATCACACGACAGCTCTACTCCGTATTATCCACAAGCCAACGGACAAGTTGAAGCAATCAACAAGGTCTTGAAGCGTATGTTGCAGAGGATGATCGGAGTTCATAAAAGAAGATGGCACCTAATCCTGTATGCAGCCTTATGGGCCTACCGAACCTCGGTAAGAAACGCGACCGGTTTCACACCTTTTCAATTGGTGTACGGTCTAGAAGCAGTCTTACCGATCCAGTGTGAAATTTCATCACTTAAACTCGCAATTGATCTCCTCCCCGGAACTTCGGAAGAAGAGGCTCGTTTCATGGAATTAATCCAATTGGATGAAACCCGTCGTGATGCCGCTTTGGCTAACGAAGCCCATAAGAAACGAGTCAAGGCTCAGTTCGACAAAAATGTCAAACCCGGTGTCTTCTCAGAAGGTGATTTGGTCTTGCTTTATGACCAAGAATCCGATAAATTAGGAGCAGGTAAATTCAATTCCTTATGGATGGGCCCCTATATTGTTAAAAGAGTATTAGCAAAAGGAGCCTACGAGTTAATAGATTACGACGGAATTCCACTGGCACAGCCCCGGAATGGGCTGTACCTCAAGCGTTACTATGCTTAAATAGTAACCTGCGTGCTTTTGTTATATTTTGTTTTCGCCAAAGTTCTTACTCTGGTTTAGTGATTCCCTTTTTGCATTCGTTGCAGATGTCAAACCTCATGGAGACATGTGTTGGATATGCCGACGGAGCAAGTCGTAGTTCGCGAAACCTATCCTCCGCAGCGTGGGCCATTTTTAATCCAAATGGCGAGTTAGTAAGTTTCAGAGGCATATGTATTGGGCAATCAACGAATAACATCGCTGAATATAGCGTGTTGATTGAACTACTCTCTGATGCCATCGCACGAGGCATACGCCGACTAATTGTCAGGCTAGACTCACAGCTCGTAGTACTACAACTCAATGGTATATATTCTGTTCGTAATCCAGCTATTTATCGCATGTTCCTAAGAGTAAAGATCTTGGAAAGACGATTTGATTCAATTCAATATCAACATATTTCAAGAAATCTAAACACATTAACAGACTCATTAGTGAACTATGTGTTAGACAGACATTTGCAACATTTATAAAGGACACATCATAAAAAGTGTACATATGAATCATCCAAAACAACCAGAATAAGGCTCGAAAATCAAAATATATATAAACTGTTCATAAAGTTCACACATGATGTTCTGCAACCAAGACAAAATTGGTCATATGACCTAAAAACTCAAAATGCTAGGGGGCACCCTAGCCTAGTGATGCTCCTGATAGTAAGCCACGGTATGTGCGATCATGCGCAGAAGACGGGTCCATCGTCTAGGTACGCCGATAGTATGCTGCTGCATCGGTAAAGGTAACTCGTCAACCTGTACATCCGGAAGACCACGGGTAAGGTTCTCAACCTGCCCCTGCATAGCTGTAAGGGTCTCTGTGTCGCTAAGATCACGGATAATAACTCTCCGAGCAGGTTCCTCTGCCGGAACAGTAACAGGTGGCCTCGGACGAAATGCCGGACGAACAGGACCGACATCTGCAAGCGCACATGAGTTTAATTAAAGTCTTGAAAGAATAAAGCGCAAGAACATTATGAATGAAAACGATGAACAGTAGTATGGTTGAAGTTCTTACCAGTAGCATCCCACTAAACACCGTCTGGCAGTACCATATCCGGATCGCCCCGGAAATCCATACCAACATATGGGAACTCGGAAAAAGCCATCTCCTGGCGGTCGAACCACCTAAAGAAAGCAGCATTGAAAGAAATCTGGGACTGACCGGCATGCCTGGACATGTGATCAACCCATCGCTGCATACGTGGCTCGGTAGGAGAAGGCACTCCGAGATCAATGTACTGAGGTTGCATAAGAGGGATCTTCTCCAAGGCAAAGGCAGTCAGAATTGAACCAAAACCAAAGTTCTTCAACTTCCCGTCCTTCACCTTGTTCAATTGATTTTTCATCTGACTAAGCACTGCATCACTCCAGTTGAAGATTTTCGGTTGGAGGCATTCCAAGGCATGCTGCATGTGAGACCTGTTGGCAACATGTAAAGATGCGCTACCGGCCATCCTACCAAGAGTATACAGAATGGACCTGAGAGGCCTGCTAGTAACATCACGGATAACCACCTTGCCGTCTCTGCTCGGCTGGGACCCCTCCCTGCAATACTGGCGAACATAATCTCTCACGGAATCATTCCCCCGAACTGTACCTGATAAAGAAATGGGAGCACCCCGCCTTGACAGGCCAGTCAAGAAGTAAATATCTGTCACAGTCAATGGAATGGGTTTGTTCCTGATCTGGAATACTTGGTTAACAGGATCCCAAGCATCAAGTAAATACTGCAGTAGTGAAATCTGTGCTCTCATGCTAGAGATACGGAAAAACTTCAGTAAACCACAGTCTCGCAATGCGCCCACCGTAACAGGATCATGAAGGGCAATCATATCTTCTTCTTCGTGTTCTCGTTCTCGCCATGTTAGGGCCATCTTGCTCAAGAATCCCTGCAAAACAAACAAGAGGATGAGTCAGCTCCTGAAATTGATGAAAAACTGGCGAAAATTTCATCAAAAGCTGTAAAAAATTGTTGCTTTTATGCCCCAAAGCAGGTGCCCAGTGTACTACCTGCGTTGGGGGACAAGCTGCCTTCAAGCAGCTTGAATCCCAACGCAGGTTTCGAATAGGGTACCTGCGTTGATCAGGGGGCGCCCTGGCAAAACCCCAGAGGCTCAACAAAGCAGCAAAACAGGCATAAAACAGGAAAATGAAACCATGAAAATGAAGAGCTAAGGTTTAGCTCCTACCTGGTCCGAACGGCGCCGAAAATCGTCCGCAGAATCCTCCGGAATCAGCTGGTGAAAATCGAGGGGAAAGAGGCTCCTCCAAAGCTCCAACAAGCAAAATGCAAATGAAATGGTAAAATGAGAGGTAAAACCCTTTTTATTTGCTTTCTTACGTAATTCAAGGTAGATATTGTAAGTTAATCTCATTTTCAAGTAAATATTACCCATTTCTAACTAGTTTGTTGCAGCAAATGGAAAATGCAGTGCTATCAATGAAAAAGAGAAGCTAATTGTGGTAAAAATCAAAAGTAAACCATATATCGAGCAGTTTTAGCAATGTTCATGCTCGTTAAAAAATAAACGCAATCATCGAGCAGTTTTTGTGCAGAAGTTCATGCTCGTTAAAAAATAAACGTAGATTGTGAGCAATCTTTCCCTAGCAGTTCAAGCTCACCCAGAGAAAATGAACCGGTAAACAACCTCGAGAAATGCAACCTTTGAAAGCCATATTAAAAGCCCTTGGTCGTGTTTATATGCCATCACCGCCATCTGTTCATTTGGCCAATCATTCACCTCCATATGTTTGTTTACCCATTTTGAGGAACAGCTGCGAAGAGTGATTTCACTTAGCCATCCTTGTGACACTGCCGTGAATGGAGAATTCCAACCTGTACCTGGAATCTGCTGCTATCCCTGTTCATCACTCGTTCCTCAAAAGACGAGTCTTCTTTGAGCTCTTTTCACTGACTCGTAAAATATGAAAAGTTTGCCGAGTTTTGGCCTTCCAGCTCGTTAAAGCGACCGGAAAGCTATCCCTCCTCTAGATTTTAATCTTTTTGGACCTGAGGGATTATTGCACAAAAAGATCGAGCGCTTGTTTTGTTCGGCTCGTTAAAGAAACCGAAAATTCATCCCTTCTGTATTGTTTTATACTTTTTCGGACTTAAGGGATTAGATGACGAAAAAGGAATTTTGGAGTTAACTTTTCGTGCCTTTTCAGACTCTCTAAAAATGAAAAGGACCGAGTTTTCCTTGTCGTTAGACTCGTTAAAATGATTAAATAGCGACAAACTTGTCTTTAGACGAGAACGAGTTTCCCTATCGCTAGGCTCGTTAAAACATAGCGATGGGCTTGCCCGAAGGGCAGGTTATAGAACAAGCATATGTTATCCTCCTCAAGCTTGACAAAAATAAAGAGGTACTGGTCAGCAATGACTGGGGAAAAATTGGGAGAACCTCACAGTATTAATGGTAGCAAGTCGCTCTTGAACATGATGCTTTGTCCTTCGTCCGCTTCGGGTTGGGTTGTTTCATTCACCGATCGCAGAATCATGGTCCTCGCCACACCATCCACAATTGGGGTAATGCTACCAATCCATCACATCAGTGTCGTTATATGTTCAAGAGATGTGGTTCTGTAAAGAGTCAACCTTGTTCCACCCACTGCCATACATTATCCTTCATCCACTTCATGACCGCCACCCTGAATCATACATCACAGTTTGTTTTCACCTCATCATTATCACTAGCTCCGTTCCGTGTCACTGATGTGGGATTCATTAAGCCCCTCCTTTGACGGATCGCTCCTTGTCGACAGCAGCTCATTATCCAAGGAGTTGATCTAGGAACACCCCCCTCAGTACTTTGAAGCTTGCATGCCTCAATGGCAAGTTTCTCACTTCCGGCGACAGGTATACATCAATGACCTTCGACCAGAAGATTTTGCATGGTGGTCGACGCCAAGTCCTTTATTCCCACCATGTAGATTGTACTGCCGTACCTTGAGGGTCATCATCCTTATCGGTGATTCCTCTCGCGCTTGTTAACGGTTTACATTATTGACCGGTAATCAAGCGATGTCTTTCCATGTTCGACTTCAAGAAATTCTCACATGGATCGACTTGTACATCGAGTGAAGATCGAAAGAGATTGAAGACCCCGGATCTAGTTTCATCCATCCGGGCTGCGATATATATTCAGGACATAAAGACATTTGATATGTACATCATTGCAACAGATGATCATCCTTCTCAAAAGATGATAAATTCGGCAGAGAATTATCAGTGAAGGATGATAAATTCGGCAGAGAATTATCAGTCTAGCATCAGACGATCGTCTGTTCTATGTACCAAAATGTATTTATAAAGCTGAGCATGGGAATGCCCGCCTCAGCTAGATCATGAAAAATGTATGAAAAATAATGTATTGTATTGTATCTTATTACAGGACACTTCTCAGCAGATTGAATGAACTTCAGATCCTCTCAATAAAGCATTTCACCCGATAAACGACCTCATACTTTAGGGGGCATCTGTTATAGACAATTTTGTGCCTTGCAGCAACAAGCATGAATTGTCAATAATCCAAGGGATCCAAAGTTCCCTAAACATGATGTTCCTACCCCTAGAGGAACAAGGTCAGCAAACCAACAGCTCTCAGATCAGTTCTCCACCTGAAAACACTCAAAAACAAGCAATCCTGAAATCAAAGCAGGTGCTCCACTGGGTTTCTGCGCTGAAACACAACTGCTCCATGGTGTACCTGCGTTGCAAAGCAGGCAGAACAAAGCCCACCAGCGTTGGGCAAGTTTGGACATGTGGCAGAGTGAGTCATAGCTTTGGAATCTTCCAAAATTGACACTTGGATCAGGTATTTCGCCTTGTGATGAGTCAGAGGCTTTGTTTCTCCAAGTGGAAGCAAGGTTCACCAAGTGGACTCAAGAACTGAAGATCAACTAAAGATTAACTGAAGAGAGAGAGGACACAAGGCAGCTACACATCAGTTGCAAGCTGACTCATCCTTTCTCAATTCATCTATATATTGAGCTCTCTCCTATGAGCTCAGGAGGCTGGAACTTTGTGCAAAGTAATGATATGCTGTTGGTTTCATTCTTGAGTTATTGGGTGATTGTTTGAGAGAGGTGAAGAAGAGAAATTCTTTCTGCTGGGAGGTGTTGCTGGGTTGGAGCCTGCAATGGTTGTAATCCTCTCAGAACCTTTATTTCTTCATTAATAAAAGCTATTGAGGTTCTTCTATGTGCTCTTGTTTCAATTATGTATTGTGATGATTGCATGTTTGGTTTACACTAATCCATGAACCAGTTATGATTGCATGCCTCTTGTAGTTTCCTTCTTTGTCATTGTGCAGGATCTCATTGTAGCTGGGCGAGCAGAAGGACAAAGAGCTAGGAGCAAGTGGCCAAAGAGGAGAGTTTGGATTCGACATTAAGCGCAAGGCAACAGTTAGTGCTTCCTCCATTCTCTTTTGCTTTCATAAAGAAGTAAACTTTCACTAGTTTGTTTTACAGTTGTTGCTAAGGAACTGTCACCCTTAGAGTGGGTTAGGGTCATCCTTGTCGGATACTTTTCCCTACAACACCCATACTCCTCCTACGATTTTTAAATCCTTTATTATACCACACTCCCAGCCTTGTTATTAATTCCTTATCGGCCATCAAACTTTACTATCGGTCCAACATCTCCCCATTCGGCCAAGTACCAATGAGCAAGGGACAGGTGGTGAACTATTGGAAAACCAAATGTTACACAGTTTCATTCATTGTTTTTGAATCGGCTTAGTTATAACATGATCGTTCGACCAAGTCGACTCATGCAAACAACTATCCGTTATTATACTCCAGTACTCCATACATGCTTACGGCGTTCTCATGATGGTATTCATACACCCAGTACAGCTACTCCTCTGTCATTGAAATATGAATACACTCTGTTATTATTATAGTGAATTGGGTCAAGTCGGTTGTTAAAATTCCATTTCATTCTCAGTTGTAAAAAGGGTGTTCCATACTAGCAATACAAGTGCTGTGATTTCAAAAACAAAGGCTGAGAACAACAAGTGCTACGAAAGGAAAGCACAGTAATTGGGCTCACAAGTTTCCACCTCCGCCATATTTCAAGGACAATCATTTGGTCACTGCTTAAGCCATTGAAGGAGCTGATCTCGAAGAACAGAGGGCGCCACCAGGTCAGTTGTGTGGAGCGAAAAGCAAAGGTAACAAACCAAAGTACCCTTGTTAAATTAGTAAGCATAAACAAAGAGTGTTAGAGCAGGAGTTTCTTTGTCAAAATGACTAATAGAGTAGAGCCAAACACATTTGATAGTTCTCAGTACCACGATGATTGCATTGCAATTTTAAGAGAAAAACAATGGCTACCCTTATTGGAGAAGTTTAATGGGAGCAATGAGGAAGTAACTAAACAGTTTTCCTTTACATTTAATGGAGAGAAAGCATTGATAGGCAACTTCTCTTTTAGGATTTCAGAAGACACCATAGCACAATCCTTGGGGATCAACCCAGAAGAAGAAAAATACTTCAAAACAAAACAATTCAAGGAAAAATCCCGGACCCAATTCATGTCTAGGTCAAGGGTTTCATCTGTTAACTGGAAAAAGGGTGTCCCTAGGAGCTGGCTGATGCACCCATGGGATGAAATGGTGTATATTATTCAGAAATTTGTTACGTGTGAGGGTCGTTACATCATAGTCTATTTATATCACATCAAACTCCTGTTACACCTAAAAGGGCAACGCACCATCAGTTTACCTTACTTCCTCTTACAGAGCTTGACTAAGATGTCAAAAACTATTCAAAAGCAAAAGGGTAATGAAGATAAAAGTTTATGTCATTTTGGGTTAATTAAAATCCTAATTGAATTTGAAGTGCAGAGGAGGGGAAAAACATGGAAGGAATTTCTGGTTGCCAGTCAAATCAAAGATGGAGAGGATGAACAAGAACAGCAAGAGCACTCAGGATTTATGCTTGACATTGATGAAGAGATCCTTGTGCACAAATCAAGCAATGTCTCTCCACCCAGTAGTAGTGTGAGGACGAGAAAGATGAGACAAGAGGCTGCCTAGAAAATGGAGCAAGATAAAATTTTCACTACATATACAAGAATATCCAGGAGAGCACAAAAGACCCAGCCACAAGAAGATCAACCAGAATCAAATGCACATGCACTGATGGACATCGAGAGCAGTGCTCACTCATAGCCTGAACCAGAAGCCGAAATGGAGGTTGAGAGCAACAATAGGCAAGGAAAAGAGTCACCACCTGCAATCAAGAAACAAAGGAGGCTGGAAAAGCAAATTGAAAAGTTAAAAGAAGAACTAATGGAGGCCAACATGCTGGAGAAAGTCATTAAGAGGGAGAACGAAATGTTGAGAACTCAAATTAAGAAAACCCAACAGAAGAATGAGAAGCTTAAGGAGCAAATAAAATAGCTCAAGCCTGAACAAACTGACATTTGCAAGTGGGCAACCAAATGGTATACCCAAAAGAAAGCCCTCAAGGAGAAATACAAGAGTTTGAAACATGAGCTCCACATTCAGAAAGATGACCAAGCTAAGAACATAGATGCATTGTTAAAAGCAGCAGAGGTACAGACAGGAACAGAGTATAGAGGCAGCACATCAGGATTAGCATGAGGACATGCTAAGTCATTGAGCTTGGGGGAGATGTTGGTACCATTCCATTACCATCTTTTTATTCTAGAAACACCATCATTTGTCTACCTTTTTCCTCCATAGACCCCTTATATCCATCGAAATTGATTAATTAATAGAATTATAGTTGTTAGTTTGCATTAAAGTTAATTTATGAATTTTTATGTTAGAAATTAGGAATTTCCAATAAAAAGATTACAGGAAGTCATAACATCCTGTAAATGGTTTATCATCTGGCACATGGCATGACAGGCAAGCCAAAGCAATGGATAGGAACGAGACCTGGAATGTACATGCATGGTGAAAAATCGATTCTACAGCAAATCAAAAGCTCCTGGTTATGCAGTCCATGCTGGTCAAACCCCAGCCTTTTGGTTACAAAGGAAGTAAAAGCCATGGTTTCCCAAACCGGTTTTGTTTTGGAAATCGGTTTAGATTAGAAATGACCAAAAATCATTCCATTGTAAAAGCAGAAACATCTGCTTAATGAATGTACATTCAATTCAGATAGGGACAAGCAGATAAAGGCTACGTATTATTTTGTTTTCAAAAACAGATACGATTATTATCTCTGTGCATCGTTTGAGAACAGAACTCATGTATGTGATTGCAATCTTCAGCACTTAAATATAGTCATGGTTTTACTCCATCAATTTTTATGCATTAATACTCTCATTGCTTGAGTTTACTTCAGTGTACCATTGAAACGTGGACGGGCCCTGCATGGATTGGTATACTGTTAATTTCATTTCCTTAGCAGTTTTTTTGAATTTGAATAGAACTCATAGTGTTTAGTGTTATTTCCATGTTTATGACTTTGTCGATTTGATTAGAAATTCTCACAAATGGTATTTATGGTGATAGCTTGAAGATTTTATCGTTAGATCATCGAACCATATCTTGTAAGAGATTTGATCGATCGTTATATTTTAAAGCATCTCCATAGACTCTGTTTTCATGCATTTAAACTTTAGTGTGCTTTTGATTTTTCATGAATGCTTAACTGTTAACTAGACAGAGCTTTTGTGCATAACATCCTTGTAAGAGGATTAAAATCTCAGTCTAGCAATATGCTATATCCTTAGGACAGTTAGATAAGTTAGGTGATATGAGTGTTAAGGTGAGAGGAAACATATCTTAACCTTCTGTAAAGGAGTACTGTAGCCTATCACAATAAACACTTAGTTAGGAATCCTTTATTTCTATAGACTTTAGACACATGCCTCGAAGTTTACTTACCCTGGTTGATAATAAATCTAGTCTAATCTAGCACCCTAGATTGGCCACTACAAGGAGCTTCCCAAAGCATAGATGTAACAATTGGAATTTCTTTCCTACCGCAAGATCGACTACTTGTTTGTTTTACTGTCTTGGAGAGTTAACTAAAACCTATTCCAAGACACTAGCCTAAGCTAGATTGGTGGAAAGAGCCCTAAAATGTAAAAATTACTAGATGAATTTTAATTAAGCTTTGTGTTATTTAGGCTGTTATTACTCAAAAGGGTAAATGGATATGAAACCAATGGTGTTATGACCTGACCCAAAACTGAATGCAATCGAATATGATAATGTAATCTTTTCAATTCAATGAATCCTAAGTAAGGAGAGAGTTTCCATTCACTTCCAACAAGAAAAAATTGATCACTAAGAGAAAATATAACAAATTCTCTAATGCACTAATTTCATCAAGAAAAACTAATGCAAATCAATTCCAAAACAGTTTTTTTTTATTTTTATTATTGTGTGATAAAAACAAGCATAAAAATATGTAAATTCAAATCAAAGAAAGCTGATCTAAATCAATGATTGATTTTTCAGAATTTAAACGATGCAATTGTAATCTATGCACAATTCACTTGAAAAGTATGCAAATGTAATCTATGCACATTTTTCATTCATATTCTGAAAATGAGAATTCTAATTATGCAAATGTGATCTATGCAAGAGAATTCTCAAACATGAGATGATTCTAATGTAATCTAAGAACCAATCAAGTGCAAGTCAAGAAAATTGGGTGAGAGTTCCAAAGATCAAAAATAAAAACACTCAAAGGCGATTAACACTCATACACAAGCCTCCAAATAATTACTAAAGGAAATCAAATTAGGAATTTCTCAAAAAAGAGACTCAAAACACCCAATTAACTTAATGGAGATTGATGAGATGAGGAATTCGCTGAAAGAAACTCATAAACAAGGCTTTTTGACAGAACACATGCAGATCTGGGTAGAGTCTAAAAAAATGTAAACAAATCCTAAGCTTAACTAGATGAAAAGATTTTAGCTTTTTAAAAAATTTGACAGGGTCCACAGTCCCCTG
Source organism: Pinus tabuliformis (assembly GCA_031772625.1). NCBI lineage: Eukaryota > Viridiplantae > Streptophyta > Pinopsida > Pinales > Pinaceae > Pinus > Pinus tabuliformis. Next base: position 1,231,946,946 of record CM062816.1, read on the forward strand.
GAATAACCAGGTGCGGTACCACACTGTGTAGTAAAGGAACAGTGCGGGTATATCCGCACTGTGTTACAAACAGCAGGTGCGGTCCACTCTCAAAAATATGAAAAAACAAAAAACAATTCAAAATCTAAAAACCTACCCAATCCCACACAGTAAGCAAAAACCAGAAACAAAGAAAAAGTTTCTCAAGTCAAAGTAAAAGTAAAGGCAAAAAAAACAAAATTCAAGTCCCCAGTATGGTCACCATTTTGTCAGCCGGATAAATCTTTCTTGCGGACAATACCGATCTCCCTAGTATCTAATGATATCTAGCGACAAGCAAACCAAACAAATTCTATCTTTTTCTAAATATGCAATTTATAAATAAAGGACAACAGGTGTTTTAGGCCTACCTCAGGTCCAGTGCTAGTTTGTGGAAGCCACGCGCCATTTGTCCAAATGAGCTCCCTTTCAAAGAATCTGCAAACACAAACAAGCACACATATCAAATAGCACCTGCATAGCCAATATAATAAACCATATTTATCATGATGCTTAAGGAATTCATGAAATAAACCATAGAAGACAATTTATTGAGAAAAATGAATCTGATTGTATTAACTTTAATCAAAGAAGAACTTTACAACCTTGGTACCTTGATGTTGTACAAGCTCCTCCCAGGGTCCAGCAAGAATCTCCTCTACTTTGACAAGTTTCACTCTCTTCCCAAAGAAGCCAAAAGGTATGTAATCTCTCCTCTCAAGCTTAACTAGGAAGTCTCAATTCCAACAACATTTACCCTCAAAAATGTTCAGCTTTCAACCTCTCTAGCAACCAGCCCAATGCCTCAATTTATAGTGCAGAGGAGGGAAGTTACTAGGTCCACCTTCAAAGGGATAAGCTCCTCTCATCAAGGGGTTAGCTCCTTTAGTTATGGGATGCATGAACCACCTAGGAGCGAACCAACCATGTCAAGGTTCCTTCTAGAAGTGTCCAGAATTAACCCAAAGTGAATTTTTAAGAATAAACTTGCGCCTTTTTGAATTTACAGGGGTCCGCACCCACTCCTTTAGAGACAGAGCGCGCAGGTCCGCAGGTAACATGACCAAGGGGTGCGGGACCGCAGGTAATGGTAAGAGAAAGTGCGGAACCAGAGTTTTATAGATATTCAAAGACTTTCTCTCATTTTTAAAGCTTGCAATGAAGAGCTGAGGTTTGATACTTGCAAAGGAGGACAGTATGAGTGGTGATAGACTCACACTAACTGCAGAAAGTCATGGTGACAATATTTTGTGTAACAAGTTATTTTTAGTAGCTGGAGTTTACATGCAAAGATCGTTTTAGAATCTTTCCTCCAAGTGTCGGTTTTTCCTAGATTTGTGGAATGCGCGTCATGAGCCTGAAACTTATTTATTTGACACTTTAGAGCTCAGTTCTTCACATCGATATTGGAGTTTTGACATCCCACAGCACATCCAAGAGTCTTCGAAACATCCAGCTTAGCTATTTCCAGGTAAGTCCGCTTAACTTGTCTTTTGAAGCTTTTTGTTGCTTTTTGTGTTTTGGCTTGTGTGAGTGTTGTCTGTTTGATTTCTGTGAATGATTGTTGTCATTTGTATGCATATTAGCTTTTACTACCATCGTTTCATTTTTTGTTATCATCTCACTATTGTCGCATCCATGACACTGTTTTGCACGAACAGTTGTCGATTCAACGACTCGCTTCACTAACATGCATGTTGTTCCATTTTTTGAATCTTGCATTCATTGTTTTCATGCAAGATCATTCACTCCTACTTATACCTAGTATTTCCATGCATTAACATCCACATTTGCTTTCATTTTCTCGTCGGCAGGTCTAGGAAACCTTGGCCCAGACTTTGCCTCACCAAGACAGTATTGCGCAATCCTGAGAGGGAAGACTCTTCCTTCCTCCTAGAAAATGTGCATTTATGCCTAGTGACTATCTTATAGTCTTGCATTGCATAATTCTAAGAGGCAGTGACCACTAGCCCAAAAAATTGTGTAATGTAGTCATTGGGCCTGAAACCCCCGCCAACTAAAATTGTGCATTGCGTAATCCTAGGAGCCAACAGGCCAGTCTGGATTGTGCATTGCATAATTCCAGTATAGCCTCCTAGCAGTCCAGACTGCCTTTTGCGTAGTTCCGGAAGCTAGTCTCCCGGCCTCCCAAGAAAATTGTGCAATCCTTGCCAGTCAATCCCCAAGTATGTTGCATGTCGTTCCTCAAGTTTGCTTTGGTTTTACCAGACAAATTTCTTGCCATGCATGTCACCATGTATCCATATATAGAATGTGTTCATCTACCTCTCAACAGTTCAGGATCAATGGCCTCCAAGAGTGTAGGATCAAAGGACACCGATGAAAGCGCAACTGGAGCAACAATTGAGCGAGTGTCTATAAGTTTTTGTTGGAAATAATACTGAGAAGGGGGGGTGAATCAGTATTATCAAGTCAAATGTTCCTTTTTCAAAATCAAATGATATACGCTACTTCAGTTAATTAAACCCGCGTATATACGCAACTATGCAAAAGAAACCCCGCGTATATAATGCAAACTTTTTAATTTACTTTATCTTTCTGATGTTGATTGTTAATCTGTGATTCAGAAGTAAATAACCAGTAACCAGAACCAGTAAAACAGAGCAGAAAGGCAATCGCACACAAGAACACAAGATATAAGGTGGAAACCCAATGTGGGTGAAAACCACCTGCTGCAATTCGTCTCTATCTTCTCTTTAATTAGAAACTTCTTTTTACAATTGTACTGGTGTAGTCCTTTACCAGTACGCAGGCTGCAACCTGCAAAGAGCTACAAGCCTCTCTCGTTTTCCAGCTTCTCCTGGAAGGGAGCTACAACCCCCTTAGCTCTTGCACTAGCCTAGATACTAGTACGTAGGTGCTGACCTACAGAAGGCTACAACCTTCTCTTTCTTTCAAGGATCACATTTCATACATTTTCAGACTGGATCCACAAATAACATCAATCAAACATCAAGAATTTCTGCATTAACCAATCACCTTCTCACCAATCAAAAACTGAATCAGAATAAACACTTCTCTGACAACTGTACCCAAATCACAGTAACAGTAACCACACACCAAATCTGAACCCAGAACACTACAGCAATAAAAGAAGCAGCAAGATCAAAACTCAAAATATATAGGCTAGTTTAATAGCTTGAAGCGTGTATACGCTTCTAAATATGAAACAACCTGCGTATACGTTGTTTTCCTTCACTGAACCTATGTATATATGCACCTTATCTGAACTGAACCTGCGTACAGATCTACAAAAGATAATTCACTCTTTCAAGTATTCAGGCACTGATTAACCCAGATTATCAGATTTATAGATCACGCATGCGCCATATATAACAGATCAAAATCATGCAAAGATATTATCATTCAAGCCAAGAGATTATGACCCATCAATAGAACTTATCCTTCTTTGCGCTAAGGTTCCTCCTTCATTCAGATCTAGATCTGCTCCACAACGCTAATCACCAATATTTCAGATCTCACACTTTATTAGATATTCAATAATACTTCAGATGATGCCTTGCCACATGATCTCCTTCCTCTTTTATAGTTTTAGGCCTTCCACAATACCACGGTCCAAAACCATAATAAACCAATACCACGGACCCAATACTTGGGATCAACATGTTTGATGAGGTACCATGGTCCAAAACCATAGGTTCAAATACCAAGGACTAACTACCACGGACCAAAGGTAAGTTCTCCAACATATACGCGCTTTTCCTTGCATGAAAGTGCGTGTATACGCATACGTGCCTTTGAAACGTATAACCCGCGTGTATACGCGCCTTCGTCTAGATGAACCTGCGTATATGACTTTTCCTTCATTCTGAAAGCCTGAACTGAGATTAGTTACCAAAGAGAGTTGCCATCAAGGACAACACCTGTGCCATAGCTCCAATCCTGTGCCATAATGCCAATAATCTCCCCCTTTGGACTTGATGGCAACCCAAAATCCTCAAAGTCATTCTCCCCCTTTGACATCAAGGGCAAAGGGTTGGCTCCCCCTGAGTACATGCTGAAAGTTCTGCCTTGCTGTGCTGACCATGCTCCCCTTGACTGTAGGCAAGATCTGCAAAAGATTTTCTTCAAGAAGAACCATGACTTATACATTATAAAATACCTTCCTATCACCAAAAGACTCAATACATACATCCATCACCCAACCAAGTGGGGATACATTACATATGACAACCAAGTTCATTACATGTTCATCCCAGGCATAGTGGGGAAACCAAAATAGGTCGTTACATGACCTTGACACCATAAAGAGATACCACATAAGAGATACATGACATAGAGACGAAATATCTAGAACAAGACTCATGAAAGTCACCAATAGCTGATAGCAGCAGCATCTATCAATCACCATTCAGATCAGCAACCAAGGTATCCTTCTGTTCTCCCTCTGCCTCTGTTCCATCTGAAACCAACAACAGCTATGCACTAGAACCAAAAGCTTCTAAGATAATGCCAACAATGCATTATTAGAAGATTATCTGCTCCCCCTGAACCTGTGCCGGATGGTCTCTGTCAGATCCATATCAGAATATCTTCAACTAGAGCCTGTCCCTATTGATATCCATCAAACCTCCATATAAGCGACTGTCTCTGCACAAACCGGCGTATGTACGTGGATCCTCCTTAGGAAACTCGCGTACACCCATTTTTCTTTGAAACAGGCGAGTTTTAATAGCAAGATGATGCATCAACTACTCCCAGCTTCTGTCTAAGTTATTCAAATGTCTCCCTGGGCAGTGGTTTGGTGAGAATATCAGCAACTTGTTCCTTAGAAGGAACATACTCCAATTTGACCTTTCGTTCCAACACTTGTTCCCGAAGAAAGTGATACTTAAACGGTATGTGCTTGGTCTTTGAATGCATGACTAGGTTCTTTGAAATGTTGATTTCACTTGTAATATCACATAAGATGGAGATAGGTGGTGTACAAGTGATTTGAAAGTCCTGCAAGGTTTGCATCATCCAAAGAAGTTGAGTGCAACAAGATGCAGCAGCCACATATTCCGCTTCAGCTGTAGATAAAGTAATCGAACTCTGTTTCTTGCTGAACCAAGATACTAATCTGGAACCCATAAAGAATGCACCACCACTTGTGCTCTCCCTGTCATCCACGCTTCCAGCCCAATCTGCATTTGTATAAGCATGAAGAGTGAGATCTGTATCTCTAGGATACCAAAAGCCATAGTTTTGAGTTCCTTGAAGATACTTGAAAATTCTCTTCACTGCCTGAAGATGAGTTTCCTTTGGATTTGCCTGAAATATTCCAACTATTCCCACTGCATGCATGATGTCTGGTCGGGTACCTGTCAAATAAAGTAGACTTCCAATCATAGATCTATAGGTTGGTTGATGCACTGCTGCTGATTCATCATTTTCACTGAGGCTGCATCCTGTAACCATGGGGGTACATACTGGTTTCGAATCTTCCATGCCTTACTTCTTCAGAATCTGCTTGAGGTACTTGGTTTGAGACAAGAAGACACCGCCTTCATTTTGTTTGATTTGCAATCCAAGAAGGTATGTCAGTTCTCCAAGCAAAGACATTTTGAATTCTTTTTGCATCACCAAGGCAAAGCTTTGACTCATAGCTTCTTCATTGCTGCCAAAGATAATATCATCTACATACACAACAAGTATTAGCAATTTGTCATTTTCAATTTTTATATAAAGATTGCTATCTGCTGACCCTTTTGAAAAACTTTGTTGATGAAGGTATTTGTCCAAACGGTAGTACCAAGCCCTTGGAGCCTGTTTAAGACCACAGAGTGCCTTTTTCAGTCTGCATACAAGATTTGGATCATTCCCAAGAATGAAACCATCTGGTTGCTCAATGTACACTTCTTCTTCTAAGTCCCCATTCAGAAAGGCTGATTTCACGTCCATTTGAAAAACTTTGAACTTCTGAAATCTTGAGAGAGCAAGGAACATTTGGATGGCCTCAAGTCTAGCAACGGGAGCAAAAGTTTCTTCGAAGTCTATTCCTTCTTATTGAGCATACCCTTTACACACAAGTCTGGCCTTGTTTCTAATTAATTCCCCATTTCATTCAACTTATTTTTGAAGATCCATTTTGTCGCTATGACATTATTATATTTTCGTCTAGGAACCAACTCCCAAGTGTTGTTCTTTTTTATCTGCTCAAGTTCTTCATCAATTGCCTTGACCTAGAATTCATATTTGCATGCCTCTCTTACATTTTTTGGTTCAGTGGAGGAGAGCAATGCCAAATAGCTTGAGGCTTCTGCAATTGTTCTTCTTGTTTGTACACATGCTTCTTTCTGCCCCAAAATCTGAGATTCTGGATGATTCTTTTGAACGTACCTGGATGGAGTCTTCTCTTCTATCCTTATTTGCTCCTCAGGTGCCTCTTGAGGTTCTTCTTCATCATCTGTCTGATTTGGAGAGTAGTCTTCATCCTCTTCGATATTTTCATGATTTACTTGCCTAGGGATGTATCCTTTTTCATCAACCACTACACCAATGCTGTCAACAATTCTTCCAAGTCTTTTATTGTAACACTTATATGCTTTGTTGTGGGGAGAATAACCAAGGAGAATGCCTTCATCTGCTCTAGGTTCAAGTTTGCCAATCTGTTCATCAGTGTTCTTAATATAGCATTTGCTCCCAAAAATTTTGAAATGCTTTACTGAAGGAGTCTCACCATACCAGAGCTCATGAGGAGTTTGAGTGCTGTTCACTTGGACATTTGTTTTGTTGAGAATAAAAACCGCAGCAAATGCAGTTTCACCCCAGAAGGTTGTGGGAGTCCCAGACTCATCAAGCATAGCTCGAACCATTTGTTGGACCGTTCTGTTCATCCTTTCCACCACTCCATTTTGATGAGGAGTCCTAGCTGTAGATAATTCCATTCTTATTCCATGTTCTTCACAGAAATTGAAAAATTCATTTGAGGTAAACTCCCCACCTCTGTCTGACCTGAGGTGATCTAATTCGTTTTCAGCCAAGGCTTTGAAAGATTTGAATTTTTCGAATGCTTCGTCCTTGTGTTTCATAAGTCCCAACCAAACCATCCTGGAGAAGTCGTAAATGAATAATATAAAGTATTCTTCTCCTCGAGGTGACCTTGTCCTGAATGGACCACATACATCTGTATGGACTAGTTCAAGAGGCCTGCTGGCTGATCCTTCCTTCTCAGGGAAGTTAGTTCTGGTTTGCTTACCAAACTGACATGATTTACATATGGTGTTGTCTGGAATTTTGATATCTGGAAGACCACGAACTGCCTGGTATTTGCATGCTTTCCTTATTTGTGAAAAGCTTAGATGCCCCAACCTCTGGTGCCATAACCAATGTTCATCATCCTTGCTCAAATAGCATTGTTGTTGTCCTTCTTCAAATATGTATAGATTATTTGGAGTTCTTCTGCCTTTGATCACTATTTTTCCTGTATCAAGATCACGAACGCTACATCCATTTGATCGAAATATTACCTCGGTTACTTGATCGCACATCTGACTGACACTCAGTAGATTATGCTTCAAGCCATCAACATACAAAACATTTCCAGCTTTGACCTTTTCATTCAAATGAGCAGTGCCTTTTCCTTTTATGGCTGCAGGGGTATCATTTCCAAAAGAAACTTTCTTACCCTTTTCTAAAGTAGTATATGATTCAAGTTTTTATTTATCACCTGTCATATGCTTCGAACATCCGCTGTCGATGTACCATAGATTTTCTTGTCCTTCTGCATAAAAAGCTATCCCACATCTTTCTGGTTGTGGTTCCTTTATTCTCCATGTTCGGGTGCTTGAGGCTTGTTCCTTTGTCTGTCGAAACCTGCTCCTGCATTCAGAATCTTCATGACCGAAGTTATTACAAATAGAACATTCAATTTCATTTTCAAGGGCCGAAAATTTGTTATAGGTCCTTTTCATAATCCCGGTCATACTTCCTTGTTTTTGAGCTTCTCTAGTCATGATTGTCTTATAGGAAACACATTGAGCTGCTTTGTGACCAAAGTTATGGCAAGAGAAACATTGGCCATTGAAGAAACTTCTGCGATTATCAAATCTACCAGCCAAATGATTGTAATTTCTATTGTCATCCATTCTTGAAGTAAATTGAGAAGTTTTTACCTATGGCTGGTTGTAGCTTTTGTTCACCCTTAAGATGGATTGCCCCTGGTTTACCTGGTAGTCTCTTTTTGTTCTTGATGTAATTCGTCCCTGCTTTACCTGATGATCTCCATTGGGCTTTTGCTCATTCCTCCTTGCCGCATCAAGATAACTCATTGAGGTGGATGCTTGAGATGTTTCTCCATTATAACCCAGACCTATCTTGATTAGTGGAGAATGTTGTACATTGATAATCTCATCCAGAGTTTCAGATCCTTTAACAAACTTAAGATTAAGAACCTTTGTTTTCTCAATTTCTTTTCTAAGGCCAACAATTTCACACTCTAACTTCTCAAGAGATTTTTCTTTTTCATCAAGTTGAAATTGCAGAGTATCAATGATCACATTCTTTTCTCCTAAACATGTCTTGAGTCTAGAAATCTCTTCATAAAAGTCATCCACATATATAGCATCCATGTAATCATCATCTTCAAAAGCCATTAAAAGTTTATAATCATTACCTCGTTCATCTTCGTCACTATTTGATAGGCCATCACTGTCTTCATGAGTGTAGTAACTTTTCTTAGTTGTATTATGTTTCTTGTTCCATCTAACAGGTTCCTTCCCTTTGTCAATCTTATCCTTGTGAGGACATTTGGCAGCATAGTGACCGACTCTTCCACAAGCAAAGCATTTGAAAGGTAACTTACCTCGGAACCGTCCAGTACCCCGTTGAAGATTTCTGACAAAATTTTATTCTTCTTATTCTTCTGACACGTGTCCTGACTCGTAGTACTCGCCTTTGCCTGAGGCCTTGAAGGCAGCTTCTCTCCTGTCTGATGGACCTCCTTTCCTCATTTCATAAGCAGTTAGAATTCCATGTAGCTGTGACATTTTAAGGCTTTGTAGATTCTCTTTTTCTTCTATTGCAGAAACTTTAGATTCAAACCTAGGGGACAAAGATATTAGAACTTTTTCAACCACGACAACCTCTTTTATTTCTTCACCCAAATTTTTCATACAATTAACAATCTCATCTACACGAAGAAAATAGTTAGAAACACTTTCATCATTATACATCCTGAGATTTTCATACTGAATCCTCAAGGTTTGAAGTTTTGCTCGTTTTACCTGATCATCTCCTTCATAGCTCAGAACAATCTTGTCCCATATCTCTTTTGCAGATTTAAACTGCATTAGCTTGACAAATTCTGATTGAGATAGACATCCTAATAGAGTATTGACCGCCTTTGCATTTGTTTCATATTTCTTCTTCTCAGCCGGATCTGTAGGAGTTGCTGATGGAAAAGTATACCCTGTATCTATGATATCCCAGACTTCTGTACCAAGAGATTGAAGATAGGCAGTAACTCTTACCTTCCAATAAACGAAGTTTGTCCCATCAAAAATCAGTGGCCTGATTGATGCTTCCCTCTTGTAGTTGCTCATGATGCAAGATCTTTCTTCAAGCGATCAAGCTTCTTCTGAAGAACCTGCTCTGAAACCAATTGTTGGAAATAATACTGAGAGGGGGGGTGAATCAGTATTATCAAGTCAAATATTCCTTTTTCAAAATCAAATGATATATGCTACTTTAATTAATTAAACCCACGTATATACACAACTATGCAGAAGAAAACCTGCGTATATAATGCAAACATTTTAATTTACTTTATCTTTCTGATGTTGATTGTTAATCTGTGATTCAGAAGAAAATAACCAATAACCAAAACCAGCAAAACAGAGCATAAAGACAATTGCACACAAGAACACAAGATATAAGGTGGAAACCCAATGTGGGTGAAAACCACCTGCTACAATTCGTCTCTATCTTCTCTTTAATTAGAAACTTCTTTTTACAATTGTACTGGTGTAGTCCTTTACCAGTACGTAGGCTGCAACCTGCAGAGAGCTACAACCCTCTCTCGTTTTCCAGCTTCTCCTGGAAGGGAGCTACAACCCCCTTAGCTCTTGCACTAGCCTAGATACTAGTACGTAGGTGCTGACCTACAAAAGGCTACAACCTTCTCTTTCTTTCAGGGACCACGTTTCATAAATTTTCAGACTGGATCCACAAATAACATCAATCAAACATCAAGAATTTCTGAATTAACCAATCACCTTCTCACCAATCAAAAACTGAATCAGAATAAACACTTCTCTGACAACTGTACCCAGATCACAGTAACAGTAAACACACACCAAATATGAGCCCAGAACACTACAACAATAAACAGAAGCAGCAAGATCACAACTAAAAATATATATGCTACTTTAATAGCCTGAAATCTGCGTGTATACGCTTCTGAATATGAAACAACCTGCGTATACGTTGTTTTCCTTCACTAAACCTGCGTATATACACGCCTTAGCTGAACTGAACCTGCATACAGATCTACAAAAGATAATTCACTCTTTTAAGTATTCAGGCACTGATTAACCCAGATTATCAGATTTATAGATCACGCATGTGCCATATATAACAGATCAAAATCATGCAAAGATATTATCATTCAAGCCAAGAGATTATGACCCATCAATATAACTTATCCTTCTTTGCGCTAAGGTTCCTCCTTCATTCAGATCTAGATCTGCTCCACAACGCTAATCACCAATATTTCAGATCTCACACTTTATCAGATATTCAATACTAATTCAGATGATGCCTTGCCACATGATCTCCTTCCTCTTTTATAGTTTTAGGCCTTCCACAATACCATGGTCCAAAACCATAATAAACCAATACCACGGACCCAATACTTGGGATCAACACATTTGACGAGGTACCATGGTCCAAAACCATAGGTTCAAATACCAAGGACTAACTACCACGGACCAAAGGTAAGTTCTCCAACATATACGTGCTTTTCCTTGCATGAAAGTGCGTGTATACGCATACGCGCCTTTGAAACGTATAACCCGCGTGTATACGCGCCTTCATCTAGATGAACCTGCGTATATGCCTTTTCCTTCATTCTGAAAGCCTAAACTGAGATCTGTTACCGAAGAGAGTTGCCATCAAGGACAACACCTGTGTCATAGCTCCAATCCTGTGCCATAATGCCAACAGTTTTTTGATCTATGACGACACCAAGTTGATTGTAGACTAGGACATCAAGTTGAAATGGCAAGAGTTAAATGATGCATTTACAGGCAAATTTAGGGAAGACCTCGACAAACTCCAAGTCTATGTGAACATTCACAAGTCTAGCTTGTACCGTATTGCATGTAGGTATCCTGTGTTCCCATGCGCGGACATGATAGATTGGATCATCTCGCACACTGATCCTGAGATGATGACATTGAGTAGTGTCAGCAGGACAGAGATTGCTACCTTCAGGGCACAGGATTATGAACACATGTACCATATGTCGAAGCCAGTGATCACGATGGAGTCACCCTTCAGCATACCCAACAGTAATGCCAACTCCAGTGATATCTTTAAGAACTGGGTGAACAAGCCAGTCAAATACAGGATGACACCCAACCAGGTTTACAAGACAAAGATACTGCAGAAGACATATCAATACTTGGTCACGTTTTCATGTAACTTGTATAGAGCACGGAAACCTTCTTATAGAGTTGGGTGATCATGTTGGACCAACTGGACAGTGAAGGCAAACCATGCAACTGGTCCAACATGTTGGATCATAGGTTGAAGGAATAGGTAACAAGAGCTCGACAGCCACCCAAAGGTCAGTAAGAAGAAATCTAAATGTCTTCTTACGTCTTGGATGCAATCTATGCCCGTTAGGAGTTCTCGAGCTTGAAGTGGACATGGACATCAGAAGAGACCGCTATGAACACTTATTGTAAAATGTTGTCCGAATGGATCTTCAGAGGAGTCAATGGCAGCAATGAAGACAATGATTGATATAGCAGATTGGTATGCCTCATTGTCTGACACCTTCATATGCATGTACAGTGTGGAGAAGCCTCCACATGTTTTTCCTATGTTTTTTATGGACAAGCTCGTCATGCAAGAAGTATCATACCACTTCTCAACAGGATTGTCAACCAAGCTACACTGGAAGAATAAGGCACCTCGGCCCACTCTTCCATTGTAGATCGGGTTGTACGAGATATAGAATCTCTAGCATGCAGATGTCAAAACATATGAGATCAATAAATATCCTTTCGACATTTGAAGCTTCAATCCGTATGACCTGTATTGTATTGTGAAAGAGCAATGCACGAGAGTACTGTTTTAATGGATCCATAGGGCATGAATCATGTATTGTTACAGCTTCTCTAGGCCCAATGAACCAGTCGGCATTGTTGTGGAATGGTTAGAAGAGCAGTGTGAAGCAGCATCCAGGAGAGAACTAGCAGCCACAGTAGCAAAGGTAAACATACCGACACACGATAAAGGAAAGAGGAATATTATCGATAGCACAGAGGACGAAAAAGATGTGAGTTTCGAGCAGACCCACTTTTTCAGAAAGAAGCTTTGGAAATAGAGGCAAAGAGGCAACAACACGACAAGAGGAATGCGCAAAGCTAGAGAGAAAAATGGAGAACGGAGGAAACAGAGGACAAGTTGCATGAGTTGAAGGAGCAACTCTGGAAGCAACAAGAAATGCACAGATAGGAGAAGGAAGTGTAGCAAGAATAGGTAGAGAAGGGCATGCAACATGTATAGACAGATGAAACTGCGCTCGTATAGGTAGTTGACTCCTCCGAACAACTAACACCAAGCAGACAGGGTGAGAAGTCACAAGAGCAGGACTTCGCTCAAGAGATTGAACAAGAACTTGAGCATATGGATATGGACATGGAGCAACAGTAGTTAGAGAAAGATATTGACCTCATGCCTCACCCCCAAGAGGTCAACCTACCAGCTTCACCAGATCCAAAAGCGGAGCAAGTCGCAAGTGACCAAGGAGACACTGAAATCCTTGGAGACAATCTCGAGGAAGAGATGCAAAACATCTCATTCGATGAGTCCCAACATAGAGTTGTGCAATCTCGCAGAGTGTCAACTCCAGATGATCACAAATCTCCTGCACAGTTTGAGGAACGAGTGATCGTGTCTGACATGCACAAGCATCCAACAACATTGGCCGAAGCTACCAGAGCATATGCTGAAGCCACTAGTTCGAGTATTCACTTCTTAATAGCCAAAAATGAGCGAATGGATAAGGAGTTATAGACAACCAAGCAGGGAGGAGAACTGGTTACAACATCCACCCAAGCAGAGTTGAAGAAGGCAACATTGGATGAAGTATTGTCCCTTGACACAGTCACGCGGGTGTTGTATTCCAAGTTTGGTACCATGCATAAGGTAGTTGTCCATCTCAACGGCTGGCAATAGGGATGTGCTAAGAGAGAACATATCTTGTCGAACATGCATGATGTTTTTGATTACATACAAACATGGACAATGAGATACAAGGGGGCCCTGTTACACTTGCCCAAGATGATGAAGCCCAGAGTGGGAGAGCTGAAGGCACGCATCCAGAGTCAGATCCGAAATGTCAAGATCTCACGCAACTCATCACTAGTTTGCAAGCTTCCCATGCATGGTTATTCAAGAGTATGGATGTTTTTGTGCAGGCACACATGATCCCATCTATTGGGACACTCACCGAGGTGAAGACAAAGGCACAGGTTGGACTGGAGCTTGACTCGTACTTTGTCAAGTTGATGCACATAGCCACCAACCCAGACTTGGTGATTAGTGCAGACATCATGCATCATTATGTTTCTGGTCTAGCCACACTTAAGACAATGATGCGCAAGTTATCAGATGACTTGGACAGAGGAACCCGAGCAGTGTACTTGGATGCTATGGAGGCAAGAGTTCATTTCCAGAAAGATGTCACCTTAGATTACACAAACACCATCGCGGACTACCAAGCTTGGCATCATCTCACTACTATCGACCACGGTGAGGATGTCGAAGAGTTGGTCTTCCCCTAGTCATCTCAGTCATAGTGATGCCTTCCATGTCTTGCTCAAGCCTATTTTGTCTCACATGGGTACGTGTGCAAATTGTATGTAATGTCTTGTCATGTGGAAGTTCAAGTGTTGATAGCTAGATGTAACAATCATAGAGTAGATGAAGAGTCATGAGGGTAGTTGAACTATCACAAAGGGGAATGTTAAGGGCCACCCCACCCTTTTCTATATATAGTCCCTCATAACTCATTGTAGAGGCTTTTGGTCATCCAAGCTTCTGATAGGAGTATCTTAGAGAATCTTGGAGAGTATTATAATGAGCCTTGGCTTCTCCACTGTGCAGAGCTAGGATATCTCTGTGGAGGAGCATGCAACAGTGACTGTAATGTTCCGTTGTCGGAACTAGTGGTTGGTCATGGTTGTATTGTATGACTGAAACTTACACTTCTTAATATAATAGAGCCAACACGTTTCATGCATATGTCGTATTGTATTTCAGCTATCTTGTTTACTCTAAATGATATATGTATTTGTTTGCTTACGCATGCATCTGTAGCTATTTTCTATATATGTATGTATGAATCTTACTTAAATGTGCTATTGGTTTAACCATCACTTTGGATTGCTAGCTTACTTGCCTTCCATGTTGTGATGCATATTTTATCATGTGTTCCCTTCTTAACTATGTGCTTTCACAGGTTTCCAAGGGGTGCACTTACCTCACCCTCCATGTGTTAGAACCTCTCATGCACCTTCCTTTACTTGTTTCATATGTCACACCCTTTCTGCCAATAGGGACATCTCAGTTGCCTTTGTGTGAAACCGTGATCAAGGCAATACCGTACGACCCACTGCTGGGACTCCTACACCAAATGGTCTGAGGTCTAGTTGGGACTTCTTACCGGGGAGATCCTCTGACATGTTGGCAGGTCCAGCACCGTCAACACTTCCCATTTGTGATTTTCATATTTCTAGCTCTACAACTGATGTAGGCATCAGCGATAGCCAATCAAGGTCTTCCGAGTATAAGAGGATATCCATTGAACTTGGTTTTGGGCTAGAGAACAAAGAAATTAGTAGGGTACTCCCAAGAATCAATGGAAACCATAAATCCTCAATGATACCCTCTGGTGTTACTTTCGATCTATCTGCAACCGGTAGCACCATGGAGGTTTTTCTTAGACATCCTTAGAGATTAAGCTTGTGTTGGGTGTGGAGCCTGATTATCTTATCTATTTAGAGGTATCGCCACATTGGACCCCAGTTCGTAATCTAGCAGCAACATCGCTTGTAAAATGTACATTGCAAGGGGGGTCCAAAGGGGGTAGTTGCGATCTTTGGGAGCCCCCCCTAGTAGGGGATCGGGGGTAGCGCCCTCGAAGCTAAAAATAGATGTAAAATTTCCTTGTAAAATGTTGTAATTTCATAGGCAATCTGGGCCATTCATTAGGTGGAGATCTGATGGTAGAAGTTATGTTTAATTTAGGGTTTTTTTCCTAGTAGGCAACCCCTCACTATATATGAGGGAATTATATTGCGTCTATGTAGATCTATATTCTAAGTGAGAAAAAGAGAGGAGATTGTGTGAGAGAGAAGAGGGAATTACAACAGATCTGCTATAGGATGTATCTCTTCAGTTTGCTAGATAATATAAAAGGAAGGACTGGCTGTTTCTCCATGGACATAGCCCAAATTGGGTGAACCACGTATATTTGTGTCTCTCTTTTTTTATGTATATTTTTGCAATATATTTTATCTATTCCATTGCTCTAATATATATAATTTCCTAAAAAATAGTATTAAAGTCGAAGGTCTATTTGGCTTATAAACTCGTGGGAGAGAAGGGTTCCTGGTTTGAGTGGGAGCAATGGAAAAAGATGGTAGATTTAGCGTCGAAAATTTTAATAGCAAAAACTACCAGTTGTGGAAGTTGTAGATGGAAGATTATCTAAATCAGAAAGAATTGTACCTACCATTGAGCAGAAAGACAAAAAATCCGACAAGTATGATAGACACAGAATGGGATATTCTCGACAGAAAGGCACTTGGAACAATACGGTCATGTCTAGAAGCGTCGGTAGCCTTTAATATTTCAAAGGAAATGACAATGAAGGGTTTAATGTTGGCATTGGCCAAACTATATGAAAAACCCTCGGCCTCAAATAAGGTATTTCTTATGAAGCATTTATTTAATATGAAGATGTGATAAGATGGATCTGTTGCTGATCATTTAAATTAATTTAATGCACTTACCAGTCAGTTAAGTTCTGTAGGGTTAACTTTTGATGATGAAGTTAGGGCTCTGTTATTTCTGTGCTCATTGCCAGAAATTTGGAATGGTTTAGTTATGGCCATTAGTAACTCTGTCTTTGGATCTAGTACTTTAA
This sequence comes from Pinus tabuliformis, assembly GCA_031772625.1. Classification (NCBI taxonomy): domain Eukaryota; kingdom Viridiplantae; phylum Streptophyta; class Pinopsida; order Pinales; family Pinaceae; genus Pinus; species Pinus tabuliformis. Next base: position 1,231,963,369 of record CM062816.1, read on the forward strand.
TGTTTGATGATGTTTTCGGTGCAATCCTTAGTGAGGAAATGTGATGGAAAAGCTCCAATGAGACATCAGGTAATGATTTAACTGCAAAGACTAGGGGAAGAAAAATGGAAAGAGGAAAGAGCCCAGGATATCGCAGTAAGTCAAGGAAAGGCAGATCCAAGTCCAAGTCAAAGATAGTGTACTAGAAATGCGGGAAGAAAGGACAACTGAAGAAAGACTACAAGTCTCGGAAGGGAAAAGAAGGAGATGCGGAACAAGAAAACAATCATGAAGCGAATGTGATAGGTGATGTGTTGCAAGATGCTTTGATTATTTCATTATAAAATATTATTGATGCATGGGTGGTAGATTCAGGGGCCTCATTCCATGCCACACATGATAGGAAACATTTTCATGATTATGTTCAAGGAGATTTTGGACAAGTTTGATTGGGTGATGATAAACCTTGTAGAATCATTGGAACGGATATAGTTTTCATAAAATAGAAGAATGGAAATCAATGGCTATTGAAGGAGGTAAGGCATGTTCCAGATCTGACAAAAAATCTAATTTCAACAGGGTGGTTGGGAGGTGAAGGTTGTGTAACTACTTTTACATATAAAACTTGGAAGGTCACTAAAGGAGCCCTGGTAATCACAAAAGGAGAAAATGTTGGTACATTATATTTATGCAATGGTAATTATAATTCTATTAATGCTTTAAGCTCTACAGGAGAAGATATGGCATTGTGGAATCATAGGCTTGGGCACATGAGTGAGAAGAGGATGTAGATTCTTCACTCAAGAAATTTGTTGCCAGGTTTGAAGCATGTTGAATTAAAATTCCGTGAGAATTGTGTTTATGGAATGTAGAAGAGAGTCAGATTCCTCAGAGTTGGGAAAGAAAAGAAGAGCGAAAAATTAAATCTTGTGCACACATATGTATGGGGACCTGCTCAGGTATCATCTCTTGGTGGCTCTCGTTATTATGTTACTTTTATTGATGATGCAACCAAAAAAAATTGGATTTATTTTATTCGAAATAAATGTGATGTATTTGATACTTTCAAGAAATGGAAAGCTTTAGTTAAAAATGAGACAGGAAAAAGGTTGAAGTGTCTTAGATCAGACAATGGATATGAATATTGCAGCAAAGAGTTTTATAGGTATTGTTCAGAGAATGGAATTCACAGAGAGAAGATAGTTTTAGGGACACCACAAGAAAATGGTGTGTTAGAAAGGATGAACAGGACAATCATGGAGCGTGAAAGGTGCATGAGATTGCATGCAGGATTGTCTTTATAATTTTGGGTAGATGTTGTAGATACTATTGTCTATATAATAAACAGAGGACCTTATGTTTCCTTGGATGGTGGTAATCCAGAGGAAGCATGGACAAATAAAAAGATAAATTACTCATTTTTAAAGAATTTTGGTTGTGAATCCTTTGTCCACATTAATAAAGAAAGTAGAACAAATCTTTAGACAAAACCAAAGAAATGTACCTTTATTGGATATGGTGTTAATGATTTTGGTTATCACTTTTATGATTATGAGAAACAAAAAATAATTAGGAGTAGAGATTTCATATTCAATGAAAAGGTTTTGTATAAGGATCAGATGCAAGAAAAGAAATAAGAAAAAGAAAACAGAGAATACGTGATGCTTGATGAGATCATAGAAAAAGTGAAGGTGCCAGGAAATCATAATGATCAACAGCTAGAACAACAACAGCAACCACAACAACAACAAGCACCTCAAACACCTGAAAGTGGTGTTAGAATATCTACCATGATAACTAGACCCCCTGAATGATACTCTCCTTCATTATATTATGTATTGTTGACTGATTCTGGTGAACCAAAATGTTATGAAAAAGCAGTGCAGGTAGAAATCGGGAAGAAGTGGGAGCAAGCCATGAAAGAAGAGATGGACTCCTTAGCACATAACCAAACTTGGGACTTGGTCAGGTTGCCTGCAGCTAAAACAACATTGCAAAATAAATGGGTTTACAGGTTGAAGGAAGAAGATGGAGGTAGAAAAAGGTATAAAGCTAGACTTGTGGTGAAGGGGTTTTCACAGAAAAAGGGTATAGACTTTGATGAGATATTTTCTCCTGTTTTTAAAATGACTTCAATCAAAACTATTTTAAGTCTAGCAGCAGCTGAAGATTTGCATGTTGAGCAGTTAGATGTAAAGACAACCTTTCACCATGGGGATTTGGAGGAAGAGATATATATGCAGAAACCACAAGGATATGAGGAAAAAGGGAAGGAGAAACTAGTGTTCAGGTTGAAGAAGAGATTATACAGCTTAAAATAGGCTCCAAGGCAATGGTATCTAAAATTTTTCAGGTTTATGTCTGAATAAGGTTATACTAGATGTCACTCTGACCATTGTGTTTATCTCAAAAGGCAAAATGATGACAACTAATTATATTGTTATTGTATGTAGATGACATGCTTGTTGCAAGTTCTAACATGCATGAAATGAATGTGCTCAAAAGAAAATTGGCAAATTCATTTGCAATGAAGGATTTGGGTGTTGTAAAACAAATCCTTGGTATGAGAATAACTAGAAACAGGAAGAATCAGAAATTAACATTGTCTTAGAGGGATTACATACAAAAGATGTTAAAAAGGTTTAATATGAAAAATGAAAAATTAGTTAGTATACCTTTGGCTAGCCATTTCAAACTAAGTAAGGAAATGTGTCTAAAGTTCCATATGCATCAGTAGTTGGAAGCTTAATGTATGCAATGGTCTACACAATGCTTGATATTGCACATGCAGTGGGAGTTGTAAGCAGGTACATGAACAATCCAGGAAAAGAACATTGGATGGCAATGAAGTGGATTCTCAGGTATTTGAGAGGTACCAAAAATCAAGCATTATGCTTTGGTGGTTTAAACATTGCTCTATGGGGATATTTTGATGCAGATATGGTGGGTGATAGAAATAACAGGAGGAGAACCATAGGGTATGTGTTTACTGTAGGTGGAACAGCTGTCATTTGGGTCTCAAAACTTCAAAGTGTTATTGCACTCTCAACAACAGAAGTAGAGTATGTTGCTGCTACAGAAGCTAGTAAAGAGATGATTTGGTTACAAAGGTTTCTGGATGAATTGGGTAAGAAGCAGGAGTTGGGAAGGTTATACAGTGACAGTCAGATTGCCATACATCTTGCAAAGAACTATGCATTTCATTCCAAGACTAAACATATATAGCTCAAGTACCATTTCATACGGTCAACATTGGAAGATGGACAGTTGAAACTGGAAAAGATACACACTAGCCAAAATCTTGCAGATATGTTAACAAAAGTTGTAACCAGGGAGAAACTGAGATTCTGCTCAATTTCAATTGGTCTTCAAGTATGACGAAGAAGATGAGAAATAGTCAGGTCCAAAGTGGAGTCATTGTTTAGAAAATGAAGCAGCGGTGGAGTTGCTATAATCAGTCTCCAAGTGGGAGATTGTTGGGTGTGGAGCCTGATTATCTTCTTTATTTAGAGGTATCGCCACATTGGACCCCAGTTCGTAATGTGGCAGCAACACCGCCTGTAAAATGTATGCTACAAGGGGGTTCCAAGGGGGGCAACTGCGATCTTTGGGAGCCCCAACGTGGCGAGGGATCGGGGACAACACCCACAAAGCTAAAAATAGATGTAAAAATATCTTGTAGAATGTTGTAATTTCATAGTCAATCTGAGGCGCTCATTAGGCAGAGATCTGACAGTAGAAGTTATGTTTAATTTAGATTTTTTTCCCTAGAAGGAATCCCCTTGCTATATATGAGGGAATTGTATTGTGTCTATGTAGATCTGTATTTTGAGTGAGAAAGAGAGAGGAGATTGTGTGAGAGCAAAGAGGGAATTACAGCGGATATCCTATAGGTTGTATCTCTTTATTTTGCTGGATAATATAAAAGGAAGGATTGGTTGTTTCTCCGTGGACGTAGCCCAAATTGGGTGAACCACGTATATCTGTGTCTCTCTTGTTTTATGTGTTTTCTGTGTTTATATTTCTGCAATATATTTTGTGTTCCATTCCTCTGTAATACATAATTTCCTAACAGCTTGAGCATAGTATCCTTAGTCATGACAATGGTTGCAACCCCTAAGTTAATGAAGGTTTTGGGGACTATAAATTTGTTAATGTGCACATCTATTATTGGGTTGTGAGGATCCAAATAATTTGGGATGATGATCTCCCCATGCATGATATCATCTAGTTTCCCTATGAAATTAATAGTAGGGGAATCTTTCCTTCTCCTTCCTGACCTCTTAGTACATTCCTCTTTTATGAATCTGCTATATGTAGGAACATCCTAGATGACTTGTATGAGGGGAATTTTGACACACAAATTTTTCAGTTTTTCCAAAATTTCAACTTATTATGGGGTGTGTGCTATACGATGGATCAACATTTTACGATGGGGAGGTTTGTTGGCTTGAGGACTATTGTATTCCTTCTTTTCTTTAAGATTTGTGTTAAAGAAGGTGGGTGATTATTAGGAAGCACCTTCCCAGATCTAAGGTGGATTTCTTGGATTTATACAACATAGGTAAGATGAGATGTCTCTCCACTGTAGAATTGTTAGGCCTACTTATTGTTGGGGTTCATACTTTATTGAGTAGGAATTTGTGGATATTTTGGTGGATTCTTTTGGGGTAGTTGTGGTTGAGGAGGAGGAGGCATTAGGGCAGTTGGTTGGGTTTCCTAAGGCCTATATCCTAATTAGGGATTACCCCATTGAGGAGGTTGGTGTTGGTATGGCTTAAAATGGGAAATGATAGGTTGGGGAGGATAGGACCATGGAGTAGGCATAGACCAAGGTGAGGTGTTAGGTGGATACCAATATTGAAATGGTGCATTATAACTTGTATTGAAAGAGGAGGCATAGTTCATATCTTGTTGATATGGTATGGATCCTTGTGGCCTATTCTGGTTGAAAAAATAGAGTTTATCCATGACTCCATCTTCTCCTTGATACATTGCTTTCAAACCTCACACAGATGGAAATTTATTAGTTGAATGGTTCTCTTTGCACACTAAACATATTTATATAACATTTAATGGGCACTCATTTCTAGGATGTCTCTTAGTTAGGGAAAAATATGACTAATACAATTTTTTATTCCTCTTATTTTTTCTTAATAGTGTGTCCATATGTAGGGAAAAAGTGTGTAAGATCTCACTTTTAAAATCGTCCAACATAACTCCTATTTCATTCTTAATTACTGAAGTAGAGGATGAAGGACTTTCCAAACCATTGTTGGATATACCTCTTTTTCTAATATCTCTAGAATGGTTTTTGGACATTATTTTGATGTCTTCATCATTGAGTTGATAAATATCTCCATTGGCCAGCATATTGGAGGTCACTGTTATCTCTTCTTTGACGCCTCGAAGCAAGATTAGCTTCAATAAATCTGGATCAAGAATGCAGCTATGCGCCGTCTTGTAACTCAATTGAAATTTTTCTTCATAGTCTTCTAGTGATTCATCTATCCCTTAAGCCATTTTGAAGATTTCACCTTATATCTCTTTCTCTACAATAATCCTTATATTTGGTGTTGAATTCTTGCTGCATCTATCCCCATGAAGTGATTTTTCCTCCTTCTAAGCTTATGACCAACGCAAGGTTGCATCCTCAAAGGTAGAAGGAAACAATTTAAGTTTTTACTCATGTGATGTATAATCATATGTCCTACAGGCTACAACAAATTGAATCATGAAGGTGTCAGGGTCCTCAAAATCCATTCCATGGAAATGTTGAAGGGAAGTGGGGCTGATATTTTTTATTTTAGGTTCCCCATTTTCCTCCATTATATGAAAGACTTCAGGCTATTTATTTCCACCCATATTTTTAGTGGGTGATACAATTTATTCTCCTCCTTTAGGCTCCTCAAAAATCCCTATTTGCTCACCTAAGAAAACTTCTATATCTTCTATTAGAGTGGAAGGCCCATAGTCAACAAGTGAAGGTTGGATGTTTATAGAAGTATGGATTTTAGGTAGAAAATTTCTTGAATTATCCCTAACTCTATGAGGGATGAAATAAATGATTTTAGGTTTTGTTTTTAGATAGAAATGTGGATGTAGTTTTTTTGTTTCTTAGGAAATGAACCTAATCAAAGAAGAAAATAATACCTACTTTGAAACCTCCCAGGGAATGCCGCCAAAAAGTGACGGCCCTTCATATTACAACAAGAATGCTAAAACTCCTTAGGGTCTCAACTTTAATTATCAACCCAGGGTTCATACAAACTGAAGAGGTGTCCACACTATATGTGTACCAGGTAATATATCCTACGTTGGTTGATCTGATGCAACTAAAGAGAAGCTAAAATGTACAAGGACCACTTTTGTTATCTAGGGTACAAGAAATGCTCAGAAAAACAAAGAAAATAATAGACCTAATCTAGCTTGCAAGAAAGGAAATAACAAAAAGAAACCCTATTCTATTTGTAGAAAAGTAAATCATAAGAAATAAACATACTCTAGTTTGTAGGAAAGGTAAATGACAAAAAATAGAACTACTCTATTTTTGCAAGATAATAAATGACACAAAAGAAACATATTCTAACTACAAGAAATAAAATCAAATAATTTCAAGAATTCTATAGAAAAATAAAGTCTATTCTATGATGCATGATAAATCAACTTGCAGCTGAAATAATACATATAAAGAGTAAACACCAATTACAAAAAGAAAGCAAGATTTTTATATAGTTACTAGAGTAAATATTCTAAGGGGTCTTTGAACTTATAAACTCCAGATGTAGGTTGTAATGAGAAATATTCCAAGGAATGATAGACAAGAATCAAGAACAAATGTAGATGCATTGTAAGGCAATCAATGTACTACTACAAGATGCCCTTGTTTTGCTATAGTAAACAACCAAGAGTAATTTTATGAGGTCTAAATGTGGTATGAGTGGTGAATAAGATAAAGGGAGTTTTTAGAAGGGTAAATGAACATTTTCCAAGCTCAAATACCTCCAATGGATCAATTCATCCAAGGAATAGACAAATCTAGAGTTTCTTGTAGCTTGTCTAGGCAAAAATTAGCTTGTTGGCAAATTGCAGAAATGAGTAACATTAGGTGAAAAGATTATGTTCTGAGTGTATCAAATGCATAAAAATAATACTAACTATACCTATGAAGCAATACCACCTAACTGAAATTGAAATGCATGATTGACAAGTAAAACTTAAGTGCATGAATGACTGATAAATTACTTATTGTGTGAAATAAAACAATAACAAAAAGGGCGAGTTGAACATTAAATGAAGAACATCACTGCATGAAAGAAACTATTTCGAGTCTATCAAAGCAAGATACATAAGTAAACTCAAAGAAAAGATTATCCATTAACCATTCAAAGACAATATTGTTCGAAGATGATATTTGCATAAAAACATGACTAAACTAAATGCATGGAAGGTAAAGGTACAAGAAGGTGGCTTGAGCACCTAGGTTGGGCCCTAATCTAAGGATACTTGGGTCCCTTAAAGGAAAATTATATTTGAAACCAAAGAGTGCTTTTCATTAATCAACAAATGTGCTCATACATGAAACATGACAAAATTGAAATAATAGGAAAAATCCTTTCTCTTCTACTGACTATATTCTCCAAAATTATGAAACCCTAATGGGCTCCTAAGGCCTCTTATTTATAAAAAAAATGCTTGAGGGGTAGCCTCCTTGAATATAGGACTACTTCCCTCTAAAATCCCTAAAATGTAGGATTTTGTCCCCTTATCACTTCGTAGCTAAAAGGAGGCAATCATGTCCTTGAGCCTATCATGTTTTCATTATCCTTCAACAGGAGATTGACCCCCACATTCTTTACATGTTGGAATCTTGTGTGATCTACATAAGATATCCTCAATATCAAGTGAAATAAATGCATTGGGTACACAAGATATGACAACTATCTCTTAACCCTCCTAAGAACATATTAAAGCTGAAGAAGCCATTATTAAGTGCAAAAGGAAAGTTTAAATATGCCTAAGGATGGTTAGATGGGCCTTAAGTTGTACCTATTTTGGAGGCACATCACATATTTAATACCTTTCCCAAAGGCGTTGTCCTTTCTTCTATGGTAAGTTTTTAAGAATCCTGAATTTCTTCCTACAAGAGAAGTATGTAATTCCAACACAAATTTTGTTTGAGTTGGGAAGTATTACATAAATGTAGGCAATCTTGATACCAAAATAAATCATCTTCCAATAAAACTTGTCTAATTCACTTGGTATTACATACCTTCTAATTTTTCTTCCATTTTGTCCTTTCTTCTTTTCCGCATTCAAATTGTGGAATATAAATAACACATAGTAAATGTTTAGTTTCTTCTTCTTTCCTTTAAAGTGCATCTGCCACCATATTATGTTTTCCTTTTTTTTAGATAATTTCAAAATTATATCCTAGCATCTTTGTAACCCATTTTTTTTTCTCTTTAGAAGATAATCCTTTCTCTGAAATGTACTTCAAACTATTATGATCAATTTTCACTTGTATGTTTCTTCGTATTAGGTAAGGGCACCATTTCTTGAGTACGTGTAGTATATCCAACATTTTTGTCTCATAAATGGGTTAGATAAAGTTCTTTATTTTAAATTGTTTGATTTTAAAGGAAAGTGGCCTTCCTTCTTGCATTAAAAACGCACCAACGACATGGCTTATGGCATGGCACTGCATAACAAAAGTTGTTGTGAATTCAATTGTGAGATGATAGGTGTTGTACGCATATCCTCATGTTTTTCAAACATATTGGTTTCTCGTTGAGTCCAAGAAAATGCTTCCTTATTTAATAAAGTTGTTAAGTGTGCTACTACTTGACCATAATTCCTTACAAATTTGCGGTAATAGCTTTTCAATCCTTAATAGTTCTCTAAGTTTCTTTAAGGATTTTGGGATTCACCATCCCCTCACTGGTTTAATTTTGTTAAGGTCCACTTTGACAACTTCATAAAATACAATATGACCCAAGTATTCCACTTATTTAACCCCAAACACACACTTGGAAGGATTTTCATATATTCTTTTCTCTTTTATTAGTTTTAATAACTTGTTAATATGTTGTGCATGCTCTTCCTAAGATTTTATATAGATTAGTATGTCATAAAAAAATACTAACACAAATTTTCTAAGGAAGGGTTTGCAAATAGAATTCATTAAGCTTTGAAATGTTGAAGGTGCATTAGTAAGTCCAAATGGCATAACCAGAAACTCATAATTAGCCTGATGTGTTATAAATATTATTTTGAGAATGCCTTCTTCTCTCTTTCTGATTTGATGATATCCCAAATGGAGATCCAACTTAATAAAGAAAATTTCTCCAAGCAATTCATCTAATAGCACGCTAATGACTAAGTTAGGCCTAACATTAGATGGTATACATTTAGGTTACAAATGAATGGAATGATCATGATCTCGAGTAGGTGGAAGAAGCTTGGTCATCTCTCCAAATTCCTTGGAATGATGGTTGATATCTTTTTGGAGATCCACTCGACTAGACAATGTCGATTTTTAAACATTTATTGAACACAATTGTGAAATTTCACCATGGGGTCCATTTTTTAGTAATTGTGTCATGCTATTAGAGATTATCATTGTAGAGGGTTTCCCTTGGATAACTCTAAGCTCAAGTTCCTTTACTTCTAAGGAAAATCTTATGAAACCATATTCAGAATTAAGGGCTACTAGTTTAATTGATTGTAACCATTAGAGCCCTTAGACAACATCAACACCACACATTTGGAATACAATCAGAGGACTATCCAAGAAATACTCCCCCATATTTAGCTTACTATTATGGCACCTCCCTCAAAAGTATATTATACCTTTGTCTACAATCATTACTTGAAATTTTGGCACTAAAGATACAAAACAATTAAGAAGCTTTTCTGATTTATAATTGATGAGGTTATGGGTACTTGTTATAGACATTTTTGTGCCTTACAACATTGAGCATGAAATGTCCATAATCCAAGGGATCCAAAGTCCCTAAATGAGTTGTTCCTACCCCTAAAGGAACAAGGTCAACCAAAGACAGCTTCTCCCAGAAGTTCTCCACCAAAAACCACTCAGAAACAGTCAATTCAGGATCAATTCAGAGGCTCCACTAGCTGTCTGTGCTGAAATGTAGAGATTACACTGGCTAGGTGCACTGCAACGTAGGTAGAAGCACTACCAGGGTGCGCTGAGCGGGAAATGACAAATGGCAAGTTCATTCAACGAGGTGGAAAGACCATGGAAGCTTCCAGAATCTTCCTCAATGACACTTGCCTCAATGAATTCGACTAGTGATGAGTAAGAGGTTCTCAACCTCCAAGTGGAAGCAAGAACTGACAGAGAGAAGCCACAAGTCAAAACATGAGTTGACTCATCCTCTCTGCTCACATCTATATATGGATTTCTCACCCAGAGGTTCAGGAGGCTGGAATTTTGTATTTGCAGAGAATTGCTGTTGGTTTGAGATTGAGATTAGTACATTGGGTGATTTATGCTTTGTTGGAGGAAAGGAAGGGACTCCTTTGCTGGGAGGTAGATGCTGGATCGGGCCTCACTTGGTTGTATCTCCTCTTGGACTTTATTACTCTATCAATAAACTATTTGAGTTTCTCCTACATGTTGTATACCAATGATGTTTTGTTATGCTTACATGTTTAGCTTAATCTGATCTTGAGCTTTTTATGAATGTATATCTGTATCTTCTTGTAGTTTCTCTCTCTTGTGATCTTGCAGGAATTCTATGAAGCTGGGCCGATGAGAAAGCTGGGAGCTGGGAGCTACTGAAGAGAGGAGCGATTGGATCAACAAACTTGCGAAAGACACAGGTTAGTTAGATCCTGCTTCCTCATTTACATTCCATAAAGAAGAATACTCGAATAAGTTTCCTTGTTTGTTGCTAAGGCACTATCACCTCTTAGAGTGGGATAGGGGCATTCCGAATTAGATACTTTTCCCAACAACAAATTGGCGACTCCGCTGGGGATCGTATCTTGTTGGTTTATTTGTGTTTCTATTCTTGTTCTTCTCATAAACTCAGGAGTGCCGAATCGAAATGCATTTGCCATTTTCAAATGCAAAGTAGAGATCTGCCACTCTAGTCCACTCACTGGGCCTGTTTTTATGATCTGAACAAATTGATCCACAAGTTCTCTAACAACCCTTTGTGATAGATCTTATTCCTCCTATAAATCATCCTCCTAATTGTACCTAATTGATAGCTTTGATCCGGTCAAAAACTGTAGATTTAACTGCAAACCGTAACCCAGAACCCAGAAACAACTCTCGTTTCTGCTTCAGCGCAGACTCTGTGAAGAGGTTCTGCATTTCAATGCAGGTCCCGTGAAGGCTACCTGCGCTGAATGTCAAAACCTCTGCGTTGGGAGTGTGCTGATCAGTCTTTGCCTTGTGCAACTGTGGTTCCCTGATTCCTTTTGCTCAGTTTCATCTCTGTTTTTTGCAGCCTGTTATCAGTCAGTGTACCTATCTGAAACCCCTTTTCTTTGCCTCAATTCCGCCTCAAGTTGTATACAGAAACTGTATTTGTTCTTTGTGTATTTGTTACATTATTTGCAGTTTCCCATTACAAAAGTAAACTAGTCATACTGTCGCCCTTAGATCTAGACCTGTCATAAGTGTCATTTTGATCGTAGGAGTGAGTTTGTTTGCTGTTCACAGTTGATTGAGCTTTTACTTTTGTAATTTTGTTTGAATTTATGTATTTCTAGTGTCGAAACAAGTAAATCATAAAGTGTCGTAATCATCTTTTTGATTTTGAAAAAGGAACTTGTTTATGTTTTCACTTGAAATCGAATTCAAATTTGTACAACAGCTTTCTTTTTAGGCATCAATATTAAGAAAGCGAAAAGAAATACATGCATTTGTGCATTTGCATTTTGATAGTTTGCATGCTTTGATTTAGGGAAAAGTGCATTACAGTGTGCTCTATGCTCTTTGAGAAAAGTTTGTGTCTTCCTTTTCCCCTTGTAGCTAGGATTTTCATTGTTGAAAAGATATAAAAGCTTGCTTATCATCTTTAGACTGCATTTAGGAATTGTATCATACATCTCGTGGTGATCCAAAAAGGCAAACTTCTAAGAAAGATCAACCTAAAATAAATTGAATGAACTTAACAACGCTTTGTAACTTAACGCACAACATAGAGGTCTAGGCTAGAGACGTGTTCCGGCGTCGTAAAGCCTGGTGACTGTCGATCTCGCTGATGGTGGGTGATTCCTCCTGAGAGACGATAGCGCCAGTACGGATTGTGCTCCCACGTACCGTCGAGTATATATTGGGAGACCCCTATAGGCATAAAACCTTTATCCTTAGGAAGCCGTGTCGGCCGCCCTACTGATCGCAATGCACTGAACACAGCATTCAGGAAGATTGACCGCCCGTACCTTAAAAAGTATTCTGCGGTTTTGAGAAAAGTTTGGCACACCCTCTACCTAGAACTCCAGAGCAGTTCCTTTTGGCCTTTTTCAGACTCTATAACGGAAAAATTCCATCCGAGCATTTGTCACTTCGGGCTCGTTAAAACATCGAAGGAGACTAGAGTCATCTTTAGCTTTTTCTCGACTCTTTAAAATTGAAAAAGCAAGTTGTGTCTAAAGCGTCTAAAAATTCATTTAATTCGGAAACACATTTTCCCCTTTTTGTATTTTGGTTGATCGAGTAATCCGCAATCGTGGAAGAAAGTCAATTGAAACCCCGTCGTTCGCGGAGGCTTACGAGTCAACCGTCTTTGTCTCTGGAATCGAAAACAGTACGGACAAAGCGAACTCATTTAACTGGTTCGAAATCTCCTATCAAAGTTCGAACAAGTGTTCCAACAACATCTGAGATTTCGGTTACTCCAAACATTTCTGGAAACCCTGCCTCTACAGAAGAAGTTCAACAGCCACAGAGGGACAGTGATACTGATCCTAGTCTGAGAGCAAACACTTGTGTTACTAGACCAGTTCCATCTGTAACCAGTTCAGAGAGTCTTGTTCCTCAAACATCTGTCGTTGTTGATTCAACCCCTTCTTCGGCACCAGAAATATTTTACGGACTTGACGGTCTTCCCCTTCCACCTGGTTTGATTGCGATAGAGGAAATTGTAGAAGATCCGCAAGCAAGTACTCCAACACATTTTGGAGTCGGGGTCACTCTATTTCCTTCGACATCAGAAGTTAGTCTACCACCAGTGGAAGTTCCTGTAGAATCACTAGGTAATCTTTTGGATAGACTCAAAATGTCTGAACAACCGTCAACATCTAGGACTGTGTCGAATGACACAGCGACAGCAGAACTCCCTGCCGTCACTCCAACAATATTTGCCGGCATACCATCTGTCCCGACTAGCTCACAACCGCTAGAAGGAGTCCACCCAGGGACTATTTCGACAGTGTGGTCCGTTCCTATTTGTTCCTCCGGAATAATATCCGGCAACTCTTATGTTGAGACTCGCCAAATTGATCCATTTGGAGGTCAATTTGGGCCATCCAGTCCCCAAGGGCAGACAATCCCCTTGAGTTCCGGATTGCCACCGTATGGGGGGCAGTATGCCCTTTCATTACCCCCTCCGGGAGGATATCCATACGGGAGTTCACAACAGTATTCAGGTTATACTGGAGTTACATCAAGTGGTTGGGTACCTATACTACCCCAACAACCAAGGGTTGTGTATTCTATGCAACAATGTGTACCTATGTCGAACATCCCGACTACACCAGCTATTGTGACAGTGTCGCAAGTTCAAACGTTGCCTGTTGTATGTCAACCTCAGATCTCTCAGGTTGTAATGCAACAGCCCCTTGACCCTGTGACACAACCACAATCGCCGACTGGTGGGGCGACACAGGTCCAAACGGGTACAATTACCCCACACCTTGGTCCAACGGTTAGTATAGCGCAACAGAACATGGCTTCGCAACCATGGCTGGTGCAATATCAACGACCACAATTCCAACAAGCATACCAAGGTTCTGAGCAGCAGATCTTTGCGAACAATGGACAACCGTACATTCAAAACGGTCAAATTCAACCACTTTACGGTCGTCATGTCCACCAACCGTATCAGTCATACCAGCATCAATTACATTATGCTGGTATGCAAAGGCCAACTGCTCAGGCAATTCCATCGTATCCTGGGTATGCTTCACCTAACCTGAATCAACAGTTACCATTCGTGGCAACTTTAGAGTTACCCGATTTACACCGGTTAACAAACGATCCAATTGCTTACGCCCCTTGGTGGCCAGCGATTCCTCACAAACTTCCTTCAGATATTCCTAAATTTAATGGAAATCCAGGTGAAGACCCATCGAATCAAGTGATGACATTTCATCTATGGTGTTCATCAAACACCCTAAACGATGATTCGATAAGGCTTCGCCTTTTTTAGAGGACGTTAACGGGTCCAGCGGCAAAATGGTATATTGAATTGCCTAGAGCTTTGTTCGACAATTTCAGCACCTTAGCCACGACTTTCTTAACCCATTTTCAATTACCGATAAGGTATGAAACGGGAACGGAAATCTTAACCAACTTCAAACATACAACGGCCACTCACATATCTGATCATATACATGAGTGGCGACGTCGTCGTAGGATGGTGAAAACGTACGTTCCCGATCAGCTATTAGCTGAATGGTTTATCAAGTCGTTACTTCCTGCTATAACGGAAGATGTGGCAAAGGGGGGAGTCGTAATGGAAGAGCAAGTTATCGCTCGTGCGCAATATCTAGACTTGGTCTATACTCAGTCTGGCACGCTCTATGACAAAATACCTGACGCCCCTAGACCGGAATTTTCAATTCCTCCTCCTCCTAAATCAAGCAATGAATCTCATGCCGGCGATGGCGTGATTGGCACGACAAACGCGAAATCGACAAAGGCCAACTCCAAGAAGGCCCGTAAGATTTCAGATCAAAATGCAAAAGACGAAATTCTTGCTTTCTGAAGTAAATGCCGTATCAGCAGATAAGGGCAAAGAAACCAAACAACCAGGAAGCAAGAAGAAGCAAAACAAAGGGAAGAAGAAGAAACAGGGTGAGTCATCTCCTGAAAAAACTTCTTCAAACCCTCCTGGAAATAGGAAACTAAAATATCCATGTCAAATATGTGATGAGGATCATCGGACAGGAGATTGTCCATACAAAGCTGAGCTTAAAAGATTATTTAAAAGTTAGAAAACCTCAGCTGTGTTAACTGATCCGTTTCCAAATCCAGGACAAAATCTGGTTGATAGTGGAAATGCTTCCCCGTCGCAAGTGCTAATGTTGTCAATTTCGAAGCAGCAAAATGATGCTTTGATTTCGACAAGGAACAAAGATTACGGGAATCCGCAGCTGTCAAACGGCAAGGATAAAGATCAACCAAGCAGTTCGACAACAACTTCGACAGAAGTTGTACCCCCCATCATTCCTGAATTAACAATAAAACCGCCAAAGGGAGTAGTACACAAGTCGACATTTAATCCTCGCGCCAGAGCAGCGCAGCATTATAACATAGTGGAAGATTTGGCCCAATCGCCATCCGCTATGTCGACTCTTGAAGTACTACAAAATTGCCCATCCCAAACGCAGGCTTTGTTATCAGCCATTGGTGGGGTTGATCCTAAGGATTCCAATATTGTATCCTTTGACTACAAAGGATACGATCCTCAGTTACCAGCTCAACTAGCTTTCCTTATCCAAGTGAAATCCCTTAACAAAACTGTTCATCGAACAATTATTGATGAGGGGGCATCTACATGTATTATGTCGATGAGTTGCTAGAAGACTTTAGGATCTCCAACCTTGTCGCAAACTTCGACGACATTAAAAGCATTCGACGGAAGGACATATACCCCATATGGTATCCTAAATAACTTGAAGATTGAACTAGGGGGAAAAACAGTAGAAATAGATGTTGAAGTCATCGATGGGAATCTTGATTACAACATCCTATTAGGAAGACCGTGGATATATGCCATGGCAGCTGTTTTGTCGACCTATTTTAGGAAGATTGCATTTCCCTTTCAAGGGGGAATTACGATCGTCGACCAACAAAACTTCCTCCCCAATGGTTCACAAGTTACAGGAAGCATTCCAATGATCCATGGAAGCGATCATCCGCTTCAAAATATTGGAGTAGGCCTCCTAAAAGACCCTGCCTTAATGGGTACTTTTGCCCTAGCGCCTCCAAGTAATCTAGCGGAAGTGGCCACAGTGAAAACCTACAATATGAAATCTTCTATATCTAATGGATTTGGAAGATTCCTAAACATTTTGTCAGCATGGATTATCACCCTAATAGAAATATTGTAGCAATCAATTTTCTTGGCCTAGGGGGCAAACCAAAATCAACACTCATCGAGTGTTTGGATAGATAGGTCTAAGGAATATGGCACCTCTTCAAATCCTTCGTCACTGGTACATTCTACAAAAGAAGGAATCATTCAATCAATGGTAATTGACGGGGCGCCATGGAATGATTCCCACCATCGTTCCCTTCTCCCGAATTGTGGAGAAGATACTAAAGATGACCTTTATCATCCTTCAGTTTTCGATTTTCTATCAAATACTGTAAATACAGACGGTTCATGAGGATAGTTCATTTACTGTGTCAACCTCATTAAAAAATGAAACAAATCCCCTTTCCAAATCTCAAAGGTAAGCCTTCATTCCAGCCACCGAGTTGAATGCAATGAAGCTTGGGGGGCATGCACCTCGATTTGAGTTATTATGCTGGGGGCATGCAAACTTATTGAGCAGTTTTAGCACATAGTTCATGCTCGTTAAAAAATAAACATAAGATCGAGCAGTTTTAGCACATAGTTCATGCTCGTTAAAAAATAAACATAAGATCGAGCAGTGTTTTTCCATGTTTAAGCTCGTTAAAAAATGAACTACCCTCCGGTAAATAACCACCGTGAATGTAACATAATCAGCCATTAAAGCCTTGGTCGTGTTTGCACCGTCACCTCCACTTTTCCATTGGCCGATCATTCACCTCCATATTGATTGTTTACCCATTTTGAGGAACAGCTGCGAAGAGTGATTTCACTAGCCATCCTTGTGACACTGCCGTGATTGGAAAATTCCAAACCTTACCTGGAATTAGCTGCTAACCCGTTTTATCACTCGTTCCTCAAAAGACGAGTCTTCTTTAAGCTCTTTTCATCTGACTCGTAAAATATGAAAAGATTGCCGAGTTTTGGCCTTCCAGCTCGTTAAAGCGACCGGAAGTGCTATCCCTCCTCTAGATTTTAATCTTTTTGGACCTGAGGGATTATTGCACAAAAAGATCGAGCGCTTGTTTTGTTCGGCTTGTTAAAACGATCGAAAACTCATCCCTTCTGTATTGTTTTATACTTTTTCGGACTTAAGGGATTAGATGACGAAAAAGGACTTTCGAAGTTGACTTTACGTACCTTTTCAGACTCTCTAAAAATGAAAAGGACCGAGTTATCTTTGTCGTTAGACTCGTTAAAAACATTAAATAGCGACAAACTTGTCTTTAGACGAGAACGAGTTTCACTATCGCTAGGCTCGTTAAAACATAGTGATGGGTTTGCCCGAAGGGCAAATTATAGAACAAGCATATGTTATCCTCCTCAAGCTTGACAAAAATAAAGAGGTACTGGTCAGCAATGACTGGGGAAAAATTGGGAAGAAACTCAAAGAACTTTATTGGTAGCAAGTCGCTCTTGAACATGACACTTCCGCTCCGTGCCTGAGTCGGGTTGGGTTGTTTCATTCACCGGTCACATCACCATGGTCTCGCCATACCATCCACCTTTGGGGTAAATGCTACCAATCCATCACACAAGTGTCGCCGATATGTTCAAGAGAAGTCATCCAGAGAAGTCAACCGTGTCCCATCCACTACCATACATTATCCTTCATCCTTTCATGACCGCCACCCTGAACCATATATCATCAGATCGTTTTCACCTCCATCAAAATCATCTGCTCCGTTCCGTGTCACTGATGTGGGATACATCAAGGCCCTCCTTTGACGGATCACTTCTTGTCGACATCAGCTCATTATCCAAGAAGTTGATCTAGGAACACCCCCTTCAGTACTTTGAAGCTTGCATGCCTCAATGGCAAGTTTCTCACTTCCGGCGACAGGTATACATCAATGACCTTCGACCGAAAGATTTTGCGTGGTGTTCGACGCCAAGTCCTTTATTCACACCACATGAATTGTACTGCAGTACCTTGAGGGTCATTATCATTATCGGTGATTCCTCTCGCGCTTGTTAACAGTTTACATCATTGACTGGTAATCAAGCGATGTCTTTCCATGTTCGACTTCAGAACATTTCTCACATGGATCGACTTGTACTTAGAGTGAAGATCGGACGAGATTGAAGACCCCGGATCTAGTTTCATCCATCCAGGCTGCGATATATATTCAGGAAAAATAAAGACATTGACATGTACAGCATTGCAGCAGATAATCATCCTACCAAAAGGATGATGATTTCATCAAAATCATCAGTCTACCATCAGACGATTGTCTGTTCTATGTACAGAAAAATGAATTTATAAAGCTGAGCATGGGAATGCCCACCTCAGCTAGATCATGAAAGCAGTATGAAAAATAATGTATTGTATTGTATCTTATTACAGGTCTCCTCCCAGCATTGGAAGAACTTCAGATCCTCCTAATAAAGCATTTCACCCGATAAACGGCCTCATACTTTAGGGGGCAACTGTTATAGACATTTTTGTGCCTTACAACATTGAGCATGAAATGTCCATAATCCAAGGGATCCAAAGTCCCTAAATGAGTTGTTCCTACCCCTAAAGGAACAAGGTCAACCAAAGACAGCTTCTCCCAGAAGTTCTCCACCAAAAACCACTCAGAAACAGTCAATTCAGGATCAATTCAGAGGCTCCACTAGCTGTCTGCGCTGAAATGCAGAGATTACACTGGCTAGGTGCACTGCAACGCAGGTAGAAGCACTACCAGGGTGCGCTGAGCGGGAAATGACAAATGGCAAGTTCATTCAACGAGGTGGAAAGACCATGGAAGCTTCCAGAATCTTCCTCAATGACACTTGCCTCAATGAATTCGACTAGTGATGAGTAAGAGGTTCTCAACCTCCAAGTGGAAGCAAGAACTGACAGAGAGAAGCCACAAGTCAAAACATGAGCTGACTCATCCTCTCTGCTCACATCTATATATGGATCTCTCACCCAGAGGTTCAGGAGGCTGGAATTTTGTATTTGCAGAGAATTGCTGTTGGTTTGAGATTGAGATTAGTACATTGGGTGATTTATGCTTTGTTGGAGGAAAGGAAGGGACTCCTTTGCTGGGAGGTAGATGTTGGATCGGGTCTCACTTGGTTGTATCTCCTCTTGGACTTTATTACTCTATCAATAAACTATTTGAGTTTCTCCTACATGTTGTATACCAATGATGTTTTGTTATGCTTACATGTTTAGCTTAATCTGATCTTGAGCTTTTTATGAATGTATATCTGTATCTTCTTGTAGTTTCTCTCTCTTGTGATCTTGCAGGAATTCTGTGAAGCTGGGCCGGTGAGAGAGCTGGGAGCTGGGAGCTACTGAAGAGAGGAGCGATTGGATCAACAAACTTGCGAAAGACACAGGTTAGTTAGATCCTGCTTCCTCATTTACATTCCATAAAGAAGAATACTCGAATAAGTTTCCTTGTTTGTTGCTAAGGCACTATCACCTCTTAGAGTGGGATAGGGGCATTCCGAATTGGATACTTTTCCCAACAACAAATTGGCGACTCCGCTGGGGATCGTATCTTGTTGGTTTATTTGTGTTTCTATTCTTGTTCTTCTCATAAACTCAGGAGTGCCGAATCGAAATGCATTTGCCATTTTCAAATGCAAAGTAGAGATCTGCCACTCTAGTCCACTCACTGGGCCTGTTTTTATGATCTGAAAAAATTGATCCACAAGTGCTCTAACAACCCTTTGTGATAGATCTTAGTCCTCCTATAAATCATCCTCCTAATTGTACCTAATTGATAGCTTTGATCCGGCCAAAAACTGTAGATTTAACTGCAAACCGTAACCCAGAACCCAGAAACAACTCTCGTTTCTGCTTCAGCGCAGACTCTGTGAAGAGGTTCTGCATTTCAACGCAGGTCCCGTGAAGTCTCAACACCATTTTTCTCCTTGTGTTAATGATTTCCTTGGATCTCCATATCCCTTGGGAGATCCTTTAATAGAATGGCTTGTAATTTTTTGTGTCTTCCTTATTTTCAGCCATATTTCAAAACCTGTAGTGAACTAGGATCAAATTTTTTCACCATTTGTACTCCAAGAGATTTTTGCAGTCTCTTAACAATTTTATGGTTGAAAGTGTTCTAGGAAAAACCTTATAGCAAAAATTCCAACATCACTCATTTGAAACATATTTAAGGAACATTGACAATCCCTAACTTCCATAAGGTGTATCTCCAAAAGTATAATGAATCATAATCTAAAATTTTGATTAGATGTACCTCAATATCACTCATTATTCTTCTCAAAATTTCATACTCTAAATATTCCCATAAAAAATGGTTATAGAAAAAATTCCATGATGACTCATTTGAAGGAGAAAACCTAGCTTTGTATGCTCTAATACCAAGTGCTATGATCTATGCACCTAAAAAAGGATAAGAAGAATAATTATAGTCCACTTTGAGGGGGGAACCCTTTCTACAATGAATATAATGTATGAGACAAGATATAATGATATTAAGACTAGGTATCCTTGGTGTGGATATATTGGAGACACGGGTTACAATTAGAATGAAAGGGTGTAATGAAAGATTTTGGACTACATAACAACATAACAATAAAAAATTAATAACTCTATGGATTAATAAGGGCTTTTGGGTTAACATGGGGTTTTTCTCTAGCTTAACAAACCTAGATTAACACCCTAAGAATATTCTAATCATTGATAGGTTAACTTGTGCTTGACATGACAATATTTCATCAATGGTCATTAACTAAGTGGATTCCCATATATCAACATCAATACATGTATTCATGCATTAGGATTTATGTTATACGTTGGTTTCCATTATCATCATTGGTGGAATCCCCACCTTTCTCAATGACTTTCATTATCAGGTATTGCTTAGATGGTATATTTGGTGTGCATTTAAGATATGTACTCAACGGTGTGTTCTTATAGATTTCATTTGAGACCTTCAAAATCATTTCCTTGCGTCACCTCATGTTGGATGATAGGGATTCCTTAATGCCCTCCTTCCAATGTATCTATTCACATTGAATTTGAAATATTTTCTCTAAGAACAAGATTTAGACACTTGATAATGCCCTATGAGAGATTTAGAGACTTCATTAGTAGCATGATCCCTTGCCATTGACAACGGGTGTTGTAGTGTTTTCTTCTCAAAGTTGTACGAAAAGAACCCACTTAAGATTATGGATGAAAAACAATCTCAACAATATAAATGGCTACAAAAAATTGTAGATTTGTAGCAACTGATAGAAACAAAACCTGCCAAAGTCTGGATCTATGCCACAATCATAGTTAAATAGCAAAAAGAAAGAGTAATAACCCCAATAGTCTAACAGAAACCAGATATACAAAGAATAGTTTTATTATAAAACCTGCGAAGGGAACAAATAAACGTTATCAGTCCCCCTCTATGGGATGGGTTCTTGGCTATCCTCAAACGTCTTCAGCTTTTGTAGAGTCTCTCTCCTCTATAATGTGTAAACCCATCAAAAATATGGTGTGCGATAATGAAAATAATCAGAGTTACAATAGTGAGTGCAACAATGAAAATAATCAAAAGTGAATAATGAATGGAAAACCCTTCTATTTATAACAAAATATTGAGTTATCCTCGAATAATGAGCAATAATAGAATATTATTGATCCCATCCTTGGAATAACCACTTGGAATATTTTATTATATTTGGTTAGGAGGGAAAAAATATTTAAAATTTTATTCAGAAATAATAAATAAATAAATCATTTATTTATCATCTCAAGGAATTAGTTAAGGAATAATAAATAAATAAGGATTTATTTAATTATTCTTGATTGGATGTGTTATCACTCAGGTGGAACCACTCATGAGCCTTGGTATTGCAACAAGAATGTTGCAACTCCCAAGGCTATAGACTTTAATTATCAACTTGGGGTTCGTACAAACTTAAGAGGTATCAGAACTATATTTGCAGCATACAATGTGTCCTTCCTTTGATATCATGGTGTAATGGAGTGCATGTACTGAAGTCAAATCCCAAACTAATTGCAGAAAATGAAATGCTCGAAATGGAAACCTTAACCTATTGTAAGAAAGAAAGTACAGGGAAAGAAACCTATTCGGATAGCATAAATGTCATGAAATAAATGTAAACCATTACATTTCAAAGAATTTAGATCCATTAACAGAGTTCATTGGAGGTGGCAATCAAGAAAATCATCATTGTATTATCCAACCCATAAATTTGTCCATTAAACAAAATCGTTGAAATGTTTTGCATGGGTAAAGAGGCGAGTCCTAAGTGGTATTTAGTCTTCCCTAAGCATTTATTTAGAGCCTAGGGGTATTAATTCAACCCTAAGGGACAATATCCAAGCTTCTTGAGTGAATCTGGGCAAGTAAATGCATGTTGGAAGGCTACAACAAGAAACTACACGATGTTATAGATTTACTACAGGAAGTTATAATTCATCGAATGACCCATAAAATGAAATCCAAATTGGATTGGACAAATTTTTTTATTGATTAGGATGTCTTGGGTCTCCATTCCAAGTGTAATCACTCAAAAATACCTCTGTTAACCCATGCTAAAAGATAACAGAAACTTACTAGTCTAAAATCTAGAAATTCGAGAACTAGTGAGCCAGTAAATCTATCAAATTCCTAACCTAATCAAGTGCAAATGAAATGGAGTAATTTTTTCTATTAACTAGATTTTTTTTTTATCTAATTCAAGTGGAACCAACTCGATTGAAGCTTGTTAGAATGCTCTAAAAGATAACATAAATTTATTGTTCTTTGTCACAAAGGAGTTCCAGAAATCTAGATTTGGGAATAAGCAAACTAAACCAAGTAGATCAATGATTAATATGACCTTCCAAATATTTTCCAAGGATTAAATGATGCTTATTATCTTGCAAAATAACTTACATCAACCATTTAACCCAATCCTAAAACAAGAAATCATAATACTTAATGCAGAAATAGAAAGAAATAAGGAAGAGAGATACATGTGAATAAAAAGTGAAAAGAAGAAAAGTAAATCACACAAAAGGGATTTGAGGCTCCTGGGATGGCCATTCCCAAGAAAAATCAGAGAGTTATGAACAAGACCAATATCTAGAAGCTGAACATGTCACCAATATTCATTTTTTCCATCAATACAATTACATCCCTTCAACAAATGACAGTGGAGCTGCAAAAATACGAGTTCTCTACACAAGAAGACTAATAAAAATATACCCCTAGAGGCAAATTCGACTTGTTACTTATACGAAATTATTAGGAATCATTCCTCATGAATGAAGGAATCATTTCCCACCAAAATCTCTTGATTAGTGTATCTGGTTCCCAATACTAGGAATCTACATTAAACTGCAGGGAACACATTCCTAGATTTTCTCAATCATTGGAGCTCCACAATCTGTGCCATAATTCCATAATATCTTGTTGATTTATTATTTAATATTGATCCTCCTATAGTAGGGAGAAAGTCCCTAAATTATCTCCTCCTCCAAATCTCCATAATTTGCCCAATATTCTCATAATATTCCACAAAAATAAATAATATTGGGCACAAATATTAAATTATTCATAAACCTTCCTAATGAACATATTAAAGTTAAAAATACATTATCTAATGCAAAAAGAGAGGTTTAATGTGCTAAAGGATGGTCCAATGGGCCTTAATTTATGTCTAATTTAGAGGCCCATCATACCCCCCATCTGAAAGTGTTGCTCATCCTCTGAGCAAATTAGTGACCTCATTGTGTCTCCTTCATGGCCCTGGTGGCCTCTCTCTTGTGCATTCCTCAATCCTTCCTCTTAAGAACCTTGGTTATAAGTTCTACAAGGACAAGCTCAAAAATGTACTTGTTCTTTTCATGATTGTTTAACAGTATTTCAAGCAAAAAAACATAACTTTCATCTTTGCAAGTAAACTATGTTGGATTGTAGATCCATTTCATTCATACCCTCTCCCTTGAAACCTTCATTCCATTTTCACTCATTCTTCCAAAATTACTTCTGCATAGAAAAATCACAGCGTTTCTTGAGACCATTAGCCTGCCTTCTTCCCACTATTCAAGATGGGTTCTTGAATATTTTTTAGTGTGGCAAGGTCTTCCACATCCTATTCCAACCTTCTACTACCTTTTTCCACCATTTGGAAACCTATAAAACCTTCAAAACGCCTTTAGATGTGAACTAGGACATCCTGTAGTAATTCCTGTAAAAACTACAGGAAACCCTGTTTAATCCCGTTTTGAGGAGAAATGATAGTCCGAGCCCAAGGTAGGCCCTGAACTTGACTTCCATGCCTTTCTCACATTTCTATAACATCTTTTAGGCCTTGGAAAAAAGCTAGAAAGAGATTAGAGACCTCTTGGAAAGCCTCTTTTCATCACTGTGGTTTGAGTTTTATTTTGATGGTGAATGTCTTATTTCCTTTTGTTGCCTTCTTCTTCTCTTTTGTGGCCTAAATGATTCCCTAGTGGCCTTGGAGTTCTATGTTTTGATTAGGTCTCTCTTAGGCACTTCCATTTTTGGTTTTAGCGCAATTTGTTACTTTCTCCCTTCTTGTAGCAGCATTCTACCTTCCTGTAGCATTCATTCCTCCTCTTTTAGGGTCTTATAACTATACCAGAGTGATGAGAAATGATGTAGAGGGCTTGGAGGATGATGATATGGCTCAGTGGGAGTAGTGCAGGTTTATGAAAATGGAGATGATGGTCTGGTTTTTTTTCTCAAGAAATTTTCAGGGTGAGACAAAGTGTAGGGTTTTTTTCTTAAAAATATTATTTTTTTTCTTATGAAATGGGATGGATGAATGATGAATATGAAGTTGATAGAGGGCTTGGAGTGTTATGGTGACTTGGAATTTTCAGAAATTTGTTCTTTTAACTATTGTCCCCATTCCTCGAAATCATCACCCTTCATAGTTTGGATTTTCTACATTGCATGAGCGAAGGAGTGAGCTGCAATTAACTAGTTGAAGGTGGCTGAGACTACTGACCCATCCTTAGCTTATAAAACTTAATCTCTCATGCATTGACAACAAATTTCTAACTATAATATGCTCAGGAGAGGAGGTAAAGAATATCACATACATGTACCTACCTGATGGCTATTGGGTAGGTATCCACGTTGTTCCTGAGTTTCTGATTGATCCCTGCTTCCCTGGAGGTGCTAATTTTCTTTGCTTGCTTCTGCACGGGTCTTAATAACTTGTTGATTCTTTGAATGATAAGATTGTTGTGTGACAATTTATTTCAAGAGCTCAATATTTTGTTGGTGGAGTCAATGGAATTCTTCCTCAGGAGGGTGTTCCTCCTTTTCAATATTCAAAAATGGCTTCATGTTGCTCAAGGTGGCTAGATATTCTATTGTGTAAGTGAAAAAATAATTGATGTTGAAATCTATTGTAATTGTGCATGCTGCTTACAGGAGGAATCCTCTTCCTGTAGTAGCCATTTAATTCCTCTTCTAAACCTCATTGATGCATGTGGGATTGATGTAAATTCATAAGAGGTATAAGGATAGGGTTAAAAACATCAAGAGCTGGTGGAAACGTTGATGACAATTTTATTTTATTTTATTTTCCATGTAAGGCAGAGTGGAATTTGATGATGGATTTTGGTTAGATGGAGTGGATGAGTGATGAAATTGGTGGTGGGGGGCCTAAATCAACCTTCCCTAAAGAATACACGACCTCTCGAACCATTTCTCCAATCATATTCCGTCTTGTAGCTTCTTCTCGACCATATTGTAGTACGACATGATCTTCCTATAGTAATTCAGGACAACCTCTTTTAGCATACATGTTTTGTCCATATCTCCCAAATAATAGGATGGATTGACCTAAAATTTTCTTAGCATGTTGCCATCATCCTTAATGCACCTCCCCATAAAAAACCTTGGCCAATGGATGCACTAATATTGAGAAAAAATAAAAATGGTTGAAGTTGATGGAGGTCGAATTCTTGGAAACTGTGCATAGTAATTTGGTGAGATTTCTTAGGCATGTTACCATCATCCATATGCATATCCCCAGGAAATAACTTTTTAAATGGATGCATGTTTTCAAGATATGACAAAAATAAATGTTTGCTCTATGTATTTCTATTTACTATAGTAGAACAGAGCATTCATGTAGTATTTAACAAAAACAAGGAAAATGAGTGGTAAAAGCCTTGGAATGATGAGTGGATGGTGGAAATAGATGAAGGTGATGGATTTGCATGGTTTTGGTCCTTTTGGAGAATCTGAGCAAAGGAGGAGAAAGTCCAAGTTTTACTTCCTTTGACTAGAATTTTGACCAATTTTTCTTTTCTTTGGTGCCAACTTGTTTTTGTTGCTTGTAGACTTTGGAGAGCACCTACATTCATCAAAGAGATACATGGAGCAAAGATTTTTTATTGTTTTAGTTTTTTAGTTTTCTTCTAGGCCTACTAGCTGCCTCAATAAGGTTTTCAACTAGTAGGTCTACCTAGGAACCTCAAAGGAGGTTTTCACCTAAGATCTTTTGTTTTTCTCTCTTTTTATTTTTTCCAACCCATTGATCGCCTCATGGAGGTTTTCAATCAATGAGCCAATCTTAGGGGCCTCAAAGGAGGTTTTCACCTGATATTTTTATTTTTATTTTTCTCTCATTTTTCATTTTTTTTAATTTTTTCTACCCTACCCTTCTTGAAAAACAAAATCACTTTCAAGTATAAGAATACTTCCAATGGAGCTATTTGCACATCAAGATGACAGACAAACTGATTTGTTGGCTTGAAATGTATGCTTTGACATGTACCTGATTTTGAGAGATCAAATACTTTGACTTTGATGATATCAAACACAATTGAAGAAGAGAGTATTGTTGCAACTTAGTGACTGTCTTGAACCATATTTCAATATAGTTGTGATGCCCTAGTCCAATTGCTAATTTGGATCATCTTTGATATCTTCTTCTTCCATGACCTTCAAATCTTCCTCTTTTTTCTGATTGTTCTCTTGAACACATGGAGGATTTGATGGTAACCATGAGGGAGCTATCTCAATCTCTGATTTTGTTGTCTGATCTCCATCAAATGTAGCCCGTGATCGTTTGGTATTCTCATTTGAATCTTCTTCTTCTGGATGTGGTCCTTCAATAATATCAAGATAATATCTTTTTTGCAATACTCTTCCTGAGCTATGGTGAATACCATTTAGCTCAAGAGGAGATGTTTGGAATTGTTGTACCTCAACATTGTAAGTGGGTTGAGCTACTTCAATGTGTGGGTTTGGAAACTGTGGTACAGGTAGATGAGTGTGAGTGGATATTTGAGATAGATGTGCTTGGGGTTGTGGTTATTGTGGAGGTGGATGGTAGGGATAAAATGGAGTTGGGTATGGAGAATATTGAGGAAACTATTGATGATATTGTGGATGGCTCTCATAAATTCCATTGTCCTCTTCATAAACTGCCTTCAACCTTGGTAATGATGGACAATATTTATCATCTTGTGATTCTGCATGGACAACAAAAATATCAACATCTTATTTTTCTTCATCTTGAATTCTTAACATTTCTACTTGTTTGGTTAGATTTCTAACAATTTCTGTTTCAAAGTCATCAAACAAATTTCGAAGATTAGCTTGACTTACCGATCTTGATGTTGATTTACTTACTCTTGCCCTTCCTCTTGATATGTGTTTGCATGCTTCACAAATTTATTCAAATGGTAATTGTTATACATCACCTCTAATCAAGAGATCAAGGGGATCAATCCACTCATACCTAATTGTTCTAAGTAACAGGGTTTTTAGTGTGTCACATCCTAAATGATGTAAATTTTCCCTCTTAGCATTATACATGAACCTCTCTATTAGATCCTGAAGGTTCTCATCTACTTTTTTATTCATTCTAAGGATTTCTTCTTTAAGATCGTGGTCTTTACATTTTTCTAGAAATATCTTTTGCATACCATTCCATTTAAGAGCTCTATCTTTCAATGTTGCCAAAAAAAAGCTCAATTTTTGAGTGTTTAGTAAGTAACCATAAGATCTACAAAGGATTGCAAATTCAAAGAGAAAGGTTTCTGGATCCTCTGACCTTAGACCATGAAATTTTGGAAGAAACGATGGAGGTATGTTCTTCATGTGCACATTATTATATGTATCTTGAATGGGAAACCCGAGAGGATATCCCTCATTGTCATCATCTCTATCCATTTCTTCTACATTTTTTTCCATCTTTTCTTCTTCTACCTGCATAAGTGGATGGTGATGTGGCTCTCACTGGACCACGTGATCAAATGGGGGGGTGGGTTGGTGTTAGAGATATATATATATATATATATATATATATATATATATATATATATATATATATATATATATTCTTTATGATTGAATGGAAACATTAATGCAATGCACTTTTCTATTTTTTAAATCAAATATTCTTAATGAATTTTTTTTTTTTTTTTGCAACGGCGTAAAAAGGTGATGAGCCTCGGTATTGCAACAAGAATGATGCAACTCTCAAGGCTACTGACTTTAATTATCAACCCGGGGTTTGTACAAACATAAGAGGTATCAAAACTATATGTGCAGCATACAATGTGTCCTTCCTTTGATGTCATGGTGTAATGGAGTGCATGTACTGAAGTCAAATCCTAAACTAATTGTAGAAAATGAAATGCTCGAAATGGAAACTTTAACCTATTACAAGAAAGAAAGTAAAAGGAAAGAAACCTATTCTAATTGCATAAAGATTATGAACTAGATTTAAACCATTACATTTCAAATAATTTATATCCATTAACAGAGTTCATTGTAGGTGGAAATAAAGAAAATCATCATTGTATATTATCCAATCCATAAATCTGTCCATTAAACAGAATCGTTGAAATTTTTTGCATGGGTAAAGAGGTGAGTCCTAAGTGGTATTTAATATTCCCTAATAATATATTTAGAGTCTAGGGGTCTTGATTCAACCCTAAGGGACAATAAACAAGATTCATGAGTGAACCTAGGCAAGTAAATGCATGTTGGAAGGCTACTACAGGAAACTACAAGATCTTACAGATTTACTACAGGAATTTATAATTCATCAAATGACACAGAAAATCAAATCCAGATTGGATGGACCAATTTTTTTTATTTACTAGGGTGTCTTAGGTCTCCATTCCAAGTGGAACCACTCAAAAATACCTTTGTTAACCCATGCTTAAAAATAGCTGAAAATTTACTAGTATAAAATCTAGAAATTCAAGAACTAGTGAGCTAGTAAATCTATCAAATGCCTAACCTAATCAAGTGCAAATGAAACGGGGAATTTTTTTTATTAACTAGAATTTTTTGTTGATATAATTCAAGTGCAACCAACTCGATTGAAGCTTGTTAGTATGCTTTGAACAATAGCAAAAATTTATTGTTATTTTCCACAAAGGAGTTCTAGAAATCTAGATTTGGGAATAAGAAAACTAATCCAAGTATCTCAATGATTACTATGACCTTCCAAAGCTTTTCCAAGTATGAAATGATTCTTGTGATCCTACAAAAGAACTTACATCATCCACTTAACCCAATCCTACAACAAGAAACCATTGATACTTAATGTAGAAATAGAAAGAAGCAAGAACAAGAGATCCATGTGAATAAGAAGTGAAAAGAACAAAAGTAAATGATAGAAAAGGGCTTTGAGGCTCCTGGGATGGCCAATCCCAAGGAAACTTTGAGTCCTATCAAGGAGACCAATATCTAGAAGTTGAACATGTCACCAATCTTGATTCTTTCCATCAATACAATTACATCCCTGCAAGAAATGACGTTGGAGCTACAAAAATACGAGTTCTTTCCATAAGAAGACTAATAAAGATCTACTCCTTGAGGCAAATTCAACTTGTTACTTATAGAAAATTATTAGGACTCATTCCCAATGAAAGGAGGAATATTTCCCCACCAAAATCCCTTGATTAGTGGATCAAAATCTGTATAAAATGGAAGGGAACAAATTCCTAGATTTTCTCAATCATTGGAGCTCCACAATATGTTCCATAATTCGATAATATCTTATTGATTTATTATTTAATATTGATCCTCTTGTAGTAGGGAGAAAGTCCCTAAATTATCTCCTCCTCCAAAGCTCCATAATCTGTCCAATATTCATAATATTCCACAAAAATAAATAATATTGGGCATAAATATGAAATTATTCATAAACCTTCCTAAAGAACATATTAAAGTTAAAAATACATTATCTAATGCAAAAAGAGAGATTTAATGTGTTGAATGATGGTCGAATGGGCCTTAATTTATGTCTAATTTAGATGCATGAGCCTTAATCTATGTTTAATTTAGAATCCTATCATACCCCTTGCTGAAAGTGTTGATCATCCTCTCAACAACCTAGTGACCTCATTGTGCCTCCTCCATGGCCCTGGTGGCTGATGAGCCTCTAAATTAGACATAAATTAAGGCTCATACCTCTAAATTAAATAATAATTTAAGGCATATGACCATCCTTTATCACATTAAACCTCTCTTTCTACATTAGATAATGTATTTTCAACTTTGATATAATCATTAGGAAGGTTTATGAATAATTGCATATTTGTGCCTAATATTATTTATTTTGTGGAATATTATGAGAATATTGGGAAGATTATGAAGATTTGGAGGAGGAGATAATTTATGCACTTGCTCCCTACTATAGGAAGATCAATAATAAATAATAAATCAACAAGATATTATGGAATTATGGCACATGTTGTGGAACTCCAATGATTTATAAAATCTAGGAATGTGTTCCCTGCCATTTCATGTAGATTCCTAGTATTTGGGACCAGATCCACTAATCAAGGGATTTTGGTGGGGAAAGCTTCATCCATTAATGGGGAATGATTCCTAATCATTTTGTATAAGTACGAAGTTGGATTTTCCTCTAGGCATAGATTTTCATTAGTGTTTTTGTGGAGAGAACTCGTATTTCTGCAGCTCCATTGTATTTTCTTGCAGTGATGTAATCGTATTGATGGAATAATGAAGATTGGTGTCATGTTCAGCTTCTAAATCTTATTCTCCTCCATAGCCCTCTAATTTTCCTTGGGATTGGCCATCTAAGGAACCTCATAGCCCTTTTGTATCATTTTCTTTCCTTCTTTTCACTGATTATTCACATGCATCTCTAGTTTTTATTTCTTTCTACTTCTGCATTTCGTATTAATGATTTCTTGTTGTAGGATTGAGTTAAATGGTTTATGTAAGTTATTTAGCAGGATCACAAGAATTATTTCATCATTGGAAAAGATTTGGAATTTCATAGTAATCATTGAGCTACTTGGATTAGTTTTCTTATTCCCAAATCTAGATTTCTGGAACTCCTTTGTGGCAAAGAATAGTAAATTTCTGATACTTTTGAGAGCATTCTAACAAGCATCAATCGAGTTGGTTGCACTTGCATTAGATCATAAAATAATTCTAGTTCATAACAAAAACTACCCTGTTGCATTTACACTTGATTAGGTTAGGAATTTTTTTAGATTTACTAGCTCACTAGTTCTCAAATTTCTAGATTTTTGACTAGTAATGTTTCTCTATTTTTTAGCATGGGTTAACAGAGGTATTTTTGAGTGTTTCCACTTGGAATGGGGACCTAAGACATCCTAGTTAATAAAAAAAAATCCCATCCAATTTGGATTTGATTTTCTTGGTCATTCGATGAATCATAGTAAATATGTACATCATGTAAGAAATCCCTGTAGCATCTTGTAGGAAATCATGTTTTGAGCATGAATTGAGGAAAAAACCTCTAGGAAGCTAGCAAAGGGTCCCTACTTGTCTCCCAAGCCTTCTGAACATTCACAATCATATCCAAGCCACCTGCCACATCACCAAAAGAGATTAGCTTTCACACTCTCACATGAAAAAGACAAAAAGAAAAATAGATTTATTTTATTCATTTACATGCACAGTGGTAGAAGGTTTGATGGTTTGAATCTGCATGCTTAGGATAGTAGGATTGCATACATGTTAACTTAGCATTCTTTTGAAGCAAAGCCTCTTAGAATTTAGTTAGGAAATGGTGTGTTTTATCATTTGATTTCAATCTCTTTCCTTGTACTTTCTTTCTTGCAATAGGTTAAGGTTCCATTTTTTAACATTTCATCTTCTTCAATTAAGTTTAGGATTTGACTTCAATACATGCACTCCATTACATCATGACAGAAAATGAAGGACACATTTTATGCTGCACATATAGTGTCGATGCCTCTTAAGTTTGTATGAACCCCAAGTTGATAATTAAAGTCAGTAGCCTTGGGAGTTGAAGCATTCTTGTTGCAATACAGAGGCTCATCACTTTTTGGCGCCGTTGCTAGGGAGGTGTCAAAGTATGCATTGTTTTCTTCCCTAGTTGATTCATTTCTTTTCACTTTTTGCAAAAACAAACAAATATTTGCATTAGGCATATTTCATTTCAAAAGTAGAAAACTGCATTGCATTATAGTTTTCATTCAATCATAAAAACAAAAAAATATCCAACACCAACCCACCCCCCCCCCCTGTTTGATCACGTGGTGCAGTAAGAGCCACATCACCATTCAATTTTGCAATTAGAAGAAGAAGATGGAAAAGAATGTAGAAGAAATGGACAAAGATGATGAGGAATATCCTCTCAGATTTCCCATTCAAGATATTGATGGTAGTGTGCACATGAAGAACATCCCTCCATATTTTCTTCCAAAATTTCATGGTCTAAGATCAGAAGATCTGGAAACCTTTCTCTTTGAATTTGAGATTGTTTTTAGATCTTATGGTTACTTATTAAAAAATCAAAAACTGAGATTGTTTCTGACAACATTGAAGGATACAACTCTTAAATGGTTCATGAGGTTGGGGACTAATTCAATAAGATCATGGAACAATATGAAAAAGATATTTATAGAAAACTATAAAGATCATTATCTTAATGGATAAATCTTTAGAATGAATCAAAGAGAAGATGAGAACCTTGAGGATCTAATAGATAGGTTCATGTATAATGTTAAGAGGTCAAAATTACATCATTTAGGATCTGACACACTAAAAACCCTCTTACTTAGAACAATTAGGGATGAGTGGATTGATCTCCTTGATCTCATGAGTAAAGGTGATGTATACCAATTATCATTTGAAGAAATTTGTGAAACATACAAACAAATATCAACAGGAAGGGCAAGAGTAAGTAAATCAACATCAAGATCAGTAAGTGAAGCGAAACTTGGAAAGCTGTTTAATGAATTTAAAACAGAAATTATTAGCAATCTACCCAAACAAGTAGAAATGTTAAGAATACAAAATGAGCAAAAAGAAGATGTTTGTGTTGTCCATGCAAAATCACATGATGTTAAATGTTGCTCCTCATTACCAAGGTTTAAGGAAGTTCACCAAGAGGACAATGGAGCAAGTCAATTGCCAATGCAACAATGTTATGTAGCTCTAAGAGGACCATGGCAACCTATTCAGCTTGATATCATGCAAGAGCCTAATTCACAATTTCAAGGTTATGCATATCCACCTCAAAGTAATTGGAACACACCTTTTCCTTGGAAACTTTGGCCATCTCAACCCCAAAACCAATCTTGGCAACAAGGTTGGCAAGGAACTTATGGGAGCCATCCACAATATCCTCAATATTTTCCTCAATATCCTCCATACCCAACTTCATGTTATCCCTACCATTCACCTCCATGTTATGAAACCATCTCACTAAAAGATAGAAAAGAGAGATCAACGCCTTAGAATTCAGCCTCTTCGAGGGGGCAACCTCCTTTACATTACACAAATGAACAATTCTTGGATGATACAAATGAAAATACCTCCTTTCTATATATAGGAGTCTAAGGGGTCATAAATAATCAGAGCTGACATAACAATAATAATGTAAGGGCATAATAATAACAATAGTGGGCTTCTATGGGGCACAATAGTAACAATATGAGCACTACATGGGTACATCAATATAATAAGGGTCTTGTACTAATAACAATAAGGGGTTACACTAGTAGTATAAGGGCATAACATGCCCCTCTCCTTCAAAAAGCGTTGTCCTCAACGCTTGAGTAGTTCTTGATGCTTCTATATAAAATTCTTGTCCTCCCATGTGGAATCCAATATGATTTTTCCTTCCTCTTCAATTTCTGGCAATATTGTTTGAATTGGGATCTTTTTCAACTTTTGAATAAGTGGCCATACTTCTTCATCCTTCTTCCATTCATCCCTTGCTTCGTTTATCCAATCTGGTTGGATAATAGAAATAGCACAAAACAATGCTTCCACATCCTCATCCTTGAAGAGTCTTCCTATTCGGTAAGGTCACCATTTTTTAAGTGCATGTAGTATTGCCAACATTTCCTTCTCATAAATAGCTTGCTTGAAATGTAGCAGTAAAAATACCCAATCACCTAAATCAAAACATTTTTCACTATGATGTTGATCTACCTGTTGTTTTGTTTGATTTTGCACTGAAGTGGCGTTATCCTTTAAAAGTTGGAGAACTTGTTGTTGATGCTCGGTGTGATATTTCACTGCTTGAACCTTTTAATTCTTGATATGTCCTTCTATCTCTAGAGTTTGAGGAGTGGTAATTTCTTCCAATCCTTTACAAGATATGGTCGGATTCATTTTTTGATGCTCGATGTTATCTTTCACTTCTTGAACATTTTTCTTCTTGATATGTCCTTCTATCTTGATAGTTTGAGGAGTAGTAATTTTGACCAATGAATTACAAGATATGGTTGGATTCATTTCTTCTTTCTCGATGTGATATTTCACTTCTTGTACCTTTTTCTTCTTGATATGTCCTTCTATCTTGAGATTTTGAGGAGTGGTAATTCTTGCCAATGCTTTACAAGATATGGTCTGATTCATTTCTTCTTTCTCTGGAGTGGGGTCCTAGCGTATATCTTCTTCTTTTGATGTTTTTGATCCTTTTCTTCCTCCTCTTCATATTATATGTAAAATAATTTCTTCTCAGCACACTTATAACCTTTAGTGCATTTGCTATCACAATTGTAACAAAGCCCTTTTTCTCTTTTTTCTTCCAATTGTTGTGGTGGAACCCTTGTAGGTTGTGGAAGGCTAGGAGAAAAAACACTTCCATCTTTATAATTGTGAGGGGTATGCTTCCTGGTTTCCATAATTTTGCTTTCCACTATGTCACAAAGCCCTTTTACTCTTTCCAATTGTTGTGGTGTTGCTCTAAAGAAGGTGTTGCTCTTTGTATCCTCATAATGTGCTATCATTTCCTCCGTGAAAATTGACCACGTAACAAGTTGTTTATGAGAACAAAGCCCTTCATACCATAAAAATTGATCTGGTTATAAATATGAAGATGCAATACATACCTTTTGTAACAGTGGTACACCATGTAGATCAAAATATTGCTCCATCTGAAGTATCCAATTTACCGGATCCTTGCCATCAAACTTCCTCATCTTGATTTTTCTTGATTTTAGGAGCTCGATCTTGAAACAACTGTAGCTCTATATTTTCGGATCTTTAAGTTCTGAAATTGCAACTTTAGTAGCCCTCTATGTCCTCTTTCCAATGCCACCAGTCTGATCCAAATTGGATTCTCCAAGAAAGAGTTATGCACAATCTCCCAAGATGACCTGATTATAGACCATTCCAGAAGAGCGAACTTGTATGAAGTGCCACGTGTCACTGTTTCGACCTTTGGCACTGAAAAATATATACAAGAAACTATATTCCATCATATTTCTATACCTTCTTACAAAATTTCAATCCAATTCTCACAGAGAAAGTTATGATGATTTTTCCCAGGTCGCCTGTTTGGAATGTAATTCAAGAGTCTGCAAAAATACCAACTTCCTCAGATCATATCTCCACAAATAGAGCGTGAAATGCTCTGAAATTCAGATCCGAGATTTAGCGTGCTTTCTTCTCAAATGGATGTTTTTTTTAGCTTCTGAAACGTCACAGAAAAAAAAAGTTATAGCAAAAATGCCACGATGACCTGTTTGGAGCAGCAAAACCCTAGAATCCAAAGCTCTGATACCAAATGTTATGAAGCCAGCTCACAAAAAGATAGAAAAGAGAGATCAATGCCTTAGAATTCAGCCTCTTCGAGGGGGAAACCTCCTTTACATTACACAAATGAACAATTCTTGGATGATACAAATGAAAATGCCTCCTTTCTATATATAGGAGTCTAAGGGGTCATAAATAATCAGAGCCGACATAACAATAATAATGTAAGGGCATAATAATAACAATAGTGGGCTTCTATGGGGCACAATAGTAACAATATGGGAACTACCTGGGTACATCGATATAATAAGGGGGTTGTACTAATAACAATAAGGGGTTACACTAGTAGTATAGGGGCCTAACACTCCACCACAACCACAACACCATCCACATCCATCTCAAATATACACTCCCACTCAACTACCTATACCACCATTTCCAAACCCACACATTGAAGTAACTCAGCCCACTTAAAATGTTGAGGTACAACACTTCCAAACATCTCCTCTTAAGATCAATTGTATTCACCATAGCTCAGGAAGAGTATTGCAAAAAAAGGTTCTCTTGATACCATTGAAGGACTACATCCAAAAGAAGAAGATTCGAAAGAGAAGATAAAGGGATCATGGGTTTCACTTGATGAAGAGTAGACATCAAAATCAGAGATTGATAAAGCTCTCTCATGGTTACCATCAAGTCCTCCATGTATTCAAGAGATCAATCTGCAAAAAGAGGAAGACTTGAAGGTCATGATAGAAGAAGACATCCAAGATGGTCCAAATCAGCAAGTGGACTAGAGGCATCACAACTATATTGAAATATGGTTCCAGACAGTCAGTAAGTTGCAGCAATACTCTCTTATTCAATTGTGTTTGATATCATCAAGATCAAATCATTTGGTCTCTGAAATCCAAGTACATGTAAAAGCATACATTTCAAGAATGCAAATCATTTTGTCTGTCATCTTGATGTGCACATGGCTCCATTGGAAGTATTCTTATACTTGAAAGTGATTTTGTTTTTCAAGTAGGGTAGGGTAGAAAAAAGAATTGAAAAATAAGAGGAGAAAAAAAAATTGAAAAATAAGAGGAGAAAAAAAAATCTCAGGTAAAAACCTCCTTGGAGGCGCCTCAGATTGGCTCCATGAGGCAGTCAATGGGTTGGGAAAATAGAAAAAAACA
This sequence comes from Pinus tabuliformis, assembly GCA_031772625.1. NCBI lineage: Eukaryota > Viridiplantae > Streptophyta > Pinopsida > Pinales > Pinaceae > Pinus > Pinus tabuliformis. The sequence continues at coordinate 1,232,000,746 of CM062816.1, forward strand.
AGAAAAAATAAAAGATCCTAGGTGAAAACCTCATTTGGGGTTCCTAGGAAGACCTACTAGTTGAAAACCTCCTTGAGGCGGCTAGTAGGCCTCGAAGAAAAAAAGATAAAAAAAATAAAAATATAAAATCTTTGCTTCATGTATCTCTCTGTTGAATGCATGTACTCTCCAACATCTGCAAGCAACAAAAACAAGTTGGTACCAGGAGAAACATTGGTCAGGCCTAGTCAAAAGAAGTCAAATTTTGACTTTCTCCTCCTTTGTTCAAATGCTCCAACAAGGCCAAGGCCATGCCAATCCATCACCCTCATCTATTTTCACCATCCACCCATCATTCTCAAGCTTCTACCATTCATTTTGCTTGTTATCCTAAAAAACTACAGGATGCTCTATTTTACTACAGGAAACAAAAATACATAGAGCAGAAATTTGGTTTTGCCATAACTTCAAAACCATGCATCCATTTTCCAAGATGTTTCAGGGGGGAGATGCATATGGATGATGGTAACATGCTCAAGCAATTTCAGCAAATTCTAGTGCACATTTTTTGAGAAATCAACCTCCATCACCTACAACCATTTTTGTGTTTTCTCAATATCTATGCATCCATTTAAAAATTTATTTCATGGGGAGATGTCTATGGATGATGGTAACATGCCCAAACAATTTCAGCAAATTCCAGTGCACGGTTTCCAAGAAATCGGCCTCCATCACCTTCAACCATTTTTAGTTTTCCTCGAGATCTGTGCATCCATTGACCAAATTGTTTCTATGGGGGAGGCTCATAATGATGATGGAAACATGCTCAAAAAGTTTCAGGTCAATCCATTGTACCGTTTGGGAGATATCAACAAAACAAATTGTTGTCCTGAAAACCTACAGGATTACCTAAGATCCTACAGGATACATAACAACACCTACAGGATTGTGTTGCAAGTATATTTGGGCACATCACTCCCGACATTCAGATCAATATTGTTAGGGCTCATCAAACCCTAATTTAGTTGTTACATGCCCTAGAGAAGTCATCTCATTGAATGCTTCCTTCTATGAAAGTTTCCTGGCCTGAAGCCTTGTTTAAATGCCTCCTTGGGACACCAGCGAAGCCTTGGTCAGGGGTAACTACGCTACAGAGTAGGCAGGCACACTGTGGGCTACACTACAGTGCACTTAGGCCCTCTTTGACCTATGTTGGGCGAGATTGAGCGAAATTTACATAGGGTTCTGGGAATATTCCTTCATTCTAGATGATTCTAGAAGGATCCCATCTCTTATCTCCTCCTATGAGCTCAAAATTGCATAGGATAAGGATCCATTAAGCTCATATCCTCTCATCCCTTGCTCCACGGAAACTAACTCCATTTTGGAAGGCCATTCAATACCCTCATCTATGACAAAACCACCTCCATTTCCTATAAATTGAGCACTCATCATAGTGATCAGGGGGCTAGAATCTGAAGTTTGTGAGGAAATTATGTTGGTTTGAGAATTGAGTTTATGTTAAGAAATTTATGTTAATGGAGTAGTGTGCTTTTGATGTTGCGAGGGTTGTACTGAAGCTAGAGGAGTGGCACAGGATCGAATTGTATTGGATGATACTCTTCCTTCTACATTAATAAAGATCTTATTTCTTTTCTCATATGATTGTTCATATCTGTGATGATTATGTGTTTCAATGTCTTCGATTTCATTGTTTTATAATAGATAGATCATGTATGCTTTGATCGTTTCTTGTTTCTGTTTCTCTTGATACAGGTACCTTTTAAGTGGATTTAGTTCAAGTGGGAGCGACGGGAGCGATTCAAAAGAGGTTAAGGAAGCAAAAGACCACAAGTAAGTTCCTCCATCTCATCTATCTTTTATAAAAAAAGGTTAAACTACTTTCTTTCTGTTGTTCTAGGTGTAGTCACCCACCTAGGGAAAATGTATTTATCTGTAGATGCAAATTCCATATAACAAATTGGCAACCATACTAGGGAATAACTGTCATTCTTGGTGGCTTATAGTTATCATATTACACCCTAGCAGGCTTTGCTTGACTTTATTGATCTTATTTCAATCATTTTGAAGTGTTTTTAGTAAAAAATTGTGCTTGAATGTCTCTTGATTTAACACTTTGGCACCAGCACAGTCTTGGTCTTGACACAGTGCACTGCAGAGTAGCACCTACCTTAGAGACAGTGCATTGCAGCGCATTGTCTCCCACTCTGGCCTGCGCTAATTCTTCTTAGGCTAAAAAACCCACCTTTGGCTTGATTTTTTCAAAGTTGCTTCTGTTTTTTTTGCTAAAAGATCAATGATTCTTGTGGTTCTGAAATCAGGTTGTATTTCTCCTCCTAGCCTTACTTTGGTCTTAATTTTTTAGTGTTTCTTAAAAGATTTCTTCATCATTATCAATTCATTGTCAAAGTTAGCTTATAGTCAATTAATCTTTTTTGAAAAGGAAGTGTCATAAAGGCTTCATTTCTTTCAAAAAGGAACTGTCATAACATCTTCATTTCTTGCGAGAAAGATTGATTGATTGTATGTGCATTTAGTTTCCTTTTGTTCATCTAAACATTAAGGGAATTGAAAAGAAAAACTTTCATTATGAAATTAGAGATTTGTGTGTGCTTGTAGGAATAGGATACATAAATTCCATTAGATGTGCTCTTTCCTCTTTGATTAAACATTTTGATTTCTCTATCCCTTGTGGTTAAGGTTTTCATTGTTCAAAATCAAATGAAAAGAATGTTTCTCATCATAGTTGCATTCTAGGAATTTCAAAGACATCACGCAGTGAACCTGAAAGACAAACTCTTAATCAATATCAACTTAAAAGTTATCTCAATTAACCTAATGGAGCATTATCACCTAACGAATAAAATTTAGAGGTTCTAGGCTAGAGACGTGTTCTGGCGTTGTAAAACATAGCATCTATCATTAATTGTCTACAATAAATTCCAAGTGTGGTACCTCATTCCACATATGTAAGCATATCGTAGCTTGTCCACGTACCTTCGGGTATATAGGGCAGTGTTATAGTACAAAAAGTATAAAGGAATGCTCTCACTGTGCGATTTCGCATTAGACAATGCTAACATGGATTGAGCCTCCACATACATTCAGGTATATATGGGAGGACTACAATAGGTTGTTATCCATCCTTAGGTAGCCGAGTTGGCCGCCTTGTACACTGCGATACACCAAACATAGCATTCGGGGAGATTGCCTGCACATATGTTAAGTCCTTGGTTTACTGAGGCTGTATATTGCAGTTCACAGTTGCCTGGTAATCCTTTTTCTTAGATTACCCTCTTTTGTTTATTTCTATTTTGTAATAAAATCAATCAGCAATCATGGAGGAACATCAACCCCTACCTCGTCATTCGCGGAGGACAACGAGTAAACTGCCTTTACCCCCTAAAGCTAACCTAGACAACAAAAGTGGTCTCGTTTAACTAAATCCAGTACATCACAAACTTCTAGTTCTTCATTTGAATTATTAGAGTCACCTATACCAGTAAGTACTACGACTCCAGTTACTCCTACAATTACTGGTACATCTATTACTGAAGTGGAACCTTTACAGTTACCCGAGGACACTAAAAATGAACTTAGTGAAATGGTAATCCAAGTTGTCCAACAAGAAGTTGATTCTCAACCCAAAGTTGTTCAATAAGAAATTACTTTTGAACCTGAATATGTTCAACCAGAAGTTGATCCTGAACCTATCACAGTTCAACCAAAAGTTACTTCTGAACCAGAAGTTGTTCAAGAAGCCCAACCTGAACAATCAGAAGTTGTTCCCGTACTGGAAGACGATCGACCAGTTTATCCTTAGACATCTGTAACTGTTGAGACTTCCCCTTTACCGCAGAGTCATTTACCGGAAATCTATTACGGATCTGACAGTGAAATCCTTCCACCTGGTTTGATTTCAATTAAATAGGAACCTGAAGAAGAAACACCCAGAACTCCAACTTGCTTTGGACCTGGGCTTTATCTTTATCCTTATACTCCTCATTTTACTGCTCCTTTTGATCCTAATTACTTTCAAACTCCTGCTGATTCGTTAGGACATTTATTAGGACATTTGACTATGGCAGAATCAACATCCCAGACTGTACCATATGTTACAGTTGCGACATAATCCTCTGTTGCTATTTCTTCAATGTTTACCACAACACCTGAGTCACATCTATATGGTGTTTTGTCCATCCCACCGGGTTACCAATCTTTGTCTAGAACCCACTCAGGTGTTTTTCTAGTCCATGGTCTTCACCCATGTCCTCCATAGGAATTTTACCTGGTTCTTCACTTACGAATATTGAACAGTTTGATCCATCAAGTCAATATCAAGTTGGTTCATCTAGTTACCGTCCAACGTATCCACTTTACACTGGATTACCCCCATATGGAGAACAATATGCACAATCTCCTTATCCTGAATTTTCTGGGGGCCAACCATATGGTAGTATGCCGTCATCTTTAGGTAAGCCTGAAATGATTATTTGTCAGTGGCAGCCAACAATGACCATTCAACCAATGCTTGTGTATCCATCACAACTAATGCATTCTGTCTCATCCATACCTACTATGCCTATCGTTACGACTTTACCATAGTTGCAAGCTTAATTAGTTGTATCTCAACCTTTGCAAGCTGGTCCTTCAACCTCTGACCCCAAGTTTTAGGTTTACAGATTCATTCTTCTCAGGCAGCTTTACAACAACCATTTTTGCCTAGAATCCAACAACCTTAGGCCAGTTTACCTTTTACCGAAATAACTGAGACTTATGCTGGTTTAATATATTCACAACCTTGTCAAACTTACATTAGTGGGAAACAACTGTTAAATCAACAGCCATGGAAACCACAATATCAACAACAACAATTCCAACAATACCAAACTTATCCTGGACTTGGTCAACAGGCCTATGTTGGGTTTGGTCAACAACAAGCTTACCCAGGTCCTGGTCAACAAGCCTATGTTGGGTTTGGACAACAAAAAATTTATCCTGGTGCTCAACAACCACCTTATACCATATTTTCTCAACAAACTTACCCCTATCAAGGTTACCAGCAACGGATTCCTTATGCTAGTATGCAAAGGCCTATTTCCCAAGCAATTCCCTCTTACCCTGGTTACACTCAACCTGACCTCAATAGACAGTTTCATTTTATCACAACACTTGAATTACTGGACTGAAATCAGCTTACCAATGATCCAATTCTTTATGCACCTTGGTGTCGATGATTCCTCATAAATTTCCTTCTAATATTCCAAAATTCAATGGAAACCCTAGAGAAGACCATCCAACCATGTTATGACTTTTCATTTATGGTGTTCATCCTACTCCCTAAATGACGATTCAGTTAGACTACATCTTTTCGAGCAAACACTTACTGGTCCATCTGCAAAGTGGTATATTGAATTACCACGAGATTCCTTTGATAACTTTACATCCTTAGCCACCACCTTTTTAACCCACTTCCAGTTACCCATCAGATATGAAGCTGGAACAGAATTATTGACCAAATTTAAATATACTACTGCTACTCACATTTCTGATCATATTCATGAGTGGGGTCATCGTCGTCGAATGGTCAAAACTTATGTTCCTAATCAGCTTTTAGCTGAGTGGTTTATAAAATAATTTTTTCCATCTATCACTGAGGATGTGGCTAAAGGATGAGTTTTCACTGAAGAGCAAGTAATTTCTCATGCCTAATACTTAGACTTGATTTATACCCACTCTGGCATTCTCTATGACAAAATTCCAAATGCACACAGACCAGCTTTTATTGTTCCTCCACCACCATCTAGTAAGGACTCTCATGTCGGTGATGGCGTGATTGGTTCTTCAAGTACACAAACTGCAGGTAGACCATATGGTCAAACACTTGCTAATTCCAATCAAACTTCTAGTGCATCTGTTAATACTCCTGCTTTTGAAATAAATGTTGTGTCATCTGACAAAGGTAAGAATGAAAAGCAACCTGGAAGCAAGAAGAAGGGGAAAGCTAAAAAGAAACAAAACCCTCCCCCTCAAGAGAAATCATCTGATTCCTCTTCTCCGGCTAGGAAACCTCATTATCCATGTTTAATCTGTAATGAGGATCATTTTACATGAGACTATCCTCACCGCTCTGAAGTCTTAAAACTTCTTGAGACTTCTAGTGCATCTGTTATGTTGACAGATCCTTTTCCGAATCCATAGACTCATTTGGTTGCTACAGATCATGCTTCCACTTCAAAAGTGCTTATGCTATCTACCTCTAAGCCTAAAATTGATGTTTTGGTGTCTACACGAAGTAAATATTATGGTAATCCATCATCTCGTCGAATAAATAGGCTTCAGATCAACCGAATACTTCGACTTTGACTTCGCCTGATCCTATTCCACCACCCATTGCACCAGAGTTAACAATAAAACCACCTAAAGGAGTTGTACATGAGTCTACATTCAACCCTCGAGCTCGAGCAGCGCAAAAATATAACATAGTAGAATATTTGGCTCAGTCACCTTCTGCTATGTCGACACTTGAGGTGCTTCAAAACTGTCCCTCCCAAAAGTAGTTTTTATTGTTAGCAATTGGTGGAATTGATCCAATGGATTCTAATATTGTGATTTTTAACCATGCAAGATATATGCCACAATTACCAGCTCAATTAGCTTTCTTGATCCAAGTAAAGGCTTTGAATAAACTCGTTCACCGAACCATCATTGACGAGGGTGCATCTACTTGTATAATATCGATGAATTGCTGGAAAACACTTGGCTAACCGCCCTTGTCATGGTCACCTACAACTTTAAAAGCTTTTGACGATCGCACTTATATGCCTTGTGGAATTTTAAGTAACCTGCAGATAGAAATAGGGGGGGAAACTGTAACTGTTGAAGTTGAGGTCATTGACGGACCCCTTGACTACAACATCTTGCTAGGAAGACCTTGGGTGTATGCTATGGTTGTTGTGTTTTCGACATACTTTCATATGATCGTTTTCCCTCATAAAAGAAGAATCATAGTAATTGATCAACTCGGCTTCTTTGCCTCCAGTTCACAGGCTACTGGAAGCATTCTGTTAGTTCACAAACCCCCGATATCTCTTCAGAACGTTGGAGTAGGTCGCTTCTAAGATCCTTCATTAATGGGTTCTTTTTCACTACCATCACCATCACAAATGGCAGAAGTTGCAAAAGTTAAGACTTGCAACATGATAATTTCCACTTCATCTAATTCATGGAAGATTTCCAATAATTCTGAAGATGATATGTATAATGAAACGATGCCACTAAGCCCCATTGAGCTTGCATAGCAATCAATCTTTTTGGCTTGTGCGGCAAACCCAGATCCATTATCACCAATTGTATGGGTTGATCGTTCGTTAGAATATGGTACTTCCTCTGATCCTTTTTCACGTGCATTTTCTACTAATGAAGGAATCATCTAATCAATGATGATAGAAAAAGAACCATGGGAATATTATCATCATCGATGCCATCTTCTTGATCACATAGAAGATGTTTCAAATGAACCAAATCACCTTTCAATTGTTGATTTCCTTTCAAATTCTGTATTTATAAACACAGTTGATTCTGAACGAAACTTGTCAAATATCGAAGAAACCATTTCTATCGACATTTTGACCAAACCTGGAATTGTAAAGAACATCCATGTTGGCAAATCTTGTTGTCCATCAGAACTTGAAACTTACCATGCTATTTTCTGTGAATTCCACGATATATTTGCCTAGTCATATGAGGAAATGCCAGGAATTGATTCTAGTATTGTTGAACATGAGATTAAAATGTATCCTATTGTCAAACCGATATGACAGTGCCTCCGTCCTGTTCATCCAAAGAAGGTTGCTTCCATCAAAGCATAAATTGAAAAACTTTTCCATGCTGGTTTCATTTACCTTGTTCCTCTTACCGATTGGGTTTCCAATCTTGTTCCTGTCATGAAGAAATAAGGAACAATACGAGTCTATGTTGATTACAAGTATGTTAATAACGCTTGTCCAAAAGATAACTATCCCACTTCCTTTATCGACCAGATAATTGATGACTGTGCTGGATGTGAAATGTTCTCCTTTATGGATGGCTTTTCCGGCTATATTCAGATTAATATCCACCCAAAAGACCAATATAAAACTGCTTTTATTTGTCCCTGTGGCACATTCGTGTATAGGAAACTCCCTTTTGGTTTGAGTAACGTGGGGGCAACATTTCAGAGGGTAATGAATTATGCCTTCCATGACATCAAACACATTGTTCGACCTTATCTAGAAGATTTACCTGCTCATTCACAGAAATGGGTTGATCACCCGCAACATCTGAGAGCTATCTTTTTACGGTGCCGACACTACAAAATTCGACTCAATCCACATAAATGTGTGTTTTTTGTTGGTTCTGGTTGTTTTCTTGGTTTCATAGTGTCTAAATAAGGAATTTGATTCGACCCTTTAAAGGTTAAGGCAATTCTTGGTCTGCCTCCACCTTCCAATTTATTGCAGTTATTGAGACTCCAAGGGAAGGCTAACTTTCTAAGGAGGTTCATTCCCAATTATGTTGAAATGGCTAAAGGATTTACTCGTCTTTTGAAAAAGGGGATACCCTTCCATTGGGACCAGGTTGCGCAAGCTTCCGTTGAAGCTCTCAAAGATACCCTGATTCGAGCATCATTAATGTATGCCCCTAATTATCAAAACGACTATTTCTTGTATCTCGTCGTTGTAGTTACAACCATTGCTATGGTTTTAGTCCAAGAAGAATATGGGACTAAACATCCAATCTATTATTTGAGTCGAAATCTCAATGATACGAAAGTTAAGTACTCTTATGTCGAAAAGTTAGCTTTGGCTACTGTTCAAGCTGTGCAGAGATTTCACCATTATATCCTGTTTCGAAAGACCACTGTCATTTCAAATTACAACCCTATGACATACATTTTCTCATGTCAATTGCTGGGTTGAAAATATTCAAAATGGATTGTCATTTTGCAAGAAATTGATTTGGAATCCATCAAATCCAAATCAAAGAAATCTATAGTCTTCGTCGAGCTTCTTTGCGACCTTCCCTCTACCAATATGGATTCAACAATAGAACCATCAATTCCGGATGAGTCTCTTTTTCTGATTTCTTCATCTAACCCGTGATATGGAGATATACTGATCTATCTCCAGACCCAAACTTTCCAGCCTGATACCTCTCACTCGCAATAATGACATATTCATTACCAAGCCAAAGATTATCTGATCATTGGCGACACCCTTTATCGTCGTGGTATCGATATGATTTTACGGAGGTGCCTCACTCATGAGGAAGCCAAGAAAGTTTTGAATGATTTCCATTCTGGTGCTTGTGTTGGACATTTATCTGGTTATGCTATCACATAGAAGATTCTTCGTGCTGGTTACTTGTGGCCAAGTATATTGAATTATTGCATTATCGTTGTCAGAAGTTGTCATGCATCCCAGATTTTTGATCGCAAAACATGATTACCACCTGCACCACTGCATCATATCGTCGTTGTTGGACCATTTGCAAAATGGGGCATCGATTTACGACATGTAATCCTACCTCGGTTGGGGGGCATGGGTATATTATTGTCATCGTGGACTATTTTACGAAATGGGCCGAGGCTGTGCCTACATTAAACAATAGTGGTGAGACAACTGCTCTTTCTTTCTTCAACCATGTAGTTACATGGTTTGGTGTACCACAAGCTATCATTACAGATCATGGGTCACATTTTCACAACCATATGATGAATGAATTGACTGCCAAGCTAGGACTTTCGCACGATAGTTCTACTCCTTATTATCCGCAATCTAATGGACAAGTTGAGGCCATCAAAAAAATCCTTAAGCGAATGCTCCAACGAATGATAAGAGTTCATAAACAAAACTGGAATTTAATCCTGTACTCGCTTTTTTGGGCTTACTGAACCTCAGTGAGAAATGAAACTGGATTCACGCCTTTTCAATTGGTGTATGATCTGGAGGCAATCTTGCCTGTACAATGTCAAATTTCGTGATTAAAACTAGCGATTGACCTATTACCTGACTCTTCTGAAGAAGAAGCACATTTATTAGAGTTCATCCATCTAGATGAAACATGTCGTGAAGCCGCATTGGCTAACGAAGCACATAAGAAACCAATAAAGGTGCAATATGACCAAAATGTCAAGCCTCGCATTTTCTCAGAAGGAGACTAGTCTTACTTTATGATCAGGAAGCTGATAAACTAGGAGTAGGGAAATTTGAACCATTATGGATGGGCCCTTATATTGTCAAGCGTGTTTTGGCAAAAGTTGCTTATGAGTTAGTCGATTATGATGGAATTCCATTGTCGCGGCCCCATAACAGGTTGTATTTGAAACGTTACTATGCTTCATTTTGCATAGTAATAAGCACTATATATATATACTTTGATTGCGTGTGTGTGTGTGTTACAGTGTGACTTTTCGAGTTTTATGTGGTTAAGTAATCTGCTTTACATTTGTTGTAGATGTCAGAATCTTTGGAACCATTTGTTGGTTATGCCAATGGTGCTAGTTGTAGTATGCAGAACCTATCTTCTACATCATGGGCCATATTTGCTCCAAGTGGAAAGTTAGTGAGTTTTCAATGGATTTGTATTGGTCGTTTTAAGAATAATATTGTTGAGTATAGCACGTAGATCGAACTCCTCTCTGATGCAATTTCTCTTGGCATTCACTGAGCCATCATTAGGCTGGACTCACAACTTGTCGTACTGCAACTAAAAAATGTTTATACCATCCGAAACCCAACATTTTATCATATGTTTCTTAGAGTTCATCTCTTGGAAAGACATTTTGATTACATGCAATATCAACACATTTCCAGGAACTTTAACACATTAACTGATTCATGAGAAAACTATGTGTTAAATAGACAAATACAACACATGTAAAAGTAAATTTTTCAATTCACATCAATAGTTGAATAGGATTGCACTTAACCATATATAAAAACACTGAAAGTAGAAAATAGATATATGTTTTAAAAGTTTTTACAAAATTTGTGTCCAAGACATGTTGGTCACCTAACCTCAAAACTCAAAATGCATATAGAAAAACATCCTAAGTAGACCAAATGATTCTAATGATAACAGGTCACAGCCTAAGTTATTATGGGCAATAGCCTCATCCAACGGCTAGGTACACCAATAGTATGGAATTGCAGCCTCATTAGTAACTCCTCGATCTGGATATCTAAAATACTGAGGGTTAAACCCTCTATATGATCCTGCAACTCTGCCAGTGTCTCGGTCAAATCCAAATCCTGGAGAACTACTCTTCCAACATTTCTCTCCACTGGTTCACCCGCCTCCTATTGATGATCCATAGGTCGAGTAGTACCAACATCTACATGCATGAGTACATTTTTAGTTTGGTCTTGGAAACATCAAAAACACAAAAACATGTAGAAACTTAAAAAATTAAAAACACTTGGTCAAAACATTTTACCTATAGCACCCCATTGGGCACCCACTAGTAACCTCAAATCTGGATCTCCATGAAAGTCCATCCCTGCATATGGATGCTCCTCGATGACAATGTGTTGTCGACTGAGCCAACTAAAGTATGCAGGAGGAAATGAAATTGATGATTGACCAGCATGTTGAGCCATCAACTCAACCCATATCTGCATCTGTGGATCTCTAAGACCAGTCAAACTGAGTAACACATACTGAGGTTGCATCAATGGAATTCTCTCTGAGTTATTGGCAATCAAGATCAAACTATAGCTAAAATTCTTCATCTTACCACTCTTTACCTTGGTTAGCTGCTCTTTCATCAAAGAGAGAACTGCCTCACACCAATTGAATGTTGTTTGCTCAAGGCACTCTAGTAAAAACTTCATATATGATCTGTTCGCTAGATGAAGTGTTGCACTACCCTCCAACTTTGCAATAGTGAAAAGGATTGCTCGCAAAGACAAATCACAAACATGCCTGATGTTGATCTTCCCATCTTTGCTAGGCTATGTACCTGGCCAACAGAACTATCGAATGTAGTCCCTCACTGATTCACCCCCACGGGAAGAACCTGAAAGAGATATGGGGGCACCACGTCTTGACAATCCTGTAATGAAGTAAACATCATCGATCAATATAGGGAGCACTTTGCCCCCTATGTCAAAAGCCTGATCCACTGGATCCCATGAATGAACTAAGAACTACAATAGTTCTAGTTGTTGCCTCAACCTAAACAACTTGAAGTATTTGAGTAACCCACAGTCTCTGAGGGCCTCAATAGTACCCGATCATTTAGGGCAACCATATCCTATTCTTCATGCTCTCTTTCTCGCCAAGTAATAGTCATTTTGATCTGATCAAAGCCTAAAATCACAGCATAAGCTTAGTTAGGATCCATTTCATACAAAAAATTGAAGTATTTTTGGGCAAAACAGGAGAAACAAATTTATCAAATGCGCCCAGTGCAGCCTAAGCCTTGATACAGTGCACTGCAGAGTAGGTAACCTTCTGTTTGGGTGCACTGCAGAATAATTTTCGATGTGATATGCTGCGTTGATCCCAGGGTAAAGTATATTTACCCTAGGGACCCAAAAACCCTGAAAAACTTGCCTGCAATTACAAAAGAGTGAACTTAAATGGAAGAGAAAAGGTAGATATCCTACCTAGTCCTAACAATGCGACAAATGCTCCATAGAATCTCTCGCAATCAGCTGCTGAAGTTCGAGGTAAAATCTGGTTCAGAGCACAAAACTAAATAGTAAATATGAAATGGTGAAGATGACTTGGTAAATTCTTGTTTTATGGTTATTTCATGTTCATTTAATGAATAAACTATAGTTTTTACCCATTTTTACCAAGGAAACAAGTATGTTTAATCCATTTGGTGTTTCTTTGAACATATTTATAGCTGATACAGTGAATTTGAAGTGCACGATCGTGAATTGTACTTTTGACCACAAAGCATACTTTTATCTCTTTTTCGAGCTCTGTTAAACATCAAAAAAGGAACCCCCTTGGAGTCCTTTTTAAGCTATTTTCAGACTCTCGAAATATGAAAATATTGTCGAGTGCTTGTCCTTTTCAACTCATTAACGGATTGCGAACGAAATCTACTAAGTATAAGTTTAACGCTTTTCTAGACTCAGATAGATTATTTATGAAAAAGGAATATGTCGATCGAACATGGTCAATAGGTTCTCTCATGTATTATTTTATGCTTTTTCGAACTTGAGAGACAAACTTACAAAAAATAACTTGTGGTGTTTTCTTTCTGTCCCTTTCGAAACTCTCTAAACATGAAAAGGATCGACTTCTCATTGTCGTTAAACTCGTTAAAACATCAAATAGCGACAAACTTTTCCATCATGACAAGATCGAGTTTCACCTTCGCTAGGCTCGTTAAAACATCACATAGCGATGGATTCACCGAAAGGGTGGAATTATACTACAAGCATATGTTATCCTCCTCAAGCTTGTTAAAAAATAAATAGGTATCGATCAGCAATGATTGGGGAAAATGGGAAAAGGGATAAATCACTTTATGGTAGCAAATCGCTCTTCAATAGGACACTTTCACTTCATCTTCATGACTATTTGGGTTGGTTATCTACTTGATGGTTATCATACCTATGGTCTATCACACCATCCATCACTTTAGTTTTGGGTCAATGCTACCAATTCATTCAGTGTCGTCGACATGTTCAAGCGAAATCACTCAGTAAAACTCATCCTTTGCAATACTCATAAACCTTCATTTTCATGACCACCATTCCTGAACCTTGTGTCGTCAGTCACATTCCATCTCCAAAATCATTACACTCATTTCGTATCGTTGATGTAAGATACATAAAGGCCCTCTTGTGATGAGTCACTTCTTGTCGACATCAGCACATTATCCAAGAAGTTGACTTAGAAACACCCTTTCAGTACCTTGGGGCTTACATACATCAATGGCAAGTTTCTCACTTCTGGTGACATGTTGACATCATTGGCCTTCAACCGAAAGACTTTGTATGGTGTTTGACATCAAAAAATTTATTCACACCATGCAGAATGTACTATAGTACCTTGATAATCATTATCATTATTGGTGATCTCGCTCGTGTATGTTAACGACTTACATCATTGGGTGGTAATTAGACGGTGTATTCCCATGTTTGACTTCAAATCACATATTCACATGGTTAGACTCGTACTTGAGCAAATGATTGAACGAGATAGAAGACCTCGGATCTAGTTTCATCCATCTGGGCTACGATTTCAGGAGAATACTAAATCATCTGTACAATGTATTTACATAGAAGGTTATCCTATCATGGGTCTATATCTGTAGATGAATATCTATGTACATGTAATGAAAAGTTTATAGTTGAGTATGGGTATGCCTTCCCTCAGCCATTCATGAAGAAATCCAGAATATCATGATGTAATGTATTGTAATTGATGGAGGTCAGGGTCCGCTTCATTTCCTCCCTGTCACATCTTAAATTATATCACTCGAAATTATCATTCTCGACTTCATGCTTTAGGGGGAAACTGTTACAGGTATATTTGGGCACATCACTCCCAACATTCAAATCAATATGTTTAGGGCACATCAAACCCTAATTCAATTGTTACATGCCCTAGACAAGTCATCTCATTGAATGCTTCCTTCTATGAAAGTTCCCTGGCCTGAAGACTTGCTGAAATGCCTCCTTGGGACACCAGAACAACCTTGGTCAGGGGTAACTACGCTGCAGAGCAAGCAGGTCCACTGTGTCCTGCACTGCAATGCACTTAGGCCCTCTTTGACCTGCGTTGGGTGAGATTGGGAAAAATTTGAATAGGGTTCTAGGAATATTCCTTCATTCTAGATGATTCGAGAAGGATCCCATCTCTTATCTCCTCATATGAGCTCAAAATTGGATAGGCTAAGGATCCATTAACCTCATATCCTCTCATCCCTTGCTCCATGGAAACTAACTCCAAGTTTGGAAGGCCATTCAATACCCTCATTTATCAAAAAACCACCTCCATTTCCTATAAATTGAGCACTCATCATAGTGATCACAAGGCTAGAATCTGAAGTTTGTAAGAAAATTCTGTCGGTTTGAGAATTTATTTTATGTTAAGCAATGTTATCCTGCTATAGTAGCATGCATTTGATGTGGCGAGGGTTGGAATAAAGCTGGAGGAGTGGCACAAGATCGAACTGTATTGGGTGATACTCTTCCTTCTACATTAATAAGAAGCTTATACATTTTCTCATACGATTGTTCATATCTATGATGATTATCTGTTTCAATGTATTCGATTCCATTGCTTTATAGTAGATAGATCATGTATGATTTAATCATTTATTGTTTCTATTTCTCTTGATACAGGTACCTTTTGAGAGGATTTAGTTCAAGTGGGAGCGATGGGAGCGATTCAAAAGATGTCAAGGAAGCGAAAGACTACAAGTAAGTTCCTTCATCTCATCTATCTTCTATAAGAAAAGGTTAAACTACTTTCTTTCTTTTGTTTTAGGTGTAATCACCCACCTAGGGAAAATGTGTTTATTCGTAGATGCAAATTCCATATAATAGATTGGCAGTGAGTAGTTTTAAAAGGGAAAAACAGAGGTTTGCTTCATCAAGTAGTGTTAAGGAGGTAGGCTCTACATTTCCCCACATTTTTCCAAGTGAAAGGAACATAAAAAACCCTTCTAGTTTGTTGAAAGTGATTGCAGCATAAGGGAATTGTATCAGAGAAAAATGACAGGGGGACCCGTCAACACAGTGAGGATTCATCAGCACCCTCCTCTACTAGAGATATTCACAAGGCATAATTGGATGGGTTTCTTTGAAAATTTGAGGGGATATGATGATGAAGTAGCCAGATATTTGCAGTTAGCTTCAGCATGGAGATCCAGAGGTCAAAGAAGCTCCTCTAGAGCTTAGCAACATCAGGATCATCAACATCACCATCCAACACCTGCACATCAACATCAACTCAGCAGCAGCATACAATTCTCTCCAACAACCATCAGGTAGGTATAGGTATGAAATATTCTTAAACTCTTCTATTGAGCATATTATAGTTAGAATTTTGTTGTCAATGCATGAGAGATGAGGTTTTATAAGCTAAGGATGGGTCGGCAGTCTCAGTCGCCTTCAACTAGTTAATTGCAGCGCACTACTTCACTCAGGCAATGTTGAAAAGTCAAATTATGAAGGGTGATGATTTCAAGGAATGAGGAGAGGAGTTAAAAGAAGAAATTTTTGCAAAGGCCAAGTCACCACAACGCTCCAAGCCCTCCATCCACTTCATATTCAATATCTATTCATCATTCATCCATCTCATTTCATTCTTGAAAAAAAACAAATAGAGCATCCTCTCCATTTTCACAAACCTACACTACTCCCTTTGAGGCCTAACATCATCTTCCAATCCCTCTTCATAATTTCTCATCACTCCCATATAGTTAGAAGACCTTGAAAGAGGAGGAATGACTACTACAGGAAGGCATAATGTTTTTATAAGAAGGAAGAAATGAACAAATTATGCTAAACCCCAGGATGGTAGAGCTTAAGAGAGACCTAGTCAAAACAAAGAACTCCAAGGCCATTAGGCAGTCATTTAGGTGATAAGAGAGAAGAAGAAGGAAACACAAGGAAATGAGGCATTCACCATCAAAATAGAACTCAAACTGCAGTTATGAAAAGAGGTTTTCTAATAGGTCTCCAATCTCTTTCTAGATTTTTTCCAAGGCATAAAAATGGGAGAAAGGCATGGGAGTCAAGTTGAGGGTCTACCCTAACCTCAAACTATCATTTATGCTCAAAACTGGTTTCCTGTTGTTTTAACAGGGTTTCCTGTAGTTTTGATAGGAATTACTACAGGATGTCCTAGTTCTCATCTAAAGGCAATTTGAAGGTTTTAGAGGTGTCCAAGTGGTGGAACAAGGTAGCAGAAGGTTGATAAGGATATGGAAGACCTTGCTAAACTGAAAAATATTCAAGAACTCATATTGAATCAGGGCAAGAAAGCAAGCTAATGGTCTCAAGAAACAATGATTTTTCTTTGCACGAATGTGTTTTTGGGATTGTTCTTGCATAACTTACAACCTATATTATTAATGCACAATATAGAGGCCACCAGGGTCATGGATGAGGCACAATTAGGTCACTAAGTTGCTCAAAGGATGAACAACACTTTCAGCAGGGGGGTATGATGGGCCTCTAAATTAGACATAAATTAAGGCTCATACCTCTAAATTAAATAATAATTTAATGCCTATGACCATCCTTCGGCACATTAAACCTCTCTTTATGCATTAGATAATATATTTTCAACTTTAATATATTCATTAGGAAGGTTTATGAATAATTGCATATTTGTGCCTAATATTATTTATTTTTGTGGAATATTATGAGAATATTAGGCAAATTATGAAGATTTGGAGGAGGAGATAATTTAGGACTTGTTCCCTACTAAAGGAGGATAAATAATAAATTAAAAATTAAAAATATATTATGGAATTATGGCATAGATTGTGAAACACCAATGATTGAGAAAATCTAGGAATGTGTTCCCTGCCATTTAATGCAGATTCCTAGTATTGGGGACCAAATCCACTAATCAAGCGATTTTGGTGGGAAAAGCTTCCTCCATTCATGGGAAATGATTCCTAATCATCTTTTATAAGTACGAAGTCAAATTTGCCTCTAGGGATAGATTTTCATTAGTGTTGTTGTGGAGAGAACTCGTATTTTTGTAGCTCCATTGTATTTTCTTGCAGGGATGTAATCGTATTAATGGAATAATGAATATTGGTGTCATGTTCAGCTTATAAATCTTGTTATCCTCCATAAGTCTCTGAGTTTCCTTGGACTTGGCCATCCCAAGAACCTCAGATCCCTTTTGTATCATTTTCTTTCCTTCTTTTCACTGCTTATTCACATGCATCTCTAGTTTTTATTTCTTTTTACTTCTGCATTTCGTATCAATGATTTCTTGTTGTAGGATTGAGTTAAATGGTTGATGTAAGTTATTTTGCAGGATCAAAAGCATTATTTCATCCTTGGAAAATCTTTGGAAGTTCATAGTAATCATTGAGATGCTTCAATTAGTCTTCTTATTCCCAAATCTAGATTTCTAGAACTCCTTTGTGGAAAAGAAGAGTAAATTTATGTTATTTTTAGAGCATTCTAACAGGCTTCAATTGAGTTGGTTCCACCTGAATTAGATCAAAAAATCATTCTAGTTCATAAAAAAATTACCCCACTGCATTTTCACTTGATTAGGTTAGGCATTTTTTTAGATTTACTAGCTCACTAGTTCTCGAATTTCTAGATTTTCGACTAGTAATGTTTTTCTATTTTTAAACATGGGTTAACAGAGGTATATTTAAGTGATTTCACTTGGAATAGGAACCTAATACATCCTAGTTAATAAAAAAATTTGTCCCATCCAATTTGGATTTAATTTTCTTGGTCATTCGATGAATTATAGTAAATTTGTACATCTTGTAGGAAATCACTGTAGCATCCTATAGGAAATCATGTTTTGAGCCCAAATTGAGGAAACAACCTATAGGAAGCTAGAAAAGGGTCCCTACTTGTCTCCCAAGCCTTCTGACCATTCACCATCATCTCCAAGCCACCTGCCGCATCACCAAAAGATATTAGCTTTCACACTCTCACATGAAAAAAGACAAAAAGAAAAACATATTTATTTTATTCATTTACATGCACAACAGTAGAAAGTTTGATGGTTTGAATCTACATGCTTAGGACAATAGGATTGCATACATGTTAACTTAGCATTCTTTTGGAACCAAGCCTCTTAGCAATTAGTTAGAAAATGGTGTTTTTTAGAATTTGATTTTTAGTCTCTTTCCTTGTACTTTCTTTCTTGCAATAGGTTAAGCTTTCATTTTTGAACATTTCGTCTTCTGCAATTAAGTTTAGGATTTGACTTCAGTACATGCACTCCATTACATCATGACAGCAAAGGAATGACACATTGTATGTTGCACATATAGTTCTGATACCTCTTAATTTTGTACAAACCCTAGGTTGATAATTAAATTCGGTAGCCTTGGGAGTTGTAGAATTTTTGTTGCAATACTGAGGCTCATCAGTGGCCTCTCTCTTGTTCATTCCTTAGTCCTTCCTCTTAAAAATCTTAGTTGTAAGTTCTGCGAGGACAAGCCCAAAATTGTAGTTGTTCTTTTCATGATTGCTTAACAACCTTTCAAGCAAAAAACATAAATTTCCTCTTTGAAAGTGAAATATGTTGGCTTGTAGATCAATTTCATTCATATCCTCTCCCTTGAAACCTTCATTCCATTTTCACTCATTTTTCCAAAATTGTTTGTGCATAGAAAAAATCATAGTGTTTCTTGAAACCATTAGCCTGCCTTCTTCCCCTTATTCAAGATGGGTTCTTGAATTTTTTTTTGTTTAGAAAGGTCTTCCACATCATTTTCCAACCTTTTTCTACCTTGTTCCACCATTTTGACACCTCTAAAACCTTCAAAATGCCTTTAGATGTGAACTAGGACATCTTGTAGTAATTCCTGCAAAAACTATAGGAAACCCTGTTAAAACTACAAGAAACCTTGTTTAAACCTGTTTTGAGCAGAAAAGGTAGTCTGAGCCTAGGGTAGGCCCTCAACTTTAATTCCATGCCTTTATCTCATTTCTATAACATCTGTTAAGCCTTGGAAAAAAATCTAGAAAGAGATTAGTGACCTCTTGGAAAGCCTCTTTTCATCACTGCAGTTTTAGTTTTGTTTTGATGGTGAATGTCTTATTTCCTTTTGTTGCCTTCTTCTTCTCTTTTGTGGAATAGATGATTCCCTAATAGCCTTGGAGTTCTCTGTTTTGATTAGGTCTCTCTTAGGCACTTCCATTTTGGGTTTTAACACAATTTTTTCCTTTCTTCCTTCTTGTAGCTGATGACCACCAATATTGCAGCAAGAATGTTGCAACTCCCTGGGCTACCATATTTACTTTATCAACCTGGGGTTCGTACAAACTTGGAGGTGATAGTGTTGTATACACAAGTAAAAGTGATGGTTATGCCTTTTGCCACGGTTTAGCTGGCGAGAAACGATAAGGGTTTTCAAGCAAGACTTCTATGGATTCAAAAGAAGCTTGATTACTCATGAAAGAAAGAGAAATCTACTCGAGGAGAAAGCTTATCTACTACAGTAAGGCAAAGGACTGAAATCCAATGCTAAAAACACACAATTTCCTAACTAATTGCTGAGAAATTATGCTTTACAAGAATGCCAAGCTAACATGTATGAAATGCTACTTTCCTAAGCAAGGAAGTTCAAAACATCAAACATCACTACTGTGCATGTAAAGGTCTAAAATAAATCTATCTTTTTATTTATTCTTTTTATGGAAAAACAAGTGTGAAATCAAATCTCTTTTTGTGAAGTGACAGGTGGCTTAAGGATGCTGGTGGATGGTTGGAAGTTTTGGGAGACCCTTAGGTGACCTTGTGTGGCCTCCTAGAGGTTTTCCCTCAATTCGGCCTCAAAACAGGCCACTATAGGAAAACCTAAATGATGTCCTAAAAACCTCCAGGATTCCATGTATTTCTACAGGATATAGCCTAGAGAAAAACGATGGGTACTGAAGGTGATGGAAGGATTAGGAAAGGTGGTTGCTGGATGGAATGGAGTGATAAAATGCCTAGGATCACTCAGAACTCAAAATGAAGGTTGGGAAAAGGTTGGATTTGCTCAACATGCTTGACAAAGTTTCCTTGAAGAATGATGAAATTAGTGAGGGTCATAGTGAAAGTGAGGAATGATCATGGATGGATGAAGTTGGAAGGAGGTTTCTTGCTATGAAATATTTCTCTACTTTTGAAACACCTACGATGCATCAAACAATGATATTTGCCCAAAAATCATGTAAACAAGAAGAATTTCAATGATCTATAAAAACAGAGTTTAATGAGCTAGCTGTTTACTTCATGCATGAGGAAAATTTGCAGAATAATATGAAGTCATTGATGAGATATATTGTAAGGCTGAAAATGGATGAAATGGTAATTAAATCTAATACTTGAAAACTGATCAAAAGTTTGTTCAAGTACAGTAAACTCTAAATTCTATGAGAAAGTATAAATCTTCTTTTTGGGGCTGCATAGGGGTCCTTTCCTCAAATCATGATCCCTGAAGGAGGAAGTAAGGCCAAGACACCTATTGACAGTTTTTTTTTGTTCATTTTATCCCTTCTAACCTACTACTGAATTAAAGCACAAATGGAAGCAAACTAATAAAAAACTAATCAAATCTACACTACTTGCAATGAGATAATTCTAAAGACAATTTAACCATGAATCTATGAAACTAATCTAAGCATACAGATACAAGAAGAGGCACCTTTGATTCTAGGGTTGGTCCCTGACCCAAGAGCTTCAGCCCTCTGAGTTAACTCCGTACTGGATCATGAAAAAGCTCATTCTCATTATCAAAACAAAAAATTACATAGCAATGCCTTCCACAAGTCTGGAGCTCCAAAATAACTAGTGTTTTTACAACAAGAAATTGAATCCCAATGAGGTTGTAGGCCTATTTATTTATACAACTGAAGTCTCCAATGACTTCCTTAAATCTAGGGAGGCTTGACTCCCAAACTCGAGATGACCTAACTCTTTGACTATCACTTTCTCAACTGCCTTTTTCTCTTCATGACTTGGCTGCTTGTACTCCGAGCTGGTGTGGTTGATGGAGAAATATTCGAATGAGGGAGGAGTAAATGAGGAGGATTTACCTCCTACAATCTGTCTTCCTTGTCCCATTCGAGTTTCAGCCCTTAATCTTGCCAAAATTCCTTGATTTTCTCTCACAAACCTGCATTCAATGAACATTAGTCCACTAGGCATAATATCTCACTTTAACGCATCTCATTAAGCAAAATATAATCAAAACATGTAATAAGTTGAGAGAAGAGTTGATTTGACTTATCTAGGAGGTTAACGAAGGTCCATATAGTTACCCAATGATGAGGCTCATCATCACCCCCCTACTGAAAGTGTTGCTCATCCTCTGAGAAACTCAATCAATATCCAAGTCTTTAATAGATCTAGTGGCCTCCCTGAAATCCCATGCTTTTGTTGTGGTTTCCTCTTCTTGTGCATAGAGTCCTGCCTTCCTTTTTACCTCCTCCCATTGATTTCTTTCCTCCTATTCCTTCCTTCCTTCTAACATTCCTAAGAGCAGTGGTGGACTGAGTCTCAAGCCAATCCAATTGACTTTGAGCCTTTGGATGGTTTGTTTGTACATGGGTGTCCTGTTCAGTGCTTCTCTCATTGTTTGACGAGAATGGTACTCTGATTTTAAAACTGTATGGAAAAGTATTCCATCTCCTTTAGCAAGTCGGCATGTTGTCATCCCCTAACTGTCTAAACATATCCTCAAAATGTGTAATTTCTTGCTCTTGGGAAGTAAGATACTTGGGTGCAAGTTGAGGATCATTTGCAATTAAATTATGTGTGTTGATGACAGCCAATGGAATTGACTACTCAGCTCTTATCATGAGAGGCTCTCTTTGTTCCCTTGCCAATATCTTCTTCATTTCTATAGCCCTTTCTTCCTCATGGTTCATCCATGATGCCAAAGCCATCAATTGTAAATCCCCTAGATTTGCATTAGGGTCCCATACATTCATATCTATCAAGGACATGTTATGCAAGTAGAACTCAGAAATGTTAGCCCTATCTTCCAATGTGCTTTGATCACAAAGATCAATGAACTATCTATATTCCTAGAATGACATAGTGCCTCTCTATGCTAGGGTCTTGATTTGGAACTGCAGCCACTATTCCTTAAGGTATAATGCATAGGACTTAGATGGCATCCTTCATTGGATTTCTTCCAAAGATAGACTAGCCATGGATGCCAATTGATCTTCTCTTTCTTGCAATTTTCCTTTCAACCATACATTTTCTGCCTCCAACTGAGTTTTTATTATGGCCTCTCTATCCCTCAGGCTACTTAGTTCTCTACCCATCTCTTTGAGCTTCTCCTCCATGTGACCAATGTCCTCCACACCCATGGACATGGAAATCTCCATCCATCTATGTGTTCTGGCCCTTTCTTTCTCAAGCTCAAAAAATAATGGGATGGCAATTTTTTGTGGAATGACCTTGTCCCCTTCAATAAATCTATAGTACGAATCAAGGTTAGGTTGAGGACTAGGTTCCCTTACCTCTGGGTCCTCTCTCTCTGTTTCTTGCTGGATACTTCTTTCCTTATCCAATTTCTGAGTTTCTTGTAGGTTTGGTAGAGTTTCCTATAGGACTTCCTCTGCTTCCTGTAGGTCCTGTTGTGTATCCTCTAGGATGTCTTTTCCTTTGGATGAGGTAAATCTAGTCACAGGCCTTCTCTCATAAGTGATAGGAGACTGTTATAGACATTTTTTGGCCCTACAACCCCAAGCATGAAATGTCCATAAAACAAGGGCTCCTAAGTCCCTAAAAGTGTTGTTCTAACCCCTAAAGGAACAAGGTCAATAGATTACAGCTTCTCCTAGAAGTTCTCCATGAGAAACTGCTCAGAATTGGTCAAAACAGGATCATTGCAACTGCTCCACTGGCTAAGTGCGTTGCATCTCACCTAAATACACTGTGAGGGTGCGTTGCATTTCAAAAGTCCCTTCTGTGGGGTGCGATGGGCGAGAAATGACAAATGGTAGTGTCATTCCGCGAGGTGGAGAGGCAATGGAAACTTCCAGAATCTTCTCCTGTGACACTTGCCTCACTGAATTCGACCAAGGATGAGTAAGAGGCCCTCAGTCTCCAAGTGGAAGCAAGAACTATCAGAGAGAAGACACTAATCAAATCACAAGCTAAATCATCCCCCTTGCAGATATCTATATATGGATCCCTCATCCCAGAGATCCAGACGCTGGAATTTTGCATATTGTAAGGAATTGTTGTTGGTTTCTAGAGACAAACATCAGATTGTTGGGTGATCTAAGCTTTGTTTGAGGTGAAGAGGGGCTTCTTTGCTGGGAGGTTGATGCTGGGTCGGAACAACTGGTTGTAACTCCTCCTGGTTCTTTTCTTGTTTATCAATAAAAGCTATTTGAGTTTTCCTCCATGCTTTTGTATCATTGATGCTTGTTACATTTGTATGGTCAATTTACATCTGATCCTAGATTGTTTATGATTATAGATCCATGTCTTTGTATAGTGCTATGCTTCTGTGATCTTACAGGTACTTTGTGAAGCTGGGCGTGCAAGGGAGCAGGTAGCTGAGGACTATCAAAGAAGAGAGGGATCGAATCAAAGGATTAGCGCAAGACAGAGGTTGGTCTTTCTGTTCCTCTCTATCTATAATTCATAAAGGAAAAACAAAAGTAGTTTTTCTCTGTTTGTTTCTAAGGCAGCTGTCACACCTTGGTGGGATAGAGCAGTTCTAAATAGACACTTTTCCCTGTAACAAAATGGCGACTCCACTGGGGAGCTAATTAGTTTGTTTGTTTATCATTCTTTGTTGTTTGTTTCATAAACTTACGAGTAGCATTCGAACTGCATTTGCCATAACAAATGCAAAGTAGACAACTGCTACTTCAATCCGTCTACTAGATCTGTTTATGATTTAAACAATTGATTCACAAACTATCTGATTGCCCTTGTGATAGCTCTTAGATCCTCCTTAGATCTACCCCTGATTGTTGCATTACTGATTGCTTTTTACTCGGCCAAAACCCAAGAACTGAACTGCAAATTGTAACCCGGAACCTGAACCAAGTCTCGTTTTTGGCCCAGCGCAGGTACTGTTCAGAGATTCTGAATTTCAGCACACTTCCCGAGTGGACAACCTGTGCTGCATTTCAGATTCTCTGTGTTACAGGTGCGCTGATCAGACTAGCTCTGTGCAGCTGTGGCTTCTGCTATTCATTCTTTCTAGTTCTATTCCTGAATTTTGCTCCCTGTGATTAGTATATGCCTGTTTGAAACCCCTTTTCCTTACTGTTATTCCGCCTCCTTTGTACAAAAGAACTGTAGATGTTTTTGTGTGTTTGTTGAGTCGTTTACAGTTCTCCTTTGCAATAGTAGCGTAATTTTACTATCGTCCCTTGATTTGAATCTGTCGCAAGTGTCGATTTCGATCGTAGGAAAGAGTTTGATTGATGTTGATGGTCGATTATCCTGTTACTATTGCTTTTGGTCTGAATTTGTAATTTTCTAGTGTCGAGAACAAGTATTCGTTTCAGAATCATAAGGTGTTGTAATCGTCTCCATTTTTTGATTTCGAAAGAAGCTTGTTGATATTTGTCGCTTGAAAAGAAATTCAGATTTTTGCATCAACTTTCTTTTTAGCATTCATATATTAAGAAAGTCGAAAACAAATACATGCATGTGCATTTGCATATAGACAGTCTGATTCGCTTGATTTAGGAAAATTCATTTAGAGTGTGCTCTTTGCTCTTTGTGAAAAGATTTTGTCTTTCTATTCCCTAGTAGCTAGGATTTTCATTGCATAAAGAAGATAAAAAGTTTGTTTATCATCTTAGATTGCATTTTAGG
Organism: Pinus tabuliformis; assembly: GCA_031772625.1. Classification (NCBI taxonomy): domain Eukaryota; kingdom Viridiplantae; phylum Streptophyta; class Pinopsida; order Pinales; family Pinaceae; genus Pinus; species Pinus tabuliformis. Next base: position 1,232,026,264 of record CM062816.1, read on the forward strand.
AATTACATCTACATCTCGTGGTGAACCCAAAAGGCAAACTTCATAAACAAGATCAACTTAAAATAAATTCAATGAATCTAACAACGCTTTGGAACTTAACGCACAACATTTAGAAGTCTAAGCTAGAGACGTATTCCGACGTCGTAAAGCCTGGTAACTGTTGTTCTCACTGATGGTTGGGTGATTCCTTCACTTTGAGACGATAAGTGCCAGTACGGACTTGTGCTCCCACATACCATCGAGTATATTTTGGGAGACCCCAATAGGCTTAATCCTTTATCCATAGGAAGCCGTGTCTGCCGCCCTATCGATCGCAATGCACTGAACACAGCATTCAGGAAGATTGACTGCCGTACCATAAAAAGTATTCTGCAATTTTGCGATTGGTTTGGTAATCCCTCTACCTAGATTTTCAGAGCAGTCCCTTTCGTTCCTTTTCAAACTCCTTAACGGAAAAGGTCCATCTGAGCACTTGTCACTTCAGGCTCATTAAAAATCGAAGGAGACTAGAGTCATCTTTTGTTTTTTCTCGACTCTTAATAACTGAAAAAACAAGTTGTGTCAAAGCGTCTAAAATTTATTTTAAACGGAATATTCATTACCCTTTCCTACGTTGATCTTGGGTTGAGAAAATGGAATCCACCAACCAAGGAATTCCCCTTGGAGGAAATCCTAGTCCCTTCTCCTCTTGGGGAGATGTTGGTGCACACCATATGGCCACATTGTCGCTTCCAGGATTGACAATTGGTTTGCCTGTATGGCTCTTGTCAACCTCTGTCGTTCAGAACACCATAATTCCTGAACAGTCAAATCAGCAATTAGACGAGTCCAGAGTTACCCACCAACCTTATACTTCCTCTAATTCTTCCTCTCCTCCTTCCTCTTCACTTGATGGGGCTGGTAAAGCCAAAAATCAAGTACCCAAGGAGAAGAAGGAAAAGAAGAAGAAAGAGCCAAAAGCGAATGGGGGCAAACGAGTGTCGTCTAGCGAAAATCCACACACTACACCGACCAGGCCTAAATCGCCATGTGTCATATGCAAAGGAGACCACTATCACAGAGATTGTCCTTGCATCCCTCGGATCTTAAGGGACTGGTCTCCTCGTTTGCACAACCCGGTGTCGTCAACCTCTGATGATCATGTTGAAAACACACCGTCAACTAGTGAAAGAGAAGCCCCGGGACAAAAAGGAAAATATAGATTTCCTTGTAAACTGTGCGAAGGCGATCATGCCGTCCACCGTTGTCCCTTCTTAGACGAAGCTAAAAGAGTTTTGGATGATCGTCCGGTTTCACCGTTACGACTTCCTCTTGGATATAAAAAACTCTTGTCGAGTCCGTCACTAGTTGAAAATCCGGCTGGCCCGCTCAGGTGGTCGGCCGAAGCATCTATCATTGAAGATAAACCATCTGAATCCATACCAGATGAAAGTCAAAAGGTCGAGGCGGCAGTTGACCCGGTCTTGCCTTCAGAGGTTCCATCTTCAGATGATACAGTCACTGAAGAGAACAAGGATGACACCGTCCAAATTATTTTCATAAGCATAGACTCCAACGAACATCGGGGCAATTTACCCGTTCCTTTATCGCAGGAAGGAAGTTCGTCAGAGTCGTACCCGGCCATCTATTCGGTCCCACCTCCAAGCAACCTAGTTGTATCCTTCGACTGGAATCAACTAGGCAGACCCCATTTACCAACTAGTATACCATTCCGAATTATTGTTCAAATATATAGAATGGTTATGGCTGGTACCATCATAATGAAGGGGCTTCTGTGAGTATCCTTTCCTCAACTGCTTGGAAAGCGCTTGGTTCGCCATCGCTTTTGCCTGAGATGAGAAATCTAACAGGCTTTGATAAAGGAACCAGTCGACCATTAGGGATCCTTCCCGATGTGCCCATAACATTGAGAGGGAAAACCGTTCACATGAACATAATGGTAGTCCAAGGACCCCTGGATTACAATCTACTCCTTGGATGAGACTATATTTATTACATGGGAGCAATTGTCTCCTCACTCTTTAGAGTAATGTGTTTTCCGCACGAAGGAAGGGTGGTCAAGCTCGTAGACCAGCTTTCATTCCCCGGATCATACAGAGCAAATAGTCATACACCATCCCTGAATGGTCTTTTCACGCAAGAAATGTCTCAATCCCCAGTCTGTCCTCCCGATGAGCGCGAGTGATTCGGGGGGACATGACTGAAACCCAGGGGGCATGCACCCTGGTCTGCTTCGGCAGGAAAACTTCGGGTATAGGGTAGGTTTCCACGAGAGAATATGACTAGTCTATACCCCCATCCGTGATTATAAAAGGGGGTTATTCTAGAACAAGATTCTCTTGTCAAAGTTATGTGAGTGGAGTAGCCTCCTTCGCTCACCTTTGTCTATTTCGGTAGACATCGCCGAAGAAGTGTTTTGTTTGCGCTGTAAATGGAGCAATCTTTGGTAACCTGTAAGAGGTAGGCCTCTCTCGGTAAAACAAATGTTTTAACGGATTAAAGAAGGGGTAACCTTGAAACTCTGTTTTATACCTGGGGGCATGCAAGCCTTTTGGCGTGCAAGCGAAGAACGACTATTTATTTTTTTAAATTTGTAGGACCTCTAACCCTTTAAACTCGTAGGATTGGTCGTCTCCTAACTTGCATAAAGAAAGGATGTGGGGCAAAACTCTAAAAATTGCCATTTTATATGAGACATTCTTATCACACGACTGGATTAATCGAGCAGTTTTAGCACATAGTTCAAGCTCGTTAAAAAATAAACATAAGACACGAGCAAATGTTTCCCCCCGCGTTTACGCTCGTTAAAAAATGAACTATTCCCCGGTAAATAACCATCGTGAATGTAGTAATTCAGTCGTTAAAGCCTTGGTCGTGTTTGCACCGTCACCTCCACTTTTTCATTGGCCGATCATTCACCTTCATTTGATTGTTTACCCATTTTGAGGAATAGCTGCGAAGAGTGATTTCACTAGCCATCCTTGTGACACTGCCGTGATTGGAAAATTCCAAACCTTACCTAGAATCAGCTGCTACCCGTTTTATCACTTGTTCCTCAAAAGACGAGTCTCCTTTAAGCTCTTTTCAACTGACTCGTAAAATATGAAAAGATTGCCGAGCCATTGGCCTCTCCAGCTCGTTAAAGGGACAGGAAGTGCTATCCCTCCTCTAGATTTTAATCTTTTTGGACCTAAGGGATTATTACACAAAAAGATCGAGCGCTTGTTTTGCTCGGCTCGTTAAAAGTATCGAAAATCCATCCCTTCTGTTTTGTTTTATACTTTTTCGGACTTAAGGGATTAGATGACGAAAAAGGAATTTTGGAGTTAACTTTACGTTCCTTTTCAGACTCTCTAAAATTGAAAAGGACCGAGTTATCTTTTTCGTTAAACTCATTAAAAAGATTAATAGCGACAAACTTGTCTATAGACGAGAACGAGTTTCACTATCGCTAGGCTCGTTAAAACATAGCGATGGGTTTGCCCGAAGGGCAAATTATAGAACAAGCATATGTTATCCTCCTCAAGCTTGACAAAAATAAAGAGGTACTGGTCAGCAATGACTGGGGAAAATTGGGAAGAAAACTCAAAGAAACTTCGTTGGTAGCAAGTCACTCTCGAACATGACACTTCCACTCCGTGTCCGAGTCGGGTTGGGTTGTTTCATTCACCGGTCACATCACCATGGTCACATCATACCATCCACATTTGGGGTTAATGCTACCAATCCATCACATCAGTGTCGCCGATATGTTCAAAAGACGTCATTCAGAGAGTCCACCTGTGTCTCACCCACTACCATACATTATACTCCATCCTTTCATGACCTCCACCCTGAACCTTATATCACCAGATTGTTTTCACCTCCATTAAAATAATTTGCTCCGTTCCATGTCACTGATGTGGGATTCATTAAGGCCCTCCTGTGACAGATCACTTCTTGTCGACATCAGCTCATTATCCAAGAAGTTGATCTAGGAACACCCCATTCAGTACTTTGAAGCTTGCATGCCTCAATGGCAAGTTTCTCACTTCCAGCGATAGGTTTACATCAATGGCCTTCGACCGAAAGATTTTGCGTGGTGTTCAACGCCAAGTCCTTTATTCACACCACGTGAATTGTACTGTAGTACCTTGAGGGTCATTATCATTATCGGTGATTCCTCTCGCGCTTGTTAACAGTTTACATCATTGACTGGTAATCAAGCGATGTCTTTCCATGTTCGACTTCAGAACATTTCTCACATGGATCGACTTGTACTTCGAGTGAAGATCGGACGAGATTGAAGACCCCGGATCTAGTTTCATCCATCTGGGCTGCGATATATATTCAAGGAAATAAAGACATTAAATGTACATCATTGCTGCACAGATAATCATCCACTCAAAAGGATGATGGCTCTATCAGAATCATCAGTCTACACTCAGACGATTGTCTGTCCTATGTACGTGAAAATGAATTTATAAAGCTGAGCATGGGAATGCCCACCTCAGCTAGATCATGAAAATAGTATGAAGATAATGTATTGTATTGTATCTTATTACAGGTCTCCTCCCAACATTGAAAGAACTTCGGATCCTCATAATAAAGCATTTCACCCGACACTAAAAGATTAACGGTCTCATACTTTAGGGGGCAACTGTTATAGACATTTTTGGGCCCTACAACCCCAAGTGAAATGTCCATAAAACAAGGGCTCCTAAGTCCCTAAAAGTGTTGTTCTAACCCCTAAAGGAACAAGGTCAATAGATTACAGCTTCTCCCAGAAGTTCTCCATGAGAAACTGCTCAGAATTGGTCAAAACAAGATCATTGCAGCTGCTCCACTGGCTAAGTGCGTTGCATCTCACCTAAATACACTGTGAGGGTGTGTTGGATTTCAAAAGTCCCTTCTGTGGGGTGCGATGGGTGAGAAATGACAAATGGCAGTGTCATTCCGCGAGGTGGAGAGGCAATGGAAACTTCCAGAATCTTCTCCTGTGACACTTGCCTCACTGAATTCGACCAAGGATGAGTAAGAGGCCCTCAGTCTCCAAGTGGAAGCAAGAACTATCAGAGACAAGACACTAATCAAATCACAAGCTGACTCATCCCCCTTGCAGATATCTATATATGGATCCCTCATCCCAGAGATCCAAAGGCTGGAATTTTGCATATTGTAAGGAATTGCTGTTGGTTTCTAGAGACAAACATCAGATTGTTGGGTGATCTAAGCTTTGTTTGAGGTGAAGAGGGGCTTCTTTGCTGGGAGGTTGATGCTGGGTCGGAACAACTGGTTGTAACTCCTCCTGGTTCTTTTCTTGTTTATCAATAAAATCTATTTGAGTTTTCCTCCATGCTTTTGTATCATTGATGCTTGTTACATTTGTATGGTCAATTTACATCTGATCCTAGATTGTTTATGACTATAGATCCATGTCTTTGTATAGTGCTATGCTTCTGTGATCTTACAAGTACTTTGTGAAGCTGGGCATGCAAGGGAGCAGGTAGCTGAGGACTATCAAAGAAGAGAGGGATTGAATCAAAGGATTAGCGCAAGACACAGGTTGGTCTTTCTGTTCCTCTCTATCTGTAATTCATAAAGGAAAAACAAAAGTAGTTTTTCTCTGTTTGTTTCTAAGGCAGCTGTCACACCTTAGTGGGATAGAGCAGTTCTAAATAGACACTTTTCCATGTAACAGAGACTTAGGGAAAGTTTGTGCTGAGGATCCTTATCCTTGAGTTTTTGTAAGATGAGCCATCTTCTCCTGCTTTTTAGGTGAGTCCTCAATAACAAAGGGAATCCTGGTTGGAGTTTGAGGCTTTCCCTACATTATCCTTGTACTTTTAATTATTCTGAAGTATAAGGGGGTTTGCCTCTATCTTTTGCCTTTTTGTTTGATATGGGTGCTAAGGGCAGTGAGGGCAGCTGCAACCTCTTTCTCAGTGAGTTCTGGAGACACCCTGAGTGACTCCTCCTTGTCCTCTGCCTCCTCTTTTCCATTGCCCTTTTTACCTTTGTCCTTCTCCTCTTCTTATCCCTCTAGATCCTCGTCTTGTTTATCAGTTTCCTCCTTGACATCTTCCTTTGTTTCTTCATCAATTCCCTTCTCTTTCTCTTCCTCTTCCTCATCATCTATTTCCTCTTCATCACTCTCTGCTTCTTCTTCATCTGTTTCAATCTCTTCTTCATCCTTTTCACTGGCAGTAGGGCTTCTATCATATGTGAGGGCCTTGATATCAACCTCTGTCGGCATGTCTCTGAAAATTTCCCAAGCGATAGGAATTAGAAGGTTTTGGAGGGCATCTTCTATGATGATTCTAATTAACCCATGGTGGGCTATTTGTTGGTAGTTTCCTTCCTACACCTTCATGCTTGTATCTATCAGTGATTGTAGAAGGAAGTATGGTATGATGTGCTTGCAACGAGGAGGTGTTTTTGCTCCAAACCTCAATTCTTCAAGAAGCCTAAAGTGATATCCATATAACACACTATACCTACCTTCACATGATATGTTTTTTATAATATGGTATCTTATCTCATTCCAGGGGTATGGTAGGCTTGCTCTCCTCACTCCATTTTTGTCTTCAATGGGATCCTCTCCCTCTAGAAAGAATTTATTCTTTGCAGTTTGGTTATCTCCCTTGTCTTCCTTTCTCCAAGGAACTCCTAAGGAAAGTGTGGTAATCCTTCTTATTATTTCAGGGGTGAGCTCTATGGAGAGGCCTCTCACCACAACAGTGGCATGGGTCCTGGTCAGTGGAATGAGGGAGAGAAAAATCTCTGGCTACTTCATCATCATACCCCCTCAATTTCTCAAAGTACCCCATCTAATTATGCCTTGTGAATATTTATAGCACAAGAGGGTTTTGGTGAATCTTTACAGTGTTAATGGGCTCCCTTCTATTAAACCCACCCCATCATTTTGTCTCATGAATTTGAGGAGCAGAGATACAAAATTTTAATGGAGGAAGTGGGACAGAAATTTCTATGGATACAATTCCCCTATACAACTATCAATTCATCAAACTAGGAGATTTTTCTGTTCTTTTTTCTTGGAAAAATGGAAGTAAATGTAGAGCCTACCTCCTCATAGTGCTTGTTATAGACAACCCCTGTGTTTCCTGGTCTGAAATTTCTCTCTGCCAATCTTCTAGACTGCCTGACTGTATCCTGTAGGATTCCTATGTGATCCTATAGGATTTTGTGTAGGATCCTGTAAGAAGTCATGTGTAGGAAAAAATTAAGTTCTTTTCTCCTATAGGTTGCTTGGGGACAAGAGCAATTTTGCTAGAGTGAGCCTGAAGAAGATGAATGCATGAGTGCATGGGGATCAACATTTATTTCCTCTTATGGTCGACTTGAGTGAGGTGGTGTGCTGGCAGCCAAGGTATGAATTTCTATTTTTGTACCGTTGGTCCCCACTACCACATCATCATTCCTTTCACCTCGTAATCAACTCCCACTTCGAGCATCTGTAGTCTTAACTACTTTCGACCTCATCCTCATTTTCTTTGACTTGATTTCTGCCATGTGTGTGAGGACTAATTGTTTTTTCCTCGCTAGCTGAACGAAGGTGGCCAAGTTAATGGGCCACCTTTTGCTTATAAACCACCCCATTCACAAACTTTACATCTTTTTATTACATTATGAAAATGAGAGAGTGAAGCGAGATACTTACCTGTGGTAACGATACATTGTTGTAGTTTGTTGAAGAAATGAGGTTTTTGATGTATGTTAGCTGCATGTGATATCTCCTTCTTCTTTTTTTTCTTCTTTTTCCTTCCATGACATCCTTGATGTGAAGGTACCTGGTGTTAAATATGATGCTGCTGCTGCTGCTTTGGAGCTTCTTCTACCCTTGGATCTCCATGCTGGAAACTTGTTGCAACTTATGTTTTTAAATTTATGGGATAGGCAGCTACAGGATTTCCTATAGGATGTCCTGTAGCTGCTTCTCCCTCAGAATTTCTAATCATTTCTACTACTGGGACTTGAGGATGATGAACATGGATAGAGAGGAGTTTTGTGGGTGTGTGAATAATAAAAAATAACCTTCAGGTGTTGTTCCCCTTTGCTCTCTGTCTCATTTTTTTTGTGTTTCTTTCTTGAAGACCGTAAATTTTTGAAAACTGATTTTTTTTTAATGATGAATGTAGTGGTGATCAAGGTAGAGAGAGGTATGGTAATGATGTGGTGATGTAGGGATTTTAATATTTTTGATGTGGCCAGGTCACTTCCTTGCCCTAGGGTTACTTCCTGTAAGATTCCCAAGCCACTGTAATTCCTATAGGATCATCCTGTAGGTTTTCAAGGGATCTTGTAGGTTTACATGGAATCCTATAGAAAACACAGCACCCTTGCAAACTGAGGCAAATGAGTGAAAAAAATGAAAGGAATAGTGGAATGATGAAGGATAATGGATGGAGAAATAAAAATATGAGTGGAAAAGGTCCCTTTTGATTCTCCTTTGATCTCTGGTCGTCCTCCTGTTGACCGACAAACAATGTGTCATGATTTTTTCTTTTCTCTTTTTTTTTATATATTTTTTGGAAAACAACTACTCTTCCTCCAAGAGGTTTTCATCCTAGTTTCTTACCCTGGGTGCCTCAAGAAAGGTTTTCACCCAGAGATATTTTTATTTCTCTTTTTTCTTTTACACCATTAGGATGTCCCAAGAGGTTTTCAACCCAATAGTGGGACTCATGCGCCTCATGGAGGTTCAATCTCTAATTTATTTATCCGCTCTTCATCAAATGCATTCCATGATATTTTGGTATTCTCATTTGAATCTTCTTCTTCTGGATGCGGTCCTTCAATGATATCAAGAGAATCTCTTTTTTGCAATACTCTTCCTGAGCTATGTTGAATACCATTTAGCTCAAGAGGAGATGTTTGGAAGTGTTGTACCTCATCATTGTAGGTGCGTTGAGCTACTTTAGTGTGTGGGTTTGGAAATGGTGATATAGGTAGTTGAGTGGCAGTGGATATTTGAGATGGATGTGATTGGGGTTGTAGTTGTGGTGGAGGTGGATGGTAGGGATAACATGGAGTTTGTTGTGGAGATTATTAAGGAAAATATTGAGGATATTGTGGATGGCTCCCATAAATTCCATGCCAACCTTGTTGCCAATATTTGTTTTGGAGTTGAGATGGCCAATGTTGCCTAGGAAGGGGTGTGTTCCAATTACTTTGAGGTGGATATTCATAACCTTGAAATTTTGAATTAGGCTCTTGCATCATACTAGGTTAAATAGGTTTCCATGGTCATCTTGGAGCTACATAACATAGCTTCTTTGCTGATTGACTTGCTCCATTGTCCCCTTGGTAAACTTCCTTCAATCTTGGTAATGATGGACAATATTTATCATCTTGTGATTCTGCATGGACAACACAAATATCAACATCTTATTTTTCTTCATCTTGCATTCTTAACATTTCTGCTTGTTTGGTTAGATTTCTAAGAATTATGTTTCAAAGTCATCAAATAAATTTCCAAGTTTAGCTTGACTTATCGATCTTGATGTTGATTTACTTACTCTTTCCCTTCATCTTGATATCTGTTTTCATGTTTCACAAATTTCTTCAAATGATAATTGGTATATATCACCTCTACTCATGAGATCAAGGAGATCAATCCACTCATCCATAATTGTTCTAAGTAAGAGGGTTTTTACTCTGTTAGATCAAAAATGATGTAATTTTTTCCCTCTTAACGTTATACATGAACCTCTCTATTAGATCCTCAAGGATTTCATGTTCTTATTTATTCATTCTAAAGATTTCTTCTTTAAGGTCATGGTCTTTATATTTTTCTATAAATATCTTTTGCATACCATTCCATGATCTTATTGATCTAATCCATAAACTCATCAACCATTTAAGATCTCTATCATTCAATGTTTTTGGAAACAATCTCAATTTTTGAATGTTTAGTAAATAACCATAATATCTAAAAAGGATTTCAAATTCAAAGAGAAAGGTTTCTGGATCCTCTGGCCTTAGACAATGAAATTTTGGAAGAAACGATGGAAGTATGTTCTTCATGTGCACACTACTATCTGTATATTGAATGGGAAATCCGATAGGATCTTCCTCATTGTCATCACCTCCATCCATTTCTTATACATTATTTTCCATCACTTCTTCCTCTACCTGAAAAAGTGGATGGTGGTGTGGCTCTTATTGCACCACGCGATCAAATGGGGGGGTGGATTGGTGTTAGATATTTTTTTTTTATGATTGAATGGAAACACTAATGCAATGCACTTTTTTGTTTTTTAAATGAAATATCCTTAATGAAAATCTATTTTTTTTTTGGAAAAAGTAAAAATAAATGAATCACCCAAGGAAGAAAACAATGCATATTTTGAAACCTCCCCGGCAATGGCGCCAAAAAGTGATGAGCCTTGGTATTACAACAAGAATGTTGCAACTCCCAAGGCTACACACTTTAACTATCAACCCAGGGTTCATACAAACTTAAGAGGTATCAAAATTATATGTGCAGCATACAATGTGTCCTTCCTTTTAATGTCATGAGGTAATGGAGTTCATGTACTGAAGTCAAATCCTAAACTAATTGCAGAAAATGAAATGCTCGAAATGGAAAACTAAACCTATTGGAAGAAAGAAAGTATAAGGAAAGAAAAATATTATAATAGCATAAATATCATGAACCAAATGTAAACCATTACATTTCAAACAATTTATATCCATTAACAGAGTTCATTGGAGGTGGCAATCAAGAAAATCATCATTGTATTATCCAATCAATAAATCTTTCCATTAAACCAATTCGTTGAAATGTTTTGCATGGGTAAAGAGGTAAGTCCTAAGAGGTATTTATTCTTCCCTAATAATTTATTTTTAGCCTAGGTATCTTTATTCAACCCTAAGAGACAATAACCAATCTTCTTGAGTGAATCTGGACAAGTAAATGCATATTGGAAGGCTACTACAGGAAACTATAGGATGTTACAAATTTATTACAGGAAGTTATAATTCATCGAATGAAATAGAAAATCAAATCCAAATTGGATGGGAATTTTTTTTTTATTGACTAGGATGTCTTAGGTCTCCATTCCAAGTGGAATAACTCAAAGATCTCTGTCAACCCATGCTAAAAAATAGTAGAAAATTACTAGTCTAAAATCTAGAAATTCGAGAACTCGTGAACTGGTAAATCTATCAAATGCCTAAACTAATCAATTGAAAATGCAATGGGGTAATTTTTGTTATTAACTAGAATTTTTTTGTGATCTAATGCAACTGGAACCGACTTGATTGAATCTCATTAGCATGCTCTAAAACAAAGCAAAAAGTTATTGTTCTTTGTCACAAAGGAGTTCTAGAAATCTAGATTTGGGAATAAGAAAACTAATCGAAGTAGCTCAATGATTACTATGACCTTCCAAAGCTTTTCCAAGGATGAAATGATGCTTTTGATCCTGCAAAAGAACTTACATCAACCATTTAACCCAATCCTACAACAAGAAATCATTCATACTTAATGTAGAAATAGAAAGAGACAAGAACAAAGGATGCATGTGAATAAGAAGTGAAAAGAAGAAAATTAAATGATACAAAAGGGATGTGAGGCTTTTAGGATGGCCAAGCCCAAATAAACACAGAGTCCTATGAAAGATACCAAGATCTAGAAGTTGAACATGTCACCAATCTTCATTATTTCCATCAATACAATTACATTCCAACAAGAAATGACATTGGAGCTGCAAAAATACTAGTTCTCTCCATAAGAAAATTAATAAAAATATAACTCTAGAGGAAAATTTTACTTGTTACCTATACAAAATGATTAGAAATCATTCCCCATGACGTTTTCCCCACCAAAACCCCTTGTTTTGTGGATCAAAATCTGCATTAAAGGGAAGGGAACACATTCCTATATTTTCTCAATCATTGGAGCTCCACAATATGTGCCATAATTCCATAATATATTGCTAATTTATTATTTAATATTGATCCTCTTGCAATAGGGAGCAAGTCCCTAAATTATCTCCTCCTCCAAATCTCCATAATCTGTCCAATATTCACATAATATTCCACAAAAATAAATAATATTTTGCACAAATATGAAATTATTCATAAACCTTCCTAATGAACATATTAAAGTTAAAAATACATTATCTAATGAAAAAAGAGAGGTTTAATGTGTTGAAGGATGGGCGAATGGGCCTTAATTTATGTCTAATTTATAGGCCCATCATACCCCCCTTCTGAAAGTGTTACTCATCCTATGAGCAACTTAGTGACCTGATTTTGCCTCCTTCATGGCCATGGTGGCCTCTCTCTTGTGCATTCCTCAGTCTTTCCTCTTAAGAATCTTGGTTGTAAGTTATGCAAGTACAAGCCCAAACATGTAGTTCTTTTCATGATTATTTAAAAGTCTTTCAAGCAAAAAACCATAACTTTCCTGTTTGCAAGTGAACTATGTTGACTTTTAGATAACATAACATCTTTCAGGCCTTGGAAAAAAGCTAGAAAGGGATTAGAGACCTCTTGGAAAGCCTCTTTTCATCACTATAGTTTGAGTTTTGTTTTGATGGTGAATTCCTTATTTCCTTTGTTGCCTTCTTCTTCTCTTTTGTGGGCTAGATGATTCCCTAATGGCCTTGGAGTTCTCTGTTTTGATTAGGTTTCTCTTAGAGACTTCCATTTTTTGTTTTGGCATAATTTGCTCCTTTCTTCCTTCTTGTATCAGCATTTTGCCTTCCTGTAGCAGTCATTCCCCCTCTTTCAGGGTCAAATAACTCTATGGGAGTGATGAGAAATGATGTAGAGGGCTTGGAGGATAATGTTAGGGCTTAGAGGGAGTAGTGTAGGTTTGTGAAAATAGAGAGGATGCTTTGTTTGTTGTTTTTCAAGAAATTTTCACGGTGAGATAGAGTGTAGGGTTTATTCTTGAAAAATATTAATATTTTTCTTATGAAATGGGATGGATGAATGATGGATAGATAGTGGATATGAAGTGGATGGAGGGCATGGAGTGTTGTGGTGACTTGGCCTTTGAAGAAATTTATTCTTTTAACTATTGTCCTCATTCCTCGAAATCTTCACCCTTCATAATTTGGCTTTTCCACATTGCATGAGTGAAGGAGTGAGCTACAATTAGCTAGTTGAAGGCAGCTGAGACTACTGTCCCATCCTTAGCTTATAGAACCTCATATCTCATGTATTTACAACAAATTTCTATAATATGCTCAAGAGAAGAGGTAAAGAATATTGCATACCTATACCTACCTTATTGTTGTGTGAGAGGTATGCATGTTGCTGCTAAGTTGATGATCGATCCATGCTTCCCTAGACTTGCTAATTTTCTTTGCTTGCTTCTAGCTTGTTGATTCTTTGAATGATAAGGTTATTGCGTGACATTTTCTTTCAAATGTTCAATATTTTACTGGTGGAGTGGATTAGCTGCTTACTAAGGAGGGTGTTCCCCCTTTTCAATATTCAAAAATGGCTTCATGTTGCTCAAGGTGGCTAGATCTTCTGCTATGTGAGTGAAATTGGTTCTAATTGTGCAAGTTTCTTACAGGAGGAATCCTCTTCCTCTAGTAGTCATTTAATTCCTCTTTGATACCTCATTGACGCATGTGGAATTGATGTAAATTTATAAGAGGTATAAGGACATGATTAAGATCATAAAGAGGTGGTGTAGGTGGTGGAAAAGTTTATGACAATTTTTTATTTTTTAGCTTTTCATGTAAAGCAGAGTGGAATTTAACGATGGATTTTGGTTAGATGGAGTGGATGAGTGATGAAAGTCATGTTGGGGGACCTATATCAACCTTCCTTAAAGAATACATGACCTTTTTACCCATTTATCCAATCATATTGCATCTTGTAGCTTCTTCTCGGCATCTTGTAGTACTATAGGATCTTCCTGTACTAATTCAAGACAACCTCTTGTAGCAGACTTGTTTTGTGCATATCTCCCAAACGGTAGTATGGATTGACCTGTTATAATCATGTTTCCATCATCCTTATCTACCTCCCCATAAAAATTCTTGTCCAATGGAAGCACGAATCGCGAGAAAAATTAAAATGGTTGAAGTTGATCCATTGCTTGGAAACCATTCACTGGAATTTGGTGACATTTTTTGGGCATGTTACCATCATCCATATGCATATCTCCATGAAACAAATTTTTAAATGGATTCATGGTTTTCAAGATATGACAAAAATAAATTTATAGTCTATGTATTTCTATTTCCTGTAGTAAAACAGAGCATTCCTTTAGTATTTCAGGACAACAAGAAAAATGAGTGGTAAAAGCTTGGAAATGATGAGTTGATGGTGGAAATAGATGAAGGTGATGGATTTGCATGGCTTTTCTCCTTCTGGAGAATCTGAAAAAAGGAGGAGAAAGTCCAAGTTTGACTTCCTTTGACTAGAATTTTGACCAATTTCTCTTTTCTTTGGTGTCAACTTGTTTTTGTTATTTGAAGATGTTGGAGAGCACCTACATTCATCAAAGAGATACATGGAGCAAAGATTTTTTTTACTTTTTCCTTTTTTCTTTTCTTCTAGGCCTACTAGCCGACTCAATGAGGTTTTCAACTAGTAGGTCTGCCTAGGTGCCTCAAGGGATGTTTTCAGCTAAGATCTTTTGTTTTTCCCTTTTGTTTCATTTTTCCAACCCATTGACCGCCTCTTGGAGGTTTTCAATCAATGAGCCAATCTCAGGCACCTCAAAAGACGTTTTCACCTGAGATTTTTATTTTTATTTTTCTCTTATTTTTCATTTTTTTTAATTTTTTTCTACCCTAGCCAACTTGAAAAACAAAATTACTTTCAAGTATAAGAATACATTCAATGGAGCCATGTGCACATCAAGATGAAAAACAAAATTATGTGTAAGCTTGAAATATATGCTTTGACATGTACTTGAATTTGAGAGATCAAATACTTTGACTTTGACGGTATCAAGCACAATTGAAGAAGAGAGTATTACTACAACTTAGTGACTGTCTTGAACCATATTTCAATATAGTTGTGATGCCCCTGGTCCACTTTCCGATTTGAATTATATTTGATGTCTTCTTCTTCTATTACCTTCAAATCTTCCTCTTTTTGTTGATTGTTCTCTTGACACACAGAGGATTTGGTGGTAACCATGAGGGAGATTACTCAATCTCTAATTTTGTTGTTTTCTGTTCCTGAGCCCATGATCTTTTGGTATTCTCATTTGAATCTTCTTATTGTGGATGTGGTTCTTCAATGATATCAAGAGAATCCTTTTTTTGTAATACTCTTCTTGAGCTATGGTGAATACCATTTATCTCAAGAGGAGATGATTAGAAATGTTGTACCTCAGCATTGTAAGTTGGTTGAGCTACTTCAATGTGTGGGTTTGGAAATGGTGGTACAGGTAGTTGAGTGGGAGTGGATATTTGAGATGGATGTGGGTGGGGTTGTGGTTGTGGTGGAGGTGGATGGTAGGGATAAAATGGAGTTGGGTATGGAGAATATTGGGGAAAATATTGTTGATATTGTGGATGGCTCTCATAAATTCTTGCCAACCTTGTTGCCAAGATTGGTTTTGGAGTTGAGATGGTCAATGTTGCCTAGGAAAGGGTGTGTTCCAATTACTTTGAGGTGGATATGCATAACCTTGAAATTGTGAATTAGGTTGTTGCATCATACTAGGTTTATTAGGTTACCATGGTATTAGAGCTACATAACATAGCTTCTTTGGTGATTGACTTGCTCCATTGTCCTTTTGGTAAGCTTCCTTCAATCCTGGTAGTGATGGAAAATATTTATCATCTTGTGATTTTTCATGGACAACACAAATATCAACATATTCTTTTTCTTCATCTTGCATTCTTAACATTTCTACTTGTTGGTTAGATTGGTAAGAATTTTTGTTTCAAGGAACACTTGAAAGAAAATTTCCAAGTTTAGCTTGACCTACCGATCTTGATGTTGATTTACTTACTCTTTCCCTTATTCTTGATATGTGTTTTCATGTTTAACAATTTTTTTCAAATGATAATTGGTATACATCACCTCTCCTCATGAGATCAAGGAGATCAATCCACTAATCCCTAATTGTTCTATGTAAGAGGTTTTTTAGTGTGTCAGATCCTAAATGATCTAATTTTTCCCTCTTCACATTATACATGAACCTCTCTATTAGATCCTAAAGGCTCTCATCTTATTTTTGATTCATTCTAAATATTTCTTCTTTAAGATCATGGTCTTTATAACATAAGGCCCTAAACATAAGACTCTAGGAGAAAGCTTGTCTACTACAGTAAGGAAAAGGACTGAAATCCAATGCTAAAAACCAAGGAAAATTTTAAGGATGTAAATTTATCTTAAAGTTTAGAAACCTTGGCGAATCTCACTAGTCCATGATATGAAATCTATAAAATGTTTGGCGGTATTTCCGTAAAGATATTCAAATTTCTAATAATTTTATATAGTCTATATATAAAATTTTGGCCATTTTTAAGGTAAAATAGTTTTATACCATAAAATTTGGGCGAAATGTTTCTAAAAAATGGATATTAACGAATATTTTTCTTGGAAAAATCATGGAAAATTAGCTAACCTACAAATATTAGCCCCTAAAATTTTCCCTGCTAAAAACACACAATTTCCTAACTAAACATTGAGAAACTATGCTTTACAAGAATGCCAAGCTAACATGTATTAAATGCTGCTGTCCTAAGCATGGAAGTTCAAAATATCAAACATCACTACTGTGCATGTAAAGGTCTGAAATAAATATGTTTTTTTTTTTTGTTCTTTTTATGGAAAAAAAAGTGTGAAAGTGAATCTCTTTTGGTGATGTGGCAGGTGGCTTAGGGATGTTGGTGGATGGTTGGAAGGTTTGGGAAACCCTTAGGTGACCTTGTGTGGCTTCCTGGAGGTTTTCCCTCAATTCAGCGTCAAAACAGGACACTACAGGAAAACCTACGTGATGTCCTAAAAACTTACATGATTCCCTGTATTTCTACAAGATACAACCGAGAGAAAAACGATGGGTGTTGAAGGTGAATTAAGGCTTAGGGAAGGTGGTTTATGGATGGAATGGAGTGAAAAAAATCCTAGGATCGCTCAGAACTCAAAACCGCGGTTGGTAGATGGTTGGATTTTCTCAACAATCTTAAAGAAGTTTCCTTGAACAATGATGAAATTAGTGAGGATCTTAGTAAGTGAGGAATGATCATGGATGGATGAAGTTGGAAGGAGGTTTCTTGCTATGAAATATTTCTCTACTTCTAAAATGCCTTTATTGCATCAAACAATGATTTTTGCCCAAAAATCATGTAAAAAAGAAGAATTTCAATGAGCTAGAAAAACAGAGTTTAATGAGCTAGTTGTCTACTTCATGTTGTTGAAGCTTGAAAATTGTTGCTTACAACATTGGGGGAAAACCACCTGGTCCTGACCTTGGTTGGCAGCTCCTTTTCCATTCGGAGTACTCGTTCTGACTGGGAATAATGGGAACAATTTCCCAATATAAATTATGATAGTGTTGATGGGGTGATATATGATAGTTCGACGGAATTTTAAGCTAAAAGTAATCTAATCTAAACTAATAATTGCACACATATATCCTAATTTAAACATTATCTAGTTATGACTATACCTGAAAATAAAATTGAAACATGAAATCTACAATAATGTCCTAAAGCAATTTGTAATAAAGATCATTCAACTGCAATAGGAAGTGACATTATTTTAACAATAATCGTTTCAGATAAATAGTTAGCTGAAACGATTGTGAAAGTTATAACGCATAAAAATTATTCATATATTCAACATAAAATTTAGGCCATCACCATACAAAAGTGCAATAATTCTAACCAAGCTTTAAACTTTCATACGTAAACAATTTAAAGAAAAATTATTGCTTAATACGTAAACAAAACACAATCATGAGATAAAAGTTCCATTTGTAATAAGTTCTGCTCATGTGTTTCAACAATATCGACCTACTTCTAATCAATCCAACGCCATATAAGAGTACAACAATGCAATTTCAATAGAACATGCTAGATAAGATAAAAATAAATCTCTTTCCATTCATTTCACCAGAACTTCCTCAAAGGGACAGAAGTGCATGTTTTGAAGATTGTTTTTTATAAAAAATTTGGACCCCTCTCTAAATACATGAGAGAGGTTTAAATACTAAACTATAAATCCTAATAATATATTATTACAAAAATAGTTGAGGAGGTTTAAATGACCTTCCTCAAATTATGCAAAACAAAACAAAAATAGAAATTAAAACACAGTGACTAACTCCTTTGCGTTTTTAACTTTGAGATCGTAGATGTCCGTCATAAATTTGAGCTATGTAGGTCAGTTGATCACAGATTTCAACTGCTCAGTGAACACGGCATCGGTTAGTGCTGGCACCATTTTCTGCATGGAAGAGGTTAGGAATCACAAGGTCATCCACTGGCTGTAAGGTTTAACTAAATATTTCCAGTACGCTTCCCAGTTTAACCTAGTAATTTGCCTAATTGCTTCCTCTTTTTCTTCTGTTGCCTGCCTCCACTGTTGTTTGAGTTGTTTGAAATTCAAAAGAAAACCTGGTAGAGACTCTACCACCAGTTTTGCGCTGTGTATATTTTCGTTGATGTTTTCAATAACACAGTTTGTTGTTGCTACTCCAAACGTTGTTGCTTTTTCTGCTTGCCTAAGCCGAGAATCACAGTCTGCAAATAGAATTTTTTTATTTGAATCCTCTGGTGTAGGCGAATCGGCCTTCCTCTCATCCTCTGAATTCTTCTAGGTAATGAATTCAGAAACTCTTTTCAAGACTTCATCATATTCGAGTCTCATGTCAATGACTTGACTCATTAACTTGTCACTAGTCTCACAATAAGGACTCAACTGCGACATGTTCTAGCATAAAATTTCTTTTTGGTGCATTAGCTGGGAGTTCATGTGAGTGCTTCGATTATAAGTTGATCATTATTTGGATTGTCCTTATACTTATCTATTAATGCTTTTATATGCACTTCCTTTTCTGCTAAATTGGCTTGATTTTTTATTTGCATCTACTCGAATTCTTGCTAGAGCTTGGCTATTTGCAATTCTGGTTGTTGGTTAGATTTTTCTTGCTCTAACTATTGTTCCAACAGCAGAAATTTATTTTCCTTTTCTCTGAGTGCCATTTTTACTTTTGTTTCTTTGTCAATAGTCATTGTAGCATAGGCTCCTGCAAACAGAGACAATCTAGTAAGTTTTTCAGATGGATTGATGGGTGAGTCTTTCCAGGGAATATCCATCAGTTCATTATCAAGAGTAGTCGCAGCTGTAGCATCCAAATTTCTCTTCTTTCTCTGCCTTTTGACAACAACTTTGTGGGTTGCGCTATAGAACACATTTAAAGGAGGAATATCCTCAATTCTCAAAAAAAATTCAGCGGTAGGGGAGGCAGGAATGTGCTCGACCTCTTGAGTACTTACAGTTTTCTCTACTGTAATTTCTTGAGTTGTTCTGTGTTGTGGAGTCTGTGGCTCAGGTGCTTGTTTCTCTATATGGATATTTTTTTTTAAACTCTCCCATTCTTTTTCTAAATCAATCACCGGAGGTTTTTTTGACTGGATGGAGGTGGAATGAATTTCATCCTGTTTTCTAGCTGAGGTTTTCTCGGTTGTCTTTTCTGTAGATTGGCTTGTATCCTTTTCTGACTCCTTGTTTTTGTTTCCCCCATTTTGTGACTATTGCTATGATTTCTCTAACTCCTTGGTAGACTTCTCTTGGGACTCTTCTTGGGAATCATATTTATAATTTTCTCTGGAGCTTCCTTCTAGGCTTACGCTAGGAGTTGGCTCCCTTATTGTTTCATTCAGTAATTGGTCCAATGGGACCTTTAACAATCTCCTTTCTCTATATTAATGAAAGGCTTCAAGCTCTTCTGGGTCAAAAAGTAGTGATGACATATGCTTCACTTCTTGAGTGTCTCTTTCTGTAGGCAAATGTCATCAAATGTGTCTTCCTCATGACTTAATACCTTCACTTTTACCATGGTATTCAAGTCTTTGGCAGTGCCATTTGGGTCATATTGCCTTACTGGGAATTTAGGTAATTTTAGAGATTGCATGATCTCTGCTTCTTTGAATGCATGGCCCAAATCATGCAGTGAAAATGCTCCACATTGTAACAAAAATGTAGGCCAAATGGCCTTTTTAGCTTCCTTTAATCATTTCCTCAGCCCACCCTTGCTAGTTGTTCGATAGGCTATCTCTCTAGCCATCAATTTGTCTGGAGCATAGTATGGGAGGACATGAGGTGAGGTGATGCTACAAAAACCCTGATATATGTGAATGTTTCCTCCCCAAACCATCTAGCTACTGGGAGGATATCTACCTCAGATTCCTTAGAAAACCTAGGAGAATCTCGGTTATAAACTTGTTTGTGGATAGGCAGCATGACCCCATGACAAATTTTGTAAAAATGTGTGTGAAACCGAGACTCCCACATGTCCTTATGATATATATGAATGGGAAGTGGATCTTTCACAGTCCACTTCCATCCCATGATAGGAAATGTTGAACCAAAAGAAATTATGTCCATTACATAGGCACTCATAAAAAATGGAGGGTAAACCCTTGTTGAGATGCTCATTTTCCTCCTATAATCGATTATTGCCTTTGCTAAATTATCAGACAAAATTTCGGCCCAATTCATTATGGTTTTGTTTACGACTTCATCTATTAATGGCAGCAATTTTGGAGAAAATTTAGTTCTATCAGGCTTGCCAAACATCCTACATAGCATGGCTGCTACAAAACTACGGGGAGGAGAAATAGATGCAGTAGAGTACATACCCGCTTTGCCCTTTCTGATCTTTCCCTCATTATTCAATCAAGTCCGGGTGACATTCCTATATTTTCTCAACCATTGGAGCTCCATAATATGTGCCATAATTCCATAATATCCTGTTGATTTATTATTTAATATTGATCCTCTTGTAGTGGGAAGCAAGTCCCTAAATTATCTCCTCCTCCAAATCTCCATAATCTGTCCAATATTCGCATAATATTCCACAAAAATAAATAATATTGCGCACAAATATGGAATTATTCATAAACCTTCCTAATGAGCATATTAATGTTAAGAATACATTATCTAATGCAAAAAGAGAGGTTTAATGCGCTAAAGGATGGTCGAATGGGCCTTAATTTATGTCTAATTTATAGGCTCGTCATACCCCCATTCTGAAAATCTTACTCATCCTATAAGAAACTTAGTGACTTGATTGTGCCTCCTTCATGGCCCTGGTGGCCTCTCTCTTGTGCATTCCTCAGTCCTTCCTCTTAAGAATCTTGATTGTAAGTTCTGAAAGGACAAGCCAAAAAATGTAGTTGTTCTTTTCATGATTGTTTAACAGTCTTTCAAGAAAAAAACCATAACTTTACTCTTTACAAGTGAACTATGTTGATTTGTAGATCCATTTCATTCATATCCTCTCCCTTGAAACCTTCATTCCATTTTCACTCATTTTTCCAAAACTGCTTGTGCATTGAAAAAATCAGAGTGTTTCTTGAGACCATTAGCCTACCTTATTCCCCTTATTCAAGATGGGTTCTTGAATATTTTTCAGTTTGGAAAGGTCTTCCACATCCTTTTCCAACCTTCTTCTACCTTGTTCCACCATTTGGACACCTCTAAAACCTTCAAAATGCGTTTAGATGCGAACTAGGACATCCTGTAGTAATTCCTATAAAAACTACAGGATACCTTGTTTAAACCTGTTTTGAGAAGAAATGATAGTCTGAGGCTAGGGTCGTCCCTCAACTTCACTTCCATGCCTTTCTCCCATTTATATAACATCTTTTAGGGCTTGGAAAAAAGCTAGAAAGAGATTAGAGACCTCTTGGAAATCCGCTTTTGATCACCGCAGTTTGAGTTTTGTTTTCATGGTGAATGTCTTATTTCCTTTTGTTGCCTTCTTCTTCTCTTTTGTGGCCTAGATCATTCCATAATGGCCTTGGAGTTCTCTATTTTGATTAGGTCTCTCTTAGACACTTCCATTTTCGGTTTTAGCATAATTTGTTCCTTTATTCCTTCTTGTATCAGCATTTTGCCTTCCTGTAGCAATCATTCATAGTGAGACAAAATCTAGGGTTTATTCTTGAAAAAGATTCTTTCTTTTCTTATGAAATGGGATGGATGAATGATGGATAGATAGTGGACATGAAGTGGATGGAGGGCTTGGAGTGTTGTGGTGACTTGGCCTTTGCATAAATTTATTCTTTTAACTATTGTCCTCATTCCTCGAAATCATCACCCTTCATAATTTGGCTTTTCCACATTGCATGAGTGAAGGAGTGAGCTGCAATTAGCTAGTTGAAGGTAGATGAGACTACTGACCCATCCTTAGCTTATAAAATCTCATCTCTCATGCATTTACAACCAATTTCTAAATATAATATGCTCAAGAGAAGAGGTCAAGAATATTGCATACCTGTACCTACCTTATGGTTGTGTGAGAGGTATGCATGTTGCTGCTAAGTTGACGATCGATCCATGCGTCCTGGACTTGCTAATTTTCTTTGCTTGCTTCTGCATAGGTCTTCATAGCTTGTTGATTCTTTGACTGATAAGGTTGTTGTGTGAAATTTTCTTTCAAGTGTTCAATATTTTGTAGGTGGATTGGATGGGCTGCTTACTATGGAGGGTGTTCCCCCTTTTCAATCTTCAAAAATGGCTTCATGTTGCTCAAGGTGGCTATATATTCTATTGTGTGAGTGAAAAAATAATTGATGCTGAAATCGGTTGTAATTGTGCAGGTTTCTTACAGGAGGAATCCTCTTCCTCTAGTAGTGATTTAATTCCTATTTGATACCTCGTTGATGCATGTGGAATTGATGTAAATTCATAAGAGGTATAAGGACAAGACTAAAATCATAAAGAGGTGGTGTAGGTGGTGGAAAAGTTGATGATAATCTTTTATTCTTTATTTTTTCATGTAAAGCAAAGTGGAATTTGAAGATGGATTTTAGTTAGATGGAGTGTATGAGTGATGAAAGTGGTGTTGGGGGGCCTATATCAACCTTCTTTAAAGAATACATGACCTTTTGACCCATTTATCCCATCATATTCCTTCATGTAGCTTCTTCTCGGCCATCTTGTAGTACTACAGGATCTTCCTGTACTAATTCAGGACAACCTCTTGTAGCAGACTTGTTTTGTGCATATCTCCCAAATGGTAGTATGGATTGACCTGAAATTTTCTGAGCATGTTTCCATCTTCCTTATGTACCTCCCCATAAAAATGTTTGGCCAATGGATGCACAAATCATGATAAAAAATAAAAATGGTTGAAGTTTATGGAGGTCGATTGCTTGGAAACGTGCACTAGACTTTGGTGACATTTTTTGGGCATGTTACCATCATCCATATGCATATCCCCATGAAACAGAGTTTTAAATGGATTCATGGTTTTCAAGATATGACAAAAATAAATTTCTACTCTATGTATTTCTATTTCCTGTAGTAAAATGGAGCATTCCTTTAGTATTTCAGGACAACAAGGAAAATGAATGGTAAAAGCTTGGGAATGATGAGTGGATGGTGGAAATAGATGAAGGTGATGGATTTGCATGGATTTGGTCCTTATGGAGAGTCTGAACAAAGGAGGAGAAAGTCCAAGTTTGACTTCCTTTGACTAGAATTTTGACCAATTTTTCTTTTCTTTGGTGTCAACTTGTTTTTGTTATTTGCAGATGTTGGAGAGCACCTACATTCATCAGAGAGATAATGGAGCAAAGATTTTTTATTTTTTCCTTTTTTTTCTTTTCTTCTAGGCCTACTAGCCGCCTCAATCAAGTTTTCAACTAGTAGGTCTGGGTAGGCGCCTCAAATGATGTTTTCACCTAAGATCTTTTGTTTTTCACTTTTCTTTCATTTTTCCAACCCATTGACCTCCTCCTAGAGGTTTTCAATCAATGAGCCAATCCCAAGCGCCTCAAAAGAGGTTTTCACCTGATATTTTTATTTTTATTTTTCTCTTATTTTTCATTTTTTTTATATTTTCCTACCCTAGCCAACTTGGAAAACAAAATCACTTTAAGTATAAGAATACTTCCAATGGAGCCATGTGCACATCAAGATGACACACAAACTGATGTGTAGGCTTGAAATGTATTCTTTGACATGTACCTGAATTTGAGAGATGAAATACTTTGACTTTGATGATATCAAGCACAATTGAAGAAAAGAGTATTGTTGCAACTTAGTGACTGTCTTGAACCATATTTCAATATAGTTGTGATGCCCCTGGTCCACTTTCCAATTTGGATCATCTCTGATGTCTTCTTCTTCTATGACCTTCAAATCTACCTCTTTTTGTTGATAGTTCTCTTGACACACAGAGGATTTGATGGTAACCATGAGGGAGATTTCTCAATCTCTAATTTTGTTGTCTGGTCTTCGTGAACCCATGATCTTTTGGTATTCTCATTTGAATCTTATTCTTGTGGATGTGGTCCTTCAATGATATCAACAGAATCTTTTTTTTGCAATACTCTTCTTGAGCTATGGTGAATACCATTTATCTCAAGAGGAGATGATTGGAAGTGTTGTACCTCAACATTGTAAGTTGGTTGAGCTACTTCAATGTGTGGGTTTGGAAATGGTGGTATAGGTAGTTGAGTGGGAGTGGATATTTGAGATGGATGTGGTTGGGGTTGTGGTTGTGGTGGAGGTGGATGGTAGGGATAAAATGGAGTTGGGTATGGAGAATATTGGGTAAAATACTGATGATATTGTGGATGGCTCTCATAAATTCCTTGTCAACCTTGTTGCCAAGATTGCTTTTGGAGTTGAGATGGTCAATGTTGCCTAGGAAAGGGTGTGTTCCAATTACTTTGAGGTGGATATGCATAAACTTGACATTGTGAATTAGGTTGTTGCATCATACTAGGATTATTAGGCTGCCATGGTCCTGTTGGAGCTACATAACATAGCTTCTTTGGTGATTGACTTGCTCCATTGTCCTTTTGGTAAACTTCCTTCAACCTTGGTAATGATGGACAATATTTATCATCTTGTGATTTTTCATGGACAACACAAATATCAACATCTTATTTTTCTTCATCTTGCATTCTTAACATTTCTAATCGTTTGGTTAGATTGGTAAGAATTTATGTTTCAAAGTCATCAAACAAATTTCCAAGTTTAGCTTGACCTACCAATCTTGATTTTGATTTACTTACTCTTTCCCTTATTATTGATATTTGTTTTCATGTTTAACAAATTTCTTCAAATGTTAATTGGTATACATCACCTATACTCATGAGATCAAGGAGATCAATCCACTCACACCTAATTGTTCTAAGTAAGAGGTTTTTTAGTGTGTCAGATTCTAAATGATGTAATTTTTCCCTTTTCACATTATACATGAACCTCTCTATTAAATCCTAAAGGCTCTCATCTTTTTTTTTATTCATTCTAAATATTTCTTCTTTAAGATCATGGTCTTTATAACATAAGGCTCTAGGAGAAAGCTTGTCTACTACAGTAAGGAAAAGGAATGAAATCCAATGCTAAAAACCAAGGAAAATTTTAAGGATGGAAATTTATCTTAAAGTTTAGAAACCTTGGTGAATCTCACTAGTCCATGATATGAAATCTATAAAATGTTTGGCAATATTTCCATAAAGATATTCAAATTTTGAATAATTTTATATAGTTTATATATAAAATTTTGGCGATTTTTAAGGTAAAATAGTTTTATACCATAAAATTTGGGCGAAACATTTCTTAAAAAAATGGAGATTAACAAATCTTTTTCATGGAAAAATCATGGAAAATTAGCTAACCTGCTAATATTAGGCCTAAAATTTTCCCTGCTAAAAACACACAATTTCCTAACTAACTGCTGAGAAAACATGATTTACCAGAATTCCAAGCTAACATGTATGAAATGCTACAGTCCTAAGCATGGAAGTTCAAAACATCAAACATCACTATTGTGCATGTAAAGGTCTGAAAGAAAACTGTTTTTTTTCTTCTTTTTTTTCTTTTTATGGAAAAACAAGTGTGAAATCGAATCTCTTTTGGTTATGTGGCAGGTGGCTTAGAGATGTTGGTGGATGGTTGGAAGGTTTGGGAGACCCTTAGGTGACCTTGTGTTGCTTCTTGGAGGTTTTCCTTTAATTCGGCCTCAAAACAGACCACTACAGGAAAACCTACATGATGTCCTAAGAACATATAGGATTCCCTGTATTTCTACAGGATACAGTCGAGAGAAAAACGATGGGTGCTGAAGGTGAATGAAGGCTTAGTGAAGGTGGTTGGTGGATGGAATGGAGTGAGAAAATTCCTAGGATCACTCAGAACTCAAAACCAAGGTTCGTAGATGGTTGCATTTTCTCGACATGCTTGAAGAAGTTTCCTTGAAGAATGATGAAATTACTGAGGGTCTTAGTGAAAGTGAGGAATGATCATGGATGGATGAAGTTGGAAGGAGGTTGCTTGCCATGAAATCTTTCTCTACTTCTGAAACACCTTCACTGCATCAAACAATGATATTTTCCCAAAAATCATGTAAACATGAAGAATTTCAATGAGCTAGAAAAACATAGTTTAATGAGCTAGTTGTCTACTTCATGTTATTGAAGCCTCGAAAATCATTGCTTACAACATTGGGGGAAAACCACCCAGTCCCGACCTTGGTTGGTAACTCCTTTTCCGTTTGAAGTACTGGCTCTCACTGGGGGTAATGGGAACAGTTTCCCAATATAAATTATGATAGTGTTGATGGGGTGATATATGATAGTTCGGCGCAATGTTTAAGCTAAAAGTAATATAATCTAAACTAATAATCTCATGCATATATCCTAATTTAAACACTATCTAGTTATGACTATACTCGGGAATAAAATTGAAACATGCGATCTATAATAATTTCCTAAAGCAATTCGTAATAAAGATCATTCAACTGCAATAGGAAGTGACATCATTTTAATAATAATCATTTTGGATAACCAGTTAGCCAAAACGATTGTGAAAGTTATAACGCATAAGAAATTATTCATATATTCAGCATAAAATTTAGGCCATCACCATACAAAAGTGCAATAATGCTAACCAAGCTTTAAACTTTCATACTTAAACAATTTAAAGAAAAATTATTGCTTAATATGTAAACAAAACAAAATCACGAGATAAAAGCTCCATTTGTAATAAGTTTTGCTCATGTGTTTCAGCAATATTGACCTACTTCCAATCAATCCAACACCATATAAGAGTACAAAAGTGAAATTTCAGTAGGAGATGCTAGATAAGATAAAAATAAATCATGTTCCATTCATTTCACCAAAACTTCCTCAAAGGGACAGAATTGCATGTTTCGAAGATTGTTTTTTATAAAAAAATTGGACCCCTCTCTAAATACATGAGAGGGGTTTAAATACTAAACCATAAATCCTAATAATATATTATTACAAAAATATTTGAGGAGGTTTAAACGACCTTTCTCAATTTTTTCAAAACAAAACAAAAATAGAAATTAAAACATGGTGACTAACTCCTTTGCGTTTGATCTTTGAAATCGCACATGTCCGTCATGAGTTTGAGTTGTGTAGGTCGGTTGATTGCATATTTCAACTGCCCAGTGAACACGACATCGGTTAGTGCTGGCACCATTTTTTGCGTGGAAGAGGTTAGGCATCGCAGGGTCATCCACTGGCTATAAGGTTTAACTAAATATTGCTAGTACGCTTCCCAGTTTAACCTGGTCATTTGCCTAATTGCTTCCTCTTTTTCTCCTGTTGCCTGCCTCCACTGTTGTTCGAGCTGTTTGACATTCGGAAGAAAACCTGGTACAGACTCTGCCACCAAGTTTTCGCTGTGTAGATTTTCATTGATGTTTTCAATAACACAGTTTTTTGCTGCTACTGTGACTGTTGTTGCTTTTTCTACTTGTCTAAACCTAGAATCCCAGTCTGCAAATAAAATTTCTTTATTTAACTCCTCTAGTATTGGAAAATTGGCCTTCCTCTCATCCTCTGAATTCTGCCAGGTGATGAAGTCGGACACCCTTTTCAAGACTTCATCATATTCAAGTCTCATGTCAACGACTTGACTCATTAACTTGTCACTAGTCTTGCAATAGGGACTTAACTACGAGACCTTCTAGCATAGAATTTCATTTTGGGGCATTAGCTGGGAGTTTAGGCTGAGCTTCGATTATAAATTGATCGTTATTTGGATTGTCCTTATATTTATCTATTAATGCTTTTACCCGCGCTTCCTTTTCTGCTAAACTGGCTTGATGTTTTATTTGCATCTGCTCAAATTCTTGCTAGAGCTTGGCTATTTGCAATTTCACTTGTTGGTTAGATTTTTCTTGTTCTAACTATTGTTCCAACAGCAGAACTTTATTTTCATTTTCTCTGAGCACCATTTTTACTTCTGTTTCTTTTTCAATAGTCGTTGTAGCGTAGGCTCCTACAAACTGAGACAATCTAGTAAGGTTGTCAGATGGGTCGATGGGTTGTCAGTTGAAAACCTAAGGGCACTACATTTGGCCTACATTTCCATTACAATGTGGAGCATTAAAAGGTGTTTGATTGATATCTTGTTTTATTCCAAAATTTAATAGGGAAAATGCTTAAATGTTGAACTTATTTTTGGAAGGATTCTTTAAAAGGTCCCCATTTATTAATGTAATATTGACTACTACTATTAACAAATGGGGGATTGTTGAATAGCACAAAAATTGGCGATTCACTTGGAAGAACTAGTTATCTCAGAGAGTTTTTTGAAATTTCTAAAAACATCCAAGATAAAGATGGTTTAGAAAATAAAATTTACATGAAATATAAGATACGTCATACCACTCTTTGAATATTTAAACAACATCCACTTAACTATCATCCTTTTGATTATCCTTTTACATAAGAGAGTAACTTTGTTTACATCAGTCCTTACTTGGTTTTAAAGATAAAAACAGGGAGGCTCCTCACAGATCAATTTTTTGGTATACTCAGTTGTCATAAGTAGAGCCTCTATTGCCAACAGGCATTTATAGCCTCCACAGGGTTACCTTTTAACCAGCAATGATTCAGTATCCCACCAAGGTCAAAATATAATTTTTAAAGATAAGTTCAAATTGTATACTTATTTCCATTTATTTTCTGAAATAATTGCTTTTTCTTCAAATTTTCACTTTTTATCCCTTAAAAGACAATGTCTTAGTTTGGTGACCAAAATTGACAATGCCATTCACTTGATTATAACTTTAACCAAAAAATTTGTCTCTTAATGAGACCCTTGTCTTTTGATTAATACAATCTCAAGCCATTACCTTGTTTTGATATGCAGTATTGGTAATGTCAACTAGTTACAACCTTATGATCATGGTAAGTTGGCTCTTGATGAGACCTTTTATCCTTTAAATTTTAAGTATATTTTAGAATTACACTCTAAAAAATGTAAACTGAATAGATGGGGAGAATCATTGGTTCCTTAAGAGGTTTTGGATGACAATTGTAGAGTTTTAAAGATGCTTTTCTATAGAGAGACTTTGTTTTGTTATTGATACTTTTCTTGACTGATGTAGAGGCAAGGTTCCTTTCGGAAGTTAAGTTTTATCAAAGATCAAATAATTCTGGAAGAGAACAAGCAATTTGAGAGCAACAAGACTTAACCTTATGATTTATGTGTGAAAGTCATTTTCATAATAATCTTTACTTATACAAGCAAAAAGTCAAAAAATAAAAAAGAGACTATTATTTGTAAAGCCAAAAGTAAATGTTCTTCAACTTGTATTATTATTTCTAGAAAAAATAAGGCAATAATATATAGTGAATAGAAGAGATCATCTTCTGTGGAAAATATTTCTTTGAGATCTTCCCATTAACAGGTAGAGATTCTCTCTTGCCTAATAAATCCTGCAATAAAAAGGTTGATGGGCCTATTTGTTCCACAATCTGAAATGGGCCAAGCCACATTTATTGGAACTTGGTATGCTTACTTATTTTCTCATGGGATTTATCCCATTTCAATAATAGGTCTCCAAGTTGAAATGATTTTGAACTTACAGAATTTGAATCAAAGGAAGCTTTGACTAACTCTTGATGATGTGCGTATGTGATTCTGACCTTTTCCCTTTCCTCTTTGAGCTTAAGGATTTGTAACTGTCTAACTTGCATAGAAGAGGAAGCAGTTTATTCAATGAACTGAACTAAGGCTAAAGAGGGAATAGCTACATTTGTAGGTAAGACAGCTTCTTTCCCATAGACCAAATTAAAAGGAGAAGTGTGAATGGAAGCCTTTTGAGTTATTTGATCTGCCCATAGAGAAAATATTAAAGACTTATGCCAGTTCTTCTGATTTTGGTCGACAATTCATTTAATAATCCTTATGAGAATTTTTTTTGTAGATTCAGCTAACCCATTTCCCTATGGATAATAGTTAGCAGAGTATTTGAGCTTGAAACCTCTTTTAAGAGAAAAAAATTTCATAGCATTGCCTAAAAAATAAGATGCATTATCAAACATCATGGCAGATGGTAGACCAAATCTAGTAATGATAAATTGATCGATGAATTCAATGATGTTTTCAGAATTGGTTACCTTGAGTGGAATTGCTTCCACCCATTTCATGAAGTAATTAGTTGCTGTAAGAATATATCTATGCTGCTTAGAAGAATGAGGAATGATCTCACCTATTATGTCCAATCCTCATTGCTTAAATGGTTGTTCAATATTGACTAGTTGTAATGGTAATACGAGTTTTCTCTATCTCCCAGTATCTATCTCACAAACTTTACATCTCCTTACATAACTGTGCGCATCCTTGAATAATGTTGTCCAGTAATAGCCAACATGTAGGATTTTATGTGCAGTGGTATCTCCTCCAAAATGTCCACCAGCTTTTCCATCATGGAGTTCCTGCAACGCCTTTTTTGCCTCAGATTTTTCAAGACATCTAAGTAAAACATAATCCCAATTTATTCTAAATAGCACATCATCGACAATTTGATATTGTCTAGCTTTTAGCCTCAAGGTCGTTCTCTTCTTATAATTTCATTGTGTTGGGGCATATCCATCTCTTAACTAAAATATGATATCAGCATAACTTGACTTAGTGTTGTTAAGGCTTACCTCATAGACTTGTACATCATCACCTGAGTCTTGTAGTGTTGATAAGTCAAATGCTCTTGCTAACATCCTGCAAAAACCTTGACCTTTTACATTTTTTGTTGGTCTGATTTTGATGTCATATTATTGCAGAGTTGTATCTCTTCTCCCCTACATCCCTTTGCATCAACAGATTTCTCACTGCTGAGAATGGCACTATTACTTTCGTGTTGGTTTTGAGGAGAAAAGGTCTGAAGTGTTTTATTGATTTGAAAACAACAAAAGCTTGTTTTTCAACATTTGAATAATTCAATTCAGCCCCCTGCAAATTGGAGCTAAAGAAAGAGATTGGGGCTTCATATTTTTCTTCATTGACTTGTGTCAGTATGGCTGTATATGATTCCTCGGAAGTGGAAGTATATAGAATGAAATGATTTGAAAAATTTGGAGTCGCTAAAGAGGGAGCATTAATGATTGCTTGTTTAATCAAATCAAAATATTTGAGTTATGTGTGTCCCCATTTAAAAAGAGAATTTTTATTTATCATAGATTGAAGAGTTAAGAGAATCCATGAGAAGTCATGGACAAATCTTTTAACAAAATTAATCTGACCTAGGAAAGATTGCATTGATTTTTTGTTATGAGGTAAAGGAATTTCAGAGATTTCTCTTATTCCATTAGGGTCAATGTGAATCCCTACTTTGGATACAATGAATCCAAGGAGTTTTCCTTCACTTAAAATGAAGAAAGATTTCTTAGGATTAAGAGAAATTCCATACCTTTGACAATGCTCAAATTTGTTTTAAATCTTTTAGATGATTACTACACTTTTTTGAATATAAAGTTATATCATCCAAGTAGATTACTACTGATTTGTTTACTAAACCTTTGAAGGCTATTTCCATGGCTCCTTGGAATGTAGCACCAACATTAATTAGTCTAAATGGCATCTTATGATAAGCATAAGTGCCCCATTTTGTCCTAAATGTAATTTTCAGCTAGTCATCTTGATGTACTAGGATCTGATTATAACCTGAGAATCCATCTAGGAAAGACATTAGTTCTGAGCCTGCAACTGATTGCAATATCTGTTCCATAGGAGGCAATGGAAAGTTGTCCTTTTGACATACTTTGTTTATATTCCGGAAGTCTATACATATCCTAATATCACCACTCTTCTTTCTGACCGGGAAAAGATTGGAAACCCACCTGGAATGTCTGATAAGGGAAAATAATCTTGGCTTTTAGCAGTTTGTTTAATTCAGATTTAATTTAATTTTCTAAATTATGATGGATTTTTCTCAGTTTCTGTTGAACAAGTTTCTCATCAGACGTCATGGGGATAGTATGTTGAATAATAGAAGTGTCATATGTTTTAAGATCTTCATAGTTCCATGCAAAGACATTCTTATATTTTTTCAACAAGCATATAAATCTTGATTTCTCATCTGACATAAGTCCGAGGCCTAAATTAATATTTTGAGGTTTCAGGTCAATCCCAAGGTTAATCAATTCAAACTTCAGAGTTGAACTATGAAGTTTTGAATTGAAGGGTCATTTGAATCTGTCCTTAAGGTCATATAAATCTTCCAACTTAACCACAGACTTTGGTATAGCAATATTAGTTGTTTATTGCATAAGTTGGTTGTCATGCTGGTCTTCGTCAACTATCTGGTCATCATAAGAGCCTTCTGATGTCAAAAAGCTTATGATATCTAGATCATTATTAAAGACTCTCCAGCTAGCAATATTGTCGGGAATAGAAGGCCTAAAAATCAATTTAATATAAAAGCGATCAAGACTATAATCTCCTCGTGGAATAAGCTTGGAAGTCACATTAGTTAAGAGATCGACACTTGCGTTTTTTATTTTTAGAATAGGGGAATATTAAACATTATAAAGTGGGAAGTCAGGTCTTGGACTAACGACTCATAGTGTTTCAAATCTCCTGACAAATAGTGTATAGTATTTTTTACTTTCTTTATCACAATTTCCAAATCTCCAAACACTTGGAGGTGTTTGATATTAAGGCCAATGACCTTATACAAACCTTGAACTAATGCTTCATATTCCACAATGTTATTTGTGCAATCAAATTCAAGTCGAGATGCTAACAGTCTTTTCCCCTAGGCTAACTAATATGCATCCTTCTCCTGCTCCATCATTGGATTTAGGTCCATAAAAAAATAATTTCCAAAATAAAGAGCTAACTACAGGTTATCTACAAAATTTACACACTTAGAAGTATCTATTTGGGAAAATCTTTCAATTTGAGATACTAAAAGTTTTCCAAGAAAGGTGAAGTATAAGCATTAAAATTTTCTAGAAATGATTCTACTGAGTAGTTTCCGATGATATTTTTGCTATATGCTACTAGTTCATTTTATCCTTCTAGCTCTGTGACTATGTACTTTTGATATTTTTCGCGATCAACCCTTATCCAATTTGGCTTGCCATTATAAGGAAGCCACATGTGAGACCAGTCAGTCGCAAAATATCCATGAAGCTTTTCTGATGAGTCTCTAATAAGGATTAAGCCATAGAACTCAGGAATATCAGCTACAAGAATGTCAATGACTTGATAGACTTAGGGATTTGATGAGATTCTGACGTTTACTTGATTAAGTTCCCCAACAACTTCGACTTGAGACCGATCTAACTGCACAATGCGTATAGAAGTTTTTTGAGGCTAAACATTGAACTTTGCACAAACTGTTCTAGTTAAATGTTAGATGAAGCTCCTAAATCAACTAAATAGTTGTGTAAGTTTCTATAAAAAGTTCTCAAAAGTAAGGAGGAATGGAGGAGTATGGGATTTAGATCTTCCTCCAATCAGAGCAATGTCGGTTCGATCAATTTTGTTTAAAGAGGCACTAGGGGGTCTTCTCGTTTCTTGGGCAGCTTGTGAGATCACAATGGCAGGAAGAGGTGAAGTAGGTACTGCTTTGAGCTCCTTAAGGAATAGCTTCTGTTGATGTTTTAACTTGCTAAGCTCATGAAAGGTGATGTTTTCCCTAGTATTTTTCATATCATCAACAATATTATATTCCATTTCATCAGATACTATCAAGGGTTTAGTTGAACATGAAGAGTTCAACTGAGGAGGAGTAGTTTGAGTGGATTTTGGTAAAGATTTATTAATTTTTGTTTTGTCCTTGGGAGGTGGTGTTGAAGCCTTCTGCTTTGGATTTTTTTGCGGAAAATCAATAGCTTTTTTACTTCGGGTGGCAACAGGCAGTGCTTCTTGTGTTTCTTCGTTGGGAAGTATAAAATCTCACATTCCTTGTAACTTTGCCACTTCTTCGTCATATGTTTTCTCTTCATTTATTGAAACTTCATCTTCCTCTCCATCTGATTTAGCATTTCATATAATATTTGGAGGTTTAGGATCAGCATGGGAATTCCTTTTAAATGGTCTAAAAAAATTCTTAGAGGAAATCTCTCCTACATGTTTTTTAATATCAACCATTTCATTAGAAATGGTTTTGAGGGATTTCTACAAACCTTCAAGATCAAAAGGATCTTTTGGTGGTTTCTTCTTGGATTCATCCCTAAAAGTCACTTTCTTTGATTTTCGTTCTTCTAATGCATTTTTCATATCTATAGCTAGAATGTGTTTTTCTACAGCTATTACCTCTTTCATATTTTCTGCCAAAGTTGGTTTGGCAGCTCTATCAACGAAAATAGTTGTGTTTGAAGGGAGAGCAGAAATATACCACTCATTTTGGACCTCATCGCTAGGCTTAGATGCTACTGGTATCTTATTCAATAATTTATTTAGGCGATAGTTGATGTATTTTATTGGTTCTTTAGGTTCAATTTTCAAATTGGAGAGATCATTGATTAGGGTAGCCGTGGATCTATCATCTCCAAATTTAGTTAAGAAATGCTCTTGAAAAGCATCCCAACTATTAATAGAACCTGATGGTAATGAGAAGTACCATGATCTTGCTACTCCTTGCAAAGTATATGGAAATAATCTTACAACTGCATCTTATTCTACTACTTCATTCAAGTTAATGGACAACATAAAATTGTTTATGTGTGATCCGAATGGAAAATGGCATCATCCCATGGTACTCATCCACCCATATTATTCACCGACCCATGGAATTTACCCATGGTATTGTAAATGGCATCCGCCCGTGGTATTGTAAAACCCACCCATGGTACTCATCCACCCATATTATTCATCGACCCATGGAATTTACCCATGGTATTGTAAATGGCATCCGCCCGTGGTATTGTAAAATCCACCCATGGTATTCATTCACCCATGGAATTGGCCCGTGGTATTGTAACTGAAAAATACTATAAGTAACAAGTCACATTTTGTAAAAGGACAGATTGTCCGCCGCAATGTAGCCTTTACAGTTCAGAGGCATGTAGCCACCACATCTCTTCTTAGAGATAAGCTACCATCGCCCTAGCTAGTTTATTTCCATTACTATTTTAAATAAAAGTTTCTTTGTGGTTTTTTTTATTGGGTATTCTCCTTATTTTTCTTCTGGCAATTCAAGTTTTCAGATCTTGGGGGTCTCTCCTCCCAAGATCTGGATCAGTGGTATCAGAGCAGGTTATGATTCCATGGGAATGAGGGTTTGATGCATGTTTTAGTTTCAAATTTTTCAGCAATATTCAAAAAAATTAAGGAATGTGCTACAACCTCCACAGAGCACTTTCTTGGGTCAAGCAGGAAGAATTTTTCTTTTTTAATTTTTTGCAATAATTTTTTTTGGGCGGCGACTTTGCAGATTAGATCTGAAACATTTGGTACAAAATTTACAAAAACAAATACCATATCTGGATTCCTCTCGAAAAATCATCCAATTTCAAAAAAACAATGGGTCGAATTGGAGTTCGGATGTGGGAGATATCGCTGATTTAAAATCAGCTATTTTATCAGAATTTTTGTGACTACGGATCTGTTGCAGCGCGAATCTGAGATCTCAGAATGTCCAGATAAGGATTTCCAACTCATGGGAAGATGCAAAAGGATCCTTCTGCTTCTAAAAATAGGTTATAATAAATATTCTGAGTTATATTGGCCGAGTTATGTCCATTTTAACTTTGGAGCAGTGTTCGGAGTGGGTTTCCATTGGAGACGTGCCCTCCCACCCCACTTTAGTAGGCACCTGCTTCACATTCATCAGTTTCAACATAGCATCATTCGGCTTGGGTTATTTGGAGATGTGCCCTCCCACCCCAGGCTATGTAGGCACCTGCTACTTCATCAACAACCAACATCATGGTTATGGGTCATCTACAAACCCACACTTCATTGAAGTCCATTTGCTAGGCCGCGCACTGTCATCATCACAGTTGGTCACAAGCATTACAGGGTATCTCTATCCTTGGATCTTCGTTTATCATGGTTATGGGTTAACCACATAAAACCCTTATCTTCAGTGGTTCTTCATATTCAACAAAGGCTTCACAGAAGGGAACTTTACGCAATGGGGACCATTGCTTCTTAAGGAGGGAGGAATGATCCGAATGGGTAAATTCCATGGGTCGGTGAATAATATGGGTGGATGAGTACCATGGGTTGATGCCATTTTCCATTCGGATCAATGTGTTTCTCAACCAGTAGGCCACTATCAGGATTGAGCTTTGGTAACCATTTCTCTGGATGGGCTAGCAATAGATGTAAAGGTGCAGCCATCCTAACAGCTCCTGGATATTTCCATGGCCTTTCAGGAGGTTAAGCCATTATTGGTATTAGAGAAGAGGAATATGTGGCAATGGTTGAAGGTGATTGGGTATAGGAAGATGGAGTTCCAGTACGTGTGTGAATCGTGATATGGAGTGGTGAGGTGGATGATTGGTCTTGTGATGATATGGATGGAATGAATGAAGACAATGATTGTGTTGATGAAAGAACCTCGATGTGAGATTCAGATGGTGTCTTCTTAGATTTCTTACAGCTTGGTAGAGGGAATTCGAATGGTGGGATTCCAAACTTTTCTCTATGTGCTCTAGTTAACCATTGAGATGGGGTAAACTGAGAGGTAACACTATCTTGGGATAACTCAGATTCCTCTTGAGATATCAAAATCCCATGTAACTTATGAATCAAAGATTGGACTTCAGGGGCTTCGGTAGAAGAAGAATGATATGGGTTCTTTGAGATTTCAACAGTGGGCTCTGTTGTTGTTTTTACAACTTCTCTCTTTGAATTATGAGATTTGGAATGTGATCGAGAAGTTGGAGGTGATGGTGAGGGAATTTTACTCTTAGAATGGCATGTTAATTTGGATTTACTTTCCATTCATAGTCAGACCTTCCTTCTAGCACCAAAAATGTTGAAGCCTCGAAAATCGTTGCTTACAACATTGGCGGAAAACCACCCGGTCCGGACCTTGGTTGGCAAATCCTTTTCCGTTTGGAGTAGTGGCTCCGACTGGGGGTAGTGGGACCAATTTCCCAATATAAATTATGATAGTGTTGATGGGGTCATATATGATAGTTCGTCGGAATGTTTAAGCTAAAAGTAATCTAATCTAAACTAATAATCACATGCATATATCCTAATTTAAACACTATCTAGTTATGACTATACCCGGAAATAAGATTGAAACATGCGATCTACAATAATGTCCTAAAGAAATTGGTAATAAAGATCATTCAACTGTAATAGGAAGTGAAATCATTTTAACAATAATCGTTTTGGATAAACAGTTAACCAAAACGATTGTGAAAGGTATATTGCATAAGAAATTATTCATATATTCAACATAAAATTTAGGCCATCACCATACAATAGTGCAATAATGCTAACCAAGCTTTAAACTTTCATATATAAACAATTTAAAGAAAAATTATTGCTTAATACGTAAACAAAACAAAATCACGAGATAAAAGTACCATTTGTAATGAGTTCTTCTCATGTGTTACAGCAATATCAACCTACTTCCAATCAATCCAACACCATCTAAGAGTACAAAAGTGCAATTTTCCTCGACCAGCTCTCCTCTTTCGTCAAGCCTGGTGGGGTTTATATTGAAGCCAGCCTCGCCGCTTGGTTTTTCGTCAAAGCCTCAGCTTCGAACAGCTTTCTCGATAAGATAAAAATAAATCATGTTCCATTCATTTCACCAGAAATTCCTCAAAGGGATAGAAGTGCATGTTTTGAAGATTATTTCTGATAAAATTTCTGGACCCCTTTCTAAATACATGAGAGGGGTTTAAATACTAAACTATAAATCCTAATAATAGATTATTACAAAAATAGTTGAGAGGTTTAAACAACCTTCCTCTAATTCTGCAAAATAAAACAAAAATAGAAATTAAAACATGGTGACTAACTCCTTTACATTTGATCTTTGAGATAGCAGATGTCTGTCATGAGTTTGAGCTATGTAGGTCGGCTAATCGCATATTTAAAGTCCCCAATGAACATGGAATCGGTTAGTGCTGGCACCATTTTTTGCATGGAAGAGGTTAGGCATCGCAGGGTCATCCACTAGCTGTAAGGTTTAACTAAATATTGCCAGTATGCCTCCGAGTTTAACCTAGTCATTTGCCTAATTGCTTCCTCTTTTTCTCCTATTGCCTGCCTCCACTATTGTTTGAGCCGTTTGACATTTGGAAGAAAACCTGGTACAGACTCTACCACCAGGTTTGCGTTGTGTAGATTTTTGTTGATGTTTTCAATAACACAATTTGTTGCTGCTGCTGCGACTACTGTTGTTGTTGGAAATAATACTGAGAGGGGGGATGAATCAGTATTAGTCAAATAAATAATCTTTTTCTTTTCATACTCAAATTTATATACGTTACTTCAATGAAGGTAACTTGCGTGTACACACAACTGTATTTAAGGCAACCAACGTATATCTATCAAACTTATGATTACTAGTATGTAGGCGCCGGCCTACTGAAGGCTCCAACCTTAACTCATTTTCCAGCTGTTACTGGAAGGGAGCTCCAACCCTCTTTGGCTCTTGTACTAGCTGATATGTTTACCAGTATGTAGGCGTCGACCTACAAAATGCTACGACCTTATCTCTTCCTCTAGGGACCACGTTTCATAAATTTTCAGACTGGATACTCTTGGAACACAACACCATAATATGAAGGCCACATTTCATCCAATTTTCATACTAGACCCATCAACAACATTGAAGCTCAAAATCAATCACCACTTAAATACAACCATCAAATACATTTGCATTAACCAATCATTGAAACTCAATCATCAATCTATGAATCACCCACAACTGAATCACTGAAGGCTCATCATCACTGAAGAAAATCACAATCAACCAATCTGAACATTCAGAATACTGTCATCAAAACACGGTCACCAGAACACAGAGTAGAACCCAGAACTCTGCAAGAACCGCTAGAACCAACTCCAAATTCAAATATCATATTTCATAATGTATACGCTACTCTGATGAGCCGAACCAAAGTGTATATGCCCTTTTACCAAAGCGAACCAGCATGTAGATCTGCAAATACTAACTTAAAAACTTCTTAGCTCTTTCAGAATCGAGTCATACCCAGATCATAACTTTTGCAGAATAAAACATGTGTCCATATTCAGATCTATACCATCCATGATCAAACCACATAATGATAATACATTTAAGATCTTATGATCCCGATCCATCATCCATCATCAACCACATAGGTGCATCCTTAGTTCAGATCAAGAAAAGCATCAAAAACCCATAACCTGCATATTTGATCTCACACTTCATCAGATATTCAATATTTGCACACTTGGCCTAATGATCTTGTCCTTCTTATATACTCTTAGGCCTTTCTCAATACCTTGGACCAAAACTACTTAGGACCAATACCATGGACCAAATACCTAGGGTCAGTACCTTGGACCAAATACCTAGGGTCAATACCCTGGACCAAATACCTCGAACCAAATACCTTGGATCAAAATACCTTGGACCAAATACCTCGGACCAAAAACTTGGTTTTCCAACATGTACACGCTTTTCCTCCTGTGAAAGTGTGTGTATACGTTATATGCTCCTTTTGTTTTGTTAACCCGCATGTATACGCTTCTTGGACAAAGTGAACCTGCGTATACCTCTCTTTCTTCATTCTTTGGAATCTGATCTGTAATCCTTTGTTGTTGTATTGTCAAATGTCATCTAAGTGAGTTGCCATCAAGGACAACATTGGTATCATAATGCCAACAGTTGATTTTTCTACTTGTCTAAGCCGAGAATCCCAGCCTGCAAATAAAATTTCTTTATTTGACTCCTCCAGTATAGGAAAATCGGCCTTCCTCCCATCCTTTGAATTCTTCCAGGTGATGAAGTCGGAAACTCTTTTCAATACTTAATCATATTCGAGTCTCATGTCAATGACTTGATTTGTTAACTTGTCACTAATCTCACAATAAGAACTCAACTGCAAGACCTTCTAGCATAGAATTTCTTTTTAGTGCATTAGCTGGGAATTCAAGCTAAGTACTTCGATTATAAACTGATCAATATTTGGATTGTCCTTATACTTATCTATTAATTCTTGTATTTGTGCCTCCTTTTCTGCTAAACTGGCTTGATGTTTTATTTGCATCTCCCTGAATTCTTGTTGGAGCTTGGCTATTTGCAATTCCGCTTGTTGGTTAGATTTTCTTGCTCTAATTGTTGTTCCAACAACAGAATTTTGTTTTCCTTTTCTCTGAGCACCATTTGTACTTCTATTGCTTTGTCAATAGTCGTTGTAGCGTAGGCTCTTGCAAACTGAGACAAACTAGTAAGGTTGTCAGATGGGTCGATGGGTGAGTCTTTCCAAACAATATCCATCAGTTCCTTATCAGGAGAAGTAGTAGTTGTAGCATCCAACTTCCTCTTCTTTCTATACCTTTTGACAACAACTTTATGGATTGGGCTATAGATCACATCTAAAGGAGGAATCTCCTCAATTCTCAAAACAATTTCAGAGGTAGGAGTGGTAGGAATGTGCTCTACCTCTTGAGTACTTACAGTTTTCTCTACCGTAATTTCTTGAGTTGTTCTATGTTGTGGAGTCTGTGGCTCAGGTGCTTGTTTCTATGTATGGAGCTTTTTATTAAAATTCTCCCATTCTTTCTCTAAATTAATCACCGGGGGTTTTGTTGACTGGGTGGAGGTGGAATGAATTTCAGCCTGTTTTCTAGCTAAGTTTTTCTCAGTTGTCCTTTTTGTAGATTGGGTTGTATCCTTTTCTAACTCCTTGTTTTTGCTTCCTCCATTCTGTGATGATTGCTCTTATTTCTCTGACTCCCTAGTAGACTTCTCTTGGGACTCTGTTTGGGAATCATCTTTAGAATTTTCTCTGGAGCTTCCTCCTAGGCTTACGCTGGGAGTTGGCTCCCTTATTGGCTCAATTAGTAATTGGTCCAATGGGACCTTTAACAATCTCCTTTATTTGTATTGATGAAAGGCTTCAAGCTATTCTGTGTCAAAAAGTAGTGATGAAATGTGCTTCACTTCTATGAAAGTCTCTTTCTGTAGGAAGATGTCATCAAATGCGTCTTCCTCATGACTGAATACTTTCACTTTTACCATGGTAGTGAAGTCTTTGGCAGTGCCATTTGGTTCATACCGCCTTCG
This sequence comes from Pinus tabuliformis, assembly GCA_031772625.1. Classification (NCBI taxonomy): domain Eukaryota; kingdom Viridiplantae; phylum Streptophyta; class Pinopsida; order Pinales; family Pinaceae; genus Pinus; species Pinus tabuliformis. The sequence continues at coordinate 1,232,067,899 of CM062816.1, forward strand.
TAGGAATTTAGGTAATTTTAGAGATTGCATGATCTCTGATTCTTTGAATGCATGGCCCAGATTGTGCAGTGCAAATTCTCCACATTGTAACGGAAATGTAGGACAAATGGCCCTTTTCGCTTCCTTTAATCCTATACTTAGCCCACCCTAGCTAGCTATTTGATAGGCTATCTCTCTAGCCATCAAATTGTCTGTAACATAGTATGGGAGGACATGAGGTGAGGTGATGCCCCCAAAAACCATGGTATATGTGAATGTTTCATCCCCAAACCATCTGGCTACTGGGAGGATATCTACCTCAACTTCCTTAGAAAACCTTGAGGCATCTCGGTTGTAAACTTCTTTATGGATAGGCAGCATGACCACATGACAAAGTTTGTAGAAATGAGGGTGAAACTGAGACTCCCACATGTCCTTATGATATATATGAATGGGAAGTGGATCTTTCACAATCCACTTCCATCCCATGATAGGAAATTTTGAACCAAAACAAATTTCATCCATCACATAGGAACTCATAAAAAATGGAGGGTAAACCCTCATTGAGACACTCCTTTTCCTCCTATAATCGATTATTTCCTTTGCTAGATTATCAGATAAAATTTGGGCCCAATTCATTATGGTTGCATTTATGACTGCATATATTAATGGCAGTCATTCTGGGGAAAATTTAGTGTTATCGAGCTTGCCAAACATCCTACATGGAATGGATACTGCAAAACTATGGGGAGGAGAAATAGATGTAGTAGAGTACATACACACTTTGTCCTTTTTGATCTTGCCCTCATTATTCGACCAGGTCCGGGTGACATCTACTGGGTCATCGTTCTCTTTGGAAAACTTATTAAGGAACTATTTGTTGTAGATGGCTTGTGGCTCTGGTAGGTGGTACATAAGTCGTAGGTTTTCTGGTGAAAAAGATCCCATAACCTCTTAGCTTCTATTCTTAAATTCTATGTGTGAGATATTGACCTGATTAATAATCCACTTGACCATATATGTGTAAGGGATTATCTTTGGGTGCATGGCTATGTGATGCAGAAATGAGCATGCTATCTCAAAAATCGTGGCATCTGAGGAAGCACAAGTGTCAGTGGTGACCTTCGTTTCCAGAGGTCTTGGTTTCTCTTCTTCTAATAAATCATACATGGTTTCCCATGTAGAGGTCCCTCCTTCTCTGGTGCATGTAGTATCTATGAATAAAGGAGTCATTTCTGATTTCTTAGATGCAATTGCCTTGCCCTTCTTTACCATTTATCTCAAAGACTCCTTCTGTGGATTTTCCCTGAAAATGGAGCAAAATAGTCTCAGCTATCGGATATACAGAGATAAGAATGAACGTAAGCTAGGATAATACAGATAACTCGAAAAGGTTATAAGAATGTATTTTTATTTGAACACAAGTGAGAAGATATCATATCACCTTGGATGGCTTTTCAACATAAATGTCATTAACTTTTACTAAATGCCCACTAATGGTTCATTATCTCAATGCTAATTAATGTTATCATCGTAAGTCGGGAAGAAAGCTTCTAGGGTGACGAGCCTTTAAATTACAAAAATGGTGATTTTGTGATTTAACAATGTAAAGTTTGTAACGGGAACTGGTAATGTTACCCGTTTCATAGAGATAGCAAAAAAGTGACCTGATTTTGAAAAGGGGTGATGCAGAACACACATGTTTTTTTTAGAGCATAGTTTTTGGCACTTTAATTTTTTTTTATGTACATTGCGTTTTAGAATGGTAGCGATTTTCATGCTGATTTAAAAAAGTGGTAATTCTGCATCAAACCCTTTTTTCAAAAGACCTATTTTTTGACTTTAAATTTTCTAATGTATGAAATGTAAATAATTATTTTGTAAATCTAATAATTTTTGAAGTGGTCGTTTTCTTCATATTTTCTTGTTTTTATTTTAATTTTAATTTTTTTGTAGTGAGGTTTTTATTGTTTTGCATTTTTAAATTAGAAGGTTGATATTTTGAAGTTTCGATATTCTACATATTTATACATCCTTAATTAATTTTTCAATCCACATGAAATAATTGTTTCTAAAAAACAATATTTTTTAACAATGGACATAAAAATAACCATTTTTAACATAATATAACTAAAAAACTACAAGTTTTGATAATTTTTTTCTAGAATTGACATGTCAAAATCACAATTTTTATACGAAAATTTTAACTAAAAATGGTTAAATAATAGTTTTTTTTATGAATTTCATGTCAAAAAAATAATAATAATCACCTTTTTTTCAAAAAATAATGATTAACTTAAAAATTAATACGAAAATCACATATTACAAATATTGAATGCATAACAGTATCAGTTCCCATAATCGGAATCGAATAACCATCGCCCGAATGCCCATGGGGGTGACTATCCGATTCTCAGAATCGGATAGCCACTGCTCGGCCACCCCCACAGGCGGCCGAGCGGTGGCCATCTAATTCTGAGAATCAGATAGCCAGCGCCCGGCCACCCCCACAGGTGGCTGGGCGGTGGCTATCTGATTTTAAGAATCAGATAGCCACCCCCATGGGCAACCGGGTGATCGCTATTCGATTCCGAGAATTGAATAGCCACCCCCACAGGCATCCGGACGATGGTTATTCGATTTCGAGAATCGGATAGCCACCCCCATGGGCGGTCAAGTGATGGCTATTCAATTCTGAGAATCAAATAACCACCCCCACCGACGGTCAGGCGGTGGCTATCCAATTCCCAGAATCAGATAACCACCCTTAAGGTGGATATCCGATTCTGAGAATCAGATAACCACCACCCAGCCACCCCCACAGGCGGCTGAGTGGTGGCTATCCGATTCCGATTCCGAGAATCAGATAGCCACTGCCTAGCCGCCCGTGGGGGTGGCCGGAAAGTGGCTATTCGATTCTCGAAATAGAATAGCCACTGCCCAACCGCCCATGGGGGTGGTGGTCGATAAAATTGTTTTCTTTAAATAAAAAATAAATTTTGTTAAATATGTTTATTGTATATATATATATATATATATATATATATATATATATATATATTAAATGCTATTTTAATTTTATATATATATTTTAAATGTTATTTTAAAAAATATCAAAAATATTTTTAGCTTTTTTTAATTTTAATGCTTTTTTGAAAATTATGTTTAATTTGAAAATATGTATTTTTAAAAAATTTTAATTGTTTTATAGGTTTTTATTTTATTTTTAATTTCGACATATTTTTGTTTTTTAGGGTTTTTTGAAAATATTTTTAATCTTTATTATTATTATTATTATTATTATTTTATAGTTTGTTTTAAATTTTTTTTTTTTTAGTTTTTCTTAATGCTTTTTTAAAATTTCCTATTTTTACTTAATTTTATGGTTTTTTATTTATTTATTTTTATTTTTATGAGAGATTTTTCGGCGTAAATCACATGATATTTCATTTGTCGACGCGTTTCGAACCAACCAGTGTGGTTCATCATCAGGACAAGTTGAATGAACAGATCACGCTTTGCATGTTAAATAGATAGAGCAGAACCTCCAACGACTATATTCCTTGACTAGGTAACGGCTATATTGACAACGGCTAGATTTGACTGGTTAGTTAGGACAGGATTATAACCATTATTTAATTAAATAAGTTACCGTGGTTAGTTATATTCTTAAGTAAATGAACCATTTTTATACACTTACCATTATAAATATATATTAAAAAATAAAATTATAACATAAATTAATTTAAATTAATATTTAGTTATCAACGTTAATATATCTAAATATTAAAGTAACTAAAAGTTAGTAATAGAAGTTATTAAATATATAAATATTAGAGCAATATATAAATAGCTAGTTATATTCTTATTAAAATATAAGTCAAAGGGTTGTTTCATACATTTATTTATAAACAAATATCAAAATAAATCAATTATAAACTAGATTAGTTTTAAATTAATAATTATTTATAAAAGTTAAATAAATATAGAGTAATTTAAGGGTATGATACTAGAGTAATTTAAATTATAATTATGATATTATAAATATATATTAAAATAAATTAATTATAAAATAAATTAATTTAAATTAATAGTAAGTGATCCAAGTTATCATATCTAAATATTAGAATAGTTAGTTATAAAAATTATAAATATTAGAGTAATATATAAATATTTAGTTATATTTTTATTGAAAAGCAAGTTAAAGGGATTATAAATATATTTTAAAATAAATTAATTTAATTTAATAGTTTCAAAAGTTAATTAAATATATAAATATTAAAGTAATTGAAGGGAAGAATATTTTAATATTTACAATTTAAAATTAATGGTTAATTTAAGGGTTAAAATTATCATAGATTATTTTCAAGATTATTTTCTTTAATAGCATAAATATCACCAACTAAATCAATCTTAAAGAGCAAAGGCCACAAGAAACAGTGAACCAGGGGAAGATTTAAAAAAAAACAACAAGAAAAAGCTATACAAAGGGAGGGGAAGACAGGTAGACAACAACTAGGAGGAGAGGGTTGGGACCTAGCAACTACTGATCTTCAAGCCATCCTCTCTATTGATATTGTTCGGCCTTTTTTCAATCTCAAGCGCTTCCCTAAATTTCCGGTGATGGAATTGGGACACTCTAACAATAACACTAGCCTCTTCGATATAGACATGATGATTCGTTTTCTCCACATGCTCACTAAAGCAGAAGACTTGGCTCTCCCATGCTTAAGGTCAGCTGCGTGCTCACTAATCCTTTCATTATTGGAGCGACCAGTCTCACCAATATAGGGGGTCCCACATGAACAAAGAATAATATAAACCCCTTTCATGTACTTGGGTTCAATAGGATCCTTCACTGATCTGAGGGACTTACGAATGGTGTTAAGAGGTCTAAAGGTCGAGGGGACATTATGCTTCTTAAGAATCCTCGCAATCCTATCCGTGGTCCCCTGAACAAATGGAAGATGGACACCAGGAATCCGCTCCTTCTTATCTCTTTTAGTGAATGAATTCTTAGCTGCTTTGAGGAAAGCCTTCTGTCCCAAGTGCCTACTATAACCGTTCTCAACAAAGACATTAAGGAGATGGGATTTCTCCTCCTCGAAGCTCTTTTCATCAGAGATCCTTAAGGCACGAGTAGCAAGGGTGTTGAGAACCCCCAACTTCTGAACCGGGAAATGGTGGGAACTAGAATGGAGATACTGCTCTGTATGATTTTTCTTACGAAACACTCGGTGGGAGAGGGAACCATCACTATTCCTAGAGATAACAATATATATTTTTTTATCACATTAAAAAAAATGTTATTTTTTGAAAATATGTTTTTCTTATTATTTATTTCTTTAAATTTTTTTAATTTTTTAATTCTTATATTTTATAGGTTAATTTTTTTTTATTTTTTTTTACATTTTTATGATTGATTTTTCTTTTTTTAATTTTATGTTTTGTTTTTAATATATATTTTTATTTACGTTTTGGTATTTTTTTAACTTTTTTTTTGTGTTTTTTTCATTGTTTTTATTTTTGTTTTTATTTTTAATTTTATGTTTTCATTATTTTTTTGAAATTTTAATGTTTTTCGGAGTCATAACAAAATCTTTTACACCATTATTTCAAAATGTTGAAAATTTACCCAAAAAAAAAATGTTATTTGAGCATCAACACTTTTCGTTTTGAGGGTGTTTTTTGCACAATTTTTGCACATAAAAAATCGATTTTACTGGCATTTTTTTAAAATGTTGAAAATTAACCCTAAAAAAAATCCATAGTTCCATTATTAGCATTTTTCATTTTCAGGCTGGTTTTTGCACAATTTTTGCACAAAAAATTTGTTCTCACTGCCATTTTTAAAACATGTTCAAAATTGACCCTAAAAAAAAACCATCATTCTAGTATACACACTTTTCGTTTTTAGCATTGTTTTTCATGTTTTTTCGGGGATTTTTGGGTAGAGTTCTCGTTTTGAGTTTATAGTCCCCGTTTTAAAGTTTACATTGTTATTTGCAAAGTAATCTCGGAGATCACATTATCGCATTATGTTTGTATGCTTTATTTATTGTTTCTGCGAGATGCGAGATGTGAGCCTCCTACTATTGTTTCCAGGACATAGCTCATTTGTTAAGTTTTCTTGTGTAAAGCACTTTTTATTAAGCAGTGAACCTAAATGCTTATATGTGACATATCTTGGGAGTGAGTCTAGGTCTCAATTGCATTTCACAATCTCGACAGATGGTATGTTTGCGGTGTTGTTTTAAATATCTGAATTTCAATGTGGTAAGGGAAATGTTGTTATCGCAATTTCGCATCTCGCACATTCTAAGGTAACTCATTAAGGTGTGCTCTCAAAAAATAACGATATGCGACGTGGGCCTTAGTTTTAATAAGAAATGTGTTAGGACTTAGTTTATATAAGAAACGTACTAGTTTCAAAGTATTAAGGAGCGGAGTCGTCGTTTGATTTCTTTTCGCTAGATTTGGTGGATTAGCAAGGCTTTCAATCATGCTTGATCGTGCGATATGCGGGAAAGGGAGACATTTAATAGTTTTTTAAAAGGTGTTTGATTGATATCTTGTTTTAATCCAAAATTTAATAGGGAAAATGCCTAAATTCTAAACTTATTTTAGGAAGGATTTTTTAAAGGATCCCCATTTATTAATGTAATATTGACTACTACTATTAACAAATGGGGGGGTGTTGAATAGCACAAAACACGCATGAGGAACATTTGTAGAATAATATGAAGTCATTGATGAGATATACTGTAAGACTGAACATGGAAGAAATGGTAATTAAATATGCCACTTGCAAACTGATCAAATGATGGTTCAAGTACAGTAAACTCTAAATTCTATGAGAAAGTAGAAATCTATTTTTTTGGGGCTACATAGGGGTTGTTTCCTAAAATCATGATCCCTGGAGGAGGAAGTGAGGCCAAGACATCCATTAACATATTTTTGGTGTTCCTTTTATCCCTTCTAACCTACTGAAGTAAAGCACAAATGGAAGGAAACTAATAAACAAACTAATCAAATCTACACTACTTGCAATGAAATACTTTTAAGGACAATTTAACCATAAATCTATGAAGCTAATATAAGCATACAAATACAAGAAGAGGAGTCTTTGATGTTAGGGTTGGTCCCTAACCCAAGAGCTTCAGCCCTCTGAGTTAACTCAGTACTGGATCATGAAAAAGCTCATTCTCATTATCAAAACAAAAAATTACACAACAATGTCTTTCACAAGTCTGGAGCTCCAAAATAACTAGTAATTTTACAGCAAAATTTTGAATCCCAATGAGGCTCTAGGCCTCTTTATTTATACAACTAAATTCTCTAACGAATTCCTTAAATCTAGGGAGGCTCAGCACCCAAACTCGAGATGAACTAACTCTTTGACTATCACTTGCTCGACTGCCTTTTGCTCTTAATTACTTGGCTACTTGTACTCCGAGCTGGTGTGATTGATGGAGGAATATTCGAATGAGGGAGGAGTAAATGAGGAGGATTTACCTCCTACAATCTCTCTTCCTTGTCCCATTCCAGTTTCAGACATTAATCTTGCCAAAATTCCATGATTTTCTCTCAAAAACCTGCATTCAATGCACATTAGTCCACTAGGCATAACAGATCACTTTAACTCATCTCATTAAGTAAAATATAATCAAAACATGTAATAAGTTGTGAGAAGAGTTCATTTGACTAATTTAGGAGGTGAATGAAGTTCCATATAGTTATCCAATGATGAGTCTCATCATCACCCCCCTACTGAAAGTGTTGGTCATCCTCTGAGCAACTTAATCAATATCCATGTCTCTCATAGATCTAGTGGCCTCCCTGACATCCCATGCTTCTGTTGTGGTTTCCTCTTCTTGTGCATAGAATCCTACCTTCCTTTCTACCTCCTCCCACTTCTTTCTTTCTTCCTCTTCATTCCTTCCTTCAAACATCCCTAAGAGCAGTGATGGACTGAATCTCAAGCAAATCCAATTGATTTTGAGCCTTTGGATGGTTTGTTTGTACATGGGTGTTTTGTTCAGTGCTTCTCTCATCCTTTAAGGAGAATGGTACTCTCTGATTTTCAAGCTGTATGGAAAAGTATTCCATCTCCTTTGGTAAGCTTGCATGCTGTCATCCCCTAACAGTCTGAACATGTCCTCAAAATGTGTAATTTCTTGCTCTTGGACAGCAAGATACCTGGGTGCAAGTTTAGGATCACTTGAAAGTAAATTATGTGTGTTGATGACAGCCATTGGATTTGACTGCTCATCTCTTATCATGAGAGGCTTCGTTTGTTCCCTTGCCAGTATCTTTTTCATTTCTGTAGCCCTTACTTCCTCATGGTTCATCAATGATGCCCAATTCATCAACTATAAATCCCCTAGCTTTGCATTAGGGTCCCATACATTCATATCTGTCAAGGCCATGTTATGCAAGTAGAACTCAGACATCTTAGCCTTATCTTCCAATGTGCTTTGATCACAAAGATCAATGAACTGTCTATAATCCTGGAATGGCATAGTGCCTCTGTGTGCTAGGGTCTTGATTTGGAACTGCAGCCATTGTTCCTTAAGGTATAATGCATATGACCTAACTGGCATACTACATTGGATTGCTTCCAAACATAGACTGGCCATGGATTCCAATTGAACCTCTCTTTCTTGCAGTTGTCCTTTCAACCATGCATTTTCTGCCTCCAACTGAGTTTTTATTATGGCCTATTTGTTGCTCAAGCTACTTACTTCTCTGCACATCTCTTTGAGCTTCTCCTCCATGTGACTAATGTCCTCCACTCCCTTGGACTTGACAATCTACATCCATCTATGTGTTCTGGCCCTTTCTTTCTCAAGCTCAAAAAAATAATGGACTGGAAAATTTTGTGGCATGACCCTGCCCCGTTCAATAAATCTGCAGTAGGAGTCAAGGTTAGGTTAAGGAATAGGTTCCCTTAGCTTTGGGTCCTCTCTCTTTGTTTCTTGCTACATACTTCCTTCCTTATCTAATTTCTAAGTTTCATGTAGCTTTAGCAGAGTTTCCTGTAGGACTGCCTTTGCTTCCTGTAGGTCCTGTTGTGGATCATGTAGGATGTCTTTTCCTTTGGATGAGGTAAATCTAGTCATAGGCCTTCTCTCATAAGCGATAGGAGATTTAGGGGAGGTTTGTGCTGAGGATCCTTCTCCTTGAGTTTTTGTAAGATGGGCCATCTTCTCTTGCTGTTTAGATGAGTCCTTAATAACAATGGGAACCTTGGCTGGAGTTTGAGGTTTTCCTTCTCTTATCTTTGTAATTTTTCATGTTTTGAAGTATAAGGGGGTTTGCCTCTGTCTTTTGCCTTTTTGTTTGATATGGGTGCTAAGGGAAGTGAGGGAAAATGCTGCCTATTTCTCAGTGGGTTCTGGAGACAACCTAGGTGACTCCTCCTTGTCCTCTGCCTCCTATTTTCCATCGCCCTTTTCACCTTTGTCCTTCTCCTCTTCTTCTCCCTCTAGATCCTCATCTTGTTTATCAGTTTCCTCCTTGACATCTTCCTTTGTTTCTTCATCACTTCCCTTCTATTTCTCTTCCTCTTCCTCCTCATCTATTTCCTCTTCATCCCTCTCTACTTCTTCTTCATCTGTTTCAGTCTCTTCTTCATCCTTTTCACTGACCGTATGGCTTCTATCATATGTGAGGGCCTTGATATCCACCTCTACCGACATGTCTCTGAAAATTTCCCAAGTGATAGGAATTCTAAGGTTTTGGAGGGCATCTTCTATGATGATTCTAATTAACCCATGGTGGGCTAGTTGTTGGTAGTTTCCTTCCTGCACCTTCATGCTTGTATCTATCAATGATTGCATAAGGAAGTATGGTATGTTGAGCCTATTGTGAGGAGGTGTTTTTGCTCCAAACCTCAATTCTTCAAGAAGCCTAAAGTGATATCCATATACAACACTATACCTACCTTCACATGATATGTATTTTATAAGATGGTAGCTTATCTCATTCCAAGGATATGGTAGGCTTTCTCTCCTCACTCCATTTTTGTCTTCAATGGGCTCCTCTTCCTCTAGAAAGAATTTCTTCTTTGCAATTTGGTTATCTCCCTTGTCTTCCTTTCACCAAGGCACTCTTAAGGGAAGTGTGGTAATTCTGCTTATGAGTTCAGGGGTGAGCTCTATGGAGAGGACTCTCACCACAACAGTGGCATGGGTCCTAGTCAGTGGAATGCGGGAGAGAGAAAAATCTCTGGCTACTTCATCATCATACCCCCTCAATTTCTCAAAGTACCCCATCCAATTATACCTTGTGAATATTTCTAGCACAGGAGGGTGTTGGTGAATCCTTACAGTGTTAATGGGCTCCCTTCTATTAAACCTCCCTGTCATTTTGTCTCATGAATTTGAGGAGCAGAGATACAAAATTTTAGTGGAGGAATTGAGATTGAAATTTCTGTGGATACAATTCCCTTATACAACTATCAATTCATCAAACTAGGAGATTTTTCTGTTCTTTTTACTTGGAAAAATAGAAGGAAATGTAGAGCCTACCTCCTCATAGTGCTTGTTGTAACCAACCCTTGTGTTTCTTCCTTTGAAATTGCTCTCTGCCAATATTGTAGACTGCCTGACTATATCCTGTAGGATCCCTGTGTGATCCTGTAGGATCCTGTAGGAAGTCCTTCGTAGGAAAAACTGATGTTTTCCTCTCGTGAGCGTCGCTTGGGGATGAGAGTGACTTTGCTAGAGTGAGCCTCAAGAAGATGAATACATGAGTTATGGGGCGGGCTGCCCAATGTGGACCCGACTCCCAAAAAAAAATGCAGTTTTTAAAAATGAACCATTTTTTAATATCGAGGGGTCGGGGTTTGACCACCCGACCTCCTCCTTATAATTCAGGATCCTTACCAATCTGCCCAACTGACCTCGTTGTAATATTCGCCCACAAAAATTTATATAAACCAATAATTTTGTCAGTGCGCCAGAATCATGGAGGAGCCAAGATTATGCATGGAAATCGAGACAATTTTTTAATTAATTTATTGCAAGTGGAACCATGAGCCCATAGAAAAGGCAGGCAGAACCACAATTGGGTGAAATTCTCAGGAGGGTGAAATTTGTGCAGTGTCCAAATTGGACAAATTTTATGTCAATCTTACACCTCTCAGCGACACAAACCCGATGGTGTAGTCAATTTTCTGACTAAGCAATAGATTTTCAAAGGACCCAGAGGAGGGAATCTTTGAAGAATCTAAGGGGGATCTAAAAGATTCTTGAAGCTCCAGATTTCCACTTTCTCATAATTCAGAAATTTGACAGTCGATTTTGTACTATTAGACGCCACAAACCTGATGGTGCATCTAGATTCTCCATTTGATCATTTCATTTTTCAAACACTTCTCAAAGTGGAGTGCAAGTGTCAACATTTATGTGCGAGCAGTCATTTCCACGCAATTCGACGCCATGAGATCGATGGTACGAATAGCTTCAGTAGCTTGAAATCCTTTTCTTCATATGGCCCCACGATGTGAGGTATATGCAGTATGTTTATGTACTTCTTTTTGCTATGAGATGCATTGTGCTACATAGATTCCTATTTGCTGTTTGATGTGGGATCTTGTTTTCTTCCTTGCTTCATGATTCCTGCTTGATGTGATGCGGAATCATCTGTGTGATGTACTTGTTGTCATGATTCATCATGTTTTGTTTAAGATCCCTTTGTTGTTATGTTGATTGGATACTCATGTGTGACCATGTATGTTTGCATTGAGATCCATTTTATGCCATGTTGGCGGGATGCTCATTATCATCATGCATGAGTTTATGTCATACTGATAGGAGTCCTTTTTGATTGAGAGTTCCTGTTATGGAACATCTCTTGGAGCCACTCCTGTGCGAGGGAATTTTCCTTGTATAATAGCGATGTCACCACTTATGTACATAATCATTATTGACAACACTTAATGCAATGGCCTACACCATCTTGACACCGAGGGCCCGGAGACGTAGTCCCTCTTGGACGAACTCCATTATCAACGTCTTGAGTTTTATGTTGTTGATCATTGTCATGTTCCTTTTTCTTTACAACATGTAGTTATGTTCCTTTATGCTATTTTTAAATGAAATTCTAATCACATCATGAAAGTAAAAGATCGTGTTTAAATCCGGGAGCTGAGTCAACTCGGGTCAAGTTTGGTATTAGAGCGATCTTTGCGTGGATGTGAATTGCAAGCGTGAACAATGGAACAGATAAAATGTGAACAGAATTGAAAAAGAAGGAGATGTAGCTCACAGGTGAGGCCTGCACCTGGAGACTACACTCAAAACAGAGAGATCACTCTCGTACACTCTATTATCCATCAATGAAAGATTACATCATTAAATACAATACTAGGAATTAGGAAGTTGCAACCAAACCCCTAAACTCTAGGAACTAATCCTAAACTAGGGAGATACGTTACAACAATGTAACCATTTTCTCCATTAATACAAAATAATATTAATTATTTTCAACTCCCCCCCTTAATGGAGAAAGGGTTCTCCTGGACTCCTAGCATCCTTCTAAACAATTCAAACTTCACACGTGCAAGTGGCTTTGTAAAAATATCAGCCATATTGTCACAAGTTTTACAATATTCAAGAGTAATTTCTTTTGACTGTATTTTCTCTATGACAAAATGGAACTGAGTGTCTATATGTTTGGTGTTTTTGTGAAACACTGGATTGTATGCCAATTTAATGGTGCTCTGGTTGTCGCTTTTGATGGAAGTGGAATTCTTTTGTTCTTTTCGTGCATCATTAAGAAGCCTTCTCAACCAGATCGCTTCACACGTCGTTGCACACAATGCTTGATACTCAGCTTCCCACGATGACAAGGCTACAATACCCTGCTTCTTGCTGCTCCATGCTATGACCCCAGATCCTATGCTGAATGCGTAACCTGTGATGGATCTTCGATCATCCAAGTTACCTGCCCAATCTGAATTTGAAAAACCTGCAAGAATAACATCAGATGCGTCAGTGTATAAAATGCCATAATTAACAGTACCACAAAGATACCTGAACACACTTTTTGCTGCTACCCAGTGACTTTCAATCGATTTTGACATGAATTGGCTCAACACACTAATAGAGTATGCTAAGTCAGGTATGGTTGTTGTAAGATATATCAAGTTGCCAACCAGTTGTTTATACATTGTAGCATCAACTTCTTTAGTGCCATCATCACTGCTCAACTTCAGATTCTGTTGTAAAGGTGTCGCTGCTGATCTACACTGATCCATACCAAACTTTTCTAATAGATTTCTAGCATACTTCCCTTGGGTTAAAAATTTTTGCCTAGTATCTCTGCATACTTCTAATCCCAGACAGTAATGAAGTCTTCGAAGGTCTTTCATCTCAAAAACTTGTGCCATAAGCCTTTTGATTCCTCTAATTAAATCATTTGCATCTCATGTTATAATCATGTCATCTACATACAAAGAAATCAGAATAATCTGCCCCTGCTTATTGTACTTGGTATACAAATTTGGGTCATTCAAACTTCTATGAAAGCCATACTCTAAAAAGAAAGAATCAACCTTTTCATACCAAGACCTGGGTGCTTGTTTTAAACCATATCAAGCCTTTTTCAATCTGCAAACAATATGTTCTTACCCCTACTTTACAAACCCTTCTGGCCGTACTAAGTAAATTTCCTCTTTTAATTCACCATTTAAAAATGCGGATTTGACATCAAGCTGGTGTAGCTCCCAATTATATTTAGTATCTAAAGCAATAAGCATTCTGGTTGTATTTAACTTTGCTACAGGTGCAAAAGTATCATCAAAATCTATACCTTCCTGCTGTGAATATCCTTTTGCAACCAGCCTAGCTTTTAATTTATCTATATTTCCATCTGCATTCATTTTTGGTTTAAATAGCCATTTACATCCTATGGGTGTTTTATTATTAGGCAGTTCAACTAAATCCCAAGTGTCATTTCTAAGAATTGATTCCATCTCTTCATTCATTGCAGCTCTCCATTCCTTAAATTGACTAGCTTCTTTGTAACTAGAGGGTTCTACAATGTTCAAAACATTTGACATCAAAGCATAGTCTCTCAATTTTAATGGTAATTGAGTCTTTCTACCAGATCTCCTTGGTAGGGGACTTACGTCAAATTTGTCAGCTCTAAATGGGCTTGCTTTATCACCTTTTTCCTATTCTTCTTTCTGCTCTTCTTTCTGCTCTTTGCTCTCTTTCATCATCGCTCCTTTCATCCATCAACAATGGAATGTGCCAATCATCACCAATGTCATCTTTCCCTTCCTGTACCTGTTCATGAGACACTACATCCCTTCTTGCAAATATCTTATGAGTCTCAGGATTGAACAATTTATATGCTTTAAATTGTGTGCCATAACCAACAAAGATGCATTTCACAGATTTAGGATCTAATTTCTTCCTATCAGCTTTGGGTATATGGGAAAATGCTTTTGACCCAAATATTCTTAGATGATTTACTACTGGTTTGAATCCATATAGAGCTTCAAAAGGGATTTTGAAGCTAAGATACCTGGTAGGACTTCTGTTCTTCAAATATACAGCAGTGTTAATAGCCTCTGCCCAAAAGCTTTTAGATAGATCCTTACCTTGTAACATGCTCCTTGCGCACTCCACTAAGGTTTTGTTTTTGCGTTCTGCGACTCCATTCTGCTGTGGTGTATGTGGAATTGTAAACTGCTGAACAATCCCGTGAGATTTGCAGAATTTCATGAATTCCCCTAGCTTTTATTCTCCCCCTTGATCAGAACGGAGAATTTTTATACTCTTACCAAACTGTTTTTCCACCAAGGTTTTAAATTCTCTAAAGCACTGGAAAGTCTGACTTTTCTTACTCAGAAAATAAACCCATGAGTATCTAGTGCAGTCATCAGTAAATAACAAAAAATAATATGCTCCACCTAGCGACCTTGTCTGCATAGGTCCGCATATATCAGTGTGCACTAGTTCTAAAATATCTGTTTCCTTCCTCCTATCATGCACAGGAAACTATTCTCTATGCATTGTACCTAAGGCACATCCATCACAATTTAACTGAATATTATGAAAGATAGGGAGCCCCTCAACCATAACTTTTCTCTGCAATAGCATGAGGTCCTACAAATTCAAGTGACCGAATCTCTGATGCCAGAGTTGTTCGGCTGTCGATCCTCCTGCAACCATGGCTCGCTTTGATATACTCTTTACATCTAGTCAGTATAGGCTTCCAACGTACATGCCTATTGCAACTATTTCTTTCCTGCAATCCTTTATCACACAGTGAGTCTTGAAGAACTCGACTTGCATATCTTGATCAGTTATCATGGATACAGATATTAGATTTTTCTTAATTCCAGGTACATATAAAACATTTTGAAGATGACTAATTTTTCCATTTGGTAACTTGACTGGAATAACCCCATAACCTTTAATCTCGTATCCACTATCATCTCCTAAATAGATTTTTGATCCATATGTACTTTCCTCAAGACTATCAAAAAATTCCTTTTTACCTGTCATGTGAGAGGATGCTCCGGAATCAACATACCATATATCGTCCTCATCAGATGCTGAAAGGGCATGGTCGACTATGAACAGTTGAAATTCATGACTGAAATCTTTATCTTCTTCAACATCATCTTAAACAAAGTATCCTTTGTGCTTTGTCTGCTTCCTCTTTGCATCATCAAGTATCCTTTGTGCTTTGCCTGCTTCCTCTTTGCATCATCAGCCTGCTTCTTAAAGCATACACTCTGTATATGGCCGTTCTTTCCACAATAATAACATTTCTTTACGGAATTATTTGCAATCATACCTTTATGTGGACGCTTCTGCGATGTTCCTCCTTTCTGCTGTGATTGTTGTTGTGGCTGCTTCCCTTTGAATGGTCGTCGTTTCGCCATCAGCGCAAGATCATCACTCTGGGGGTTCAAGTTCTACCGCCGCTCCTCCTCTTGCAGCAAGATCCCTGTCAGATCATCAAATGTGGGCACTTTCTCCCTTGCCGCCAATCCAGTGATGAACATTTGAAATTCATCTTGCATCCCGTTCAGTGTGATTGAGACAAGATCAGAGTCAGACACCGCCTCTCCGATGTTCCCCAATGCATCTTTCACATCTTTGATTCACGCAAAAAATGCAGTAGCAGTCTCATTTTCATTCATCCTCATCGAAAATAGCTTGCTTTTAAGTGCCATAACTCGCCTTGTGTTCTAGGTCTGATACAAATTTTAAATGGTCATCCAGATCTCCGCAGACGTTTTACAGTCTCTGATGTGCAGGATAACGTTGTCCTTCACGGACATTTTTAGCAAAACTTTTTCCTTTTTCTCTCGCTTATCCCAGTCTTGCTCTTACGCCCCCGCATTCACCCTCTGCTCATCACCTGTAACTATGGACCAAGCATTCGCACCTTCAAGCAAGGTATGGATCCTAAACTTCCAGTTCGTGAAGTTAGATCCATCAAGTTTGCCAGACTCGTGGAGATAAGATTCCATCGTATTACTCATTCTGATCAGATTTAAGAAATGAATCTACCCAACAGTAACAAAAAATCGATACCTGTCAAATCGATTTGTAACCAATTCAGATCCGCCAATATCCGACAACTCAACAAAATCAGTCGTGCTCTGATGAGCAAATCCGCTGTTTTTCAATACAGCAAAAAAATCGATCTGATCAAAACTGATCCGATCTTCCTCTCCCGAATAGATCTGCAACTTCTCTGATCTGCTCCCTTTGGAAATCGCCAAACGAACATGAGGCTTCCCGCAGATATCCTTGAAGGTGGATTGGCGCGTCCCCGTGCGTATTGGCGCGTTCCCGAGTGAAAAATCTGCGCCAAGAAAAAATCGGTTAGAGTAAAATTTGTTGGCACGATTTTTCCATGAAATTCCACGCCAATCGGGTAATTTGGCTCTCTGGCGTGATTAACAGACAAACAATCTGCCAATTCTTCTCTTGGTGCTACTGTCAGCGTGAAAAGCGCCCCAATCTCCTTTCTACTATAAAAAAACATCCAGTCCGAGCTAGGTGTTCTACAGTCCACCTGCTCAATTGAGCACACAACTCTTTGTGTACATGCGGCCACAGAGGCACCTCACACCACATAGGCAATTCTGCCACAAGGGCAAGCTGGCCACAAAGGCACTTCAGTCACAAGAGGTGATACAAGATCAGGCTCACCCAATCTGAGCTCCGATACCAAGATAAAATGTGAACAGAATTGAAAAAGAAGGAGATGTAGCTCACAGGTGAGGCCTGCACCTCGAGACTACACTCAAAACGGAGAGATCACTCTCGTACACTCTATTATCCATCAATGAAAGATTACATCATTAAATACAATATTAGGAATTAGGAAGTTGCAACCAAACCCCTAAACTCTAGGAACTAATCCTAAACTAGGGAGATACGTTACAACAATGTAACCATTTTCTCCATTAATACAAAATAATATTAATTATTTTCAACTGGAACGTGCAGCGACAGAGGATGAAAAAGCGATGTATGATACCATGCTCAAAATTTCCCAAAGGGTGGAAATAATGTATGAAACTCTACAGAAAGAGAGAGAGGAAAAGGAGTGATTGCAGCTTTAGTTGCGAGCCACGAAAGAGGCCCTGGAAGAACTAAAGCACAACAACCAAAGTCTTCAAACAGATAACGAATTGAAGATGCTTCTACAAGAAGAGAAAGAGGAGAAACATAGTTTTCTATGACGGTTGCAAGCAAAGGACGAGGCCTTGGAAAAGCTGCAATGTGACCCCTGTGAGGTAAAAAGTAGTTCTTCATCTTCATGTATGTTTCTTGTTGATGATTTCGCTATTTTTGAAAATCATACCACAGGAATTGGCTCCAAACTACTGAAGAAAATGGGGTATGAAGGAAAAGGCTTGAGAATCAATGGCCAAGGCATTGTCAACCCCATCAAAGTAGAAGAATTACCCCATCAGGTAGGACTTGGGTATGTCAGAAAGGAAGTTGGGGAATGCGCCGAGACAACTAACAAACCACCAACAACAAATGATAAGCAACCCTCATCAATTCTTTCCAAATTAACAGAGGAGGTAAAAGATGTTGATTTCCTTTCAGTTTCATCTTCACATAGTATGATTTGTGTTGGAGATTTGGAGATCACAATTACAGGAACAAACATGAGGCTCCTTACCAGGACAAGGCACGAGGAAGAAAAACTTGGTGTTAATAACCAAGGCATAACTCAATCATTGGAGGTTGTCAAGAGACCTCAATTTGCATGCGTGGGATACACCAAAGGAGAATGCTCGAAGGTGTCATATGCTTCTGAGACATCGTCAAAATCGTTGAGGAAAGAGAATGATGGGAATGCATCCCTATCATCCCATGGCAGTGGCCATTGCAGGAAGAGAGCTGAGGTAAGCTTTTATCACCATAATGACACCAGAGACGACAAGGAAAGGTATAACCAGTTTTGATTTTTGAATGTTTATTTTGATTATAATCATGTTGTTAAAGATGAATGTAAATCAAGGCATCGAAAAACATGTACCTTTTATGGATTACATAACCATACATATGTCTAGTGTTGGAAAAGAATAGTAGCACACAAAAGGAGGCGTGAAATACCCTCTCAACTGCAGGTAAAGAAACATGTTAAGTAGATCTGGAGGAAGAAGACCTATTGCAGTCATTGCAACAGAAGTGGCCATCAAAGAGCCACATGTTGGAGGCTCCATCCAGAGTAGCACCTTAAAGACAAAGTGTCGGTGCATGAACAAGGCAAAACAATTGTTCGACAAGAAAAAACACCACAAGGGGATGACCCATTCATAGCAATAAGTGAAAAATGGTTTCTTGATATGTTAGCTTGTCATGGTTGTGCCTTTGTAAATCATTTGTTTCATTTTAAAATGTAAAAGTGATGATGTGCTTTCCATCACTTGTTAAGCAACAATAATGTCTGCTCTTATGTTGAGTTGAATTTTAAACTCTGAAAGTGATGTTGTGTTTCCATCACTTGTCAAAGCAAAAATATGTTTGACCTTATCTTTGTAAATCATGTGTTGGAGTGATGATCACTTGTTGGAGCAACAATGATATGTTGGCCTTGTTTTTCGTAGCTGGGGTATTGTGTCCATCTTGATGTAAACTTGACCACCGAGTATGTGTTATAAACTCGTGGAAAGTATGGGATGCTTGGTTCATTAGTTGGTCATGTAAGACAAGCATGTAATTTGCAAAACAATGTACTATAGGTTGCAGAGGTTGCAGGGGTTGACTCATCGCTTAACTCCGAAGAACAAAGACGAAGGAGATGGAAGCAAGACCTTTTAGGATGCTTGTGATGCAGACAAGGTACTAAAAAGTTGCAGATTATTTTTCATGCTTTTGAAGGACCAAAAGCTCCTCAGTGGGGAGGATTGATCTAGGTGGCTCCAGAGACACACACGGGACAAAGAGGGCTTATGAAATCTCGAAAATCAAAGTGATCTGAATGAATTCTAACTAGAACCAAGACGTAGATCTTGTTGTCTTGATCACGACAGTGAAAACAATTCGTCAATCTGAGCTCGTATGAGCAAGAACAATCCAATCAAAGTTTTGGTCAAAGTTGGACTGTGGGCTAGGTTTAAGTGTCCTACAATTTGACCGACCCCGGGGCATGAAACCTAGCTCCCAAAAGCAGGTGAAATTTTTACCTCTTTAATTTGTCTAATAACCCTTATGTTAGACAAAATCGAAAAATATACCTATTGTAATAAAAAATCAAATATATATATGAGGTGGCGGGCCACCACCCCCGCCACCCCTAAAATGTATTACAAAACAAATTTTAAATAAATTTTAGTCGGTAGGCCATGGCCCCCGCTGACCCCCCAACCAACCACCAAAATTAAACTCAGGTCAGTAGCCATTACCCTGCCAAACCCTCCCTCAAACCACCGCACCATATATATAATATTACATGGGGTAGGTGGGCTCACGTGAAGGATTAAGGCAGGGCCAACGAGGATTGAACCCGCTCGGCCCACGTGGGCCGACCCCCACCGGGCGGCCCCATGTACAAACCATTAATGCGCCCAACGACCATTCCAAAAACAACACACCAAATCTGTGGAGGTTATGGGGCAAGCTGCCCAATGCGGACCCAACCCCCAAAACAAAAAAAATACATGCAGTTTTTAAAAATGAACCGTATGTTAATATGGAGGGGTCAGGGTTTGACCACCCAACCTCCTCCTTATAATTCGGGATCCATACCAATCCGCCCAACTGACCTCCTTGTAATATTCGCCCACAAAAATTTATATAAACCGTCTTTTTGTCAGTGCACCAACAGCATGGAGGAGCCAAGAATGTGCACGGAAATCGAGACAATTTTTTAATTAATTTATTACAGGTGGAACCATGAGCCCAGAGAAAAGGCATGTGGAACCATGATTGGGCGAAATTCTTAGGAGGGTGAAATTTTTGCAGTGTCCAAATTGGACAAATTTTATGTCGATCTTACACCTCTCAGCGACACAAACCCGATGGCACAGTGAGTTTCCTGATCTGAGTAGTATATTTTCAGAGGACCCAGAGGAGGGAATATTTGAGGAATCTAGAGGGGATCTAAAAGATTCCTTAAGCTCTAGATTTCAACTTTCTCAGAATTTAGAAATTTGAGAGTCGATTTTGCACTATTCAACGCCACAAACCTGATGGTGCATCCAGATTCTCCATTTGATCATTTCATTTTTTGGCCACTTTTCAAAGTGGAGTGTAGGTGTCAGCATTCATGTGCGAGCAGTCATTTCCATTTGGTTCGATGCCATGAGATCGATGGTACAAACAACTTCAGCAGCTTGACATCCTTTTCTTCAAATGGCCTGAGGATGTGAGGTATATGCAGTATGTTTATGTACTTCGTTTTGCTATGAGATGCATTGTGATCATAGATCCCTATTTTTTGTTTGATGTGGGATCTTATTTTCTTCCTTGCTTCATGATTCCTACTTGATGTGACACGGAATCATTTGTGTGGTGTACTTGTTGTCATGATTCATCACGTTTTGTTTGAGATCCCTTTGTCGTTATGTTGATGGATACCTATGTGTCACCATGTATGTTTACATTGAGATCCCTTTTATGCCACACTGGCGAGATGCTCATTATCATCAAGCATGAGTTTATGTCATAGTGATAGGAGTCCTTTTTTACTGAGAGTTCCTATAGCGAAACGTATCTTGGAGACACTCATGCGAGAGGGAATTTTCCTTGTATGATAGCGACGTCACCACTTATGTACATCATCACTCTTGAAAACACTTAATGCAGCAGCCTACACCATCTTGACACCGGGGGCCCGAAGACGTAGTCCCTCCTAGACAAACTTCATTATCAACGTCTTGAGTTGTATGTTGATGATGATTGTCATGTTCCTTCTTCTTTACAACATGTAGTTATGTTCCTTTATGCTATTTTAAATGCAATTCTAATCACATCACGAAAGTAAAATATCTTAGTTAAATCCAAGAGTTGATTCAACTCGGATCAGCATGGGGATCAACGTTTATTTCCTCTTGTGGTCGAGTTGAGTGTGGTGGTGTGTTGGAAGCCGAGGTACGAATTTCTATTTTTGGACCATTGGTCCCCACTACCACATCATCATTCCTTTCACCTCGTAATCAACTCCCACTCCGGGCATCCGTAGTCTTAACTGCTTTCGACCTCATCCTCCTTTTCTTTGACTTGATTGTTGCCACGTGTGTGAGGACTAACTGTTTTGTCCTCGCTAACTGAATGAAGGTGTCCATGTTAACAGGCCACCTTTCACTTATAAACCAACTCGTTCACAACCTTTACATATTTTGATTACATTATGCAAATGAGAGAGTGAAGCGAGATACTTACCTGTGGTAACATTACCCTGATGCAGTTTGTTGAAGAAATGAGGTTTATGATGTATTTTGGTTGCATGTGATCTCTCCTTCCTTTCTTTTCTTTCTATTATCCTTTGAAGAATTCCTTGATGTGCAGGTACCTAGTGTTGAAGATGATGGTGTTGCTGCTGTTGCTTTGGAGCTTCTTCTACCCTTGGATCTCCATGCTGGAAACTTGTTGCAAGTTATGATTTTATTTTGTGGGATAGGTTGCTACAGGATTTCCTATAGGATGTCTTGTAGCTGCTTCTCCCTCAGAATTTTTAATCATTTCTACTACTAGGACTTGAGGATGATGAACATGGACAGAGAGGAGGTATAGGGGTGTGTGAATAATGAAAAATAACCTTCAAGTGTTTTTCCCCTTTGCTCTCTGTCTCATTTTTTTCTCTGTGTTTCTTTCTTGAACACTGTAAATTTTTTGAAAGCTGATTTTTTTTATGATGAATGCAAGGGTGATCAAGGTTGAGAGAGGTATGGTAATGAAGTGGTGATGTAGGGATTTTAATTTTTTTGACATGGGCAGGTCACTTCCTTGCCCTAGGGTTACTTCCTGTAGAATTCCCAAGCCACTGTAATTCCTATAGGATCATCCTGTAGGTTTGCAGGGGATCCTGTAGGTTTACAAGGAATCTTATAGAAAACACAGTACCCTTGCAAACTGAGGCAACTAAGTGAAAAAAATAACAGGAATGGTGGAATGATGAATGATAATGGATGGATAAATAGAAATATGAGTGGAATAGGTCCTTTTTATTCTCCTTTGATCTCTGATCATCCTCCTGCTGACCTGTAAACAATTTTTCATGATTTTTTATTTTCTCTTTTTTTTTATGTATATATTTTTTTTGAAAAAAACTAGTCTGCCTCCAAGAGGTTTTCATCCTAGCTAATTTCCCTGGGTGCCTGAAGAGAGGCTTTCACCTAGATATCTTTTGATTTCTCTCTTTTTTTTTTACACCATTGGGCCACCCCAAGAGGTTTTCAACCCAACAGTGGGACTTAGGTGCCTCACGGAGGTTTTCACCTAAGTCTCCTTATTTTTCTTTTTTATTTTCTTTCTCAGTGACTTGATGGGTAGGAGTTTAGGCTTGCTCCACCACCATCACTATTTTATTGATACCATCAATGAACTCTTGCTTGGACAATGCCTTTTGTAAACTTTCAATCTGTGCCCATTAACAATTAGAGGAATGGCCTATTCATCTATGGTTCTAATCTGCACTGAACCATTATCATGACATCTCTCTATAACATAAGGCCCTAACCATCTTGTCCTTAACTTTCCCTTAAACTATTTATATCTATAATCATATAGCAAAGACCAATCACCTTCTTGAAATTTCTTATCCTTGATGTTCTTATCATGCCATATCTTCCTCTGAATTTGACTTACCTATGTGTGTAGGAGGGCCTGCATTCTGAACTCATCTAAACCATTCAACTGGAGCAATCTCTCTTTTTGTGCATTGTTGAGATCTAGATCTACTTGGGCTGCCATCCTCAATGTATTATACTCAAATTCAATGGACAACGTGGCCTTTTTCCCATACACTAGCTCATAGGGTGTGAATCCAGTGGTGGTCTTCCAGGTGGTATTATAGGCCCAGGTAGCCTCAACTAGTATATTTGCCCAATCCTTCCTGCTGCTGCTAACCACTTTAGTCAGGATGCCCTCCAACGCTCTATTGGTCACCTCCACTTTCCCATTAGCTTGTGGGTGATAGGGAGTGGAGGTTCTATGCTTGATCTTGTGCTGGCTTAGCAAGTATTCAATCATATTGGAGATAAACTGGTTTCCTTGATCAGTGACTAGTTCTCTAGGGTACCCAAACTTGTAAAATACATTCTCCCTTAAGAACTTAGCCACCTTCTCCTCTGTTGTTGCCTTGATTGCCTTGGTTTCAACCCACTTAGTTAGATAGTCAGTGCATACAATGATATACTGATTTTTCTTTGAAGGAGGGTCAATAGGTCCAATGAAGTCCATGCCCCACTTGTTAAATGGCTCGAAAGTCACTTGAGGTTGCAGAAGCATTTTATCTCTTGGAGTAGGCTTTCCCATACTTTGGAACCGATCACACATACTAGTATATCTTTTCACATCCTGATGAAGAGTGGGCCAATAATAACCAGCTTGTAACACTTTTAATGTTGTCCTCTTTGCTGCAAAGTGACCTCCATAAAGCTCATCATGACAGGTCAAAGGATGTCAAAGACTTCCTCCTCCCTGACACGCCTTCTCAAAATTTGATCCGGGCCTAGCTTGAAGAGGTTGCCCCCAATCCAAGTGAAGGGGGCGCTCTTCCTCACAATCTTGCTCTTCTCTTTGGAGGAAAAATTCCATGGGAACTGTGCAGATACCAAATAGTTTTCTATGTCAGCAAACCATGGAGAGAGAACTGAATGGCGAATAAGTGCTCATCCGGTAACTGATCATCAACCATTCCCTCCTCACCTGTAGGAAAACTTAATCTGGACAAAAAATCTGCAACCACATTTTCCTTGCCAGGCTTATCAACAATAGTTAGATCAAACTGTTGTAATAAAAGTCACCATCTAATAATCTATGAATTGACATCAGGTTTATTCATTAAATATTTGATTGCAGCATGGTCAATATGTACAAATGTTTGATAGCCTGTAATATAATGCCTAAATTTGTTCAATGAATGCACAACAACCAAGAGATCCTTTTCGGTCACTGTGTAGTTCAGCTCGGCCTTTGATAGATTCTTACTGATAAAGTAAATGTCATAAGGCAATTTTTCATCTATCTGGCCTAGGGCTTCTCCTATGCCTTTGTGTGATCCATCAGCATGTAGATGAAGAGGAAGGGCCGAATTTGGGCCTCAAAGATTTGAGGCAGTGGTTAACTTGTCCTTCAGTGTGTCCAAGGCCTCTTGACAACTTTTTGACCATACAAACTCAGAGTCTTTGGCCAAAAACCCAAATAAAGGAGAAGCCAACTTGCTGATGTCTTTTATAAACCTTCGGTAGTATCTAGTTAACCCTAGGAAACTTTTGACATCTCTCTGCTTTTGTGGAGGTGGGACCCTTTGGATGATAGCGATTTTGTTTGGGTCCACCTGTAGTCCTTGCTGAGATATTGAATGACCTAGCACAATCCCTGTAGTCATCAAGAATTCACATTTTTCGGTACTGAGAGACAAGTTCATTTCAATGCATTTTTGCAGCACCTTAACTAAGTTAGACAGGGCCTCCTAGAAATCACATCCATAAGGTGTAAAATCATCCATATAAATCTCTACCGCATCATGGACTAACTCGTCACAGATACTTAGGACTACTCTCTGGAAAGTGGTAGGAGCATTGCATAGGCCAAAAGGAAGGACCCTATAGGTGAAATTTCCCCAAGGAAAAGTGAAGGTGGTTTTATCCTGGTCTTTCGGGCTGATCTAGATTTGATTGTACCCCCTTAATCCTTCTAAGAAAGAGAAAGAAAAATTCCCTTCCAGACCATCTAGCACTTGGTCGATGAAAGGTAGACTGAAATGGTCCTTATTTTTTGATTTGTTTAACTCCTTGCAATCAACACAAATCCTCCACTTACAATTTTTCTTTGGAACCAACACTAAAGGAGAGACCCACTCACTGTCTGAGATAGGGTATATGAATCCTGCATCTAGTAGCTTTTGCAATTATTCTTTGACTATATCTTTAAGACTTGTATTCATCCTCCTTTGGGTATGTCAAACTGGCTTTCAACCTTCTTTGATATAAATGTGGTGAGTACACACCTAGGGGTGCACTCCCTTCATTTCTTTGTAACTCCAAGCAAAGGAATCTAGATGTTCCTTTAGCAGGTTGCACAACTTTTCTTCTTGCTGAACAGAAAGAGATGGGTTGATTTTCAATGTTCTCTTGGGGCAAAATTCTATGGTTTTGACACGGATAGGGTTGGAATCGGCTAAGCATAGATCAATCTGATGGTTGTTCTAGGTTTCCTTTACTACTTCTTCTAAGGACAATGTACTAGGAGTTAGACTTTGGAGTATGTGCTCAATCAAATCATTTTCATCCTATTGTACTCCTCCCATGGTTGTTTCTAAGGTATAGAGTTGGGTGGAATAAAATTCATCTTCCTCCTCCTCTTCCAGCCACAAAGATAAGTCATGTTCTAGAGATGGTTGAGCAGGAGGGTATAAGACTAACTGCTTGGCATATGCCCATTTTTTATGGTCATATTTCCAGCCCTACAGCTAATGTAGGCATCGGTTGTGGCTTACCAAGGCCTCTGAAGGATGAGAGGGTAACCAGTAAGCTTAGCCTTAGGCTGCAGATCTAGGAAATCTATAGGGTACTCCCAAGAGTCAATGGAGACCATCACATCCTCCACAATCCCCTCAGGGGTCACTCTGGAATGGTCTACAAGTTGCAAAACTGTTGTGGTCTTTCTCAATGAACCTTGGAGGTTGAGCTTGAGCATGGTGTCCTTGGTCATCACATTAATAGCAGCCCCAAGGTCGATCAAAGTGTGTGGGACAATGGTGCCATTAATGTGCACATCTACTATAGAGCTTCCAGGGTCCAAATACTTTGGACAGATTACCTACCCCAACAATATGTCGGAAAGTTGTCTAATGACATTAATGGTAGGGGCATCTCTTCTTCGCCTCCATGGATGCTTGAAGCACTTCTCCTTAATCAACTTGCTGTAAATAAGTACATCTTTAATAGCTTGGAGAAGTGGAATTTTGACAAATAGGTTTTTCAATTCTCCCAGAAGTTCAATCTCTTCTAGGGTAGGCTGGAGTGGTTGGGTTAACCTCTTAGGAAAGTGTGCTAGATTTAATTTAGGCTTGCTTTCCTCTCTTTCCTCCTCAGCCTCCCTAAGTGGAGGTAGAGGTTGGTTCCCAGAGTACTCTCCCAGATCTCAGGTTGATTTCCTAAAACTCCATAGCATAAGCAAGATAGGATATCTCTCCACTGTATACTTGTTGTGTCTGTCTATTATTTGGGTTTGGATTTGGTCGGCATGCATCTAGGGTAGTTTAGGTGGAGTAGAGTGTAAAAGTTATAGTTGAGCAGGTGATGAAGGCAATAAAGATGGATCATTGTTGTATGGGGTCCTCCAACCCTGAGGCAGTGCATTCCACTAAGGTTGTGGTAGAGCATATCATTAAAATGATTGGTTGGCTGGATGGGAATGATACTAAGGTTCAAAGGACCAAGGAGGAGGTGTAGACTAGAAAGGATGAGGAGGGAGCTCCCAAGAAGGTATGAATGTGGTCTAGTGGGCGTTGTAATATGCATGGGATGACCCTTGCATGCCCTGTTGGTATGGTCTAGGCCCATGAGGTCTCCTTTGGTTTATGTAGCAGAGCTATTTAGTTACCCCTTTAGATCCTTGCTATAAAACTTTTAATCCAGGGAGAGAAGGGCACTTGTCTGTGGAGTGGTTTTCTTCACAGACTGAGCATATTTAAATAGAATTCAATGGACATTCGTTCCTAGGGTGCCTCCTGGTGCATCTAAGACAGAAAATGGTTAAGTCTCTCTTTGATTCTTCCTATTTTCTCTTAATGTGCATAGTGTCCATATGTAGGGAAAGTGTTTGTAGCATCTCACTCTTGAAATCCTCTAGAATGTTTCCAATTTCACCCTTGATGGATGAATTAGAAGAGGATTGACCGACCATAGGTTGACTACCCCTACCCTTTTTCCTAGCTGCCCTAGAATGGTTTCTAAAAACTGTCTTGATATCCTCATAGGGTAACTGGTAGATATCTCCTCCTGCTAACAATTTCAGGGTATCCAAAAGATCTTCCCTTACTCCTCTATGTACGGCCAACTTCAGTGACTCAAGGTCAAGTGTGCACCTGGCGCTTTTGTAGCTAAGCTGGAATCTTTCTTGATAATCTTCTAGGGATTCATCATTGCCTAAGGTCATCCTAAAAATTTCCTCTTTAGTGTCTTTAGACCTACAGTAGTCTCAATACTTGTTATTGAAGGCTTGATGCATCTGAGCCCAAGTTTTGATGCTATCTCTAGGTAAACCCATGAACCAGCGCAAAGTTGCATCCTTGAGAGTGGATGGAAATAGTTTCAACTTCTGCTCATCATTGGTGTATTCATAGGTTCGACATTTGAAAACAAACTCAAATAAGAAAGTGTCTGGAACTTCTGAGGTCAAGCCATGGAAATGAGGAAGGGCAGAGGGGCTTATATTTTTCATCTTAGTATCCCCATTGGTTTCTCTAATGGGGAAGGCACCCTCAACTCTTTCCTTATTCCTCTGTCATTTCTCTTTTTAGCCATTGGTTCAGTAGGAATGGGTTCTTCTTTTTCTTCTTCCCATGTAGGTTCTTCAAGTATGTTTGGTTTCTCACCTAAGGGTTCCTTCCATTCATAGCCACCAAAGAAGAGGGAAGGTTGGTTGTTTGAAGTAGTGGGGGTATTTGGCAAAAAATTCCCTAAGTTATCCCTATTCCTAAGAGGCATGAAAAAAATGTTTTTGTTATGTTTGGTGTTTTTTCATACTTTGAAAGCAATTACAGACTGAATGAAAAATTAACTGCTTGGTTGAAATATTACTTACAGAAGGGAAAGGAAAGCAAAGAATACAGAATGGAAAAGGAAGAAAACTAAATTACTTTTGCAGAAATGAAACTACTAGTAGAATATTAGAAACAAGAAATGGAAGAAAGAAAGCAGTAATCACATATTACTCAAACACCTCCCCGGCAACAGCGCCAAAAAGTGATGAGCACTATTTTGCAGCAAGAATATTGTAACTCTTGGGGCTACCATATTTACTTTATCAACCTGGGGTTCATACAAACATGGAGCTGACAGTGTTGTATACACAAGTAAAAGTGAAGGTTTTGACTTTTGTCACTGTTCAGCTGGCGAGAGACCACTAGGGTTTTCAAGCTAGACTTCTATGGATTCAGAAGAAGCTTGATTACTGATGAAAGAAAGAGAAATATATTCTACGATAAAGCTTGTCTACTGCAGTAAGAAAATGATTGAAATCCAATGCTAAAAACACACCATTTCCTAACTAACTGCTGAGAAACTATGCTTTACAAGAATGCCAAGCTAACATCTATGAAATGCTACTATCCTAAGCATGGAAGTTCAAAACATCGAACATCACCACTTTTGGTGATGTGGTAGGTGGCTTAGGGATGTTGGTGGAAGCTTGGAAGGTTTGGGAGACCCTTAGGTTACCTTGTGTGGCTTCCTGTAGGTTTTACCTCAATTTGGCCTCAAAACAGGCCACTACAGGAAAACCTACATGACATCCTAAAAACCTACAGGATTCCCTATATTTGTACAGGATACAGCCGAGATAAAAATGACGGGTGCTTAAGGTGATGGAAGGCTTAAGGAAGGTGGTTGGTGGATGGAATGGAGTGAACAAATGCCTAGGATCACTCAGAACTCAAAACTGAGGTTGGGAGATGGTTTGATTTGCTCAAGATGCTTGAAGAAGTTTACTTGAAGAATTATGAAATTAGTCGGGGTCTTAGTGAAAGTGAGAAATGATCATGGATGGATGAAGCTAGAAGGAGGTTGCTTGCTATGAAATCTTTCTCTACTTCTGAAACACTTGCACTGCATCAAACAATGATATTTGCCCAAAAATCATGCAAACAAGAAGAATTTCAATGAGCTAGAAAAACAGAGTTTAATGAGCTAGATGTCTACTTCATGCATGAGGAAAATTTGTTGAATAACATGAAGTCATTGATGAGATCTAATGTAAGACTGAAAATGGAAGAAATGGTAATTAAATCTGGCACTTGCAAACTGATCAAATTCTAGTTCAAGTACAGTAAACTCTAAATTCTATGAGAAAGTAGAAATCTATCTTTTTGGGGCTGCATAGGGGTCCTTTCCTCAAATCATGATCCCTGAAGGAGGAAGTGAGGTCAATACACCTATTGACATATTTTTGGTGTTCCTTTTATCCCTTATAACCTACTACTGAAGTAAAGCACAAATGGAAGCAAACTAACAAACAAACTAATCAAATCTACACTACTTGTAATGAAATACTTCTAAGGACAATTTAACCATGAATATATGAAACTAATATAAGCATACATATACAAGAAGAGGATCCTTTGCTAATAGGGTTGGGCCCTAACCCAAGAGCTTCAGCCCTCTGAGTTAACTCAATACTGGACCATGAAAAAGCTCATTCTCATTATCAAAACAAAAAATTACATAGCAATGTCTTCCATAAGTCTTGAGCTCCAAAATAACTAGTCTTTTTACAGCAAAACTTCGAATCCCAATGAGGATCTAGGCCTCTTTATTTATACAACTAAATTCTCCAATGACTTCCTTAAATATAGGGAAGTTCGACACCCAAACTTGAGATGAACTAACTCTTTGAATATCACTTGCTCGACTGCGTTTTGATCTTCATGACTTGGTTGCTTGTACTCCGAGCTGATGTGATTGATGGAGGAATATTTGAATGAGGGAGCAGTAAATGAATAGGATTTACCTCCTACAATCTCTCTTCCTTGTCCCATTCAAGTTTCAGCCGTTAATCTTGCCAGAATTCCCTGAGTTTCTCTCACAAACCTGCATTCAATGCACATTAGTCCACTAGGAATAATATCTCACTTTAACTCATCTCATTAAGAAAAATATAATCAAAACATGTAAAAAGTTGTGAGAAGAGTTGATTTGACTAATATAGGAGGTGAATGAAGGTCCATATAGTTACCCAATGATGAGGCTCATTAGTAGCAGCATTATGCATAACTGTAGCAGTCATTCCTCCTCTTTCAGGGTCTTCTAACTGCATGCGAGTGATGAGAAATTATGTATAAGACTTGGAGGATGATGCTATGGCTCAGAGGGAGTACTGTAGGTTTTGAAAATGGAGAGGATGCTCTGTTTTTTTCAAGAAATTTTCAGGGTGAGATAGAGTGTAGGGTTTGTTCTTGAAAAATATTATTTTTTTTTCTTATGAGATGGGATGGATGAAGGATAGATAGTGGATATGAAGTGGATGGAGGGCTTGGAGTGTGTTGGTGACTTGGCCTTTGCATAAATTTATTCTTTTAACCATTGTCCCCATTCCTCAAAATCATCACCCTTCATAATTTGTCTTTTCCACATTGCTTGAGTGAAGAAGTGAGTTGCAATTAACTAGTCGAAGGCAGTGGAGACTGCTGACCCATTCTTAGCTTATAAAACCTCATCTCTCATGCATTGACAACAAATTTCTAACTATAATATGCTCAAGAGAAGAGGTCAAGAATATTGCATACATGTACCTACATGATGGTTGTTGGAGAGGTATGCATGTTGCTATTGAGTTGATGATCGATCCCTACTTCCCTAGAGGTTCTAATTTTCTTTGCTTGCTTCTACACAAGTCTTCATAGCTTGTTGATTCTTTGACTGATAAGGTTGTGTGAAATTTTATTTCAATTGTTCAATATTTTTCTGGTGGAGTCGATGCATTGCTTCCTAAGGAGGGTGTCACCCCTTTTCAATCTTCAGAAATGGCTTCATGTTGCTCAAGGTGGCTAGATCTTCTGCGGTGTGCATGAAAAAATAATTGATGATAAAATTTGTTGTAATTGTGCAGGCTGCTTACAAGAGGAATCCTCTTCATGTAGTAGTCATTTAATTCCTTTTTGATACCTCATTGATGCATGTGGGATTGATGTTAAGTCATAAGAGGTATAAGGACAGGGTTAAAATCATCAAGAGGTGGTGTAGGTGGCGGAAAAGTTGATAACAATTTTTTTTTTTTCTTTTCATATAACGCAAAGTGGAATTTGAATATGGATTGTATGAGTGATGAAAGTGGTGTTGGGGAAGCTACATCAATCTTTCTTAAAGAATACATGACCATTTGGCCCATTTCACCAATCATATTTCCTCTTATAGCTTCTTCTCATCCATATTGTAGTACTACAAGATCTTCCTATAGTAATTCAGGACAATCTCTTGTAGCAAAATTGTTTTGTCCATGCCTCCCAAATGGTAGAATAGATTGACCTGAAATTGTTTGAGAATGTTGTCGTCATCCTTATGCACCACCCCATAAAAAATCTTGGCCAATGGATGCACGAATCGTGAGAAAAAATAAAAATGGTTCAAGTTAATGGAGTCCGATTTATTGGAGACTGTGCACAGAAATTTTCTGAAATCGCTTGGGCATGTTACCATCGTCCAGATGCATAACCCCATGAAACATATTTTTAAATGGATGCATGGTTTTCAAGATATGACAAAAATAAATTTCTGCTCTATGTATTTTTGTTTCTTGTGGTAAAACAGAGCATTACTATAGTATTTCAGGACAATAAGGAAAATGAGCTGTAAAATCTTGGGAATGATGAGTGGATGGTGGAAATAGATGAAGGTGATGGATTTTCATGGCTTTGGTCCTTCTAGATAATCTAAGCAAAGGAGGAGAAAGTCTAAGTTTGACTTCCTTTGACTAGAATTTTGACCAATTTTTCTTTTCTTTGGTGCCAACTTTTTTTTGTTGCTTGCAAATGTTGGAGAGCACCTACATTCATCAGAGAAATACATCAAGCAAAGATTTTTATTTTTTCCCTTTTTTTCTTTTCTTCTAGGTCTACTAAGCCGCCTCAATGAGGTTTTCAACTAGTAGGTCTTCCTAGGCGCCTCAAAGGAAGTGTTCACCTAAGATCGTTTGTTTTTCTCTTTTTTTTTCTTTTTTCCAACCCATTGACCTCCCAATGGAGGTTTTCAATCAATGAGCCAATCTCAAGTGCCTCAAAGGATGTTTTCACCTGGATTTTCTTTTTTCTCTCTTATTTTTCATTTTTTATTTTTTTCTATCCTACCCTGCTTGAAAAACAAAATCACTTTCAAGTATTAGAATAATTCCAATGGAGCCATGTGCACATCAATATGATAGAAAAAATGATGTGTAGGCTTGAAATGTATGCTTTTACATGTACCTAAATTTGAGAGATCAAATACTTTGACTTTGATGATATCAAGCATAGTTGAAGAAGAGAGTATTGTTGCAACTTAGTGACTATTTGGAACCATATTTCAATATAGTTGCGATGCCCCTGGTCCACTTGTTGATTTGGACCATCGCTGATGTCTTCTTCTTCCATGACCTTCAAATCTTTCTCTTTTTGTTGATTTTTCTCTTGAACACATGGACGATTTGATGGTAACCATGAGGGAGTTATCCCAATCTCTAATTTTGTTTTCTACTCTTCTTGAGCCCATGATCTTTTGGTATTTTAATTTGAATCTTCTTCTTCTGGATGTGGTCCTTTAGTGATATCAAGAGAATCTCTTTTTTTGCAATACTCTTCTTGAGCTATGGTGAATACCATTTAGCTCAACATGATATGTTTGGAATTGTTGTACCTCGGCATTGTAAGTGGGCTGAGCTACTTCAATGTGTGGGCTTGGAAATGGTGGTACAGGTAGTTGAGTGGGAGTGGATATTTGAGATGGATGTGGTTGGGTTTGTGCTTGTGGTGGAGGTGGATGGTAGGGATAACATGGAGTTGGGTATGGAGAATATTGAGGAAAATATTGAGGATATTGTGGATGACTCCCATAAATTCATTGCCAACCTTGTTGCCAATATTGGTTTTGGAGTTGAGATGGCAAATGTTTCCTAGGAAAGGGTGTGTTCTAATTACTTTGAGGTGGATATGCGTAACCTTGAAATTGTGAATTAGGCTCTTGCATCATACTAGGTTGACTAGCCTGCCATGGTCCTCTTGGAGCTACATAACATAGCTGCTTTTGTGATTGACTTGCTCTGTTGACCTCTTGGTAAACTTCCTAGAACCTTGGTAATGATGGACAATATTTATCATCTTATGGTTCTGCATGGACAAAACAAACATTAGCACCTTATTTTTCTTCATCTTGCATTATTAACATTTCTACCTATTTGGTTAGATTTCTAAGAATTTCTATTTCAAAGTCATCAAACAAATTTCCAAGTTTAGCTTGACTTACCGATGTTGATGTTTATTTACTTACTCTTGCCCTTCCTCTTGATATGTGTTTTCATGTTTAACAAATTTCTTCAAATGATAATTGGTATACATCACCACTACTCATGGGATTAAGGATATCAATCCACTCATCCCTAATTGTTTTAAGTAATAGGGTTTTTAGTGTGCGGATCATAAATGATGTAATTTTTCCCTCTTAACATTATACATGAACCTCTCTATTAGATCCTCAAGGCTCTCATCTTATTTTTATTCATTCTAAATATTTCTTCCTTAAGATCATGGTCTTTATATTTTTCTAAAAATATGTTTTGCATACCATTCCATGATCTTATTGAATTAGTCCCTAAACTCATGAACCATTTAAGAGCTCTATCCTTCAATGTTGCTGGAAACAATCTCAATTTTTGAGTGTTTAGTAAGTAACCATAAGATATACAAAGGATTTAGAATTCAAAGAGAATGGTTTCTAGATCCTCTGACCTTAGACCATGAAATTTAGGAAGAAACAATGGAGGTATGTTCTGTTAGTGTCAGCTAGTTCAACCTGTCACCAATGATCAAACATGCTCTTACAAGGTGTTGGTAGGGTGTCAAGTCAATTTTTTGTCATTTCAATGAATCTTCAAATAAAAATTTGGTCACTGGATGTTGTGTCTAGGTCACTGCTACTCCCTTCACTTACTCATGGTCAATGTCTTCTTCAAGGTATCGTATATTCATTTAAGTGTCTTGGGTCATGAAATGGTTAAATTCCTTATTTTAGATCATGGTTTAGGGTTTCACTCCATGTGTCATCATGATACCATATGTCAAAACAAACACGTGTTCGTCATGTGATTCACTGGTTAAAGGGAGTTAGTAGCTTAGGGAAAGCAAAATAAAGGTAAAGCTAATGTTTTATTTCAAATAAGACAATGCTTCAGTACACTACCATGTCTCATCATTTCTCATAGGGATATTTTTTCTTCAAAATATGTTTCTGACCAAATGGAGAAGAATTTTACAAAAGTAAAAGAGGTTTTTGTAAATTATAGTCCAAGCAACAAAAGCCTCATTCATTTTATGCAAAAGTATTATTATTTGAGAGAAATTCCCAAACTACACTTGCAACGAGGGAGTTGTTACACTTCTTCAAATCTTAACTTCAAGACATTTTTTCAGGGATTTGGAGTAGGTGTTTGTTGTTCTTAAGGACTCTATTGTGTAGTAGACATCCTAATATTTCCAATGGTACCTTCATATTGTGATTTGGATTAGCGGAAGGCATCCAAAATTGATCTGCAAGTTGGCATTTCACTTTTGTCAGAGACACCTTATGTTTCTGGAGTGACCTTGGGAAAATCAAATATTCTCCCTGCTAGATTGTCCAAATTACATTCTTGAGGAGTCCATCTTGTAGCAGACTTCAAGAGATTTCCAACGAGCTATCAAGTTTGCAATCTAGAGTAATTTAAGGCCTCTAAAGGTAGGTTTCAATTTGGCATTGTGCTTCTATGAACTGCACTACACTTCTGGAGGTGGTGTTGCTCTTCTATGAACTGCGCTGCACTTCTACCAACGACATTGCACTTGGGACAGAGTGGCCCGAAACTTGCCAAAACTCGCCCAAATTTAGAATTAAATCTTTATTTCCTATTCTTTTGATCTTCTAATTTGTTCTCAAAGTAATTATCATCATCTAACTCACTTTTCTCCTTTGGAAAAGCAAGTACAAAAGTGAGTTTTCTTCATCTAGGGTTTATGTGAAATTTCATGCTGCAAAGCTAGTGAAAATGATGGGTTTTGTTAGTTATGACATTGAAAACTTTAAAATTTATCATCTCATACCTATGTATATATATAAATCACCCTATCATTCACTAATCAACTCATTTACCTTCAGTTTACCTCACCTTTACACAAACCCTAGCTCATACCTATCATTTTGGACAATTTCCTAGCATGATTGTTTTAAATTCTCCTAATCATCTCTCTCTCTCTCTCATTTCACTCCATTCAAACTTTATAAGTTTTCTACCACCCCTATCCATCTCCCAAAATTCCACTATCATCATCTCCCTTCCCTGACTCCCTCATTTCATCATTTCTTTCCTTGAGCAAGAAAATAGTCAGCTTAAGGCCAAACAACTCATCATGGAGAAAGAGCAATCCAAGGTGCTGCAACATGATGAACATAAAAAACAAGTTGGAAAAATGAGGCCAAGGACCAAGGGACTCAAAAGGGCATTGAAGGAGGAGAAAGAACAAAATCTGCTAGATGAAGACCTAGACATGGAAGACATAATTGCCTTGGAGATTAATAAGGATAGAGAGTATTGGCTAAGTAAGGTCAATGGCCACTTAGAACATCTTCTTGAAAAAGCCAACAGGGATAATCAGCTATTGAGACACATGGCCCACCATTATCAGACTAGAAACATGATTTGCAATATCAAGCTCAAGCAGTTGAAAACAAGCTAAAGGAAACCCTAAAGGAAACAAATGAGAGGGATAACTTGGAGATTCTTGCTTGAGAATCCATCAGAGCATAACATACCTCATTTTTCATTTCATGACCAATTTTGAAGGTTTTCTAAGCATTTTTCGTTTTTTGAGAATTTTGGTGCCAAATTCAGAAATTGGGCTAGTCATAGAAGCGCAAAGCCAAGGTGCTACGCTTTTTCCTCAGGGCTCCAAATGAAAAATGGCTTACATTTTTGGAAAGCTGATTACTGCCTCTTGAAAACCAATTCATCAGATTTCTCATAAAGGGCTCAAATTTTGAGAAAAATGAGAAAAAGGGGTCAAAAATCATCATTCTGCCACTCTTTTTGATAGGCGCTGTGCTTCTGGAGACACCTTGGGAGAATTCATTTTTGAAGGCCTTCCTGTGGGTAATTTTAAAAAATTCAACGTGTTCTAGAAACTAGACAGGCAAGGCTAGTTGACCATTCTCTTAGATATCAATTTGGACTTCAGGAAGGTACCTAAATGTGAGCTAAAAGTGGGTGCTGCGCTTTTGCAAATTTCTGAGTTTTTATTTTAAATTTCACTGTGTAATTTCCTAGTTTCTTAGTTTGAGTTGGTCAAAGTCAGAACTCATGATGTAATTGCAGTATTTAAAGGTTATGTGATGTAATCATGAATAAATAGACATGATATGTTGTTTTTATGATTAATTAGGCCTCATTAAGAAAGCAAAATTCAAAACAAAGTCTAAGAGAAGAGTTTGTATTTGACCTTCTCACTCTCACCTGTTAGTTGAGAGAATCTTGGAAACAGTTCCACCACTTAAGAATTCAACTCCTGAAGGTGGGTAATATGTTTGATTGATTCTATATGTTTCATTTATCATTCCAAGAGAGGGGTTGGACTTTTGTGGTGAAGGCTTGTATGTTATGTTCTCTTCAGCTAATACAGGAGAAGGTGCAACTATATTTAAGGAACTCTAGTTCAGTGAGTCTATGGTGTTGTTTTCTTTTCCTACCAATTTCTAATGGATAAATCATCTCTCTTTACATGCTTTATCTTTTTCCTATGAATTTCCTTTAAGTTATATAGACAAAAATCTTGAATTTAAGCTCTGTTTATGTGGAAATCACACTTGTGTTTATTTTCTTCTACAAGCTAATGAGTTCATGCTTTCACTTGCTCATTAGGTTCTCTTAGACTCACAAATATATACTACATTAACAAACACTCTAAGTGACCATAAAACATTGATATCTAGCTCCTCTTTATACCTTTTACTGTACACTTGAGGCCTTGACCTAATTACCTATTCTAATCCCTAGTCCAGCAAATTAAAAAACCCTAAATTCTCAAATACTCAAAAAAGTCTTGTATATCTAGCCTAAAACCTATTTCTTTCAGTTATTCATTGACAAATCCTCAAAGAAATCCCTCTCTAGTTCAATATGGTTAGCTACTGAACTGAAATTGGTTCGAGGTTACCTCTTTCGATCTCCTCCTCAATCTGGGACATTATAGGGGATAATATGTTCTTCATGTGCACACTACTATCTATATCTTGAATGGGAAATCTGAGAGGATCTTCCTCATCGTCATCATCTCCATCCATTTCTTCTACATTATTTTCCATATCTTCTTCTTCTACCTCCAAAAGTGTATGGTGATGTGGCTCTTACTACACCACGTGATCAAATGGGGGGGTGGGTTGGTGTTGGAGAATTTTATTTTTGTTTTTATGATTGAATGGAAACACTAATACAATGCACTTTTATGTTTTTGAAATGAAATATTCCTAATGAAAATATTTTTTTTTTTTGAAAAAAGTAAAAATAAAGTAATCACCTAGGGGAGAAAACAATGCATACTTTTACACCTCCCCGACAACGGGGCCGAAATGTGATGAGCCTCTATATTGCAACAAGAATGTTGCAACTCCCAAGGCTACGACTTTAATTATCAACCCAGGGTTCGTACAAAATTAAGAGGTATCAACACTATATGTGTAGCATACAATGTTTCCTTCCTTTGATGTATTGGTGTAATGGAGTGCATGTACTGAAGTCCAATCCTAAAGTAATTGTAGAAAATGAAATGCTCTAAATGGAAACCTTAAACTATTGCAAGAAAGAAAGTACAAGGAAAGAAACATATACTACTTGCATAGATATTATGAATTAAATGTAAACCATTACATTTTAAATAATTTATATCCATTAATAGAGTTCATTGGAGGCGAAAATCAAGAAAATCATCATTGTATTATCCAATCCATAAATCTATCCATTAAACCAAATTGCTGAATTTTTTTGCATGGGTAAAGAGGTGAGTCCTAAGTGGTCTTCAGTATTCCCTAATAATTTATTTATATCCTAGGGGTCTCGATTCAACCCTAAGGGACAATAACCAATATTCTTGAGTGAATCTGGGCAAGTAAATGGATGTTGAAAGGCTACTACAGGAAACTACCAGATGTTACAGATTTACTATAGGAAGTTATAATTCATCGAATGACACAGCAAATCAAATCCAAATTGGATGGGAAATTTTTTTATTTACTATGATGTCTTAGGTTTCCATTCCAAGTGGAATCACTCAAAAATACCTCTGTTAACCCATGCTAAAAAAATAGCAGAAAATTACTAGTCTAAAATCTAGAAATTCGAGAACTAGTGAGCTAGTAAATCTATCAAATATCTAACCTAATCAAGTGTAAATGAAATGGGGTAATTTTTTTTATTAACTAGAATTTTTTAGTGATCTAGTGCAAGTGGAACCAACTTGATTGAATCTCATTAGCATGCTATAAAAAGTAGAAGAAATTTATTGTTCTTTGCCACAAAGGAGTTCTAGAAATCTAGATTTGGGAATAAGAAAACTAATCCAAGTAGCTCAATGATTACTATGACCTTCCAAATATTTTCCAAGGATAAAATGATGCTTGTGATCCTGCGAAAGAACTTACATCAATCATTTAACCCAATCCTACAACAAGAAATCATTAATACTTAATGTAGAAATAGAAAGAAATAAGAACAAGAGATGCATGTGAATAAGAAGTGGAAATAAGAAAAATAAATGATACAAAAGGGTTCTAATAATCCTGGGATGTCCAAGACCAAGGAAACTCAGAGTATTATGAAGGAGACCAAGATCTAGAAGCTGAACATGTCACCAATCTTTATTCTTTCCATCAATACAATTACATGATAGTGGAGCTGCAAAAATACGAGTTCTCTCCACAAGAAGACTAATAAAAATCTACCCCTAGATGCAAATTCGACTTGTTAATTATACAAAATGATTAGGAATCATTCCCCATGAAAGGAGGAATATTTCTCCACCAAAATCCCCTGATTAGTGTATTGGAATATGCATTAAATGGAAGGGAACACTTTCCTAGATTTTCTCAATCATTGGAGCTCCACAATATGTGCCATAATTCCATAATATCTTGTTGATTTATTATTTAATTTTCATCCTCCTGTAGTAGGGAGCAAGTCCGTAAATTATGTCCTCCTCCAAATCTCCATAATCTTCCCAATATTCTCATAATATTCCACAAAAAAAAAAATATTTGGCACAAATATGAAATTATTCATAAAATTTCTTCGTGAACATATTAAAGTTAAAAATACATTACCTAATGCAAAAAGAGAGGTTTAATGTGTTGAAGGATGGTTCAATGGGCCTTAATTTATGTCTAATTTAGAGACATGGGCCTTAATCTATGTCTAATTTAGAGGCCCATAATACCCCCCTTATGAAATTGTTGCTCATCCTCTGAGAAACTTAGTGACCTCATTGTGCCTCCTTCATGGCCCTGGTGGCCTCTATCTTGTGCATTCCTTAGTCCTTCCTCTTAAGAATCTTGGTTGTAAGTTCTGCAAGGACAAGCCCAAAAATGTAGTTTTATTTTCATGATTGTTTAATAGTCTTTCAAACAAAAAAATATAACTTTCCTCTTTGCAAGTGAACTCTATTGGCTTGTAGATCCATTTCATTCATATCCTCTCCCTTGAAACCTTCATTCGATTTTCACTCATTTTTCCAAAACTTCTTGTGCATAGAAAAAAACACAGTCTTTCTTGAGACCATTATTCTACCTTCTTCCCCTTATTCAAGATGGGTTCTTGAATATTTTTCAGTTTTGAAAGGTATTCCACATCCTTTTCCAACCTTCTACTACCTTCTTCCACCATTTGGACACCTTTGAAACCTTCAAAATGCCTTTAGATGCGAACTAGGACATCCTGTAGTAATTCTTGTAAAAACTACAAGAAACCCTCTTAAAACTATAAGAAACATTGTTTAAAATCGTTTTGAGTAGAAATGATAGTTTGAGGCTAGGGTAGGCCCTCAGCTTGAATTCCATGCCTTTCTCCAATTTCTATAACATATTTTAGGCCTTGGACAAAACCTAGAAAGAGATTAGAGACCTCTTGCAAAGACTCTTTTCATCACTACAGTTTGAGTTCTATTTTGATGGTGAATGTCTTATTTACTTTTGTTTCCTTCTTCTTCTCTTTTGTGGCCTACCTGATTCCCTAATGGCCTTGGATTTCTTTGTTTTGATTAGGTCTCTCTTAGGCACTTCCATTTTGGGTTTTAACACAATTTGTTCATTTATTCCTTCTTGTACCACCATTCTGCATTCCTATAGTAGTCATCCATCTTCTTTCAAGGTCTGCTAATTGTATGGGAGTGATGAGGAATGATGTACAAGGCTTATTCAATGATGTTAGGGCTCAGAGGGAGTAGTGTAGGTTTGTGAAAATGGAGAGGATGCTCTGTTTTTTTTCAATAAATTTTCAAGGTGAGACAGAGTGTAGGGTTTGTTCTTGAAAAATATTATTTTTTTCTTATAAAATAGGATGGATGAATGATGGATAGATAGTAGATATGAAGTGAATGGAGGGATTGGATTGTTGTGATGACTTAGCCTTTGCAGAAATTTAATCTTTTAACTGTTGTCCCCCTTCCTCGAAATCATCATGCTTAATAATTTCGATATTCCACATTGCATGAGTGAAGGAGTGAGCTGCAATTAACTAGTTGAAGGTGGTTGAGATTGCTAACCCCTCCTTAGCTTATAAAACCTCATCTATCATGCATTAACAATAAATTTCTAACTATAATATGCTCAGGAGAAGAGGTCAAGGATATTGCATACTTGTACCTACCTGATGGTTGTTGGAGAGGTATCCATGCAGATGTTGAGTTGTTGATTGATCCCCGCTTCCCTGGATGTGCTAATTTCCTTTGCTTGCTTCTGCACATGTCTTCATAGCTTGTTGATTCTTTGGGTGGTAAGGTTGTTGTGTGACATTTTCTTTCAAGTGATGAATCTTTTGTTGGTGGTGTGGATGGATTGATTCCTAAGGAGGGTGTTTTGCCTTTTCAATCTTCAGAAATGGCTTCATGTTTCTCAAGGTGGATAGATCTTTTGCTGTGTGAGTGAAAAAATAATTGATGTTGAAATATGTTGTAATTGCACAGGCTAATTACAGGAGGAATCATCTTCCTGTAATAGTCATTTAATTCCTCTTCAAGACCTCATTAATGCATGTGGGATTGATGTAAAGTCATAAGAGGTATAAGAACAAGGTTAAAATCATCAAGAGGTGGTGTAGGTGGTGGAAACGTTGATGACTATTTCTTTATTTTTTTCATGCAAGACAGAGTGGAATTTGAAGATGGATTTTGGTTAGATGGAGTGGATGGGTGATGAAAGTGGTGTTGAGGTACCTATATCAACCTTCCCTAAAGAATACATGACCTTTTTACCCATTTATCCAATCATATTGCCTCTTGTAGCTTCTTCTCGGTAACCTAGTAGTACGAGAGGATCTTCCAATAGTAATTAAGGACAACCTCTTGTAGCATACTTGTTTTGTACATATCTCTCAAACGATAGAATGGACTGACCTGAAATTTTCGGATCATGTTGCCATCATCCTTATGCACCTCCCCATAAAAGACCTCAGTCAATGGATGCGCAAATCTCCAGAAAAAATAAAAATGGTTGAAGTTGATGGAGGCTTATTTCTTGGAAACGTGCACAATAATTTGTTTAAATTGCATGGGCATGTTACCATCATAGATATGCATATCTCCATCAAACAAATTTTTAAATGGATGTATGGTTTTCAAGATATGACAAAAATAAATTTATGCTCTACGTATTTCTATTTCCTGTAGTAAAACAGAGCATTCCTATAGTATTTCAGGACAAAAAGAGAAATGAGCGGTAAAAGCTTGGGAATTATGAGTGGATGGTGGAAATAGATGAAGGTGATGGATTTTCATGACTTCGGTCCTTATCGAGCATCTGAGCAAAGGAGGAGAAAGTCCAAGTTTAACTTCCTTTGACTACAAGTTTGACCGATTTTTCTTTTCTTTGGTGCCAACTTGTTTTTGTTTCTTGCAGATGTTAGAGAGCACTTATATTCATCAGAGAGATACATGGAGTAAAGATTTTTTATTTTTTCCTTTTTTTTCTTTTCTTATAAGCCTACTAGTCAATGAAGTTTTCAAGTAGTAGGTCTGCCTAGGCACCTCAAAGGAGGTTTTCACATAAGATATTTTTTTTTCTCTTTTTTTTTTCTTTTCTCCAACCCATTGACCGCCTCATGGAGGTTTTCAATCAATGAGCCAATCTCAGGTGCCTCAAAAACGGTTTTCACCTAAGATTTTTATTTTTATTTTTCTCTTATTTTTTATTTTTATTTTATTTTTTTCTACCCTACCTTACTTGAAACCCTACTTGAAAAGAAAAATCACTTTCAAGTATAAGAATAACTCCGATGAGCCATGTGCACATCAAGATGACAGACAAACTGATGTGTAGGCTTGAAATGTATGCATTGACATGTACCTGAATTTGAGAGGTAAAATACTTTGACTTTGATGATATCAAGCACAGTTGAAGA
Source organism: Pinus tabuliformis (assembly GCA_031772625.1). NCBI lineage: Eukaryota > Viridiplantae > Streptophyta > Pinopsida > Pinales > Pinaceae > Pinus > Pinus tabuliformis. The sequence continues at coordinate 1,232,111,137 of CM062816.1, forward strand.
AGAGAGTATTGCTGCAACTTAATGACTGTCTTGAACCATATTTCAATATAGTTGTGATGCCCCTAGTCCACTTGCTAATTTGGATCATCTTTGATGTATTTTTCTTCCATGACCTTCAAATCTTCCTGTTTTTGTTGATTGTTCTCTTGAACACATGGAGGATTTGATGGTAATCATGAGGGAGCTTTCTCGATCTCTAATTTATTTATCTAGTCTTCATCAAATGTATTCCATGATATTTTGGTATTCTCATTTGAATCTTCTTCTTCTAGATGTGGTCCTTCAGTGATATCAAGAGAATCTATTTTTTACAATACTCTTCCTAATTTATGAGAATACCATTTAGCTCAAGAGGAGATGTTTGGAAGTGTTGTACCTCAGCATTGTAGGTGCGCTGAGCTACTTCAATGTGTGGGTTTGGAAATGGTGATATGGGTAGTTGAGTCGCAGTGGATATTTAAGATGGATGTGGTTGGGTTTGTGGTTGTGGTGGAGGTGGATGGTAGGGATACCATGGAGTTGGTTATGGAGATTATTAAGGAAACTATTGAGGATATTGTGGATGGCTCCCATAAATTCCATGCCAACCTTGTTGCCAAGATTGGTTTTGGAGTGAGATGACCAATGTTGCCTAGGAAAGGGTGTGTTCCAATTACTTTGAGGTGGATATGCATAACCTTGAAGTTGTGAATTAGGATCTTGCATCATACTAGGTTAAATAGGCTTCCATGGTCCTCTTGGAGCTACATAACATAGCTGCTTTGGTGATGTAATTGCTCTGTTGTCCTCTTGGTAAACTTCATTCAACCTTGGTAATGATGGACAATATTTATCATCTTGTGATTCTGCATGGACAACACAAATATAAACATCTTATTTTTCTTCATCTTCAATTTTTAACATTTCTACTTGTTTGGTTAGATTTCTAAGAATTATGTTTCAAATTCATCAAACAAATTTCCAAGTTTAGCTTGAATTACCGATCTTGATGTTGATTTACTTACTCTTGCCCTTCATCTTGATATTTGTTTGCATGTTTCACAAATTTCTTCAAATAATAATTGGTATATATCACCTCTACTCATGAGATCAAGGAGATCAATCCACTCATCCATAATTGTTCTAAGTAAGAGGGTTTTTACTTTGTTAGATCCAAAATGATGTAATTTTTCCCTCTTAACGGTATACATGAACCTCTCTATTAGATCCTCAAGGATATCATGTTCTTCTTTAAGGTCATGGTCTTTATATTTTTCTATAAATATCTTTTGCATACCATTCCATGATCTTATTGAATTAGTCCCTAAACTCATGAACCATTTAAGAGCTCTATCCTTCAATGTTTCTGGAAACAATCTCAATTTTTGAGTGTTTATTAAGTAACCATAAGATCTAAGAAGGATTTAAAATTCAAAGGTAAAGGTTTCCGGATCCTCTCACCTTAGATAATGAAATTTTGGAAGAAACAATGGAGGTATGTTCTTCGTGTGCACACTACTATCTGTATATTGAATGGGAAATTGATAGGATCTTCCTCATTGTCATCATTTCCATCCATTTCTTCTACATTATTTGCCATCTCTTCTTCTTCTACCTGCAAAAGTGGATGATGGTGTGGCTCTTATTGCACCACGGATCAAATGGGGATGTGGGTTGGTGTTAGAGATTTTTTCTTATGATTGAATGGAAACACTAATGCAATGCAATTTTTTATTTTTGAAATGAAATATGCCTAATGCAAATCTTTTTGTTTTTGAAAAAAGTAAAAATAAATTTATCACCGAAGAAATAAAAAAATACATACTTTGACACCTCCCCGACAAGGGCACCAGAAAGTGATGAGCCTCTGTATTGCAACAAGAATGCTGCAACTCCCAAGGCTACCGACTTTAACTATCAACCCAGGGTTCATACAAACTTAAGAGGTATCAACATTAGATGTGCAAGATATAATGTGTCCTTCCTTTGATGTCATGGTGTAATGGAGTGCATGTACTAAATTCATATCCTAAACTAAATGAAAAAAATGAATTGCTTGAAATGGAAAATTTAAGCTATTGGAAGAAAGAAAGTACAAGGAAAGAAACATATTCAAATAGCATAAATATCATGAACCAAATGTAAACCATTACATTTCAATGAATTTATATCCATTAACAGAGTTCATTGGAGGTGGAAATCAAGAAAATCATCATTGTATTATCCAATCCATAAATCTTTCCATTAAACCAAATCGCTGAAATGTTTTGCATGGGTAAAGAGGCGAGTCCTAAGTGGTATTTAGTCTTCCCTAATAATTTATTTGGATCATAGGGTTCTTGATTCAACCATAACGGAAAATAACCAATATTCTTGAGTGAATCTGTGCAAGTAAATGCATGTTGGAAGGCTACTACAGGAAACTATAGGATGTTACAGATTTAATAAAGGAAGTTATAATTCATCGAATGACACAGCAAATCAAATCCAAATTGGATGGGACCATTTTTTATTGACTAGGATGTCTTAGGTCTCCATTCCAAGTGGAATCACTCAAAGACCTCTGTTAACCCATGCTAAAAAATAACAGAAAATTACTAGTCTAAAATCTAGAAATTCGAGAACTAGTGAGCTAGTAAATATATCAAATGCCTAAACTAATCAATTGAAAATGCAATAGGGTGATTTTTGTTATTAACTAGAATTTTTTAGTGATCTAATGCAAATGGAACTAACTTGATTAAATCTCGTTAGCATGCTCTTAAATATAGCAGAAATTTATTGTTCTTTGCCACAAAGGAGTTCTGGAAATCTAGATTTGGGAATAAGAAAACTAATCCAAGTAGATCAATGATTATTATGACCTTCCAAATCTTTTCCAAGGATGAAATGATGCTCATGATCCTTCAAAATAACTTACATTAACCATTTAACCCAATCCTACAATAAGAAATCATTAATATTTAATGCAAAAATAGAAAGAAACAAGAACAAAAGATGCATATGAATAAGAAGGGAAAAGAAGAAAAGTAAATGATACAAAAGGGATCTAAGGCTCATGGGATGGCTAAGCGCAAAGAAATTTTGGGTTTGTGTTATATTCTTTCCATGACTAGCCTACATAGTTAATCAGGGGGTTAGACGGGGGGCGGAGCCCCCGCTTCGTTGCATCGATTGCACAGGAGGGGGTCACGGGGAGGTGGCAGCCCCCCCTGTCCGGGGGGTTTGAGGGGGGTGAGTATCCCTCCTCTATGGGGTCTATGGTAGCGTCCTGGGAAAAAAAAATTGGACCCTATATTAGGTTGGGCAGACCTACCTATGGTTTTGCGAATGGTTTTTTGCACGTGGTTTTGGACTCGATGGTTTTCAGTCCATGGTTTTGGACGCGATGGCTTTTGCTCCATGGTTTTGGACGTGATCATTTTCAGTCCATGGTATTGGATGCTTTGGAATGTATAAATATGTATTGAAACATTGGAAAGAACATAACAAAAAATCAATCTGGTAGTCCTGGTTTTGGGATGTAGGGGAAAATCTCTGAGTATATGTGTTTTATGTGTTATTCTCTCACATTGTTTATTTTCTGTGTTTTAGAATGTGTATGCAGGTAATTGTTGTACGGGGTTAAAACCTAAAAGAAAAAAAAATTCCTATGAAGGAGACCAAGATATAGAAGCTAAACATGTCACCAATCTTCATTATTCCATCAATACAATTACATCCCTCTAAGAAATGACAGTGAAGCTACAAAAATATGAGGTCTCTCCACAAGAAGACTAATAAAATTATAACCCTAGAGGAATATTTTACTTGTTACTTACACAAAATCATTAGGAATAAATCCCCTTGAAAAGAGGAATTTTTCCCCACAAAAATCCCTTGTTTAGTAGATCGAAATCTGCATTAAAGGGAAGGGAACACATTCCTATATTTTCTCAATAATTGGAGCTCCACAATTTGTGCTATAATTCCATAATATCTTGTTGATTTATTATTTAATATTTATCCTCTTGTAGTAGGGAGAAAGTCCCTAAATTATCTCCTCATCCAAATCTCCATAATCTGTCCAATATTCGCATAATATTCCACATAAATAAATAATATTGTGTACAAATATGAAATTATTCATAAACCTTCCTAATGAACATATTAAAGTTAAAAATACATTATCTAATGTAAAAAGAGAGGTTTAATGTGCTCAAGGATGGTCGAATGGGCCTTAATTTATGTCTAATTTATAGGCCCATCATACCCCCATTCTGAAAGTGTTACTCATCCTGTGAGCAACTTAATGACCTGATTGTGCCTCCATCATGGCCCTGGTGGCCTCTCTCTTGTACATTCCTCAGTCCTTCCTCTTAAGAATCTTGGATGTAAGTTCTACAAGGACAAGCCTTGTTGGGCACGAGATCCCCCAAGGGAAGTTTTGGGGCTTAGAGCCCAGATTTTGATTAAATATTGTAATTCTGATGTAAAGACTCCGCATTTTGTGGGCGCAAAGTGCGTAGTTTGTAAAAGAGTCATAAGGTTGTCTGCCCTTAGTTTTGTTATTGTAATGTTAGCTGTAGAAATCTACCCATGGTCTGCGGACCATGGGATTGTATAAATAAAGCGAGGCTCTAAGTAGTTAAGAGATCAACTAGGAAGAAGAAAAGATGAACATATGATGTATGCAAGATAGATCTGTGGAGCTAAGTCTAGTTTTGGGTTGTAGAGTAGGAGAAGGATCTGCAGCTGAGTGCATAGAGGGCTAGTAGTCTGCAGCTGAGTGCGCAGACCCCTGCAGCTAAGTGTGCAGGGCGAGTCTAGTCTATAACAATTGGAAGTATTAATAAAGAGAATTTTCCTATCATTTCTGTATATTTATTTAATGTATTATGCATCTATTATCTTGGGCATGAAATTCACTTCTAATACTTATATGATGCGTGAATGTGTATAATTGTATTGATTAAGCGAATGCAAGATAGAATGCCTGTTTACGCAAAGTTAACTAACATATGTTAAGAAAATAAGTAAGACACGCGGTGTAGTTTGGGGTAATAGTATAGTTCGCTTCCCTAGTAGCATGAAGCATCTTAGCCCCTGGTTAGGGTTGCACGAAAGACGATTATAAAAGATCGTGAAGGTATTGAAGGTTGGAACAGTGCGCGAAATGACCTGCGCGAAGATAGATATAGTTGGACTAAATCAACATCTCAGACATCTCAAGGGTGTGGAAACTTGGTTCCAACATCCCCCTATACTGCTTCGGGTGAGACTTCAGACCACTCTCCACGGGTTGATGTCGAAAGGGCCAGTAGTGTAGGGATTTGTTTGGATAAATAACTCCAAATTTGTTTTAGGCCCCCATAACCCAACAAATGGTTCCGTTGCGGGGACCGGAATCTGCATAGGGATGTCTGATGTCGTATCATTGGAATCCAACTAAGAAGGAAACTGAAGGCTGGTTGGACATAAGAATTCACGAGTTTGTGGTGTAAGAGAACAGGAACCCACGACTGTCAAAATAAGATTGGTTACACTGCTACCTGTACATGGAGATCCACAAAATCTTCTTCGCATCCTTCCCTACTCAGCTATATGAGTGGATCGTAAACCTAGCAGTTATCCAAGGAAGGTGGAAGCTTGACGGTCCTATTATGTGGACTTCAGAGTTAGTTTGAAGCTTGGAATCATCATATGATAAGATTGCGTGCATTGTTGATCACTGGCTTGATCGGATTATAGGAAGATTCATTAGAGAGTTCGCGGTCGACACCTCAGTCAGCTACAGCGAGGCAGAGCGACACTTTCTCAAAGGACCATGAGGTAAGTACGTAAAGTCTTTAAACACTTGGATTAAAATGTTATTGTATGAAAAGAGGGTTATGCAGTTACCTTGATGTTCGCGGCTACATGAAGTGGAAAAGCTTACAAGAACAAAGGAAATAAGGTGTTAGTGTCAGTGTCTTCACACTTCCATCGATGATCAAATTGCTCTTTTGCATGCATATTAAGTGTCTCATTCGATCAGCTGCATTCCATTAGGTCATGGATCAACTGATGGTAGTGGTTTCATTTCACTTTCCCTCATTTCATATACCTGTTGGCTTGTTCAAACCTCTTTTCAGTCATTTATAGTCATTTCAGTTCATTTCATTTATGGAAACCAGTTTTAGGGTTTAGTTTCACTAGGTCTTTGGGTTTGTCATCATGGTCATCCAAAATTGAATAAAAGGGACAGCAAGCACATGAGGAGGATAAAAAGGTTCATAAAATCATAAGTTTACTTCTGATATTCTCAATAAATCTTTTTCACCTCAAAAATTTGTTTTGAGGTGAAAACAGAATTTTTCCATTTTTTGTAAAAATTTCATGTAATTTAATTGTTTCTATATGTAATAAGCACTCAGCAGCTATTCTTGATCACTTTGCCAACTCTTGCCACTGCAAAAGCAAAAGCATCAAGACATCAGTCCATCAAATTGCCAAGAAAAAGAGTCAAACTTCAAATTGAAAAACAGAGTTTTTGAAAAAGTGACTAAGACTTTAGAAAAGTGGGTTTGCAATGAAGAAAAATTAAAGTGTATCATATATAAAGCAAATTCATGCTAGCAAGTCATTCCATTGTGCAAAAAACTCAAGTGGAGAGCCAAAATCGCGTTTTGAAGGAAGATTGAGCAAAAGAGGAAGAAAACCTAAAATTTGCAGCAAGTTTGCATGGCTATGCGCATCAAAAGGGCGTTGCGCATCAGACAGCTTTTCCTTGTGTAAAAATACACTGGTGTTGTGCATCAGGCAGGCACTGCGCATTGGCCAGGAGGTTTCAAACTCACACAAATTCATCCCAAATCCTCCCAAATGCTGCATTCACCTCCTACAAGTAAGTGTTCAGATATCCTACACTGAAATAAGTCTTTTTCATGTTTCGTTCATGAGTTTTGCTTCCTAAAATCAAAAGCATAGCTTGCCTCCATACTCCCTCATTGCAAAACCTTCACATCATTGCAAAACCAACATCCTTTGTCCCTTTTCCCAACTTCATTGCATTAAAACTACCCCTTGATTTTATTTTCCCTTTCCCTCTTTCCCTAAGAAACTAATCCCCTTTATCAAACCCTAAGTCCCTCATACATCAAAACCCTAGTTCTCCAAATCCTTCCCTTCATTCCCCTACCCCACCTCATTACTATTGTTCCATTTACAAAATCTCTTCATACTCATTTTCTTTGTTCCCGCCTATTATCCATTGTTCATCATATCATCACCACATTATATCATAGAGACAAGCATGGAAAGAAGTAGTGAATCAGATTTTGAAGAGGACACACTTAGTGATAGCTCAAGAAAAAGAAATGTGCAATCCAGGAGGCCTCACAAAGGTGGAAAAATCATTAGGGAGGAACCTATCAGCGTGAGTGAACTCCTTGCTTGCCCACTAGCCACCACATGTTTTAGATATCAGTCCTGTTTTGAGTTTTGTGAAATGGTTGAGAGGGTCAAATTCCACCATGAGTTAGCAAGGCAATTTGTGATAAACATGGATAACAATATGGTACATCTTGTTGGGGTCAACTTCACTCTTTCGCCAACTATCATTGGAAAGGCCACAAGAATTCCAGATGTAGGGGAAAAGTGGAACAAAAGGCAAAATATCAGTAAGTAGCATTATGAGCCTTATATCAAGGCGAAGTACCATGGAAAACTCAGTAGGGTGTTTCCTTTTAAATTCTTGGAGGACCGCTATGTTCCACTCATGAAACTTATCATCAAATACTTTACATGTGAGGGTAGGTTCTCTAGACTTTATGCCTAGCACATCAGATTGCTCATGCACTTCACCAGGGTCAGAATGATGAGCATCCCTTATTTCATATGCAGGAACATAAAAAAGATGACAGTGATTGCAAAAAGAAAACCATATCCACAGCAGACCAATAGCATTTATCATTTTTTTGTCATCAAAATTGTTGTTTTGCATCAGCTCACTCAGTTTGGAATTCCATGGTAAACTTTCATTGCCCATGAGTGCTTCAAGGGGCCTCAAATATTTTCAGATCCCCAAGAGGAAGGTGAACCTTCTGGGCAAAAAAAGGAGCCTGGAAATAAAACAGAGGAGGTTCATGTTATTGTGTTTGTCACCTATGAAAGAGCCACTAGGATGCTCTTTGTGGCTACCAAGCGATTACTATCTCCACAAGGGGTGGAAGGGGTCTCGTTTTCTTCACCAGACCACAAGCAAATGCTATCTTCACCAAGGGTGAAAGGGGCTTTGCCTTCTTCTCCAGCTATACAGGTTAGCCAATAGTCAAAGGGTAGAGATAAAGGAAAGCAAAAGATGCATGAGAAGAGCCCTCCTAAAGGGCAAGACAAAGAGTTTATTTTGATTGAGTAGGATGTCACTGATTTGGGCTCTCAAACCTCAAGACTCAAGGACATGATTATCAAAGAGAAGGAGGCTGAAATTCAAGCCTTATAACTTAACCTTGAGAGGGCAAATGGATCATCAACTTTCTTGAGTAGGAAAACAAACAGTTGACAAATAAGCAAGCTATTATGGAGCTGCAGATGATTATGGAAAATAGGCAAGAGGCGAAGAAATCAAAGATGAAGATGACCTCCCTTGAGCAAGAAATTGAGGATGACTGAGAGTCATGGTTGGAAAGAGCGAACATTCACCTTGAGAAGTTGCTTGAGAAAGCCAACAAAGAGAAGAAAATGTTGTGCCATATGGCCTATCATTACTTAACTCGGAACAAGATTTGCAAAACAACAGTAAAGAGGTTAAAGCTAAGTTAAGGAAAGCCTTGAGGGCCAAGAAAGAACGTGATAAATTCAAAATTTTGGTTGAAGCTTCATTAGCTCAGCAAAGCACTTGATGAGGTTTCCTCTTGCCAAATTTGAGGAAATTTTGGAAACTTTTTGTCTTTTTGCATTTTTGAAAATGGAAACACAAGAAATTTTAGCTAACGCACAGTGCCACCTGCGCCATGCATTGAATTAGCTCACTATTTTATAAATGGCTTTTATTTTTGGATTCAACATGAAAGAACAACCAAACCCAGAAAGTTTCATCAATTTTGGAGAAGATCTAGGTCACTTAAAGGGCAAAAAACAACCAAAAAATGCCCTCTCTGCCACTTTTTGGACCCACAGGAAGCAGTCTTGGGAGCAATATTTTTGAAGGGGCAACTCAACTCCAAATCAGAAAATTCAAGGTGTTCCAGAAACTAGACAGGTAGAGCTTTCCAACAAGCTATCTCAGGCCTAATTTAGTGAAGCGAAAGGCCTCCAAAAGCAATCTTGAAGTGGCTCTGCACATTAGTCTCAGGGTGCTGCGCATCAGGCAAATTTTTGTCAATTTTGCCTAAAACTCAAAATTTCGCCCAGTTTCTTCAGTGGTTGACTTTTCTTCTTTTCTTGGTAAATGTATGCATGGTAAATGATGTATTTAATGTAAGTATTGATGAAAATCACCTCATAGGGTAGATACATCAAGTTCCAAGTGGTTTTGAACTGTAATGAATTGGTTTCCTAAGTTTTAGAGGCAAGTTGTTCCACTACCTACTTTTGTGTTCCTAGTTTAGATATGGTTGAAACCACCCCTTTTCTCATGGATTAGACCTTGATAGCTAGCATGAGTGGTTTCCTTTCCTATATTATGTAATTTCTTAGTCATTTGTAAAGATTGGACTTTGGCAGAAGTGTTGGCTCTCATTGAACATTTGTATCAGCAGTTTTCCAAGGAATAAAACTAGGTTTCTCAGCTATTTTTGTGGGATTCTTGTGACAGTGAGTTTATGTATTGTTTTTTCTTTGTAATGAGTTTTTTCTGATGTTTATATGTTTCCACATCTCTCTCTCTCTCTCTCTCTCTCTCTTCTAAACTAAATGAATCAATGTGAATAGACAAAATACACTAAATTACAGTGCTTTGTCTTGCGAATAAATTTGGTTTTCAATGTTTTCAACCGTTTGAAGAGGATTCATAGTTTCTTTATGCCCTCCTCAACTCCTCAGCTATCTTAATCTACCATCTTATCCATTTCTAGTACATAAACTCTTGTCTACCTCGCCCCACAGGACATGTCTGTATCCCTGAGTTGATTTCTCGCACCCAATCTGCCTTCTCCAATTGATCCAGCAACCAAAACCTAAAAATCAAACATAAAACCCTAATCTACTATACCTAGCCTAAAATCAGCATTCATTTCAGTCATCTCAATCCCTAGTTGCCAATATCCTAATTGAGATTGACAAGGAGAGAGCCCTCTCCCAACCTGGTGGGGCTAGCTACCAGGTAAAGCATGGTTTGATGTTACCCTAGACCTACCTTCCTTCAGCCTAATGTATATCCAGGCACTAAAATAGTAGTGACCATACTGGGGAGAACTAAAAAATATTTCACCAGTACTTTTAAAACAAATTCTGTACTTTTGGATGATAGGTTTAGAATTTATTAGGCTGAAAAAATTGTAATGTCCATTTGAATTTTGGGGAAAAATCAAACACACTGGCTTCAAGAAGATACACCAGGGCCAATCCTAATCCTGATCTTCCTCCCATGTTTGAAAATCCTAATCTCATTCCAAGAATATTTAGGCAAGAAAGTTCATTGAGTCCTAGACCAGTTTTCAGATCTCATTCATGCCCAGTCGAGTTTCAATATCTTGAAGATCTCCCTTTTGATGAACATTTTGATCTTTCTTTGTTTGAAACCAAATTTGAAAGTGCGATTGGTGATACTATTTTAAATCCACAATTTGTTGAAGACCTTGAAACCGAAAGAGCGAATAGATCAATTGATGATTATATCTTGAATTCTCTTCAATCATCCATTGTAGCTACCAATATCCCTGAGCTTCTAGAATCAACATCTGCTACTCTTGGTTTGTCTGCTATCTTATCTAGTTCCGAGGTTCATTCTCAACCTCATTTTATCCCCACCCTTCCCGTTCAACGCAACATATCTGATCAGAGATCTGTCACCTCTACTCCTCCTTCAACACCTCAAACACCCATCATATCCACTGCCCTTGTTGTTATAAATCCTCATGTTTCACCAAGGCCAGTTTCCAATCCACCTCGAGTAATGGCTGGCAGATATGCACCTCTCGTTTTTCCACAGAACTTGGATGCTATTCCTACTGATTATCAAAGTAAGGTATTGTTGTTCGATGCTACTCATGGTATCACAGCGTAGCAGCATTTTGACAGGATGAACGACTTCTTTGATCTTCATGAGATAGATGGAGGGAATGTGACCATGTGATTATTTGTGCAAAGTTTTGGAGGCAAGGTTTGAAAGTGGTTCAAAGCACTACCCATGGGGACAATTAATACATTGTCGGTTCTCCACAGAAAATTCCTGGATCGTTGCGAGGTAAAGAAAAATCCACTCCAAATTCTTTCCGAATATGAAAATATAAGAGGAATGTTGGTGAAAGTGTTCAGGATTACTGTGTAAGATTCAATATTGTCTATAATGCTATTCCAGTTGATATCAAGCCACGATGGGGTTGGCTTTGATAAAATTCCCTAATGGTTTTGATCCCGACATGGCATACCAATTGAGAGAATGAGATCCTGCTACATTGGAGGATATGCAAAAAAAATGTTGTGAGTGTGGAGGCAAATCTGATAGCTAAGAGAGCTAGGATGAAGACTGAGAAAAAAGTGACCATAAAGGAAGAGGCTTCTTCCTCAAATGTAAAAGCTTATCATTTGCTTCGTAAAATTGAGAGAATGTTTGACAGATTGACAATTGCAAATAAGCCCGAGACACCAATCAGAAAGCCGAATTTCCGCGATCAGCAGCAACCACAGTTCAAGATCAAATAGCGGGAACAAAGAGCACAAAATCAATCAACACGGTAGCAAGTCAAAACACCTCTATAGTAGAATTATGTGCATGGCCCAGAGTCAAAGGATGATGAAGATCCCATAGGAGAGGAAAATCACTTCTTTACAGTAGATGGTTTGCCTATCTATATCACAGAGGATGAGGAATATCCAGAGATCCCGGTTGTACAAAAAGATGAGGATTTTATACTAGCCAATGAAACAATTCTGGAAGAAGAATCAGATGAATATTAGAGGGGATATATGAATGCACTGACAGCGCAGCAAAGATAGTATTCACTCAGGAACAGGGATGTACCAATCAATCCGGTCCAAAAGCGAAAGGAAGCAGCATAGCTTAAGAACGATTCTTCAAATATTCAGAAAAAAGGAAAGGAGCCAGCAGATCCTACTTCTAGCAAAGTACAATCTGCAAATGAGAAGACAAATCAGCCAAGTACAACAAAGGAAAATTCTGAAAAGAAGGATTCTCTAGTCAAAGAGGTAGATAAAATTACAGCCTTTAGCTTAGAGAATGAGATTGCTAAGTTAAAAGTGTCGATACCTCTGACAGAATTAATGAAAAATAGTAGTTATAAGAGTCAAGTGTCAAAGATTTTGAATGTAGATCCCTTGTCTGATATGCTTAATGTGGAAGATGACCAACCTAAGATTATTTTTCGTCCTACATTAGAAGGCAAATGAGGGCTTATCGTAATGCAATTTTAGATATTTTGAGGTTGTTTCCAAATTATACCTTGACATGTGTCCCTCATACACAAAATATCATTGCAGATTATCTTACTACAGCTGCAAGTAATTTGAAGATCCCAATGAATTCAAACAATAAGTTTGAAATTCATGTGAAGCATCGCCCAGCTGTCCCTGATAATCTGAGATATTGGCAGGTGTTTCGGGATGATAAAGAAATTGATGATTTTCTTCAAAATGAAGGCAAATACAAAGACACCTCTATAGATGGTGAGCGAGATTATGTTGAACCAGAAATATAGGTAAATCAGATGGAAGTCTTACAGTTGAAAGATAATGTCATCCCTAAAGGCCTTATACCTTTAGAGGAACTATTTCATCAAGATGATGTAGCTCGAAATCCAAGCTTAGTGCCGATTGAGAAGGGTGTTGAAGATGTAAATATTGGAACAACCAAGAATTCAAAGATGGTGAAGTTGTCAAAGGCATTATCTCCTCAGGTGAAAGCTAAATACATTCTTTTATTGTCTTAATTTTTTGATGTATTTGATTGGGACTATACAGACTTAAAGGAGTACGACAAAAGTATAATTCAACATATAATTCCTATTAAGCCAAATCAAAAGCCATTTCACCAAAATCTGAGAAGGATAAATCCGAAATTATTGCCGTCAATAGAAAAAGAGGTAAATCAATTGTACAAGGCTGGTATAATCTTTCTGATCAGACTTTCAGATTGGATCTCCAATCTGGTTCCTATGAGGAAGAAGACAGGTGAGATCAGATTGTGCATAGATTTTAGAAATTTAAATAAAGTTTCATTAAAAGATAACTACCCGCTGCTGAAAATGGACCACATTCTCCAGAGAGTAGTTGGAGCATCTCGTATGTCGTTGCTCGATGGATATTCAGGCTACAATCAAATTTTGGTTCATGAAGATGACAGGGACAAGATAGCATTCACCACTCCTTGGGGAACATTCCACTATGCCAAGATGTCGTTTGGTTTAAAAAATGCTAGGGAAATATTTCAGCGTGCCATGGACATTGCCTTCGCAAATGAAAAAGATGTGTTTTTAGTAGTATATCTTGATGATTTGACTGTCTTTTCAAATTCGGATGAAGAGCATCTTTATCATCTGAAAATTGTTTTTCAACGTTGCAGAAAATATGGAATATCACTTAATCCAAAGAAGAGCCTATTTGCTATGGATGAAGGGGAACTTCGAGGTCACATAATATCAAAGCAAGGAATCTGCATTGATCCTGCTAGGGTGGAAGCTATACAGAAGATAGATTTTCCTCGTAATAAGAAAGAGATTCAAGCATTTAACAGTAAGATGAATTTCTTACGTCGTTTTGCGCCTAATCTTGTTGAACACTTGAGGGAAATTACTAATATGTTGAAGAAGGATAGTGTGGTAAAGTGGACTGAGGAAGCTATGAAGTCTTTTAACCTGGTAAAGTTGGCTCTATTTTCAGCCCCTATTTTGATCAGTCCGTATTATTCACAGGATTTCATATTATTTTCATTCGCTTCCGAACATACTATGGCAGTAGTTCTAATGTAGAAAAGAGATCAGCTAGAAAAACCAATTGCCTTTTTCAGTAGGAAAATTAGGGATGCAGCCTTGAAATATACCATCATTGAGAAGCAAGCTCTTGCCTTAATTAAAACTTTGAAAGACTTCCGGGTATATATTATGCACTCTCATATCCTTGCTTATGTCCCTAACGTAGCAGTTAAAGATGTTTTGGTACAAACAGATCCAGAAGGAAGGCGGGGCAAATGGATCGCAGCATTGCTAGAATATGACTTGGAGATAAATTCAACAAAGCTAATCAAGGGGCAAGGTCTAGCAAAGTTAATGGTGGAGTCCAATCTACATGCATTGGATATAAATCTGATTGCAGCCATGTCTGAAGAAGAAGAAGATAGTTCGATGATTCATGTATCTGAAATTTTTCTCCAATCTCCTTGGTATTCAGATATTGTGTACATGCTTAAGCATCTTTCACCACCATCGGGGGTGGCTAAAATTAAAGGTAGAACTATAAAACTAAAGGCTGCTAGATTTTGTATTCTGAACAATGCACTTTAGTGGAAGGATCCCGGAGGCATTTTGCTGAATTTTTTAACAAAAGATGAAGCCCAATAGGTCATGAGAGATTTTCATAAGGGAGACTGTGGAGGTCACTTATTTTGAAAGATGACGACTAACAAAATTTTGAGAGCAGGTTACTACTGGCATACCTTGTTTGCTGATGTTTACAAAACTATCACAAGCTATCATGAATGCCAGATTTTTCAGGGAAGAAGAAAGTTGCAGCCTCTACCTCTCAAGCCAATCAAAGTTAGTGCACTGTTTCAGCAATGGGCCTAGATTTCATTGGCGAGATCCATCCGACATCTTCAGCTCAACACAAGTGGATTTTGATAGCGATAGATTATTTCACAAAATGGATTGAGGCAATCCCCACTCGACAAGCCACAGACTCAGTAATAGTTCAGTTTCTTGAAACAAATATTTTGTCATGATTTGGCTGTCCTAACAAACTTGTTACAGATAATGCAACCACTTTCAAGTTAAAAAAGATGATTGAATTTTGCAGCAAATACAAAATTACCTTAGGACATTCTATTGCATATTATTCGCAAGGTAATGGATTGGCCGAATCCTCAAACAAGTCATTGGTCAACATCATTAAAAAGCTACTGGAAACCAATAAGAACAGCTAGCATAAAAAATTGGTTAATGCACTATGGGCTGATAGGGTAAGCCAAAAAAAGTCAATAGGAATGTCTCCGTTCGAGATTGTATACGATATTGACACGGTATTCCTGACATCTCTTGCAGTCCCGGTTGTAAAACTTCTACAGGAAGCTGGCAGCGAGGAAGATCATTTTCAGCAGAGAATAAGTCAAATGATCCATTTACAGCAGACGAGAGAGGAAGTTTTTTAGAATACCTTCAGGCTACAGGAGAGAATTAAAAATATTTATGATCGGAAGGCAGAGGCAGACAAATTTCAGATTAAAGACATAGTGTTACGGTGGGATGCTAGAAACGAGGATAAAGGCAAGCACGGCAAGTTCAAGAACCTGTGGAAGGGACCATACAAAATTGTTGCATATAGAGGGCAAAATGCTTTTCTACTCAAAGAAATGAATGGGGAAGATTGTCTAGGAGGACCAGTAAATTGTTGGCTTTTGAAATGGTACTATCTCTAAGGATTATTCTGCTATCACATTTTGTCATTGTACATACCATTTTATTTCTTTCATTGCAAAGTTTGCACTGTCACCATTCATTTAGCTTGGGGCCCGAAGTGAAGGCTATAAAGCTGAATGTCTGGCTTCAGTTTTTGATTATTTAGTGTCAGTTGTTTGAGTTAGTCTCAGTTGAATCAGTTTAGCTACGAGTCTTGAATCAAGGTGTTTGTTTTGGTGTTCTGAAGTTATTGACTCCATATTGCCCAATGGATGAAGGCACTAGTCTACTTTTCCAAATATCTATGGTTCTTGGCACCTCCCAAGAGCTACCATCCCCATTGGAGCCAATGTTAGTTTCAGTGTCTTCACGCTTCCATCGGTGATCAAATTGCTCTTTTGCATGCATATTAGGTGTCGCATTCCATTAGGTCATGGATCAAATGATGGTAGTGGTTTCATTTCACTTTCCCTCATGTCATATACCTGCTTGCTTGTTCAAACCTCTATTCAGTCATTTATAGTCATTTCAGTTCATTTCATTTATAAAAACTAGTTTTAGGGTTTAGTTCCACTAGGTCTTACGGTTTGTCATCATGGTCATCCAAAATTGAATAAAAAGGTCAGCATGCACATGAGGAGGATAAAAGGTTCATAAAATCATAAGTTTAATTTTGATATGCTCAATAAATATTTTTCACCTCAAAACTCTGTTTTGAGGTGAAAACATATTTTTTCCATTTTTTCAAAAAATTTCATGTAATTTAATTGTTTCTATATGTAATAAGCACTTAGCAACTGTTCCTGGTCACCTTGCCAAGTCCTGCCACTGCAAAAGCAAAAGCATCAAAACATCAGTCCATCAAATTTCCAAGAAAAAGAGTCAAACTTCAAGTTGAAAAAACAGATTTTTTGAAAAAGTGACTAAGACTTTAGAAAAGTGGGTTTGCAATGAAGAAAAATTAAAGTGTATCATATATAAAGAAAATTCATGCTAGCAAGTCATTCCATTGTGCAAAAAAGTTGAGTGGAGAGCCAAAATCACGTTTTGAAGGAAGATTGAGCAAAAGAGGAAGAAAATCCGAAATTTGCAGCAATTTTGCCTGGCGCTGCGCATCAGAAGGGCGTTGCGAATCAGATAGCTTTTCCCTGTGTAAAAATACACTGGTGCTGCGCATCAGTCAGGCGCTGCGCATTGGGCTCAGTGCGCTACGCAATGGCCAGGGAGGTTTCAAATTCACAAAAAATCATCTCAAATCCTCCCAAATGCTGCATTCACCTCCTACAAGTAAGTGTTCATATATCCTAAGCTGAAATAAGTCTTTTTCATGTTTTGTTCATGAGTTTTGCTTCCTAAAATCAAAACCCTAGCTTGCCTCCATACTCTATTTCCCCTCATTGCAAAACCTTCACTTCATTGCAAAACCAACATCCTTTGTCCCTTTTCCCAACTTCATTGCATTAAAACTACCCCTTGATTTTATTTTCCCTTTCCCTCTTTCCCTAAGAAACTAATCCCCTTTATCAGACCCTAAGTCCCTCATACATCAAAACCCTAGTTCTACAAATATTTCCCTTTATTCCCTACCCCACCTCATTACTATTGTTCCATTTACAAAATCTCTTCATACTCATTTTCTTTGTCCCCACCTATTATCCATTGTTCACCATATCATCACCACATTATATCATAGAGACAAGCATGGAAAGAAGCAGTGAATCAGATTTTGAAGAGGACACACTTAGTGATAACTCAAGAGAAAGAAATGTGCAGTCCAGGAGGCCTAACAAAGGTGGAAAAATCATTATGGAGGAACCTATCAACATGAGTGAACTCCTTGCTTGCCCACTAGCCAACACATGTTTCAGATATCAGTCCTGTTTTGAGTTTTGTGAAATGGTTGAGAGGGTCAAATTCCACCATGAGTTAGCAAGGCAGTTTGTAATAAACATGGATAAAAATATGGTACGTCTTGCTGGGGTCAACTTCACTCTTTCACCAACTATCATTACAGAAGCCACAAGAATTCCAGATGTAGGGGAAAAGTGGAACAAAAGGCAAAATATCAGTAAGCAGCATTATGAGCCTTATATCAAGGCCAAGTACCATGGAAAACTCAGCAAGGTGTTTCCTTTTAATTTCTTGGAGGATCGGTATGTTCAACTCATGAAACTTATCATCAAATACTTTACATGTGAGGGTAGGTTCTCCAGACTTTATGCCTACCACATCAGATTGCTCATGCACTTCACCAGGGTCAGAATGATGAGCATCCCTTATTTCATATGCAAAAACATAGAAAGGGTGACAGTTATTGCAAAAAGAAAACCATATCCACAGCAGCTCAATAGAATTTATCATTTTTCACTCATCAAAATTATTGTTTTGCATCAGCTCACTCAATTTGGAATGCCATGGGAAACTTTGATTTCCCATGAGTGCTTCAAGGGGCCTCAAATATTTTCAGATCCCCCAGAGGAAGGTGAACCTTCCGGGCAACAAAAGGAGCCTAAAAATAAAACAGAGGAGGTTCCTATTCCTATGTTTTTCACCTATGAAAGAGGCACTAGGATCCTCTTTGTGGCTACCAAGCGAGTACTATCTCCATAAGGGGTGGAAGGGGTCTCATTTTCTTCACCAAACCACAGGCAAATGCTATCTTCACCAGGGGTGAAAGGGGATTTTCCTTCTTCTCCAGCTATATAGGTTAGCCAGTAGTCAAAGGACAGAGATAAAGGAAAGAAAAAGATGCATGAGAAGAGCCCTCCTAAACGGCAAGATAGAGAGTTTATTTTGATTGAGAAGGATGTCACTGATTTGGGCTCTCAAACCTCAAGACTCAAGGACATGATTATCAAAGAGAAGGAGGCTGAAATTCAAGCCTTATCACTTAACCTTGAGAGGGCCAAATGGATCATCAAATTTCTTGAGCAGGAAAACAAACAGTTGACAGATAAGCAAGCTATTATGGAGTTGCAGATGATTAGGGAAATAGTCAAGAGGCAAAGAAAGCAAAGATCAAGATGACCTCCCTTGAGCAAGAAATTGAGGATGACCGAGAGTCATCGTTGGAAATGGAAAACATTCACCTTCAGAAGTTTCTTGAGAAAGCCAACAAAGAGAAGAAAATGTTGCGCCTTATGGCCTATCATTACTTAACTTGGAACAAGATTTGCAAAACAAGGGTAAAGAGGCTAAAAGATAAGTTAAGGAAAGCCTTGAGGGCCAAGAAAGAACATGATAAACTCAAAATCTTGGCTGAAGCTTCATTAGCTTAGAAAAGCACTTAATGAGGTTTCCTCTTGCCAAATTTGAGGAAATTTTAGAAACTTTTTGTCTTTTTGCATTTTTGAAAATGGAAACACATGAAATTTCAGCGGTGGCGCTGCGCATTAAATTGGCTCGCTCTTTTGCCGAATGGCTTGTAGTTTTGGATTTAGCATCAAAAAACAACCAAACCCAGAAAGTTTCATGAATTTTGGAGAAGATTTGGGTCACCTAAAGGGAAAAAACACCAAAACAATGCCCTCTCTGCCACTTTTTGGACCCACAGGAAGCAGTCTTGGGAGCAATGATTTTTGAAGGTGTAAATCAACTCCAAATCAGAAAATTCAAAGTGTTCTAGAAACTAGACAGGAGAAGCTTTCCAACAAGCTATCTTGGACCGGATTTGGTGAAGTGAAAGACCTCCAAAAGTAGTCTTGAAGTAGCACTATGCATCAGGCTCACGGCGATGCACATCGGGCAAATTTTTGTCAATTTTGCCTAAAACTCAAAATTTCGCCCAGTTTCTTCAGTGGTTAACTTTTCTTCTTTTCTTGGTAAATTTAAGCATGGTAAATGATGTATTTAATTTAAGTATTGATGAAAATCACCTCATAGGGTAGATACATCAAGTTCCAAGTGGTTTTGAATTGTAATGAATTGGTTTCCTAAGTTTTAGAGGCAAGTTGTTCCACTGCCTACTTTTGTGTTCCTAGTTTAGATATGGATGAAACCACCCCTTTTCTCATGGATTCAACCCTGATAGCTAGCATGAGTGGTTTCCTTGCCTATATTATGTAATTTATTAGTCATTTGTAAAGGTTGGACTTTGGCAGAAGTGTTGGCTCTCATTGAACATTTGTATCAGCAGTTTGGCAAGGAATAAAACCAGGTTTCACAGTTATTTTTGTGGGATTCTTGTGACAGTGAGTTTATGTATTGTTTTTTCTTTGTAATGAGTTTTTCCTGATGTTTTATATGTTTCCACATCTCTCCCTCTCTTCTAAACTAAATGAATCAAGGTGAATAGACAAAATACACTAAATTGCAATTCTTTGTCTTGGGAATACATTTGGTTTTCAATGTTTTCAACCGTTTGAAGAGGATTCATAGTTTCTTTATGCCCTCCTAAACTCTTCAGTTGTCTTAATATACCATCTTAATCCATTTCTAGTACATAAACTCTTGTCTACCTCACCCCACAGGACATGACTGTATCCCTGATTTGATTTCCCGGACCCAATCTGCCTTCTCCAATTGATCCAACAACCAAAACCTAAAAATCAAAGTTGAAACCCTAATATACTATACCTAGCCTAAAAACAGCATTCATTTCAGTCATCTCAAGCCCTAGTTGCCAATATCCTAATTGAGATTGACAACGAGAGAGCCCTCTCCCGACCTGGTAGGGCTAGCTACCAGGTTAAGCATGGTTTGATGTTACCCTAGACCTTCCTTCCTTCAGCCTGAGGTAGATCCAGGCACTAACATAAGGAACCAGATAATAGCCCCTTGATTTCACCTCTGTAAGGGGACGAGGAAGAGCTTGCGAAGGACTTTCTGTGAACTGCAATCCATCTGATAAGGAAAATAATTCCACGAATACCACTTCCACCCACACCGCCACCAGCTTCACCACCATCACCTCCATCTTCACCTGTACCACCTGCACCACCACCGTGAGTCAATATGGCAAGCACAATGAAGTTGCATGTGTTCAAAGGATTGTGAAATGAGGATCTGAACCAATTCTGGTTTGTGGTAAGGGCTATATGGGAAGCGTAAGGAGTTACAGATGTGTTGAGGGCCCTGAAATCGTGTCAAAAACAAGGGGGATACCCACCCGGTCGGGAACCTGGTTGGCGGCTCCATGCCCGTTTGGTGTAGCGGGTCCGACTGGGGATAACGGGACCAGCTTCCCGTTCTAAGGGGGGTGTGTGTGTGCAGAGTTTGGTGATGTGTGTGTGTGTAGAATATGATAATGAAAATATGGAATTATTTCTAAGCTAATCTAGTTCTAAACTCTGAGACTGAATTTTATACTACTTTAATCTATCAAGAACAACGCATCTAATCTACGCTAACCCGGGATAGAACTTTTTCCATTATGCGATCTAGAAAGATTTCACACAATAACTGGTAATGAAGATTATTCAACTATTATGAGAATATAAATCAATTAAGATGAACCATCCTACATAAAAAGTTAAGCAAAACGGTTGTGAACAGCATATCGCATAATCAGTTATTCATGTATTAAGCATAAATCAATGACTCCACCATACAAAAGTGCCAAATGGTAGTCCACTCATTCATACGTTAACATATAAACAACATCAGCTGTATATTACTCTAAGAATGCAAGCAGAAACTCGTCAAGAGATAAAAGTACCATTTATGACTGACTTTATACTCACAGACCTAAAGCAATAATGATCTATTTCTACTTACTTCTAATGCCTACTAAGAGTACAGAAGTGCAACATCAGTAGCAGGTATTAAAATGCAAACATAAATAAATCTTGATCCGTCCATTCATCAAAAACCCCCTCCGAGGGTGCAAAAGTGCATGTTCTGAGGACAAGTTTTTTGACAAATTTTCGGACCCTTCTCCAATGCAACGAGAAGGGTTAAATACTACTAACCGGCTAATTTTAATTACACAAATTTAGGGAACGGCTTCAAATGACCGCCCTTTTACTAAAACAAATTTATTTCTAAAAACTCAATCTAATTTCTAACCATTTATGTATCTGCTCCTTAGTGCTGTAAGCGATGCACTGTTCGCCGTGAAAGAGTCGGCTGCTTGTCCTTTCCTTTTGTTCAAGCTTGAAAATTAGAAATAACAAGAGCTGGCACCTCTTTCTGACAAACTAGAAGATATTTTTGAAAGTGTTCTTCTGGAGGAGTGTCTTCACGACGTGTATACTTAGTACAACTCAGATTTCTTTCGAACTGATTGTGTTGTTGCTATTTTGGTTTCTGGCCGTGCGAATGACTCAATGAGCTGGGGATTTTGTTGCCTGAACGATTTTCTCAATTGAAACTTGTTTCCATTCTTTGTTCCAGGCTTTTCTGAGACGTCTTTCCCCTTAAGTGTTTTTCTTTTTGCTTTACCCAATTTGGGACTCAGGATCTTTCATAAACGCTTTGCTTTTGTGCGCCTTTGACTCTGAGTCCTAGATAGCCTATTTTCGTCAGCATTTGTTGAGTGATACTCTGGGATCCGCGGTCCTGCTGTATGCGGTGTCCATCTGCGAAGTCATCTCCTCTCTGTTCTTCTAGTTCTGGCGCTTTTCCTTAGATGTTTCCTGCATATAGATTTATATCAGTTGCTGACTTATAGTTCACGTAAATGAAAAGAGACAGAAGAAAAGATTGACATGAAAGCAATTAAGTTCTAATGAATGCATAATCATGTCACCCACTATGACTTGACTCTTCGAAAAACGCAACATAATCATCTTTGGATACACAGGCGTACAATCATTAATTTCCCGTAAGGTGCGCGCCTAATTTTAGGCTCACAGATCATGCCGAGGAGTGCCTGCGACGAATGGCTTCCGCGATTTGCATCGCAGCATCGAAGATTGTGATGTAAATAAGTGGTATCGCAACAATTGATGGTCTCATTTGTCGCACACCATATATCGCAGGTCGCAGCTTTGCATGGTCGCAGATCGCATATCGCAATATCGCAAGGTCGCAAGATTTTTCGCTTTGTCACTTTGTGCTGCTTATGCGACATTGCGACGTGCGACGTCGCATATCGGCCGTCGGCGGTTCTTTAGCTTTTCCCCTTTTGAGCGCTTTTAATGCACGCGATGCGATGAGTTCTCACGTCGCTCCTCCTCAGTGTGTTTATGCGCTTTGGGAAAGCGCCCCTTTTTCCTTTGCGACGCGATATAGCTCTTAGGGAGTTAATACAAAAGGTTTTTCAAACAAAAATATTTTTTGGATTTTTTGGTTAAGGGTCCCCCTTTGCTTGATGTTATTGCTAATATCAAACAAAGAGGGGGGTTGTTGGTGACCACAACAATGGCGATTCACTGTGAAGAACCAGTTATCTCTACATTTCTATTGACCGTTCACTTCCGAAATAGCAAAAATTTTTATATGTCTAAATTTTGTTATGGACAGATAGAGTAGATTGCCTCTCACCTTGTCGACGATATTTTGTCTCAACCGTTTTTATATCCTAATTTCTTGCTTCCTCAGGTTTTTTCTTGCATTCGCATCAGACATTACTTGGTCTTGATAAAAGATAAAATAAGGTCTTCTCTGCGTACTGGCTTAAAAGTATGCTCATTTGTCGTAGGTAGAGCCTCTGCTGCCCGCAAGCGTCCATAGCCTCGACAGGGTTACCATGTTATCCAGCAATGATCCTTCTTCCTGCTTGAGGTTACTCGCAACATTCCAGAGAAAAATCCTTTTTGACACACTTTTCCTTTTTTAATTCTCTAAAGAACAATGTCTTGGTTTGGTGGCCAAATTATGACACAGTCATTCACCTGATTTACACTTTTGCTGAACAAGCCGGCTTGTGATGAGACCTCTTGTCTTTTGATTGCAACAATCTTAAGTCGTTGCCCTGTTTTGATAGACAGTATTGGCAAAGTCAGCAAGTTATAATATCTGTGATCATGATAAGCCGGCTCGTGATGAGACCTCTTATTCTTTGAGATATAGTGTTTTGTTTGGATTGTTTCTCTGGATGCTGTAATTTCCTTTTAGCAGGGAGGAAGTCATTGTTTTTCCTTAAGAAAGCTCTGGACGACAATAATAGAGTTTTTGAAAACAACAGCTTTGCAGAGAATGCTTATTTTATTATTGATGATACCTTTCATGGTGCTGATACAAAACAATTCTTTTACCAGAGGTCGCTTTTGTCAAAGTTTTTTAGAGGTCGAAACGAGTATCGTAATCAAAGTGAAGTTAACTCTATTTGTCAATAATAAAATTCAGATTTTTCAAAAATTTTGCTATTTGTACAAGCGAAATCAAAATCTGATAGAGAATTGGCGTGCTCTTTCATGAATCCTTTTTAAATGATCATTTACAATGGGTTTTATTCATAAAAAGAGAAAAACAAAACAAAATAAAAACTAAAAACTAAATCTATCCTACAAAAATTAGAAGAATTCTCTTCTATGGAAAATATAATTTAAGAATCAGTCCGTTGACAGGTAAAGAATCTCTCCTTCCTGCCAGATCCTGCAACACGAATGTAGACGGGCCTACGACTTCTACAATCTGAAAAGGGCCAAGCCACAGCTTCTGAAATTTCGTATGTTTGCTCTTTTCTTCATGAGCCTTATCCCATTTCAAAACTAAATCACCCATATGAAAGTTTTTTCTGGTTATGATGCTTGAGTCAAAAGAAGATTTTATTAGCGCTTGGTGATGAGCATGGGTTTTCCTAGCTTGTTCTCTTTGTTCTTCTAGTTTGATTATTTCCATTTGTCTTAATTGTAAAGAGGAAGTAGGTACTTCATCGATATATTGCACTAAAGACAAAGATGGAATGACTAGGTGAGTCGGAAGAACCACTTCTCTCCCATAAACTAAATTAAAGGGAGAAGTGCCGATTGAAGCTTTCTTTGTGATTCTATCAGCCCATAAATCATTTACCAGCGCTTTGTGCCAATTCCTTTGGTTTTGGTCGACTGTTCTTTTGATAATTTTGATTAGGTTCTTGTTTGTTGATTTAGCCAATCCATTACCTTGCGGATAGTAGTTGGCAGAATATTTTAGTTTGAACCCTCTTTTAAGCGCAAACTCAGTCATAGTATTTCCAAAAAAATATGAAGCGTTATCAAACATTAATGTTATTGGCAATCCAAACCTAGTGATGATAAATTGATCTATGAATTCAATAATATTTTCAGAATGAACTGTCTTGAGAGGGACTGCTTCTACCCATTTGGTAAAATAATCAGTTGCCGTAAGGATATACTTATGCTGCTTAGAAGAGTGAGGAACGATCTCACCTATTATCTCCAAGCCCCATTGACTGAATGGTTGGTCGATGATGACTGGTTGTAGCGGCATGGATGGTTTCCTTTGTTTTCCTGCAGCAGTCTGGCAGACTTGGCATTTCCTTATGTGATTGTATGAGTCTTTGAACAGCGTGGGCCAATAATATCCTGCACGCAAGATTTTATGTGCAGTAGCATCTCCGGCGTAGTGTCTGCCCGCTGGTCCATCGTGGAGTTCCTGCAAAACCTTTTCGGCTTCAGTTTTCTCAAGACACCTAAGGAGCACAGAATCGTAATTCCTTTTAAACAAGACATCATTTATGAGCTGGTATTGTTTAGCTTTTAATCTCAGAGCTCTTTTCTTGGTATGATCCAGACGTGATGGAGCATACCCGTTCTTAAGAAAATAAATGGTGTCAGCATATGATGATTCTGCATCGTTTAGGCTTACCTCGTACGCTTGTACCTCTTCAGATGAGTTCTCCGGGATTTGCAATGCTCCGGCTAACATCTTGCAGAAGCCTTGACCTCTTATGATGTTTGCTGGTTTGATCTCGAGATCATATTCTTGTAAAGCGGTAATCCATTTAGCTCTCTTTTCGCCCACGTCTTTCTGCACTAAAAGGTTTCTTACCGCCGGAAACGGTACTACGACTTTAGTGTGGGCTTTAAGCAAGAAAGGTCTGAAATATTTGATCGCTTTGAAAACAGCATATGCTTGTTTCTCTACGTCTGAGTAATTAATTTCAGCACCTTGTAAGTTTGAGCTAAAGAATGCGATTGGAGCTTCCGCTTTCCCTTGATTTGCTTGGGTCAAAATCGCGGCATAGGATTTCTCTGAGGCAAAAGTGTATAAGGTAAAAGATTCTGAAAAATTTGGGGTGGCCAAAGATGGAGCATTGATGATAGCTTGTTTGATTAAGTTGAACGCTTCATGCTCGTCTAGACCCCATTTGAAATTTGAATTCTTTTTTATCATATTTTGTAAGGGAGAAATAATACGTGAAAAATCCGGGACAAATCTTTTGACAAAATTGATCTGTCCAAGGAAGGATTGCATGGCTTTCTTGTTATGGGGTATGGATATTTCGGAAATTTCCTTGATTCTGTCGGGTTCTATATGAATACCAGATTTCGACACTATGAATCCGAGCAATTTCCCTTCGCTTAACGCAAAGAAAGATTTCTTTGGGTTGAGCGAAATCCCATACCTCAAGCATCTTTGAAATATTTGCTTCAAATCTTTGAGATGGTTGTTTCGTTTTTTGGAGTACACTGTTATATCATCCAAGTAAATCACCACTGATTTATTGACTAAGCCTTTAAACGCGATGTCCATGGCTCTCTGAAAGGTAGCTCCGGCATTGATCAGCCCAAATGGCATCTTCCGATATGCATAAGTGCCCCATTTGGTTCGGAACGTAGTCTTTAACTGATCATCGGGATGCACCAGTACTTGATTGTATCCTGAAAATCCATCCAGGAATGACATTAATTCTGAGCCTGCTACTGCCTGTAATATTTGCTCCATAGGTGGGAGGGGAAAGTTATCTTTCTGACAGGCTTTGTTGAGATTTCGGAAATCGATACAGATTCTAATGTCTCCGTTTTTCTTCCTAACGGGCACCATATTGGATACCCATTTAGAATGCCTGACGGGGAAGATTATTCTGGCTCTCAACAACTTATTAAGCTCAGTTTTTATCTGATTTTCTAGGTTAGGGTGTATTTTTCTGAGCTTCTGCTGGACAGGTTTTTCATTGTCAATCATAGGGATAACATGTTGAATGATAGAAGTGTTGTATGTTTTTAGCTCATCGTAATTCCAAGCAAAAACGTTTTTGTATTGTCTCAGAAGACGAATATATGTTGATTTCTCTTCAGGGGCTAGGCCGTGACCTAGGTTAACGTTTTGTGGCTTCTGATCGGTCCCTAGGTTTACTAATTCATAGTTCAGGGTAGAACTGCAAAGTTTAGCATTGGCGGACCTTTTAAACCGATTTTTCAAATCATATAAATCTTCTAACTTGACCACCGATTTCGGTATAGCATTGTCAGAGCCATTTTGTTGTATTTGATGATCATGATGGTCTTCGTCGATTATCTGATTTGAGTAGGATCCTTCAGAAGTAAGGAAATTTACGATGTCAGGATCGTCGTTGAACACTCTCCAATTTGTGATATTGTCAGGGATGGATGGTCTAAAGATTA
Organism: Pinus tabuliformis; assembly: GCA_031772625.1. NCBI lineage: Eukaryota > Viridiplantae > Streptophyta > Pinopsida > Pinales > Pinaceae > Pinus > Pinus tabuliformis. The sequence goes on from CM062816.1 coordinate 1,232,138,315, forward strand.
ATTCTATTGAAAACCTATCAGGACTAAAATCTTCAGAAGGGATAAGTCTAGAGGCTACGTTAGCTAACAGGTCTGCGCTCGCGTTTTGAATTCTTGGAATTGACGAGATGTTAAATGCTACGAAATGTGCAGTGAGATCTTGAACTAATGATTGATAATGCTTTAAATGACTTGACAGGCAATGTATGGTGTTACGTACCTGTTTTACGACGATCTCCGAATCTCCAAAGACTTGAAGATACTTGACGTTTAATCCGATTGCTTTGTATAGGCCTTGAACCAAGGCTTCGTACTCCGCTGTGTTGTTCGTGCAATCGAACTCAAGTCTGCATGTGAGCATAATCTTATTCCCGTCTGGGTTAATCAGAACGCATCCTGCTCCTGCTCCCTCATTTGATTTAGATCCGTCAAAATATAATTTCCAAAATAAAGATGTATTTACAGAATTATCTAAAAAACTAAAACATTTTGAGTCATCAGTTTGGGAGAAATTTTCAACTTGGGATAAAACTGAATTCTCTAAGTATGGCGAAATATGAGCATTGAAATTACCTAGGAAAGAATCTATTGCGTAATTGCCTACAATGCTGCTATTGTACGTTATGGCCTCATTTTCTCCTTCCAGTTCTGTCACTATGTATTTTTGGTGCAACTCTCGTTCAACCTTTATCTGATTTGGTTTACCATTGTATGGTAACCACATGTGCGACCAATCGGTTGAAAAATATCCGTGGAGCTTTTCCGACCAATCCCTGCTAAGAATCAAACCATAGAACTCAGGGATATCAGCTACTAGAATGTCGATAACCTGACACACTTTTGGGTTAGACGACAATCTTATGGTCACCTGATTAAGTTCACCAATCACTTCGACTTGGGATCGATCAAGCTGAACTATACGTACTGCGGATTTTTGAGGTTGCACATTCAATTTGGCACATATTGACCTGGGTAAAATATTCGTTGAAGCACCAGAATCGACCAAGCAATTGTGCACGTTTTTGTTGAAGATTTCATATGTGAGAAGAAAAGGAGGAGTATGAGATCTTGATCTTCCTCCAATCAAGGCGATGTCATTTGGATCAATTTTATTGATCGTGTTGGTTGGAGGCCTTCCCAGATTGTGAGAAGCTACAGCTGTAGGTAAAGATGTAGTAGGCACAGCATGTAATTCTTTCATCATTATTTTCTGCTGGTGTTTCAATTTACTCAATTTGTACAGAGTGATATTAGCCCTAGTCTTCTTCATATCATCAATGATGTTATATTCCATTTCATCCGACACTATTAGTGTTCTTGATGGAGGCGTTTGATCAGATTGGACTGGGCTAATCTGGGTCGCTTTAGCAGTTGTCTTTTTTGTTGCGACCTTTTCTTTTGTTGCAAGGCTTGCGCCCTTTTGTTTTGGGGTAGTTAGGGGAGGATCAATTTGATTTCTGCTTCTCGTGCTAACAGGAAATGCTTCCTGATCCTCTTCTTGTGGGAGGATGAAGTCCCACATTCCTTGTAGTTCTACGACCTCTTCCTCGTCGGTCTGCCCTTCAGTGGTATTCTCTTCTTCTTCGTCTTCTTCAGATTCAACGTTTGAGACAACACTAGGTGGTCTTACCTCCATGGGAGGATTTCTTTTAAAAGTCCTAAAGGGATTTTTCGAAGAAGTCTCTGCTACTTGTTTCTTAATATCAATCATCTCGTTTGACATGGCTTTCAACACTTTTTGTAATCCTTCCAAATCGAAAGGATCTTTCGTTTGCTTCTTCTTGGTGTCTTCTTTGAAAGAGATCTTCTTAGATTTGCGTTCTTCTATAGCGAATCTCTTTTCTAGGGCTACCACGCGTTTTTCCACTGCTAACGCTTCTGTCAAGTTGTCGACTAAGGTGGTCTTGTTTTCCCTATCTACGAAGATAGCCAAGTTTGGAGGTAAATCCATGATGTACCATTCACATCTTACTTCCTCGCTGGGTTGTGAGGCAGCGGGGATTTTGTTGAGGATCTTATTGAACCGTAAGTTAAAATCTTTAATGGGTTCTCTAGCCTCAGCCTTAAGATTAGATAGGTCATTGATCAATGTCGTCGTGGATCTGTCATCACCAAACTTGGTGAGGAACTGACTTTGAAAAATGTCCCAGCTTGTGATGGATCCGGAAGGTAACGAAAAGTACCATGACCCGGCTGTCCCTTGCATTGTATAAGGGAAAAGACGGACAACAGCGTCTTCGTTAGTGACTCCGTTGAGATTAACAAAAAGCATAAAATTATTGATATGTTCCTCAGCTAGCATTCCTGCTTCCGGATTGAATTTAGGCAGCCATTTCTCAGGATGGGCCGGTATAGGGCTCAGGGGTGGAGGCATTAAAACCACCCCAGGATTGTTCCATGGAGACTGGGCCATCGTTGAGCTGCTAGTTAATGGAAGTGCAGAAGACGATCCCTGATGCTGAGAAGATGAAGATATTAATATCTTTGATGTTTGAAGAGGAAGGTTTGTAGAAGATGGGTGAGTGAGTTGGAATGAAAGAGTGGGTGGTTGACTTCACGGTGAGGGAGTTGATATGGACGAAGTGGATGAAGGAGTCTGACTGTCAGACTCTGGTGGTGCTTTCCTTGCTCTTTTCCTGGTAGGGAGAGGGAGTTCACTTGGTTGTATGCCAAATTTTTCACTCTTTGATCTGGTAAGGGGATGAGCAGTGTTGTACTGCGAAGTCACGCTGCTTTTAGATTTATCAAACTTCTGGTTAAAAATAGAGAATCCCTGGAGTTTACGAATCAAAGTTCGAATTTCAGGGGGATCAATGATAGATTGGTCTGATATATTCGAATATGTAGCAGTGGTAGGTACTCGAGCGACTTCAAATTCCGGGTTCAACCGTGTTGGAGAAGTCGAGGGAGTTGATGAGGGTGTATTACTCTCAGAATGGTATTTAGATATTTCTTTAGGTGCCATTCATAGTTTGTGCCCTCCTTCTAGCGCCAAATATGTTGAGGGCCCTGAAATTGGGTCAACAACAAGGGGGATACCCACCCCGTCAGGAACCTGGTTGGCGGCTCCGTGCCCGTTTGGTGTAGCGGGTCCGACTGGGGATAACGGGACCAACTTCCCGTTCTAAGGGGGGTGTGTGTGTGTAGAGTTTGGTGATGTGTGTGTGTGTAGAATATGATAATGAAAATATGGAATTATTTCTAAGCTAATCTAGTTCTAAACTCTGAGACTGAATTTTATACTACTTTAATCTATCAAGAACAACACATCTAATCTACGCTAACCCGTGATAGAACTTTTTCCATTATGCGATCTAGAAAGATTTCACACAATAACTGGTAATGAAGATTATTCAGCTATTATGAGAATATAAATCAATTAAGATGAACCATCCTGCATAAAAAGTTAAGCAAAATGGTTGTGAACAACATATCGCATAATCAGTTATTCATGTATTAAGCATAAATCAATGACTCCACCGTACAAAAGTGCCAAATGGTAGTCCACTCATTCATACGTTAACATATAAACAACATCAGTTGTATATTACTCTAAGAATGCAAGAAGAAACTCGTCAAGAGATAAAAGTACCATTTATGACTGACTTTATACTCACAGACCTGAAGCAATAATGATCTATTTCTACTTACTTCTAATGCCTACTAAGAGTACAGAAGTGCAACATCAGTAGCAGGTATTAAAATGCAAACATAAATAAATCTTGATCCGTCCATTCATCAAAAACCCCCTCCGAGGGTGCAAAAGTGCATGTTCTGAGGACAAGTTTTTTGACAAATTTCCGGACCCTTCTCCAATGCAACGAGAAGGGTTAAATACTACTAACCGGCTAATTTTAATTACACAAATTTAGGGAACGGCTTCAAATGACCGCCCTTTTACTAAAACAAATTTATTTCTAAAAACTGAATCTAATTTCTAACCATTTATGTATCTGCTCCTTAGTGCTGTAAGCGATGCGTTGTTCGCCGTGAAAGAGTCGGCTACTTGTCCTTTCCTTTTTTTCACGCTTGAAAATTAGAAATAACAAGAGCTGGCACCTCTTTCTGACAAACTAGAAGATATTTTTGAAAGTGTTCTTCTGGAGGAGTGTCTTCACGGCGTGTATACTTAGTACAACTCAGATTTCTTTCGAACTGATTGTGCTGTTGCTATTTCGGTTTCCGGTCGTGCGAATGACTCAATGAGCTGGGGATTTTGTTGCCTGAACAATTTTCTCAATTGAAACTTGTTTCCATTCATTGTTCCAGGCTTTTCTGAGACGTCTTTCCCCTTAAGTGTTTTTCCTTTTTCTTTACCCAATTTGGGACTCAGGATCTTTCATAAACGCTTTGCTTTTGTGCGCCTTTGACTCTGAGTCCTAGATAGCCTATTTCCGTCAGCATTTGTTGAGTGATACTCTGGGATCCGCGGTCCTGCTGTATGCGGTGTCCATCTGCGAAGTCATCTCCTCTCTGTTCTTCTAGTTTTGGCGCTTTTCCTTAGATGTTTCCTGCATATAGATTTATATCAGTTGTTGACTTATAGTTCACGTAAATGAAAAGAGAGAGAAGAAAAGATTGACATGAAAGCAATTAAGTTCTAATGAATGCATAATCATGTCACCCATTATGACTTGACTCTTCGAAAAACGCAACATAATCATCTTTGGATACACAGGCGTACAATCATTAATTTCCCGTAAGGTGCGCGCCTAATTTTAGGCTCACAGATCATGCCGAGGAATGCCTGCGACGAATGGCTTCCGCGATTTGCATCGCAGCATCGAAGATTGCGATGTAAATAAGTGGTATCGCAACAATTGATGGTCTCATTTGTCGCACACCATAGATCGCAGGTCGCAGCTTTGCATGGTCGCAGATCGCATATCGCAATATCGCAAGGTCGCAAGATTTTTCGCTTTGTCACTTTGTGCTGCTTATGCAACATTGTGACGTGCGACGTCGCATATCGACCGTCGGCAGTTCTTTAGGTTTTCCCCTTTTGAGCGCTTTTAATGCACGCGATGCGATGAGTTCTCGCGTCGCTCCTCCTCAATGTGTTTATGCGCTTTGGGAAAGCGCCCCTTTTTCCTTTGCGACGCGATATAGCTCTTAGGGAGTTAATACAAAAGGTTTTTCAAACAAAAATATTTTTTGGATTTTTTGGTTAAGGGTCCCCCTTTGCTTGATGTTATTGCTAATATCAAACAAAGAGGGGGGTTGTTGGTGACCACAACAAGATGATAATATAAAGAAAGCAACACTGGTTAGTGCCCTACAGGACCGCTGACCTAGTACCTTAAGCACTCCAATGATAATCCAAATGTGGGAATTGCGGATATCCAAGCAGCGCTAAATAGAGAATTTAGCAGGCCAAAGTTTGAAACATAGTCGATCATTGGATTCAAAGAGATCACAATGCTACTAGGTGAGACTCCTTAGGAGCTAGATCAGAGGCTGAAATATACAATTCGTGAAGGTAATATGAATCTGACGGATGGACAACATCGCGAGTGGTTTGTAGCTTCGCTAATGCCACATTTAAGGAGTGCGTTATCGCAACAGAAGCTAACGACTCAGGCGGAGGCCTTAGAGATTGTTATGAGGCTACATGAGCCCTCGATGTAGGATCCTAACTTACGAGTTCAGCAGATCCACACGCAGTTGAAGAATTTATGCCTTGAGATGCAGAGCTTGAAACAAGACAGGACAGCTCAACCAGAAGTGCGCGAAGAGGTATGGTGCGTAAAATGAAAGGGTCAGGGTCATGACAAGGACCAATACCGTGTTTTCACAAATTACCTCGCAGGAGGAGGACTGATGCCTTTAAGACCGGAGGTGCAAGTAGGACCTAGCGCGATGCCTGCTTTGTGGTGCACGATTTTTCAAATAGCTAGAAAACATGCCACAGACAATTGTCACTTATTACAGAAGTATACACAAAATTCACAACAGTTGTTCTACAACTTTTGTAGGTCAGTGGGACATGATGAGCACACTTGCAGAAGCTATGAGTTGACGATGGATAGAACTCCCACCTACAAAGCTCAGGTCGAAACACGCCCCCTTGACTAGACTGCAGGAATGGCACAAACAGGATTTTAGGAGTGCGGACGAGGCCGAGGGGGAGGAGGACCTGGAAGAGGTCGTGGAAAGTTGATATGCTACAATTAAGGAGGGCCAAGACATTATGCTCACGATTGCATGAATCCAACCCGCCCGTCATATTTGTGTTGCACCTTGTTTGGTCATGACACAGAACATTGTCCTACACTGATAGCTAGGATACACGACAAAGGGGCACTACCACCTCCCCTAACTCAGAACCTACAGATGATGAGGCATGAGCCATGCGAGGAAGATCCAAATGTGAACATTGTGATCCGAAGTGGAATCGCAACGAGAGATGACAAAGGAAAACAACCAGAAGATAGTACTTGGGTTCGCAAAGCTCCGGCGAAAGAAGAAGAGTTTGATTTGGAGCACACTTGGGAAACCTTCATGGAAGCTAAGAAGAGCTTTGTTGATGCCTCCACTTCTGGAAGCAAAGATAAACTGGAGCTGGAGATGGACCCATCTATGCTCACAAAATTCTGGGAAACATGTATGAATCTACTGCATGATAATAAGGTGGTGAAAGGGTTACAGGAAGTCATTAACAGATGCACTACGACTGCGCCAGGAGAATTGCGTGTAGTCAACAAGATCGGAGAACATAAAACAAGGACGGTAGGAGAAATGAGACTTACAATGTAGATCGAAGAATATGAGATGGATCAAGTCATCCTGGATTTAGGATCAGATGTGAATGTTCTGCCGAAACATACATGAGAGCGAATGGGGAGACCTGTGCTACAGTCGTCTCTAATTCAGCTAAGAATGGTGAACGAACAGAAAATAATACCCATGGGGCAATTGCAGGGAATAATTGTGAATATTGAGGGAGCGAGCACGTTGGACGACTTTAAAGTAATAGATATTGTTGATGACAACAATCCCTACCCCGTGCTATTAGGAATTTATTGGGCCACTGACATGAACGGGGTGATTAATCTGAAGAAGCGCAAGATGATTTTTGAGAAGAAATCACTATGCATAATTATACCCCTAGACCCTGCTGAAGGATCGCGCTATACAGAGCCGAGGTGTGACTATGAAAGTGATGATGATTTGGACTGTATCTATAGGATAATAGTGCGAGAGCAAAACTAGGTAAATCCCACCGTGGATGGGTAGATTTCATGGGAGAGAGAGAGCTTGTGTACTTTAGATTCTGATGAGGAGATAGAGCAATGGCAAAACCTATTACATGAAGTAACTACACTGAATTGTAATATCATGACAAGGTCATTGCACCGCATATCGATAGAAGTAATAGACCTTCCTACTTACGATGGTCTAAGTGAGGTAGATACCTTCTTAGGTAAATTTGAAAGGGAGGTGCTAAAAAATTAACGCTTCTAGGCCTTGGACTGGGTACTTTGTGCTACGCCCGCGAGATGGTGGGGTACGCACAAAGGGAGCTTTGACGACTAGCGTGAATGTAGGGGAATGATGCGCACACGATTTGGGAAGCCTAGGGTGCAACTGACAGATAAGTACAACGGGCAGCGTTATCACTCAAAACTTTTCCTTAGAAGTTTTGGAAGAAGGGAAGGCTTCGAGGTAACCACAAACCAAATTTTAGGCATAGGCTCTAGCCAACCTATGGCTCAGAGAGGGCTCTCTATGTAATTTAGTTATGTTTGCTTAGATATTAGGCTAATTCTAGAGTTTAGGGGGGTTTTTTATTTCTATGAAGATTTGGTGGTGGAATCTTTAAAATAGATAGATAGGTTGATGCCTTTAGGCCACTGGGAAATGGAGTCAAAGAAGGGGTAAAAAAGCTGGAGTTAACTCACTAAAGGGAATGTTCAAGGGGCAATATAGCAGAGTGAAGTACAAATCCTTGGACTTAATCGTGAAATGAGTCTTAACGGAGGTCAGAGGGTAATCAAGAATCCTCGGACCAAGGCTAAGATGGGGGAACAACAATGAATCATGAGTAAAGGGAAATTAAGAATCCTTTACTATAGCCCAGAGGAGAAACTACGGAAGCTAAGGAGTAGTTAAGAATTCCCTAGCTAAGATAGTTTAAGAGAAAACATTAAGAATGTATAACAGTAAGACAGAGTGCAGTTAAGAAAATTCTGAAATAATATTCAAGTTAAAACATTCAGACTTTTGAAACATTTAAGATTATGAAACAACTTTAAGAGATATAAAACAACACCGGAAAATTACTCATTTGTACTCCGCTTTACACATGAATCCCTTGAAATATCTGATCTTTATTCATCAATCCAGCGTGCTGGCCCATTCAGTGATACAAAAGCTTTACAGTCTTTGAAAAAACTTCTATTGAAAGTATAAGAATCCACCCTACATACTTCAATTTATGAAGTATTTATACAAAATGTTTTTGCAAATTATCCCAAACTAACTTGGGAATTAATCTAGGAAATTCAAAATATCTTCTCGCAGGAAGATAGAGACAACTATTGAATTGTTTTCTTGTTGTCCCTTTTATTGTGGTTTAGCTGGAAGTTTATGGTTGCTATGCTCTATGCTGGCCAAAGGTTGTTGTCTTCTATACTGATACTCTTTGACACGGATACTCTTTGACCCTGTAACCTTTGAATCCAGTGCCCTTTTACCTCGTTGACTGTGTGTTTGACCTTTAACTATGTTCTGCTATAGTAAGTTAGTCAATTTTTCCCATTCTTGATCTGTTGGTAACCAGATACTCAACATTCTCCGGTAAGTTTCATCTGCCTCAGTGTATTTGGAAAATGAAGGCTTATTTACAAACAGATGTTTTACCTCATGCTGGAGGTAAAATAGATTTTCAAAAGCATTGTATAGTACCTTTCCTGTTGGTACTCCTGAAACCTGTGAAGTAGCCACTAGATGTCTTGCTACATCCTTGAGTTTGTCACTGTAATCTCCTTGTTCCATAAGTTTATCACACTAAGGGATTAGGTAATCCCCTTTCCTTTAGCTTATCAAACTTAGTTGTGAACCTATCAACGACTAATTGTATTTCCTTGCTCTTTTCCTCTAACTTATGCATAAGGTCCCTCTTAGTTTGGACTTTCTTTACCTCCATAATAGTAGCAGTCCTATCTTCAGTTTCTAGTTCCTGTAGTTGGTACTTGTTCTTTGAATTTAAGAACTGGATGAGCTTGGTAGCATCTCTAGGCATGTTGCCTAATTCTATCTTCACTTTCTCAATAGCCTCTGTTATTAATCTTATGAGATCAATCTGCTCGAATATGACCTGTATGGATGGCAAAATATCATTGACAGAGTCAATGATATTGGCCCATAGTTTTTCCTTGGCTTCTTCAAGTGGCTCTTTTAGTGTCAAGTCTCTTTCCATTAACTTGAGCTTTTCCTTTATCCTTGCAGCCTTCTATTCCTCCTCTTTCTGCATAATCTTGGCAAGCTTATAGTCTGTTTCTAAGCTTGCCACCTGTTCCTTTAGCTTGTTTATCTTGTTTTTCTGAATAGACATTTTTGCCATGGCATGAGCAAGCTTGGCTGCTTCATATGTTGTTGTACATGCTGTCATTGTAGAAGATGTTGATGTAGATGTTGTAGTGGTGATGGGCGAGGTAGTGACTATAGGAGTTTTTGGAGCTAATGTGGCTACCAATGTAGATGGTACTGCAGTAGTCACTTTAGGGATTACAGTTGTTGGTGTGGTCCCTACTTCACCTTCCTTCAATCGGATTAAGGCATCCAATTCCTTCTCCATGCTCCTCAATTGATCATTCAACTTAAGGACTAAATCAATTATGTCATCATGCTGAGTTTGAGACTGTAACACCTCCTTTGTTTGTGGATGATACAAGGAGGGTATCTTTAGTTGTTTCTTCAGTGAATCAATGTCCTTGTTCCTCTGTTTTATTAACTCCTCTGTTGCTTTGATATCTTTGGGATCATGTCCCATCTTTATGATCAAGTCTTCCAAAGACTTGATTATGTTATCCTTGGCTTGTGATGAAGCCTGTTCAAGCTTATAATTAGGTGAGATGTTGTTCAGGGAACTCTGCAGTTGATGAACAACAATGGACTTCCCTGTCAGGGTGCAGTAGATCATTTCTCCAGCCTGCTTGTGAAACTCTATTTGGTCCATAGGGTGAATATCCCTAGCCAACACCTCAAAATAAAATTTCTTATAGTCAATGGGTGCCCTTGGTTGTTGCAAAGTTGGTTGAATCAAGGACACCTACATCTTCCCCTCTTTGATGTCAAAGGCTGACATTAATCTACTCTGACCTAGAGCAGAAATCTTGAAAAGCTGAGCATATGTCTCAGCTTTCAACCTTTCATTCCTCATTTTTATCTCTTTGAATCTATCTTTGATATATTTATCCTGGTCTACTGGCCTGTTGAAGGATGAGGCCTCTACACTCATCTGTCTTTGTATCATCTAGGTTCCTGAGGATGATGGGGGTTGTGTTTCCTCTGAAGGAACAATACCTTTACTCCTTTCTGGCTCAGAATCAGTTATTTCAACTGAGTCATCGGTGTCTTCTTGCTCTGACACAGGATTGAGTGTAGGCCTTTTGCTTTGTCCTCCTTCATATTGAACATTGAAGGCTCGTGTCCCTGAACTTGACCCTTCCTCACTGTGTTATCGGGAAATATAGTGTCTATGCAGAGCTGCTAGTTGCACTAAGGCTGGTAGCTACCTTAGAAACAAACAAACTAAAACCACTTTCGTTTTCCTTTATGAGAAGTAGATAAGAGGGGAATAAAGGAGACCAATCTCTGTCTTGCACTTGGTTCCTTGCTTGATTCCTCTCCCTTCTGATAGATCTTTGCCACTCGCTTCCTCGTCTACCCAGCTTCAAAGAGCACCTGTAGGATCAAAGCAACATAACACTATCCAAGAACATAGATCTACTATCATAAAAAATATAGGACCAGATATATATTGACCACACAAATGCATATATCATCAATCATACAAGAATGTGGAGGAAAACTTGAATAGCTTTATTAATAATCAAGAATAGAAAAGAGGATTACAACCAATTGTTCTGACCTAGCATCATCCTCTTAGCAAGAAAGCCCTTATTCACCTCATGAAAAGCTTAGATCACCCAACACTATGATGTTACACCAAGAAACCAGCATCACTACCTTACAAGATACAAAATTCCAGTCTCTGGATCTCTGGGATGAGGGATCCATATATAGATGTTTGCAAAGGGGGGTGAGTCAGATTTTGAGATTTGATTAGTGTCCTCTCTCTGATAGTTCTTGATTCCACTTGGAGATTGATGATCTCTTACTCATCCCTGGGAAAATGCAGAGAGGCAAGTGTCACAGGAGAAGTTTCTGGAAGATTCCATGATCCTCCACCTTGCAGATTGACCCTGCCATTTGTCCACTCTCGCCCATCGCACCCCATAGAAGGGCTTTTCAGTATGCATCGCACCTCCTTTGTGCATTTAGGTGGGATGCAGCGCACGTTGACCATGGAGCAGGTGAGATGGTCCAGTTTTGACCAATTCTGAGTAGTTTTTCATGGAGAACTTCTGGGAGATGCTGTAATCAGTTGACCTTGTTCTTTTAGGGGTTGGAACAACACTTTTAGGGACTTAGGAGCCCTTGGTTTATGGACATTTATGATTGGGGTTTCAGTGCCCAAAAATGTCTATAACTATTGCCCCCTAAAGCATGAGGTCGTTAATCTTTTGATGTCGGGTGAAATGCTTTATCATGAGGATCCGAAGTTTTTTCAAGCTGGAAGGCGACCTATAATAAGATACAATACAATACATTATCTTCATAATATTTTCATGATCTAGCTGAGGTGGGCATTCCCATGCTCAACTTTATAAATTCATTTTCATGTACATAAGACAGACAATCGTCTGAGTGCAGACAGATGATTCTGGTAGAGCCATCATCCCTTGGATTGGATGATTATCTGTGCAGTAATGATGTACATTTGATGTCTTTATTTTCCTTAATATATATCGCAGCCCGGATTGATGAAACTAGACCGGGGTCTTCAATCTCATTTGATCTTCACTCAAAAGTACAAGTCGATCCATGTCAGAGATGTTCTGGAGTCGAACATGGAAAGACATCGCATGATTACCAGCCAATGATGTAAGTTGTTAATAGGCGCGAGAGGAATCACCAATAATGATGATGACCCTCAAGGTACTACAGTACAATTCACGTGGTGTGAATAAATGGACTTGGCGTCGAACACCACGCAAAATCTTTCGGTCTAAGGCCATTGATGTAAACCTGTCGCCGGAAGTGAGAAACTTGCCATTGAGGTATGCAAGCTTCAAAGTACTGAAAGGGTTGTTCCTAGATCGACTTCTTGGATAATGAGCTGATGTGGACAAGAAGCGATCCATCATAGGTGGGCCTTAGTGAATCCCACATCAATGACACGGAACAGAGCAAATGATTTTAATGGAGGTGAAAACGATCTGGTGATATAAGGTTCAGGGTGGTGGTCATGAAAGAATGGAGCATAAATGTATTGTAGTGGATGAGACACAGGTGAATTCTCTGAGTGACTTCTCTTGAACATACCGGCGACACTGACATGATGGATTGGTAGCGTTAACCCCAAATATGGATGGCGTGATGGACGCATGGTGATATGACCAGTGAATGGAACAACCCAACCCGACTCGGATGCGAGTGAAGGTGTCATGTTCAAGAGCGACTTGCTACCAATAAAGTTTCTTCAAGTTTTCTTCCCAATTTTTCCCCAGTCATTGTTGACCAGTACCTCTTTATTTTTGTCAAGCTTGAGGAGGATAACATATGCTTGTTCTATAATTTTCGCTTCGGGCAAACCCATCGCTATGTTTAATTAGCCTAGCGATAGTGAAACTTGTTCTTGTCTATATGGACAAGTTTGTCGCTATTTGGTTTTAATGAGTTTAACGACAAAGATAACTCGGTCCTTTTCAATTTTAGAGAGTTTGAAAAAGGGACGTAAAGAAAACTCCAATAATCCTTTTTTGTCATATAATCCCTTGAGTCCGAAAAAGTATAAAACAATACAAAAGGGATGAATTTTCGGTACTTTTAACGATCCGAACAAAACAAGCGCTCGATCTTTTTGTGTAATAATCCCTCAAAAATTCTAAAGGAGGGATAGCACTTCTGGTCACTTTAATGAGCTGGAGAGGCCAATTGCTCCGAAATCTTTTCATATTTTACGAGTCAGTTGAAAAGAGCTTAAAGGAGACTCGTTTTTTGAGGAACGAGTGATAAATTTGGGTAGCAGCTAATTCTAGGTAAGGTTTGGAATTTTCCAATCACGGCAGTGTCACAAGGATGGCTAATAGGATCACTCTTCGTAGCTGTTCCTCAAAAAATGTAAACAATCAAATGGAGGTGAATGATCGGCCAAAACGGAGTGGAGGTGATGATGAGAACATGACCAAGGCTTCAAAGGCTGATGATAATACATTCACGATGGTTATTTACCGGAAATTGGTTCATTTTTTAATGAGCTTAAACTTTGGGGGAACATTTGCTCATTGCTTATGTTTATTTTTTAATGAGCTTCAATTCCGCATTAAAACTGCTCGATCCAGTCGTATAATAAGGATGTCTCATTTTAAAAAATGGCATTTTTTCAAAGCTTTGCCCCACATCCTTTCTTTATGCAAGTTAGGAAACGACCAATCCTACGAGTTTAAAGGGTTAGAGGACCTACAAATTTAAAAAATAAATGGTCGCTCTTCGCTTGCACGCCAAAAGGTTTGCATGCCCCCAAGTATAGCGAAAAATTTCCAGGTTACCAAAGATTATTCTATCCATACTTCAGGCAAAACACTTCCTCGGCGATGTCTATCGAAATAAACAAAGGTGAGTGGCGCAACTGGCTCCACTCACATAACTTTGACGAAGGAATCTTATTCCAGTCTAATTTCATAAACTAGTCATATATCCTTCGTGGAAACCTACCCTATACCCAAGGTTTTCCTGTCGAAACAGACCAGGGTGCATGCCCCCTGGGTTTTAGTCATGTCCTCCGAATCACTCGCACTCATCAGGTGGACGGACTGGGGATTGATGAGACATTCCTTGCGTGAAAAGACCATTCAGGGATGGTATTTGACTATTTGCTATGTGTGAACCGGGGAATGAAATCTGGTCTACGAGCTTGACCACTCTTCCTTCATGCGGAAAACACATTACTCTAAAGAGTGAGGAGACAACAGCTCCCATGCAATAAATATAGTCGCATCCAAGGAGTAGATTATAATCCAGGGGTCCTTAGACTACCATTATGTTCATGTGAACAATTTTCCTTCTCAATGTTATCGGCACATTGGGAAGGATCCCTAACAGACGACTGGTTCCTTTGTCAAAGCCTGTTAGATTTCTCATTTCAGGAAAAAGTGGTGGCGAACCAAGCGCTTTCCAAGCAGTTGAGGAAAGGATACTCACAGAAGCCCCTTCATCTATGATGGTACCAGCCATGACCATTCTATATATTTGAGCAATGATTCGAAATGGCACACTAGCCGGTAAGAGGGGTCTGCCTTGTAGATTCCAATTGAAGGAAACAACTAAGTTGCTTGGAGGTGGGACTGAATAGATGGCCGGATATGACTCTGACGAACTTCCTTCCTACAGTAAAGGAACGGGTAGACTGCCACCATGTTCATCGGAGTCTGTGCTTACGAAGAGGATTCGGACGGTGTCGTTCTTGCTCTCTCCGGTGACTGTATCATCTGAAGATGGATCCTCTGAAGGCAAGACCGGATCAACTGCCGCGTCGACCTTTTGACTTTCATCTGGTGTGGATTCAGATGGTTTATCTTCAATGATAGACTCTTCGGCTGACCAGAATGGCGCGTCTGCCAGATTTTCAACTAGTGACAGACTCGGCAAGAGTTTCTTATATCCAGGAGGAAGTCGTAACGGTGAAACCGGACAGTCGTCCAAAACTCTTTTAGCCTCATCTAAGAAGGGCCAACGGTGGATGGCGTGATCGCCTTCACACAGTTTACAAGGAAATTTACATTTTCTTTTTTGTCCAGGGGTTTCACTTTCACTAGTTGAAGGTGTATTTTCAACATGATCATTAGAGGTTGATGACACCGGATTGTGCAAATGAGGAGACCACTCCCTTAAGATCCGAGGGATGCAAGGACAATCTCGATGATAGTGGTCTCCTTTGCAAATGACACATGGTGATTTAGGCCTGGACGGTGCAGTGTGTGGATTTTCGCTAGACGATGCCTGGTCGCCCCTTTTCACCTTTGGCTCCTTCTTCTTCTTTTCTTTCTTCTTTTTCTCTTTCTTCTTCTCAGTTACTTTATTTTTGGCTTTACCAGCTTAATCAAGCAAAGAGGAAGGAGGAGAGGGAGAACTGGACGAAGTAGAAGGTTGGGGGCTAACTTTGGTATCGTTTAGTTGCTGACTTAATTGTTCAGGAATCACGGTGTTCTGAATGACGGAGGTCGAGAAGAGCCATACAGGCAAGCCGATTGTCAATCCTGGAAGCGACAATGTGGCCATATGGGGTGCACCAACATCTCCACAAGAGGAGAAAGGACTAGGATTTCCTCCAATGGGAAATCCTTGGTTGGTGGACTCCATTTTTCTCAACCTAAGACCAACGTAGGAAAGGTGATGTTTATTCCGATGAAAATAAATTTAGACGCTTTGACACAACTTGTTTTTTCAATTTTTAAGAGTCGAGAAAAAACAAAAGATGACTCTAGTCACCTTCGATTTTTAATGAGCTTGAAGTGACAAGTGCTCAGATGGACCTTTTCCTTTAAGGAGTCTGAAAAGGAACAAAAGAGACTACTCTGGAAATATAGACAGAGGGATTACCAAACCAATCGCAAAACTGCATAATAATTTTTACGGTACGGCAATCAATCTTCCCGAATGTTGTGTTCTGTGCATTGCGATCGATAGGGCGGCAAACACGGCTTCCTATGGATAAAGGATAAAGCCTACTGTGGTCTCCCAATATATACTCAACGGTACATGGGATCACAAGTCCATACTAGCACTTATCGTCTCAAAGTGGAGGAATCACCCAACCAGCAATGAAAACAATAGTTACCAGGCTTTACGACGCCGGAATATGTCTCTAGCCTAGACTTCTAAATGTTGTGCATTAGGTTCCAAAGCGTTTTTAGATTCATTGAATTTATTTTATAGTTGATCTTGCTTAAGAAATTTTCCTTTCAGGTTCACCACATGATGTAGATGTACAATTCCTAAAATGCAATCTAAGATGATAAACAATCGTTTAATCTTCTTTTTGCAATGAAAATCCTAGCTACTAAGGAAAGAGAGATAATATTCTTTCAACATAGAGCAGAGAGCACACACTATATGCACTATCCTAAATCAAACCAACAAACAGTATAAATGCAAATGCACATGCATGTATTTGTTTTCAGCCTTCTTAATGTGTGAATGATAAAAATAAAGCTAAGCGCAAATCTGAATTATTTTTCAAAGCGACATTACTAACAAGTTTCTTTTCAAGACAAAATGAAGACAATGACGACACTTTACGATTTGGAATTGAAAACTTGCTTTCGACACTTGAAAAACTACTAATTCAAATCAAATACAAGAGTAGCAGTGTAATCGACTATCAAGAACAATCGGATTCTCTTCTATGACTGAAAACGACACTTACGACACTTCCAAATCAAGAAACGACAGTTCAATTACGCTACTTCTTTGTAAAAGAGAACCGAAAATGGATCACAATACATAAAAACATTTACAGTTCATTGCACAATGGAGGTGGAATAATGGTAAGGAAGGGGGTTCCAACAGAGGTATACTGACTACAGATAGCAAAACTCCTGAATAGAGCTTAAAAGAGTGAACACAGAAACCAAAATCTAAGAGCAGAAGAGGCCTTGTCTGATCGGCGCACCTGTAACACAGGGAAAGTGAGATGCAGCGCACCTACTACACACGGGAAGTGTGATGCATCCAGATTCCAATGAAGAGACAGTGCGATGGTCAGGGACGAGACTTCAACTAGGTTCCGGGTCACAGTTTGCAGCTCAGTTCAGGGATTTAGGTTGAGAAAGTGGTAATCAGTAAATAAATCACAGGGGTAGATCTAAGGAGGTTACTAGAGCCACCACAAGGGCAATTAGAGAGTTTGTAAATCAATTGTTCAGTTCATAAACAAAACCCGGAGATAGACTGAAGCAGCATTGATCTACTTTGCACTTGCATAGCAAATGCAGTTCGAAGGCTAGCTGGCTTGACTTCAGGCTCCGTCTGTAAGTTTATAAAGCAAAAAAATATAGACAAACAAACAATCTATTCGTTCCCCAGTGGAGTCGCCATTTTGTTATCGGGAAATCTAGTGTCTATGCAGAGCTGCTAGTCCCACTAAGGCTGGCAGCTACCTTAGAAACAAACAAACTAAAACCACTCTCGTTTTCCTTTATGAGAAGTAGATAAGAGGGGAATAAAGGAGACCAACCTCTGTATCCCTTCTGATAGATATTTGCCACTCGCTTCCTCGTCTACCCAGCTTCAAAGAGCACCTGTAGGATCAAAGCAGCATAACACTATCCAAGAACATAGATCTACTATCATAAACAATATAGGACCAGATATATATTGACCACAAAAATGCATATATCATCAATCATACAAGAATGTGGAGGAAAACTTGAATAGATTTGTTAATAATCATGAATAGCAAAGAGGATTACAACCAATTGTTCTGAACCAGCATCATCCTCTTAGTAAGAAAGCCCTTCTTCACCTCATGAAAAGCTTAGATCACCCAACACTATGATGTTACACCAAGAAACCAGCAGCACTTCCTTACAAGATACAAAATTCCAGTCTCTGGATCTCTGGGATGATGGATCCATATATAGATGTTTGCAAAGGGGGGTGAGTTAGCTTTTGAGATTTGATTAGTGTCCTCTATCTGATAGTTCTTGATTCCACTTGGAGATTGATGATCTCTTACTCATCCCTGGGCGAATGCAGAGAGGCAAGTGTCACAAGAGAAGTTTCTGGAAGATTCCATGATCCTCCACCTTGCAGATTGACCCTGCCATTTGTCCACTCATCGCACCCCATAGAAGGGCTTTTCAGTATGCATCGCACCTCCCGTGTGCATTTAGGTGGGATGCAACGCACTTTGACCATGGAGCAGGTGATATGGTCCAGTTTTGACCAATTCTGAGTAGTTTTTCATGGAGAACTTCTGGGAGATGCTATAATCAGTTGACCTTGTTCTTTTGGGGTTGGAACAACACTTTTAGGGACTTAGGAGCCCTTGGTTTATGGACATTTATGATTGGGGTTGCAATGCCCAAAAATGTCTATAACACACTACCCCTTTTGGGATTTTTCTCCTCATTCAGAGGAGTCTACATGATAGGGGGAGTGCTCATTGTCCCTTCCTGAGGTGGTACCTGCACAAATGAATTTTCATTAAGTTGATTTTCTAGATCAAATAATGTGTTTTCCACAGAAACTTCAGTATTGTACCTATCATATAAAGTGTTTTCCAACCATTGCAATTGGTTGGCATACTTTTCTATCTCAGGGATGTGATGATGGATATAGGGAGCCATCTTGTTTTTCTGCCTTCTTTCGCACATGAAATCCAAGGAATCATATCTCCATATGAAGCTCTGTTTTAATTTTAATCTCTCAAGGCTTAGGTCTGCCTCCTTTCCAGCTTGTCTGATATTACAAATAAAAGGACCCAATTGGTCTTTGGTCTTGAGCTGGGCTTTCTTTTTGGCTAAGACAAAGTTTACCTCATCTGAATTTATTATATGCCTGTGGTACTCTAGGGAAAATAATCTCATTGGGAGGTATTTAGGTAGTTTGTATGGGGCAAGCTGGTACCCATAAATCTTGATTTCAATGTGGTTTTGCTACAGGTACCAATCTCCCACCTCATGATTGATGGATAGATGAAGGACTCTCTTGATCTCAAGACCGATTCTTGGTGGAGGGGTTCCAATGAGCATGGTCATCACAGGATTTTCAAATGAATCTATGAATTCATTGTATGAATAGGGGGAGGAATATTGATGAGTCAATGGGGTCTAAACAATGATTGATCTTGGTTGGCCGTTGGTGTCCAACCTTTGCAAAGTAAGTGGGAATTTATCTGCTTGGAAGTAGAGGAACATGTGGTATAGTACTAAGGAGTACTTGAAAACCCTTTCATTTCTCATTCTTTTGAACTGCTCATGCATTTTGTTAGCTATGAATGTGGCAAAGTCATAAATAGTTGCAGGAGGATGTCTTGGGGTATAGATGGACATGAAAGTCAGGATGATTTCATCAATTTACTCACATGTGGAGTAACCCAAAACACAAGATATCATGGATACAATATTTTGGCCCCAAGGAGAAAATATAGTTGCTACATATGGAGGGGGGTCTTTGGGGGTATACTTCTCTTCTATGATGAAGGTTTGGATCAATTGGGCCAATCTTACAGATTTTATTTTGGGAACTTGGTCTAACATGTCTCCAATTGTGAGGGGAGTTAGGTTTGGCCCTGGTTGGAGCTACAACATCTCATTGATGGACTCAGGAGTGATGGTGAAAAGGAATTTTTGGTCATGAAACATGATGGTTTTGTGACAGGGGATGTAGTAAGCATAGCACATGTGTACAATTTTAGGAAAAAAGCAGACATGGGGGAACAAGTACTTGGGAAAGTTTGACTCCCAAAGGCCAATTTCATCAGCATGGTTCAGGATCTTGTCCCTACTTTGGCAATGTATTTTGAGCAGGAGCACTATGACAGTGGTGATTTTATCTGGAAATCTATATCATCTAAGGGAAGGTGGTCCAAGTCCAATTGGGGCATGGACATGGGTCTCACGTTCAATGTAGTAGGGGCAGCCATAATTCAGTTCTTGTGGATTTGAATTAGGCTTGCTCAAGGTTGAATTGGGGTTTTCAGAGGTAGTTTGGCAGTTTCAGGGTTTGAGTATTCAGCAAGGTGCAGTATGGAGTCTATTGGAGTAATTTCAATTAAGTTTTAAGTTTAACAAAATACTCAATGACTGGTCTAACTTGAAATTGACAGGGCACTTGGTGAATTCAGGTTTAAATACCTGAAACTGAGGCAAATTGACTCTGAGTAGGGTAACTGGTAGCTGCAATTGGTCGAAGGGTGCTTATGGAGGCTGCATGGTTGACTGGGTGGTCTATGGTGTTCTCTGGAGTGAAATTTTCATGTGGGTTGATGGCTTTGATGTTTTGCAGGTGTCGTGCATGCGTACAGAAGCTTGCAGGTGAAAATTTAGTGAAAAAGACATTTTTAGGGCTTTTTGGCTTTTATATGGAAAAAATGTTTTTTAACGAGTATGGGTCAATAATGATGAATTTTTCGCGTATCGGGGAGGCGGTATGCAGTTAATTTCGCATCGCTTATGGGCGTCGGGTGGTATTTGGGAGGGGCCGCCCGATTCCACTCAGCGACTGACACGTCGCTAGGCCGATCTCATGGAAAACAACTTTTTCAGGTGTGTATCGTCCGGCGAATGATCCCATCCGAAATGGTTTCTAGGGCGTTGGATCTAGGCCTTCATATCAAATGGTGGTCGGGGCGCGATTGCGCATGGAAGTTAATGGGGGGGCCGGCGGGAACTTTAAATATGGTGGTATCAGGATTAATGGTGGATTAAGGCAGGATTAGGTTATCAGGGTTGTTAGCGGAGGGCTTAATTAGGGTTTTGCCTAACTTAATCACAGATCGATTAGTTAGTGGGCTTTTGTTGGGTTTGATGTATCTTATAGTTTATATTTCAACTAGGGTATAAGGAAAAGTTTATATAGGAAATTAATATATACGAGAAAAGGGTTATTAACGGGAATTAATGAATAATAGTTAGAAGTTAATATGAAAAACATTGGAAATAAATAGCGCTAAGCATAATGTATTTTCTGTGATTTGTTTGTTTTTCGCATATATTCATTATAACTTAGGCTAAAGTGTTTTTATGGGTTTTATATATGAAAGGGGAATTTACATGGGTGTGATTACTTTCCCTAGACAAATAATGTTTTAACCTTAAGAAAAGGGGTTTTATTAGGGAAATGAATGAAATGAAAGGGGGATGATGTTTTATGAGGGGAATTTGGTACTTTTTATCCATAAGTCATTGAACCAAGGGTTTGGTCCCCCCAGAAGTTAGAGAAATTCTCTAAGCCCCTTTGACTTAGAGTTTTTTAGTACTTAGAACTTTATTATTGGAAATTAGTTAAGTAAATAGTTAAAATGAATGGGGAAAGTTAATCAATTGACCTTGAAATCCATCTTCATGCTTGATTAACCATTACATTTGAAACCTATGATGAGAGATGATAAATATTCTTTTTTCCCTATCATCATATTTTTGCAACCTTTCTTCTACTTACCCATCTACTTGTCCTACCATTTTTCTTCACTTTATTAGGGTGCATTTAGACTAGCAAAACCTTATCAAAACATTTTATTTTCTTTTCACAAAGCAAACTATCTAATTCTATCACTATATCATCCAAGGGCTCAGATTAAACTGATGAGCTCCTCTTATTTTACTCTACCTAATCTAATGATCTACCAAGATTAAACAGTTTGGTCAGATTTTATTCTCTAACTATGAAGATGAAATTTAAAGTATGGCATAATCAAGATTAAATAGTTTGATTACCCTTGATTATGGAATGAATCACAAGCTGCACAAAATCATTATTTTGCATAAAGTAAATAGTAGTGGCATTTAGACTTTCACACTTTCATGGTCTCTTTTTGTTTTTTGGGGTTCATATTTTTCACTTTTTTGGACCATTTTCTTTATTATTTTTGTCCTTTAATTTTTCTTTTAGGACATACCCTCTTTTCATTTTTTTATTTTTCAATATAGAAAACATTTGCAAAAAGCAAAGGTATGTACATATTGCAAGGCTTAACCTTAGCCATTCAAAATTATGACTCTTATTGGTATAGGAACCTAACAGTGGCTCCACTTGGGGATGGCATTTCCTTGTGAAATGTCAAGAACTTTGAGATCAATAGCCTTGGAATTTTGACTTCAGTTACCTTGTGATTTGTCACCTTTCAATCTGCTTTATTCATACTTATGATAATAAATCCTTAAAAGCTTAGGGCCTTCTCTCTGGGCTTCAACTCTAAAGGTTTACCATCCAATCTGAACTATACTTTTTCAAAATAAAATATACACACATGGGAAATAAAAATTAGTAACTAGGTTCTCTGTAATGTTTGAGCATTCAACCATTCAATCGTCCTCCTCCTTCTTCAGTACCATCTAGTCCTTTAAGGAAGAAAGCATTGTTCCCTCTGTAAGCGTAAATGACATAGGGACCCTTCCATAGGAAATCAAATTTCCCATGCTTACTCTTATCTTCCCTTATTGAGTCCCACTTGAGTACTTTATCACCTAAGTAGAAATCATTTGCCTTGGTCCTTCTATCAAAAACCTTTTTGATCTTATGTAGACCTCTTCTCTGGTTTGTTGGAGATGAATAGTCTGGTTAATTCTCCTCTGGATATCATTTGGTTCATATTGCAGTTCTTGGAGCATCTTCATCACTGGTACTCCCAAAGAGGATGGAAAAACAGCTTCCATGCCATAAACTAGTTGATAGGGAGATGTACCAATTGTTGGTAGTCAGTCTATCAACCCATAAGGATTTGACTAACTTATTGTTCCATGTTTTCTTATTATCTTCCAGTAACTTCTTAATAATGTTCACCAGGATTTTGTTTGAAGATTTTTCCAATCCATTTCCTTGAGGATAGTAGGGTGTAGAATGACCTAGGTGATGTGATACTTATTGCAAAATTCTATGATTCGTTTGGATTTAAAAGCTGTTGCATTATCAATAATGAGCTTGGTTGGGCATCCAAATCTAGACAGAATGTTGGCTTCAAGGAAGTTAATGATAACAGTATCTGTGGCTTTCCTTGAAGGTGTTGTACCTTAAGAAACCAATTCCCTCATTGTGAAGAAATTGTGCTTAAGACATTAATAAATATTATTTTACTATCACTTATTTGTCACTTTATTGCTTGTTCTGTCCTCAAATGAAGGACCAGGAGAACTTGGTATTTAACCCTTAATACATGTATGACCATAACATTTCATAATTCCATTTGTTGCTAGATATAAATGATGAATGAAGAATGCTTGAAGGAGAAGTTAAAGATAATATGCTGATATTTCACAGAAACTACTATTTGTAACTTAGAATAATTATGAAACTGAGAACTGAATCATAGACAATATGTTGTTTAACACAGAAACTACTATCTGTGACTCTTGGAGAAGTTAAAGATAATATGTTGGTCTTTCACAAGAACTATTATCTATAACTTAGAAAGGAAGGTGAAAACTTCAAGTATAGGAGCGCTCTTTTAAGGAATTTTAACTTTATCTACATAAGCAAATAAATACCTGTAGCTTCATTATTATACTTGAAAGAAGAAAACATAAGTTGACACATAACAGAGAGGGTTACAAAATTATACCCAACAATTCATGGAAACTTCTGATTCTTTCATTAATCAACAATTATATCAAGAACACGGTAGCCTAGTCTCCGGGTTCTCCAAAATTCGAACCATCAACCCTTTCTTTGTAAATTCTCCTCTTTTTATACATTGTGGAACAGTTGTCGATTTCTAAAACTGCCCAAATTATTTAACTGCTTCTCTAACTATATGAAGTAAAAACTATTACAGAATTTTACAGAGGGTAAAAGACACCTCAAAGAACATGAACATAACTGAATTCAGAAGGGGACGATAACTGTTGGCTTGCTTTGTTAATCCACTGTTGAATTCCTTTGTAAATTCCCTAATGATGCTTAATTTGTTTTAGCCATAATTAAATGTGTTTAGCTTGTGTAATTCAGGGCTTACATGGGCATTTTGATTGGCCAAAATACAAAGAAAACATACCTGATTTTCTTCCTCTTCAGATTCGACTCTAACCCTGATTTTCCACTTTACGCAATGCAATTAACGCAAAACTTTGATTAATACGGAACTCAAAAGAGTTAATCTTACTTTATAAATTTTTCAAATCCGCTCGTTCAGCGCTCTGTTGACTTCCATCGCAAATTGCAATCGGCCCAACATATCACTACAAAACTTAACTTTACACACCCTTAAGCCGCATAACTATGGTAATATTGGACTTATGCATAAATCCTTCATATTTGCACTTTTCCATTATATACATTTTATAATAGAAATATGCCATAAAACATGATTTTTCTGCTTTTAATATGGGATGCACTCAACTATCGAGGCATACCTTTTCTGTAGATATATCCCCACCGTAGATTTGCGCTTTTTGGATCAAACGGTCTATAAAGATTTCGGGAAGGACATAAGCCCAGAGAATACCCACCCGAAATGGGTGGTTTTCTCTCTCCACCCGGCTGCTACGTGTCGAATGATAAGTGGAATCGGGTGAGCTCCACTAAAAATTGATTACCATTTTAACTCCGCCCGAAATCCAACGTGTAATTTTAAATCCATCTTTCATATGCCTCGCGGACCCGTCGGAGCTATAAAATGCGATATAAATAATTTCGGGTTCGTCCATCGCATATCAAAACGGTGGAACCCATATATATATATATATATATATATATATATATATATATATATATATATATATATATATATTATACCCATCGGCAATATAAATGTAATATATATATATATATAAAGCGATCGACGAAACCCATATGCATAGCTTGCAATGTAGTGGACCCGATTTATAAAGTGTAATATATATGTCCAAACCTTTAACTTTAACACTTATTTCGTTTGTGAATTCAATATATTTCTTTGTCTTTCGTCATCGCATATATATATATATATATATATATATATATATATAACGAAACCCATATGCATAGCTCTGCAATGTAGTGGACCCGACAAACTTTATAAAGTGTAATTTATATATTTCAGGTCCAAACCTTTAACTTTAACACTTATTTCGTTTGTGAATTCAATATATTTCTTTGTTTCTTTCTTGTTTCGATCTATATATATATATATATATATATATATATATATATATATATATATATATATATATATATATATATCGAGTCTAGCTCCATATAACCATTTATATAGCGATTTGATTTGATTGTATAAAAACCTTGGCTACTCCGGGGCTGATTCTTTTACAATTCTTTTAGCGATTCCACTATGCCATTATCACTTCTTCATCTTGCTTTTATCTCCTATTTTTGAAGTATATTCAAGTGATTCTTGAATGAAAAATGAATATTATAAACAATAAAAATGCATGTTCCAATAGAAGGTATGGCCTCTATCCATTTTGTGAAATAGTCTGTGGCTATGAGGATCCACTTATGTTGGGCAGAGGAGGGCGGGTGAATTTCACCAATGAAATCTAAACCCCATTTTTGAAAAGGTACTTCAGCAGTGATTGGTTTAAGGGGTAATGGTAGAAGTTTTCTTTTCCCTTCAAAAATTTGACACTTGTGACAAGAGGTCACAAATCTCTTGACATCAGAGAATAAAGTTGGCCAGTAGAAACCTACCCTTAAGATTTTATCTGCAATGGTTCTCCAATAAAGGTGTCCACCACAGTCACCTACATGAAATTATTGTAGAAATTTGTCAGCCTCATCTTTTATCAAACAGTTAAGGAGAATTCCTTCATGATCTTTCCAAAACAAAGCATTATCAAGTATACAAAATTTCAAGGATTTCATTTTTAAGAACCTACCTTTGGTTCTAGATAATCCAGGAGGAGCTTGTAAGTTTTGTAAAATGTAGATGATATCAGCATACCATGGTGATTCACCAAAGGCTTGACTGATCAGTGGAGTCACCATCTCCTCTCCTTCATCTAGTGCAGCAATAAAGTTTATGTCTAAGGCCTGATAGTTCGACTCAGCCATAAGTTTGGCTAAGCCTTGGCCCTTGATTAACTTTGTGGGTTTGATCTCTATATCATACTCTAAGATAGTAGCAATCCATTTTCCCCTTTTCCCATGAGGACCTTCCTGAGTCAGGATGTCTTTGACTACAGAATTGGGAACATAGGCTACTATATGACAATACAAAATATATACCCTAAAATATTTGATAGCTTTGACTAAAGCCAATGCCTATTTCTCCATTATGTTGTATTTTAAGGGAGCATATCTTAAGGCTTTGCTAAAGAAAGCAATGGGTTTTTCATATCCTTGGTCATTTTCTGCAATAAAACTGCAGCTATTGTATGCTCATAAGAAGAGGAAAAAAAAATGAAATCCCTATCAAATTTGGGACTAACTAATACCGGGGTTTTTGTCAAGGCTAGCTTGATGTCTTCAAATGATTTCTTAGCTTCGACAGTCCAACTTAAGGTCGAATCTTTTTTCAACATGTTATTTAGTGCTCTAATTAACTCTGCTAGGTTAGAAATGAATCTTCTTAGAAAGTTAATCTTTCCTAAAAGGGCTTGTAGTTCTCTGATATTCCTAGGGTGTTGTATCAGCAAGATGGCTTCAATTATTGCAGGATCTATTCTTATGCCATCTTTAGAAATGATATGCCCTAACAATTTCCCTTATTCCAATCCAAATAAAGGTTTCTTTGGGTTCAAGGAGATGCCATACTTTCTGCATTTTATAAAGACATGCCTTAGATGATCTAGATGTTGATCGTCTGATTTTGAGAAAACAGTAATATCATCATGATATATCACAAGGAAATCATGGATTTCTTTGGAAACGGTTATATCCATAGCCCTCTGGAAAGTGGCTCCTACACTAATTAGCCTGAAAGGAGTTTTGACATACATAAAGGTGCCCTGAGGAGTAGTAAAAGCAGTCTTGGGCTGGTCGTCAGGGTGAACCAAAATTTGATGTAACCAGAAAACCCATCCAATAATGAGATTATGGTTGACCCAACTACCCTTTGTAAGATGTGTTCCATTTTGGGAAGAGGGTAATTATCTTTATGTGATTCTTTATTCAATTTTTTGAGATCTACACAGAGTCTGATCTCACCAGTTTTCTTCCTGGTTGGGACCAAGTTTGAGACCCATTCAGAAAACCTTATTGGTGCAATTATCTTGGCATCATACATTCTCTTAATTTCTTTTTCTATTGAAGGTAATAAGATAGGATTAATTCTCCTAAGCTTTTGTTTGAAAGGTTTTTGATTCTCTTTGAGAGGAATTGTGTGTTGGATGATGCTGGTGTCATAGGATTTAAGGTCCTCATAGCTCCAAGCAAAGACATCCTGAAATTATTTCAATAACTCAATGTATTTCACCTTTTCTATTGAAGGGAGTGACTTTGATAGTTTGATTAGCTTGGGATTGTCTTCAGTGCCTATGTTACACTCTTCAATATCAGATTTTAATGGTTCCATTTTAGGCTTCCTAGGAACATCATTTGAATCGAATAAGTCTTCCAGAGGGGTTAAACCTTTTGGTAAGAAATTATCCTTGAGATTAATTACTTTGCTTTCTTCATTAATTGTTTCATCAATCTCAACCTGTTCTAGGTTGTCTATATCTGACCTTGTGAATTTAGTGGGATTAAAACTATCTACTTCATTACCTTCTAGCTCATTTATTATTACTTCATCCCTAGAGTCAAGATCTATGGATGTATCAGTGTCTATGTTACTATGTGAAAATTCTTCTTCTAAAGTTAAGAAGTTGTTTATCTGTCTATCATTTGAAAATACTTGCCAGTTCTGTGCATTATCTGGGATTGAAGGTCTATTCCTAACCTTAGTAATGTACTGATGGTTAGGTTTGAAGGGTAACCTGCAGGTACTGGCAAACATTGCTAAACTATGGTCTTGCATATTGTGCTTCCTAGGAACTACTGCAAGCTATGTTTCTAGAAAGGTATTGAGTATTTCTAAAATGGTTCCTCTATAATAATCTAATCTAGTGTCTTTAGCCATATATACACCCTTAATCTGATTTACAACTAGC
This sequence comes from Pinus tabuliformis, assembly GCA_031772625.1. Taxonomy (NCBI): domain Eukaryota; kingdom Viridiplantae; phylum Streptophyta; class Pinopsida; order Pinales; family Pinaceae; genus Pinus; species Pinus tabuliformis. The sequence continues at coordinate 1,232,166,328 of CM062816.1, forward strand.
TCTCAGTCTCCTATGACTGAAACTCTTTGAGCACCTAAATTCCTAACTACCTTGAGACCTATAATCAAAGCCTCATACTCGGTCGTACTATTGGTACATCTAAAATTTAAACTATAGGCATGGCCCTCTGAGTGATTGTTTTGTAAATTATAAATCCATACTCCTGCTCCTGCTCCTAACTTATTTACAGAGCCATCAAATTCTAAATGCCATAAGATTTCATGTACATAGTTCTCATCATCAATATCCCATTTATTTTTATTTCTAAAAACTTGATTACTTTCTTCATTGCACAATTCTGACATCTCTTTAGATTCATTAGCAGTGGAAACTGCAATTTCTTTTGGTTCTACAACAACACTGTTAGGAGTTTCGTTTGGTGTTTGATCAGTGTTGAACATAATAAAAGAGTCTACATCTGAATGCATGGAGTAGATGGGATAGTTTGAGGTTTATCTTGGCTACTTACCATGTATTTCATGAAAGTTTCTAGGTACAATTTCTTGGGTTGTCCAAACATAGAAATTGTGGCATATGACATATCCAGTTGGAGGGATCCTTGAAGCTTGGCTCCCAAAGATCTGGATAACAACATGCCATATTTTGGTGGGATGCTAGCCACTACAATGTCCATAAGGATGCTCTTGGCAGGATATTGGACTAAAGTAATACAGAAATATTTGATTACCCTAGACATTCTACTTGACTTGAATCAAAGGAGAACAAGTCATTGTAAGGTCTAGTAATGTCTAGATTCAATTTTTCCATTATTGATTTTGGCATTAGGTTGTGAGAAGCCCCAGAATCTTACATGGCATTATGTAGTATTTTGTCATGAATATTAAGGCTAATGTAAAAAGGTGGAAATCCTCCTTCTTGCGGTTTGCCATTAACATATGGTCCAAATATTAATTTTGGTTTATCATCAAACAAGTTAACTGAATCTTCTTTTTTAGTAATGTTCAGGGTCTGATATACCTATGATTTATAAGTTTCATTTTTAACTAGTTTAGTCAAAGGGACTGAAATTTTCAGCTTGGATATCTCTGCTCCCAAATTGAATGATGAGGAAGGGTTGTAGACCTTCGAAACAGGGTTTTGAGTGGAATTATCTTCCTTTTGTTTACTTGGGATTTCCTTATGGGGAATCTCAAATTTGGCATTATAGGTGTTTTTCTCTAGTTCTTTAAGTGGAAATGATGTGGATGGTTTCTCAACAAAGGGTTGGATGGCAGTTATTTCTTCAATCATGGGACTAGGGGGATTTTCGTTTGGTCTAGGGAGGATTTGAAGTACCTCCGAAATAAGAACTTTATTTTTTATTTTGGGTTGATTTTCCATTGCTTTCTTACTTTGGTCAGGAGGACCAGCATTCTTTTTTACTTCTCAAGTTATATTGTTTGTGCACTTCAAATATGGCAAAGTCATATCCCCGTTTATAGTCAAATGACTCTCCAGACTGGGTTTGAAGCTATTGTAACATATGCAATTCTTCCTCATCCTGGGAGAGAAATACAAGTTTTGATCATCTAATCCCATTAGATTGATTTGGGTATCTTGTTCTGGATCATCAAGATCAGATGATTCTGCATAGTTTTCTTGAAAAGGGGGCCTAATGTTTTGATCAGGTCCATTCTTTCCTGTGTTTTGGTTTTGATTTTGGTTTTTTTTAAATTAGCATTCCTAACTGGGGGTGCTTGTTGATTATCCCATGTTTTTCTATCTAGGTTGTCAAGTCTATCCATGATTCTTTCTACAGTTTTGGCTAAAAGATCTACTTTACCATCAGACGTTGAAGCTTCATCAGCAAATCCTACTCTCCTTTCTAACTTTGCTCGAGCTTTTTTGGCTAAAAGATTAGCCTCTACTTTTACTGCATTGGTTTGGCTTTGCTCTAGGGTTGCAGGCTCTCTTTCCCTAAGTTGGTATGCCATATCTAGATCAAAACCATTAGGGAACTTCATCATTGCGAGATCAGGAGGAGGCTTAAGGTTGGTTGGGATGGCATTGTAAGTGCTATTAAACCTGGTGCAGTAGTCTTGAACTAATTCTTTAGGACCTCTCCTAATGTTCTCATACTCATAAAGTATCTGCAATGGGTTTTTCTTCCTCTCCCATCTCTCAATGAACATCCTATGAAAGTTTTTCATATCTGCAATACTACCAGCAGCTAAGTTTCTAAACCAGGTTCTAACTTCCCTAGCTAATGTTTGGGCAAAAAGCCTCATTCTTACATCTGCATCATCTATCTCATGTAACTCAAAATAATCGTTCATTCTGTTAACATGTTGTTGAGCAGTGTATAGGCTTGTAGCATCAAATAGTTGAATTTTGCTTTGATAGTCCTAAGGTAAGTCATGTAAATGACCAGGTAACACCAAAGGGGTATATCTATTGGCCATGGCTAAAGCCATGGCTTGGTTCTGGGATAAGGGAAGATTAGTTTGGGTTTAGGTGGAGATGGATGAGCTAGCAGTGCTTACAGTTGAAAATGGAAGATTTCCAATTGAAATTGGACTGTTAACAGTGGAATTTCGAATATTAACAGCTGAAGTTGGAATATCTACAAATGAAACTAAAATATTAACAGCGGATGAAGCGGTTTCTATAAAAAGAATTGGGATAAAAAGGACAATTGTGTGTATAAGGGAGATGGAAGTGTCTATAAGTGAACTCGAAGGGCTGATGGGTGAAGTGGGAGTGTCTATAGGTGGAAACTGGATTCTAGGTTGTATAGGGAGCTGTGGAATGAATGGGCCAATGGAATGAACTATAGTAGAAATAATAGATGGTGTGGTAGTAATGTAAGGGGTATTAATAACGTTGGAGGACTGAGCAGAAAGTTCAACAGTTAGAGCAGTATTAATGGATGATAGTGGAGTGTTCAGAATATATTCATCAATTCATCTATTAGCTCTTTGAACTTCAAGGTCTGCAATAAAATCAGGATCTAGAATAGTTTCATTAAGCGGACTTTCAAATTTTGTTCTAAACAATGAGAGATCAAATTGCACATCAAAAGGTAAATCTTCTAAAAACAACCACTCATCAGGACATGAATTAGCTTTAACTAATGGTGTTTTATCAGCTGAAATTTCTTCTTTTTTGGATTTCCTTATAGTTCTGTCTAGATCATCCACAATAACAACAGGGTTTGGATCTAGGTTGGCCCTAGTATAACAAGTTTTCCTAGTAGCCAGAATTATAACTTTTTAAATGTTTTTTAGTGTAAATTTTAAAACTTCTGTAAAAACTAACTTTAAGGGGCTCAAGATGATGATTAATATTTCCTTAAAGCTTTAGGAGACTGAGGTTTGTTCCCCAGTATGGTCACCACTATGTTATCACTCAAAAACTTTCCTTAGAAGTTTTCTAAGAAGGGAAGGCTTTGAGGTAACCAGAAACCAACTTTTAAGCATAGGCTCTAGCCAACCTACACCTCAGAGAGGGCTCTCTCTATGTAATTTAGCTATGTTTGCTTAGATATTAGGCTAGTTCTAGAGTTCAGGGGGGTTTTTGATTTGTATGAAGATTTGGTGGTGGAATCCTTAAAACAGACAGATAGGCTGATGCCTTTAGGCCATTGGGCAATGTAGTCAAAGAAGGGGCAGAAAAGCTGGAGTTAACTCACTAAAGGGAATGTTGAAGGGCCAAGGTAGCAGAGTGAAGTACAAATCCTTGGACTAAATTGTGAAATGAATCTTAACGAAGGTCAGAGGGCAATCAAGAATCCTCAAACCGAGGCTAAGATGGGGGAACAATAGTGAATCATGAGTAAAGGGAAATTAAGAATCCTTTACTATAGACCAGAGGAGAAACTACGGAAGCTAAGGAGCAGTTAAGAATTACCTAGCTAAGATATTTTAAGAGAAAACATTAAGAATATATAATAGTAAGACAGAATGCAGTTAAGCAAATTCTGAAATAATATTCAATTTAAAACATTCAAACTTCTGAAACATTTAAGATTATGAAACAACTATAAGAGAGATAAAACAACACCAGAAAATTACTCATTTGTACTCCACTTTACACATGAATCCCTTGAAATATCTAATCCTTATTCATCAATCCAGTGTGCTGGCCCAATTAGTGATACAAAGGAGTTACAGTCTTTGAACAAACTTCTATTGAAAGTATATGAATCCACCCTACATACTTTGATTTATGAAGTATTTATACAAAATATTTTTACAAAATATCCCAAAATAACTTGCGAATTAATCTAGGAAATTCAAAATATCTTCTCGCAAGAAGATAGAGACAGCTATTGAACTGTTTTCTTGTTGTCCCTTTTATTGTGGTTTAGCTGGAAGTTTATGCTTGCTATGCTCTGTGCTGGCCAAAGGCTACTGCCTTCTATACTGGTATTCTTTGACACGGATACTCTTTGACCCTGTAACCTTTGACTCTGATTCCATTTTACCTCATTGACTGTGTGTTTTACCTTTAACTGTGTTCTGCTATAGTAAGTCAGTAAATTTTTCCCATTCTTGATCTGTTGGTAACCAAATACTCAGCATTCTCTGGTAAGTTTCATATGCCTCAGTGTATTTGGCAAATGGAGGCTTATTTACAAACAGATGTTTTACCTCATGCTGGAGGTAAAATATATTTTCAAAAGCACTATACAGTAACTTTCCTATTGGTACTCTTGAAACCTGTGAATTAGCCACTTGTTGTCTTGCTACATCCGTGAGTTTGTCGTTTTAATCTCCTTGTTCCATAAGTTTATCATGAATGACTAAGGGATTAGGTAATCCCTTTTCCTTTATCTTATCAAACTTAGTCGTGAACCTGTCAACGGCTAATTGCATTTCCTTGCTCTTTTCCTCTAAGTTATGCATAAGGTCCCTCTTAGTGAGGACTTTCTTTACCTCCAGAATAGTAGCAGTCCTGTCTTCAATTTCTAGTTCTTGTAGTTGGTACTTGTTCTTTGAATTTAAGAACTGGATGAGCCTGGTAGCATCTCTAGGCCTGTTGCCTAATTCTATATTCACTTTCTCAATAGCCTCTGTTATTAATATTATGAGATCAATCTGCTCGAATATGACCTGTATGGATGGCAAATATCGTTGATAGAGTCAATGATATTGGCCCATAGTTTTTCCTTGACTTCTCCAAGTGGCTCTTTTAGTGTCAAGTCTCTTTCCATTAACTTGAGCTTTTCCTTTATCCTTGCAGACTTTTGTTTCTCCTCTTTCTGCATACTCTTGGCAAGCTTATAGTCTATTTCTAAGCTTGCCACCTGTTCCTTTAGCTTGTTTATCTCATTTTTCTAAATACACATTTCTTCCATGGCATGAACAAGCTTGGCTGCTTCATTTGTTATTGTACCTACTACTGTTGTAGAAGCTGTTGATGTAAATGTTGTAGTGGTGATGGGCGAGGCAATGACTATAGGAGTTTTTCGAGCCAATGTGGCTGCCAATGTAGATGGTACTACAGTAGTAACTGTAGGGATTACAGTTGTTGGTGTGGTCCCTACTTCACCTTGCTTCAATTGGATTAAGGCATCCAATTCCTTCTTCATGCTCCTCAACTGATCATTCATCTTGAGGACTAAATCCATTAAGTCATCATGCTAAGTTTGAGACTATAACACCTCCTGTGTTTGTGGATGATGCAAGGAGGGTATCTTTAGTTGCTTCTTCAGTGAAGTAATCTCCTTGTTCTTCTGTTTTATTAACTCCTCTATTGCTTTGATATCTTTGGGATCATGTCCCATCTCTATGATCAAGTCTTCCAAAGAATTGATTATGTTATCCTTGGCTTGTGATGAAGCCTGTTCAAGCTGATACTGAGCTGAGATGTTGTTAAAGGAACTTTGCAGTTGATGAACAACTATGGACTTCCCTGTCAGGGTGGAGTAGATCATTTGTCCAGCCTGCTTGTGAAACTCTATTTGGTCCAAAGGTTGAATATCCCTAGCCAACACCTCAAAATAAACTTTCTTATAGTCAATGGGTGCCCTTGGTTATTGCATAGTTAGTTGAATGAAGGACACCTACATCTTCCCCTTTTTGATGTCAAAGGCTGACGTCAATCTACTCTAACCTGAAGTAGAAAGTTTGAAAAGCTGAGCATATGTCTCAGCTTTCAACCTTTCATTCCTCATTTTTATCTCTTTGAATCTGTCTTTGATATTTTTATCCTGGTCTGTTGGCCTGCTGAAGGATGAGGCCTCTACACTCATCTGTCTTTGTATCATCTGGGTTCCTGAGGATGATGGGGGTTGTGTTTCCTCTTAAGGAACAATACCTTTACTCCTTTCTAGCTCAGAATTAGTTATTTCAACTGAGCCATCTGTGTCTTCCTGCTCTGACATAGGATTGAGTGTAGGCCTTTTGCTTTGGCCTCTTTCATATTGAACATTGAAGGCTTGTGTCCCTGAACTTGACCCTTCCTCCCTGCCCCTTTTGGGATTTTTCTCCTCATTCAGAGGAGTCTGCATGATAGGGGGTGTGCTCATTGTCCCTTCCTGAGGTGGTACCTGCAGAAATGAATTTTCATCAAGTTGATTTTCTAGATCTAATAATGTATTTTCCAGAGCAACTTCAGTATTGTCCCTATCCTCTAAAGTGTTTTCCAACCATTGCAATTGGTTGACATACTTTTCTATCTCAGGGATGTGGTGATGGATATAGGGAGCCATCTTGTTTTTTTGCCTTCTTTCGCAGATGAAATCCAAGGGATCATATCTCTATATGAAGCTCTATTTTAATTTTAATCTTTCAAGGATTAGGTCTGCCTCCTTTCAAGCTTCTCTTCTATTACAAATAAAAGGACCCAATTGGTCTTTGATCTTGAGTTGGGCTTTCTTTATGGCTAAGACAAATTTTACCTCATCTGAATTTATTATCTACTTGTATTACTCCAGGGCAAATAATATCATTGGGAGGTATTTAGGTACTTTGTATGGGGCAAGCTGGCACCCATAAATCCTAATTTTAGTGTGGTTTTGGTACAAGTACTAATCTCCCACCTGATGATTGATGTTTAGATGAAGGACTCTCTTGATCTCAGGACTGATTCTTGGTGGAGGGGTTCCACTGAGCATGGTCATCACACGATGGACAAAGGAATCTATGAATTCATTGTATGAATAGGGGGAGGAATATTGATGAGTCAATGGGGTCCAGAAGATGACTAATCTTGGTTGGCCCTTGGTGTCCAACTTTTGCAAGTTAAGTGGGAATTTATATGCTTGGAAGTAGAGGAACATGTGGAATAGTATTGAGGAGTACTTGAAAACCCTTTCATTTCCCATTCTTGTGAACTGCTCATGCATTCTGTCGGCTATGAATGTGGCAAAGTCATAAATAATTGTAGGAGGTTGTCTTGGGGTATAGATGGACATGAAAGCCAAGATGATTTCATCAATGCACTCACCTGTGGAGTAACCCAAAACACAAGATATCATGGATACAATATTTTTGCCCCAAGGAGAAAATATAGTTGCTACATATGGAGGGGGGTCTTTGAGGGTATACTTCTCTTCTATGATGAAGGTTTGGATCAATTGAGCCAATATTGTAGAGTTGACTTTGGGATATAACTCTAACAGGTCTCCAATTGAGAGGGGAGTTAGGTTTGGCCTTGGTGGGACCTGCAACATCTCATTGATGGACTCAAGAGTGATGGTGAAAAGGACTTTCTGGTCATGAGACATGATGGTTATGTGACTGGGGACGTAGCAAGCATAGCACATATGTACAATTTCAAGAAAAAGTGGACTTGGGCGAACTGGTACTTGGGAAAAGTTGACTCCCAAAGGCCAAATTCATCAGCATGGTTCAGGAACTTGTCCCTACTTTGGCAATGTATTTTGAGCAGGAGCTCTATGATAGTGGTATATTTTATCTGGAAATATCTATCAACTAGGGGAAGGTGGTCTAAGTCCAAATGGGACATGGAGATGGGTCTCACATTCAATGCAATAGGGTAGCCATAATTTGGTTCTTGTGGATTCGAATTAGGCTTGCTCAAGGTTGAATTGGGGTTTTCAGAGGTAGTTTGGCAGTTTCAGGGTTTGAGTATTCAACAAGGTGCAGTATGGAGTCTATTGGAGTAATTTCAATTAAGTTTTAAGTTTAACAAAATACTCAATAATTGGTATATCTTGAAATTGACAGGTCACTTGGTGAATTCAGGTTTAAATACCTAAAACTGAGGCAAATTGACTCTGAGCAGGGTAACTGGTAGCTGCAATTGGTCGAAGGGTGCTTGTGGAGGCTGCACGGTTGACTGGGTGGTCTATGGCGTTCTCTGGAGTGAAATTTGCACGTGGGTTGACGGCTTCGATGTTTTTCAGGTGTTGTGCATGTGTACAGAAGCTTGCAGGCGAAAATTTAGTGAAAAATACATTTTTGGGGCTTTTTGGCTTTTATATGGAAAAAATGTTTTTTGGTGGGTACGGGTCAATAGTGACTGATTTGTCACGTAGCGGGGAGGCGCTAAACGGTTAATTTCGCACTACTTATGGGTGTCGAGTGGTATTTGGGAGGGGCCGCCCGATTCCACTCAGCGACTGACACGTCGCCAGGGGGTCTTGTCGAAAACAACTTTTTCGAGCATGTATCATTCGGCGGATGATCCTGCCCGAAATGGTTTCTAGGTCGTTGGATCTAGGCCTTCAAATCAGATGGTGGTCGGGGCGCAATTGCACGCAGAGGTTAATGGGTGGCCCGACGAGCATTTTAAATTTGGCGGTATCGGGATTAATGGTGGATTAAGGCTGGATTAGGCTATCAAGGTTATTAGTGGAGGGCTTAATCAAGGTTTTGCCTAACTTAATCGGAGATCGATTAGTTAGTGGGTTTTTTTTGGGTTTGATGTATATTATAGTTTATATTTCAACTAGGGTATAAGGATAAGTTTATATAGGAAATTAATATATACGGGAAAATGGTTATTAATGGGAATTAACATATAATCGTTAGAAGTTAATATGAAAAACATCAGAAATAAATAGTGCTAAGCATAATGTATTTTCTGTGATTTGTTTGTTTTTCGCATATATGCATTATAACTTAGGCTAAAGTGTTTTTGTGGGTTTTTTGTATGAAAGAGGAATTTACATAGGGGTGATTACTTTCCCTAGGCAAATAATGTTTTAACCTTAGGAAAAGGGGTTTTATTAAGGAAATTAATGAAATAAAGGGGGGATGAAGTTTTATGAGGGGAATTTGGTACTTGGTATCCATAAGTCATTGAGCCGACGGTCTAGTCCCTCCAGAAGTTAGAGAAATGCTCTGCGCCCCTTTGACTTCGAGTTTTTTAGTACTTAGAACTTTATTATGGGAAATTAGTTAAGTAAATAGGTAAAATGAATGGGGGAAGTTAATCAATTGACCTTGAAATCCATCTTCATGCTTGATTGACCATTTACATTTGAAACCTATGATGAGAGATGATAAATATGCTTTTTTCCCTATCATCATATTTCTGCAACCTTTCTTCTACTTACCCATCTACTTGTGCTACCATTTTCTTCACTTTATTAAGGTGCATTCAGACTACCAAACCCTTATCAAAACATTTTCTTTTCTTTTCACAAAGAAAACTATCTGATTCTATCACTATATCATCCAAGGGCTTAGATTAAACTGATGATCTCCTCTTATTTTACTCTATCTAATCTAATGATCCACCAAGATTAAGCATTTTGGTCAGATTTTATTCTCTAACTATCAACATGAAATTTAAAGCATGGCATAATCAAGATTAAATAGTTTGATTACCCTGGATTGTGGCATGAATCACAAGCTGCACACAATCATTATTTTGCATAAAGTAAATAGTAGTGGCATTTAGACTTGCACACTTTCATGGTCTCTTTTTGTTTTTTTGGGTTCATATTTTTCACTTTTTTGGACCTTTTTCTTTATTCTTTTTGTCCTTTAATTTTTCTTTTAGGACATACCCTCTTTTCATTTTTTATTTTTCAATATGGAAAACATTTGCAGAAAGCAAAGGTATGTACATATTACAAGGCTTAACCTTAGCCATTCAAAATTATGACTCCTATTGGTATAGGAACCTAATAGGCAGGATGATCCGCGCACACATCTAGCCAAGTGGATGCAGGCCTATGGAGAAAACCCACAACACGAGTGGGTGCACCTGTTCTGTGATACCCTAGATGTTATACCAATGAACTGTTATATAGAAACAGAGCTCTGCGATGGGACAGGAGAATGGGATGTCCTATGTGAAGGGTTCGTGATGACCTTCAATTTTGAGGATGGGTGGGACAGTATTGATGAAGCGCTACAAGAGGTAAAAGCAGCCATCTTTAGGATACCACAGGAGCCGGTAGAATTGATTCAACCTGAATGGGCTACTCAGCTGAGTTGCACGCTAGAATGTTATAATGTAACTACTGAAGAAGAAGATGAAGATCCTCGGAAAATTGACATTCCAAAGACGAAAGGCCACTAGGAGGTTTAGGGACCACAGATCGAGAACCCTAACATAACTGCATCGGTGAAGACTAAGCAAGTGAATATTGGTATGGAGGCAGAACCTAAATTCACGAAGATTCGAGACTACTGGGACGATGCGACAGTGAATAAGGTCATTGAATTACTCCGCGAATATCAGGACTTATTCCTGAACAAGTTTGCAAATTTTAAGGGAATAATTGGAGATTTAGGGGTAATGAAGATCACGTTAAAACCCGATGCGAAGCCAGTTAAGCAGAGGCCGTATCTCTTAAATCCAAAATATAAGGAGAAGGTCCACATAGAGCTAGACAAGATGCTCACGGTAGGTATCATTGAGCTTGTGGAGGAATCCGATTGGGTAAGCTCGATGGTGGTACAAGAGAAAAAGCATAAGGACGAAATAAGAATATGCATGGATGTCAAAAAATTGAATGACACATCTGTGCATGATCCATTCCCAACTCCGTTCACAGATGAGGTGTTAGACAATGTAGGCAGTCAGGAAGCATATTCTTTCACTGATAGGTTCTCAAGGTACCACCAAATCAAAATCACACCGGAGGATAGGAGCAAGACAACCTTCGAGACTGAGTGAGGTTTCTTTCAATATACTGTCATGCCGTTTGGATTGAAAAATGCCCCTGCTATCTTTTCGCGCGTGGTTGTTGCGACATTCAAGGAATATATTCATAAGTTCTTGGAGGTCTATTTTGATGACTAGACTATATTTGGGCTAGTTAGGTGCATACCAAATCACGCTCAACCTCAAGAAGTGTCTGTTCCTCATTCTTTTTGGGAACCTGTTGGGGCATGTGGTTTGTAAATAAGGGCTGATGGTAGAACCCGTGAAAATCACGGTGATTCTAAATTTGGAAGCATGGTGGAGTGCAAAACAACTGCGCACTAATCTGGGACATATGGGGTACTACATAACGTTTATCAAAGTCTATGCCCAGATAACCACGCCGATGGAAAAGTTCTTGAAAAAGGACATCACATTCTGCTGGAACGATGACTGTAAGAAAATCCTAGATGTATTGAAAGAAAAGATGGTTACTACACCGATTCTGGTCTTCTCAAACTAGAAGAAAGTGTTTCATGTCCATGTTGACACATCGTGTATAGCACTGGGGGCAGTAGTAACACAAGATGTTGGAGAAGGCTCAGATCACCCTATCATGTTCCAAGTCACGGATTGTCTAAAGCAGAGAAGAACTATTCAACCACTGAGCGCGAGGGACTAGCTATGGTGTATGTGCTCTAGAAGTCTTGACACTACTTGCTAGGAGGACACTTTAAGATGTACACATATCATTCCATGCTGAAGTATTTGGTCAATAAGCTTGTGTTGGGGGGCACATATGCAGATGGCTTTTATTTTTCCAAGAATATGATTTTAAAATTGTTGTGAAGCCTAGATGATTGAACGCGGGACCAGATCACCTATCGCACATTGAGATAAGGGAGGAACCTACTAGTCTGGAGGAAGGATTATCCAACATGAAGGTCTTTGATGTGCACGTAGCGGATGGAAATTTTGAAGATATAATTCACTTTCTAACAACTCGAACTGTGCCGAAAGACTACTCTGTCCAACAGAAGAAGGAATTAGTGGTGAGCGTGGCAGATTTCTCTATCATCACTGGCCATCTATACAAGATGGGGAATGATGAAATACTACGTAGGTATCTACCTAAATTTGAACGAAGCAGCATCCTCGTGGACGCTCATGGGGGCGCCATGGGAGGACATTATGCGGGAAGAGAAACCATGCAAAATATTCTACGCATCGAGTTGTGGTGGCCAGCCCTTCATCAGGATTCAAAAACACATTGCAAGGCATGCGATGTATATCAAAGAATAGCTAAGCCATCGTGGAGGGATCAAATACCTTTGAATCCACAAATGACATTGCAACATTTCGAAAAGTGGGCAATAGACTTTGTAGGACCTACCAAACCTCAAGGAAAAATAGATGCGAGATATATTATCACTGTGACAGAGTACCTGACTCGTTGGGCAGAAGTGCAGCTGGTGAAGGATCGCACGACCATAACAGCCACAAAGTTTCTATTTCAACACATACTGACACAATTTGGATGTCTAAAGATCTTAATGAGTGATCGCGGTATGCACTTCCCGAACGAAACAATCAGCACTCTGATGGACGAGTTTCAGGTGTATCATCAGAAGAGCACACGATATCACCCATATGCTAACGGGATAGTAGAAGAATTCAACAAAGTACTGGAGACCACCTTGACCAAGGTATTCAACGTGCAACGAAGTTATTGGGACTTGCACATACCTGCAGTATTATGGGCTTATAGGACAACATGAAAGAAACTGATGAGACAGACACCTTTTAGGCTTGTCTATGGAGTGGAAGCCGTAATGCCTATGGAATACATCAGCCTAGTCTGCACATAGCAGCTCTCATAGGTATGATGGATCGCGGAGCCCTCGAGGAGAGGCTCGCGCAGTTGGAGGAGCTCGAGGAAGAACGATTTTTGGTTGAATTTCACTAGCAGGTCCAAAAGCAATGCGAAAAGGCTTGGCACAATCGACATATTAAGTTGTGCACGTTTAAGGTGAATGATTTCGTGTTGTTGTATGATAGTAAGTTCGATAAATTCCCAGGGAAGCTCAGAATGCATTGGCTGGGACGGTATGTTATTAAGGAGATCACAAATGGTGGCGCAGTGCAGTTGGTAAAGTTAAATGGAGAACCCTTCCCAAGAAAAGTCAATGGGAATCATTTGAAGACATACACAAGGGGCTTGGCCATCTGACTAGCCAATAGAAGCACAGTCTTAGCGCTCCAGGTAGCTGAAAGGAGGAATGGGACTATAAACTACTCTACTCGGGGACTGTACGATGTCAAGACTACATGTAGTAGCGAAGTGTCACAAGGTCCGTGACAGCGCAAGAGTAGCTGCGTTGCCGCATGGGTCAGCTAGAAAGTGACCGTTATAGTCACTATTCATGATGTGATGCTTGGTTTGAGACCAAATGGAGCGAGTGACAGGAATTTAAGGTGAAATTTATGGGCTAGATTCTTGAAAATATGCTGCCAATCGAGCATTAATGGACCGAATGTCGGGTAACGGTCGAATTCAAATTCAAAAGGCGCTATAAATTACAAAGGGTTGTCCAGCAAACAACACTTTCCAATTTGAGAACTAAGTTGTTGTCTGCCCAGGCATTCATGAACCTAGACTTGTTCGATCTTCTAAAGGCGAATTCGTTGCTTGAGCAGTTACCCGGGACATTGAGAGAATTGTGGAATTTCACTATGGCAGCACGTAAAGAAGCCATGGATATCAGAGTAATGACTGCCGAGGAAGCCGCATAGGCAATTACATAAGTGGAGGCCCCAAAAAGTGCTGGGATAGTTGCAGAAATCCCTAAATCGCTGCACATGCCGAGACCCAAGAAAGACAAGTAGGACATCGTACCGGTGTGCCTATCACCTAGAAATCCGATGAGGACTAGGCTCACCATGAAATAAAATGGGAAGGCTATCAATTTGAATGCCGATGAGGAGGAAGAATTTGAAGAAATCCTGGTAGAGGAGGAGGATGTAGAAATGGAGGTTAAAACCCAGGGTGCAGACCCTCTTACCAGGCTGCTCACATATGTTCCTCCACGGAAGAGTAAAGCAAAGGTGCCCAAAGATAGAGATGAGAGCAAGAGCTCTCTGTAGACTCCGCTACTCCCTAATGACATTATATTTGAAGGATCGCACTTGGGACAAGTGCCTGTGCTGAAGTTTGAGGATTGGGATCTCGCGAACCACGAGAAGTTCTCACATCTCGAGACTACGCAGCTCATGTGCCGGAAGAGAGATGCGTCAGTCGGAATCATAGAATTGGAGCCACGTAAATGGATGAGAGGAGTTGAGAAAGCAGTGTTGTTAAGCATGCTTTGGGTGTTGCATTACCATTGTGCCCCAGTGACCGTTTTTGTCATCATGCAACTGCTCTACCTGGTACATCATGGGTGCTTGTGGCTAGAGAAGCCCATCCCCATCATAGACCATTTGATTCACAGAATTACCCGGCTCCCTTGCAAAGGGGAGGACCCCACAAACATCTAAAAGGGAAAGAGCGATGATTTGGCCATCGTGGAGGCCGTGAAGAACAAGTTTAAGCTGGAGAAGAAGAAGAGAGGGTACGCCATTTCCAGCATCAACAACCTTTCCGTTAAAGTCGTGACACAGATATTGGCAGGGAAGGTTATGCGGAAGTGTCACACAAATGAGGTGCCCGCGTCGGTGGTTGCACTAGCAACGCAATGCGTAGAAGGGGTCCAGTTCAACTGGGAAAACTACTTATGCGGAGAGTTCCCTAAGAACTATAGCGAAGCACAGGAGTAAGGAAAAACTTGTCACTATGCATGGCTTCTATTGTCCATAGTACTGGTGGCATAGGAATTGCCTGAAGATAGCCAGTTCCTGACGATCGCGCAGGACCTTCCGGAGGCAGCGAAGTACGCTTCGTTGTGGGCAACTAGGGATGCACAAAGGATAAGCGACAGCAAAATATTATGGGTGCTCATGGAGATGAACATCAGAATGGGGATTAATCGCAAGCCGAGGCTATCGACACTGTCTACGATAGTCTGTAGAACTTCGCAGAGTTCAAGGCAGATTTTCATCATGTCTATATCAGGGCACGGAAGGACCCCGCGAAGACATGGCGCGAGTTACCCTATATGACAACAGACAATGTTATCTTTGTGGTCCTTGAGTTGTGGCTACAGGAGTGGCGCGCCCCAGCCAGCATCGCAGTGGAAGCAGAGAAGTTCGTCATGCAGAGGAAAAAGGAAGAGGTGAAACTGCGAATGGCACAGTTGGTAGAAAAGCGCAGAAACAAAACAGCAACAACTAAGGCCCAGGTGGCACATGACACTGCGAAGTTGGAAAAAGAGTAGTAGAAGGTGGTAGAATAAGAGCACGAAGGATAGAAGTCACCCTCGCCTAAGTCAGAGACCGATACAGAGCAAGTTGGTGCGGAACTGCAGACATTGTCCACTCAGCTAAAACATCTATGCCCAAGAGAGCAGGTAGGGCTGTGAAAGAAGTCGAAGGCTTCAAAGACTTCGTTTGACCCGATCACCCTCACTGAGGGGCATTTACATGACATTGGCGAGATGGTTAGGGACATCACCGTAGAGGCCCTCCAGCAGTTCAAGGAGGAACACCAGATGCTGTTGGGGGCTCTTCGGGCACAGATTTAGGAATTGTAAGTGCACACTCCACAAGCTGGCACTATGTCAACCAGCCTTGCAGTAGGCACGTCCGTCGCTGAGGAAATGCTGCATGCCTGGATGACCAACACCATAGTGCTGCCAGATGGAGCACTCGTTATAGAAAATGAGGCCGATAGGCCTATTGTCAGCGGGTTGAAGGGAATCAGATTAAACATAGTTGTGCTCCCTCAGGAGACACTCTATATTTTACAGGATGGAGTTACTACATAACTATGAGCCATGGAGGGTCACATGCTCCAGGTAATGAGCAAGAAATGCATCAACATTGAACAGTTGAGCCTGCAACGCAACGAGGTAGTGGCACAAAATAGACAAATGGTGCAGGTGGTGGAGGAAGACTACCATATGGTCCCGCAATTGCCCATCCAAGCAAAAGAACTAGTGGAGGTGCACATCCAAAAATTAGCAGCAAGGGTGCACAAGGCAAAGGAAGAAATGGCCAGGGTTCAACTGGAGCTGAACCTTCAGATAGCAAAACTGTAGTTGAAGGCACAGCCTTCAACTCCACCGGAGGTTAAGGAACAGCGTGCCACCGCGATTACAACAACAATGGCGGCAGTCAACACTACAGTGACAAACTGCACAACATTGTTCGAGAAGTCGTTCGAGGTTTTCACCACCCTATAGGAGGAAACGAACATACAACGCCTAGAGACAGAGGCGCATGAGATATAGTAGAGATACAATGAAGTAAAAGGGATTGTGCAGACGGTTTCCCTTACACAGAGGCTCCCAAGGATGAAGCAGGCTAAAGCGCTCAAGGAGCAAGTGGATGTTGCTCGGTATAAGGAAGCAATTTTGAAGGTGTGCTTATGTTCGTGGATTGATGAGGCGTACACCATTATAGCCTCCATTGAAGAAAAGCTCATGCAGCTACAAGCAACGCAGGAATGGATCCAGGGAACCAGTTCAGCCACAACAGTCACTAAATAGCGCATCGAGGAAGTACAATAGGCAGTCGCTCAGTGTGCTATCGAACTTGCAGTGATCCAGTCAGATTTGGGAGGTCTTCGTGAAAATATCTCTGCACCTACAAAGTGACTCAAGGGTGAGTCACGATGTTTGTGTTAGGGGCCTATTGGGCGCGGGATCCCCCAAGGGAAGCTTTTCTGGTGCTTAGAGCCCAGATTTTGATCAAAGATTTTAATTCCAATGTAAAGACTCCGCATTTTGTGGGTGCGGAGCACGTAGTTTGTCAAAGAGTCATAGGGTTGTCCACCCTTAGTTTTGTTACTGTAATGTTGACTATAGAAATATAACCATGGTCTGCAGACCTTGGGATTGTATAAATAGAACAAGGCTCTAAGTAGTTAAGAGATCAATTAGGAAGAAGAAAAGATGAAGATATGATGTATGCGAGATAGATTTGTGGAGCTAAGTCTAGTTTTGGATCGTAGAGTGGGAGAAGGCTATGCAGCTGAGTGTGCAGAGGCCTAATAGTCTGCAGCTAAGTGCACGGGCCCCTGCAACTAAGTGCGCAGGGCGAGTCGAGTCTGTAATAGTTGGAAGTATTAATAAAGAGAAGTTTCCTATCATTTCTGTGTATTTATTTCTTGTTTTATGCATCTGTTATCTAGGGTATGAAATTCACTTGTAATACTTATATGATGCACGAATGTGTATAATTGTATTGATTAAGTGAATGCAAGATAGAATATATGTTTACACGAAGTTAACTAAGATCTGTTAAGAAGATAAGTAATACACGCGGTGTAGTTTGGGGAAATAGTGCAGTTCATTGCCCTAGCGGAGTGAAGCTCTCAGCCCCTGGTTAGGGTTGCACGAAAGATGATTATAAAAAATCGTGAAGGTATTGAAGGTTCGAATAGTGCGTGAAACGACCTGCATGAAGACAGATATGGTTGGACTAAATTGACATCTCAGACATCTCAAGGGTGTGGAAACTTGGTTCCAGCATCCCCCCATACTGCTTCGGGTGAGACTTCAATCCGCGCTCCACGGGCTGATGCTGAAAGGGCCAATAGTGTAGGGATTTGTTTGGATAAATAACTCTGAACCTGGGTCATGCCCCCATAAGCCAACAATCCCAACAATGTAGTTTCTCCGCGGGCTGATTCTGAAAGGGCCAGTAGTGTAGGAATTTCTTTGGCTAAATAACTATGAACCTGGGTCAGGCCCCCATAAGCCAACAAGCCCAAAAATGTAGTTGTTCTTTTCATGATTATTTAACAGTCTTTCAAACAAGAAAGCATAAATTTCCTCTCCCTTGAAACCTTCATTCCATTTTCACTCATTTTTCCAAAACTGCTTGTGCATAGAAAAAATCACAGTGTTTCTTGAGACCATTAGCCTACCTTCTTCCCCTTATTCAAGATGGGTTCTTGAATATTTTTTAGTTTGGAAAGGTCTTCCACATCCTTTTCCAACCTTCTGCTACCTTGTTCCACCATTTGGACACCTCTGAAACCTTCAAAATGCCTTTAGATGCGAACTAGGACATCCTGTAGTAATTCCTGTAAAAACTACAGAAAACTCTATTAAAACTATAGGAAACCCTGTTTAAACCCGTTTTGAGCAAAAATGATAGTCTGAGCCTAGGGTAGGCCCTCAAATTCACTTCCATGCCTTTCTCCCATTTATATAACATCTTTTAGGCCTTGGAAAAAAGCTAGAAAGAGATTAGAGACCTCTTGGAAAGCCACTTTTCATCACTGCAGTTTGAGTTTTGTTTTGATGGTGAATGCCTTATTTCCATTTTTTGCCTTCTTCTTCTCTTTTGTGGTGTAGATGATTCCCTAATGGCCTTGGAGTTCTCTGTTTTGATTAGGTCTCTCTTAGGCACTTCCATTTTGGGCTTAGCATAATTTGTTCCTTTCTTCCTTCTTGTAGCAACATTTTTCCTTCCTGTAGCAGTCATTCCTCCTCTTTCAAGGTCTTATCACTGTATGGGAGTGATGAGAAATGATGTAGAGGGCTTGGCGGATGATGCTAGTGCTCGGAGGGAGTAGTGTAGGTTTGTGAAAATAGAGAGGATGCTCTGTTTGTTTTTTTTCAAGAAATTTTCACGGCGAGACAGAGTGTAGGGTTTGTTCTTGAAAAAGATTATTTTTTTCCTTATGAAATGGGATGGATGGATGATGGATAGATAGTGGATATGAAGTGGATGGAGGGATTGGAGTGTTGTGGTGACTTGGCCTTTGCAGAAATTTATTCTTTTAACTATTGTCCTCATTCCTCGAAATCATCACCCTTCATAATCTGGCTTTTCCACATTGCATGAGTGAAGGAGTGAGCTACAATCAGCTAGTTGAAGGTCGCTAAGAGTACTGACCCATCCTTAGCTTATAAAACCTCATCTCTCATGCATTTACAAAAAAATTCTAACTATAATGTGCTCAAAAGAAGAGATCAAGAATATTTCATACTTGTACCTACGTTACGGTTGTGTGAGAGGTATGCATGTTGTTGCTAAGTTGATGATTGATCCATGCTTCCCTAGACTTGCTAATTTTCTTTGCTTGCTTCTGCACAGGTCTTCATAGCTTGCTAATTCTTTGACTGATAAGGTTTTTGTGTGAAATTTTCTTTTAAGTGTTCAATATTTTGCTGGTGGAATGGATGCGCTGCTTACTAAGGAAGGTGTTCCCCCTTTTCAATATTCAAAAATGGCTTCATGTTTCTCAAGGTGGCTAGATCTTCTGTATGTTGTAAATGTCCAGGTTGCTTACAGGAGGAATCCTCTTCCTCTAGTAGTCATTTAATTCCTCTTCGATACCTCATTGATTCATGCGGAATCGATTTAAATTCATAAGAGGTATAAGGACAGTGTTAAAATCATACAGACACAGTGTAGATGGTGGAAAAGTTGATGATAATTTTTTATTTTTTTTTTTTTCATGTAAGGCAGAGTAGAATTTGAAGATTGATTTTTGGTTAGATGGAGTGGATGAGTGATGAAAGTCATGTTGGGGGGCCTATATCAACCTTCCTTAAAGAATACATGACCTTTTAACCCATTTATCCAATCATATAGCCTCTTGTAGCTTCTTCTCGGCCATCTTGTAGTACTACAGGATCTTCCTGTACTAATTCAGGACAGCCTCTTGTAGCAGACTTGTTTTGTTCATATCTCCCAAGCGGTAGTATGGATTGACTTGAAATTTTATGAGCATGTTTCCATCATCCTTATGTACCTCCCCATAAAAACTCTTGGCCAATGGATGCATGAATTGCAAGAAAAAATAAAAATGGTTGAATTTGATGGAGGGCGATTACTTGGAAACCATGCACTGGAATTTGGTGACATTTTTTGGGCATGTTACCATCATCCATATGCATATTCCCATGAAACAGAGTTTTGAATGGATTCATGGTTTTCAAGATATGACAAAAAAAAAAATTCTACTCTATGTATTTCTATTTCCTATAGTAAAATAGAGCATTCCTTTAGTATTTCAGGACAACAAGGAAAATGAGTGGTAAAAGCTTGGGAATGATGAGTGGATTTTGGAAATAGATGAAGGTGATGGATTTGCATGGCTTTGGTCCTTCTGGAGAATCTAAAAAAAGGAGGAGAAAGTCCATGTTTGACTTCTTTGACTAGAATTTTGACCAATTTTTATTTTCTTTGGTATCAACTTGTTTTTGCTATTTGCAAATGTTGGAGAGCACCTCTATTCATCAGAGAGATACATGGAGTAAATATTTTTTCCTTTCTTCCCTTTTTTTTTCTTTTCTTCTAGACCTACTAGCTGCCTTAATGAGGTTTTCAACTAGTAGGTTTGCCTAGGCGCCTCAAAGGAGGTTTTCACCTAAGATCTTTTGTTTTTCTCTTTTCTTTCATTTTTCCAACCCATTGACTACCTCATGGAGGTTTTCAATCAACGAGCCAATCTCAGGCGCCTCAAAGGAGGTTTTCACCTGAGCTTTTTATTTTTATTTTTCTCTTATTTTTTATTTTTATTTTATTTTTTTCTACCCTACCCTAGAAAAACAAAATCACTTTCAAGTATAAGAATAATTCCAATGGAGCCATGTGCAAATAAAGATGATAGAAAAACTGATGTGTAGGCTTGAAATGTATGCATTGACATGTACCTGAATTTGAGAGATAAAATACTTTGACTTTGATGATATCAAGCATAGTTGAAGAAGAGAGTATTGTTGCAACTTAGGTGACTCAAAAGAGAATTTCACCTGAGATTTTTATTTCTATTTTTCTCTCATTTTTCATTTTTTTTATTTTTTTTCTACCCTAGCCTACTTGAAAAACAAAATCACTCTCAAGTATAAGAATACTTCCAATGGAGCCATGTGCACATCAAGATGATAGACAAACTGATGTGTAGGCTTGAAGTGTATGCTTTGACTTGTACCAGAATTTGAGAGATAAAATACTTTGACTTTGATGATATCAAGCACAGTTAAAGAAGAGAGTATTGCTACAACTTAGTGACTGTCTTGAACCATATCTTAATATAGTTGTGATGCCCCTAGTCCACTTTCCGATTTGGATCATCTCTGATGTCTTCTTCTTCTATGACCTTCAAATCTTCCTCTTTTTGTTGATTGTTCTCTTGACACACAGAGGATTTGATGGTAACCATGTGGGAGATTTATCAATCTCTAATTTTGTTGTCTTTTCTTCCTAAGCCCATGATCTTTTGGTATTGTCATTTGAATCTTATTCTTCTAGATGTGGTTCTTCAATAATATCAAGAGAAACTCTTTTTTGCAATACTCTTTCTGAGCTATGGTGAATACCATTTAGCTCAAGAGGATATGTTTGGAAATGTTGTACCTCAAAATTGTAAGTTGGCTGAGCTACTTCAATGTGTGAGTTTGGAAATGGTGGTACAGGTAGTTCAGTGGGAGTGGATATTTGAGATGGATGTGGTTGGGGTTGGGGTTGTGGTCGAGGTGGATAGTAGGGATAAAATGGAGTTGGGTATGGAGAATATTGGGGAAAATATTGATGATATTGTGGATGTCTCTCATAAACTCTTTTCCAACCTTATTTCCAAGATTGGTTTTGGAGTTGAGATGGTCAATGTTGCCTAGGAAATGGTGTGTTCCAATTAATTTGAGGTGGATATGCATAACCTTGGAATTGTGAATTAGGTTGTTGCATCATACTAGGTTGATTAGGCTACCATGGTCCTCTTGGAGCTACATAACATAGCTTCTTTGGTGATTGACTCGCTCCATTGTCCTTTTGGTAAACTTCCTTCAACCTTGGTAATGATGGACAATATTTGTCATCTTGTGATTTTGCATGGACAACACAAATATCAACATCTTCCTTTTCTTTATCTTGCATTCTTAACATTTCTACTTGTTTGGTTAGATTGGTAAGAATTTATGTTTCAAAGTCATCAAACAAATTTCCAAGTTTAGCTTGACCTACCGATCTTGATTTTGATTTACTTACTCTTGCCCTTATTCTTGATATGTGTTTGCATGTTTCACAAATTTCTTCAAATGATAATTGGTATACATCACCTCTACTCATGAGATCAAGGAGATCAATCCACTCATCCCTAATTGTTCTAAACAAGAGGTTTTTTAGTATGTCAGATCCTAAATGATGTAATTTTTCCCTCTTAACATTATACATGAACCTCTCTATTAGATCCTAAATGATCTCATCTTATTTTTTATTAATTCTAAATATTTTTTCTTTAAGATCATGGTCTTTATATTTTTCTAGAAATGTTTTTTGCATACCATTCTATTTAAGAGCTCTATCCTTCAATGTTGTTGGAATCAATCTCAATTTTTGAGTGTTTAGTAAGTAACCATAAGATATACAAAGGATTTCAAATTCAAAGAGAAAGGATTCTGAATCTTCTGACCTTAGACCATGAAATTTTGGAAGAAACGATGGAGGTATGTTCTTCATGTGCACACTACTATATGTATCTTGAATGAGAAATCCGAGAGGATCTTCCTCATTGTCATCATCTCCATTCATTTCTTCTACATTCTTTGCCATATATTCTTAGTCTACCTACAAAAGTGGATGGTGATGTGGCTCTTACTGAACCACGTAATCAAATAGGGGGTGGGCTGGTGTTCGAGATTTTTTTTTGTTTTTATGATTGAATGGAAACACTAATGCAATGCACTTTTATATTTTTGAAATGAAATATGCCTAAAGAAAATATTTTTTGTTTTTGAAAAAAAAAATGAATCACTTAGGGAAGAAAACAATGCATACTTTGACACCTCCCCAGCAACGGCGCCAAAAAGTGATGAACCTCAGTATTACAACAAAAACACTGAAAATCCCAAGGGGACTGACTTTAATTATCAACCCAGTGTTCGTACAAACTTAAGAGGTATCAAAACTATATGTGCAGAATTCAATGTGTCATTCCTTTGATATCATGGTGTAATGGAGTGCATGTACTGAAGTCAAATCCTAAACTAATTGCAGAAAATGAAATGCTAGAAATGGAAATCGTAACCTATTGCAAGAAAGAAAGTACAAGGAAAGAAACATATTGTCATTGCATAAATATCATGAACTAAATGTAAACCAATACATTTCAAATAATTTAGATCCATTAACAGAGTTCATTGGAGGTGGCAATCAAGAAAATCATCATTGTATTATCCAATCCATAAATATGTACATTAAACCAAATCGTTGAAATGTTTTGCATGGGTAAAGTGGTGAGTCGTAAGTGGTCTTTAGTCTTCTATAATATTTTATTTAGAGCCTAGGGGTCTTGATTAACCCCTAAGAGACAATAACCAAGCTTCTTGAGTGAATCTGGGCAAGTAAATGCATGTTGGAAGGCTACTACATGAAACTACAGGATGTTACAGATTTACTACAGGAAGTTATAATTTATCGAATGACACAACAAATAAAATCCAAATTGTATTGAAAAATTTTGATATTTACTAGGATGTCTTAGATCTCCATTCCAATTGGAATCACTCAAAAATACGTCTATTAACCCATGCTAAAAAATAGCAAAAAATTACTAGTCTAAAATCTAGCAATTCGAGAACTAGTGAGCTAGTAACTCTATCAAATGCCTAACCTAATTAAATGAAAATTCAATGGGGTAATTTTTGTTATTAACTAGATTTTTTTTATCTAATTTAAATAAAACCAACTGGATTGAAGCTCGTTAGAATGTTCTAAAAAATAGAATAAGTTTATTATTCTTTGCCACAAAGGAGTTCCAGAAATCTTGATTTGGGAATAAGCAAACTAATCAAAGTAGCTCAATGATTGCTATGACCTTCCAAATATTTTCCAAGGATGAAATGATGCTTGTGATCCTACAAAATAACTTGCATCAACCATTTAACCCAATCCTACAACATGAAATCATTAATACTAAATGCAGAAATAGAAAGAAACAAGAACAAGAGATGCATGTGAATAAGAAGTGAAAAGAAAAAAGTAAATGATACAAAAAGTCTTTGAGGCTCCTGATATGGCCAATCCCAAGGAAACTTAGATTCCTATGAAGGAGACCAAGATCTAGAAGCTGAACATGTAACCAATATTCATTATTTCCATCAATACAATTACATCCCTACAAGAAATGACAGTGGAGCTGCAAAAATACGAGTTCTCTCCAAAAAAGGACTAATAAAAATCTACCCCTAGAAGAAAATTCGACTTGTTACTTATAAAAAATGATTAGGAATCGTTCCCCATGAAAGGACGAATATTTCCCCACAAAAATCCTTTGATTAGTGGATCTGGTTCCCAATACTAGGAATCTACATTAAATGGAAGGGAACACATTCCTAGATTTTCTCAATCATTGGAGCTCCACAATCTATGCCATAATTCCATAATATATTGTTGATTTATTATTTAGTATTGATCCTCCTATAGTAGGGATCAAGTCCCTAAATTATCTCTTCCTCCAAATCTCCATAATCTACCCAATATTCTCATAATATTCCACAAAAATAAATAATATTGGGCACAAATATGCAATTATTAATAAACCTTCCTAATGAACATATTAAATTTAAAAGTACATTATCTAATGCAAAAACAGAGGTTTAATGTGCTGAAGGATGGTCCAATGGGCCCTATTTTATGTCGAATTTAGAGGCATGGGCCTTAATTTAAGTCTAATTTAGAGGCCCATCACCCACGTGGCACTTGATGCACCCACGTGGGGTCCTACTTGGTACCTAACTCACCCATATGGTGGATCCACATAGCACTTGACACACCCACATGGTGGCCTCACTGTGCGGGCACAAACCCTAAGCAATGTTAGGCTCGGCCTCCTTCAGACTCACACATTTTTAACAACAAACAGGTCTGACCTCTGACCTAGGTCGAGGACGGCCCCCAGTTCTGGATTTGAATTAAATGGGAAACCATTCTAACCCTCAACCTCACAAACCCCCCCAACCTCTGACCTCATGACCTGCAAGCAAGGAAAGTGAGGTTGTCCCATTGAAGGTCAGTGCTTCTAGGAAAACCTCCTAACCTTTGACCTGCCTGACCTACTGAGCAAAATTTAAATTTTAACTTGAACTTTTCTAGTCTTCTAGCACTTTGAAATTGCTTTTATTTTTCTAACTTTTCGAGGCTTCCAAAAAATTCTTCTAACACTTGATGGCTGAAAAATTCATAAGGAATACATGTACAAACTCAAGAAACACTCAATCATATGCATTATAATAATATAACAACATTTTCAAGTGCATTTCTTCCAAAATACAAAGAGTTGTAGTAGCTCACTAACTGAGCATAAAACTCATTTTCTTGTCTTAATAGCCCTGTCAACGGAGCCGAAAAGTTACAAGGGATGGAAATAAGGCCTCCTTCCATTAAATTAATAATGTGCCCAATAACATGCAACAAATCTTCCATTACATATACATCAATTTATGCATGCAAGGAATATAAGATTTCAAATCTTTCCACACTATCCACTAACATTGTTGGGCACTCCTTTCTACCACTACAACCAAGAATTATCATAATGAAGTAACCCCTACATCCAAGATTTTAATATAAGACCATTCATCTCATGCATTTATTCTTTCACATCCTCATGTAGCTTGAAATTTATACAGTAAACATGCACAATCCTATAATTTAATCAAAATTATATCACTGCAATAAGGAAGATTGCATGTTAGTCACTGCAAGGATTAAATCAATCCTGCCACATGTTGTTCCAACACCTTTTACAAAGTGACAAAAACACATTGGTCAATAATAAAGCTAAATAAATCATGAAATTGCTATCAATAAACATCATTTTCAATCCAGTAGTGAAAATAGGCATGTGTGTGTGTGTGTGTGCCTATTTTCATTACTGGATTGAAAATTATGTTTATATATATATATATATATATTCATTCTTGAGAACATAAGAGATATGTATCTCAAAACAAATGGGCAACTGAGTCTGGGACTATGTCTCTCCACCCAACCATATAAAACTTGTAGTTATCACCCCTGAGTTGGATTCCAGAGGTTGAGGGATATTTTGCTTCAGGTATTGAATACATTCATAAGTTCAAATAGGGACTCCAGAGATTCATCCACCTCCACCCACCAGCTGAATTGAAACCAATGAAACATAGGGATTCTGGAGACCAATTGTCTCCACCCTTTAAAACACAACATTATGGTTCCATTTAAGCTTCCATAATTCACAATAAAATAAAAATACAAAAAGGAAGCATCTGAAAACCCTCCAATAATTTTCCTAGACTAATTCCTCCACCCCAACCCTTAGGGATTTCCTAAAAAACACCATATCCACCATCTAGGCCACCGAGTATTCGAGAAGTAATCAATTCCTCACCTAGTGATTTCTTCATGCTCCCTTGCCAACTAAACACTTCATTCCTTTATGTTATTCTTTCTCTCTTGATATTTGAATTTCTTTGTCCTCTTACTTCCTATGCTCTCTTCTCTCTTTTTCTAGCTCTCCCTTTTTTCTCCTTCCCTTCCCTCCTTTTTTTCTTGTTGTTCCCATATTTCCTAGAAATTCCATTTTTTGCTCTTCTTGATTGTCCAAATTCCCTCATTTGAATTTTATGTGCATTAATATTATTTTCAATGAGTAATCACCCCATCCCTCAGGAATATTTGTCCCATTACTTAGCCCATTTTTGTTTTTATCATAATTTTTACGTTGCATACATAAATATAAGTTAATTCGGGGTTGTCACAAACCCCTCCCCTTGGCAGAACACTGTCCTTAGTATTCTTATTCCATATGCAACACTAAAACATGCTTTTAAGTGCATGCACATATTATTTATTGGAGCCTTATCTACCCATTTCTATACAATATTTACAATTCATATACTTTTAATTCAACCAACAAACAAAAAATTATATATTTCCATCATTGAATCAATCATTTCCCAAGTGGCTTCCAGGGGACCAAAGTGCCCCCACTGCACATTAACTTGAGCTATTGGTCGATTCTGGAGCATTAGTATACTCTGGTCTAGAACGCATACTAGTTATGGATGGAATTATCCCTTTGGTTCCACCTATAGCACAAGCCAATCAATCACATGATTATAATCTTGTACATGTATTTTAAGCAAAGAAACATGGAAAACATCATGTATTTTAACTAATGGAGGTAAGGGAAACCTATATGCCACTAGTCCTGTCCTTTAAAGTATCTCAAAAAGTATACAAAATTGTGGTTCCAACTTGGCACATGACCAAATCCTCAAGGATATTTTCTTGGGTTTAATTCTCAAGTAAATATGTTCCCCAACTTGAAATTCCTTACGCATCCTATTCTTAACTGCACGGCTCTTCTTCCTATCATGTTCCACCTTTCAACAATGCTTAATAGTTTGCATTTTTTGTTCCATTTCCTTTATCATATTAGTACCAATAAGGACCATGTTCACCGGATCACTCCAACTAATAGGAGTATTACAACTCCTTCCATACAATGCTTCAAATAGTATTATTTTTAAAGAGTCTTGATACCCATTTTCATACGAAAACTCTACAAGTGGAAGATAATATTTCCACTTATTTTGTTGGTGCATCACATACATCCTCAACATGTCTTCAAGGATTCTATTTTCCCATATTTCTAAAGATGATAAGTTGTAATTAAAGTTAATTTTGTCCCCAATCCTGCAAATAATTCCTTCCAAAACTTGGAAGTGAACTTGGCATCTATATTTGAAATAATTTTTTGGGAACTCCATGCAACCTAAAAATATCCTTTATGAACATTTGAGCCACTTCACTTGCTAAATTGGTAAATTTAACTACTACAAAGTGAGCTACCTTTATCAACTTTTCAATCACCGCCATGATTGCATCATGTTGTTTGAAGGTTCTTGGCAAACCAGTGATGAGGTCCATGGAGATCACTTCCCACTTCCATTCTGGAATGGGAATGGGCTACAATAAGCCTGGTGGATGTTTACATTCAATATTCACCTAGTGACATTCTATGCATTTTTCAACAAAATCAGCCACCTCCTTTTTCAAATTAGACCAATAATAAAACTTCCAGATGGTTGTGAGAGTCTTTGGGTATCCCGGATGTCTAGAATATGGTTTTGCATGAAATCGTATCATTATAAGCATCTTCAAATCATCATTGTTTGGTACATATATTATTTTCTTGAATAAATTTGACCCTCATTTATGAGATGATATTCCTCATCCTCACCATCTTGTTGCATATTTTCCTTTACTTGTTGACATTTCTCATCATGTTGTCATGCATGTTTGAGATGTTCTATTAGACCCACTCCATAAGAACTTATGGTTTTTATGTGATTCAATTGGATTCTTCTACTGAATGCATCAACAACCTTGTTCTTCTTTCCTTTGATGCATATTATCTCAAAGACAAATTAACTAAGTATAGATATCCATTTAGTTTGTATTGCATTCAACTTGGGTCAATCAAATAAATATTTGATTCCACCATGATCTATCATGAGCATGAACTTTTTACTGAGAATGTAATGTCTCCACATCTTCAATGCATGAATAATGGATGCTAACTCTAGATCATGAGTCACATAGTTTTTCTCATGATCATTTAATTTTTGTGACCCATAGCAAATTTCCTGTCCTACCTGCATCAAGACTGCACCAAGCACTTGTTTGGAGGAATTTGTGCAAACCACAAAATATTTGTCTGGATCCACAATACTCATCACATGTGAATTAGTGAGAAACTGTTTAAACTTCTAAAAGCTTGTTACACATTTTGTTGTCCATTAAAATGTCTTTCCCTTCCTATATGAAGATGTGATATGATGACCTATCTTGGATAAGTTTCTGATGAAACTCCTACACTAGGATTCAAATCCCATGAATGATCTAGTCTCATTCACAATTTTTGGTGTTGGCCATTCCATAATAGCTTTGACCTTTTCCAGATCAACTGATATCCCCTCCTTGGAGACAATGTCCCCCAAATAATGTATATGTGACTGAAATAAATCACACTTGTTGAGATTTGCACAAATCTTATGCTCTCTCAACAAATGTAGTACTGTAGATAGGTGTTTCTCATGCTCTTCTTCAATCTTCAAATAAACCAATATGTCATCAACAAAGACAATCATGAACTTGTCCAATTAAGGACATAGCATATTGTTCATTAAGCACATGAAATTGGAAATGGAATTAGTAATCCCAAATGGTACCACTATAAACTCATAATTCCCATATCTTGTCTGGAAAGTAGTATTATGAATGTATTCCTCTTTTATGTGCACTTTATGATACCCAAACCTCAAATCTGTCTTTGAGAAGACCATTTCTCTTCTAAACTGATCAAATAAGTCACCAATCCATGCTAAGAGATATTGGTTCTTAATTGTCACTTCATTTAAATGTCGGTAATCAATGCAAAGTCTGATTGTCCCGTCCTTTTTCTTTACAAACAATAGTGTAGCTGCCCATGGTGATACACTTGGTTGTATGTAACCTTTATGAAGCATCTCTTTCAATTGTAACTTTAACACAACCAACTCATGTGTACTCATCTAATATGGTTCCTTGGATGTTGGTGCTCCTCCAAGCACTAATTCGATAGATAAATCAACTTCTTTAAGAGGACGCAATCCTAGAATATCAGCTGGAAATATATCTTTGAATTTTTTCAACACGGGATACTTCTCCAACACTTCAATCTTCTCCTTCCGCGAGTTATCATTAGCTCTTCCATTGCTAAAAAATTGTACAACAAATAATTTGTAGCCTTTTTAGCAACTACGATTAGTTTTCATGGTTGTAATCAATCTCAATAAGGTTGGCTTATGCTTACCCTATAAGATTTTTATTTCTCCAACATCATCCAGGCATTCAATTGCCTTTTCAGAGTATTCAACCATATTTTTTTGCATGTACAACCATTCCATGCCAATAACATGTTGTATGCACCCAATGGCAACAATTTTAAATGTGTTATTATTGGCATGTCCTAGAGTTCAAATGCACATAATTTCACCTAATAACTAACGTTTCCCTTTATTCATGTTTCCAACTGGACTAACCAAGGTTTTTCATGTAATTATTTGGCCAGCTTTCACTTTTCCACCAACTCCAGATTGATATAATTGTAACTAGAACGGGGATCAATTAGAATAGAAATGATCTTATTACACAACTTACCTTTCATCTCGATGATGGATATCTGGTGGTTTTCCTAGTGATCATCCACATTTGCATAAATTATGGGAAGACTTTGTGCCACATCCCAAGCTTCCTTGGAACTATAAATTTTTGGACCTACATTTTTCTGGTGTGGCCAATGTTACAGATCCATTTGGGCGCATCAACCCCAAATTACAGATCGATACTATTAGAGCCCATCAACCCCTAGTGCAGTTGTTACATGCCCTAAAGAATTTAGTCATCAGAATGCCTCACTTCCCAAGAAGTTACATCACTAAAAACATCCAAAAACTACCTCTAAGAAGATCACTACAGGTAGGCCTTCATTAGGGTGCACTCAATGCAGACCATACATTGATAGGGTGCTATGCAGCGCACTTGGTCCCTCTTTGGCCTGCACTGAGCGAAGTTGAGAGAACTTCCGTGAGGGTTTGAAGATTCCTTATCCATTGGAAGCCTCTAGAAGTTTCTCAATGCCACCTACTCCTTTGAGTTCGCATTTGGATAATGAAGATAATTAGGAAACATCAATCCCTTATCCCTTATTCCATGGAACTGATTTCTAAATTTAGAAAGGCATTCATTATCACCATTGATGACATAACCTCCTTCATTCACCTATAAAAAGATCACTCATCTAAGAGATCAGGGGCTGAAAAGCTATGCTTGGAATTGGTTTACATGTCCCCAGCATGATGAGAGGGAGAGTCTCCTGTAACCAGATGGAAGTCGTCGCGGTGAAGTAGGACGGTTATCCAACGCCTTTTTGGCTTCGTCCAGATAGGAACAAAGGTGAATGGGGTGATTCCCTTCACATAAACTATAGGGAAACTTAACTTTACTATTAGGTGCACGCCCCCCAAGCTTCATTACATTCACCTAAATAGACTACTTGCAGCTATGAGGTGGATGGAATGAAGGTTCTTTTACGAGATCAAATGAAAGACTCGACTGGGATTTTACGAGATCTAATAAAAGACTCGACTTGGAACTTGGGACCTTCTTTCATTTTTTAATGAGCTTGACACAAGACAAGGAACTCTGCTCAGATTCCTTGTTTCATTTTTTAATGAGCTTGACACAAGACAAGAAACTATGCCCATACTCCTTGTTTCATTTTTTAGTGAGGTTTACACAAGACTAGGAACTATCCTCATGGACCTGTTTCATTTTTTAACGAGGTTGACACAGTAAAAGAACCATTCACCATTGTCCCTATCTGGACGAAGGCAAAAAGGTGTTGGATAACCATCCTACTTCACCGCAGCAACTTCCATCTAGTTACAAAAGACTCTCCCTTTCATCATGCTAGGGGCATGTAAATGAATCCAAGCATAGCTTTTCATTTTAAGCTTGTGTAAAAATAAAATTGAATCCAAGCATAGTTTTTTCGTTTCAAGCTTGTGTAAACAAGAAACTGAATCCAAGCATAGTTCCCTATGGTTCAAGCTTGTGTAAAAATAAATCCATTTCCATTTTTAACCCTTGTGATTGCCATTCTATTGGCCTTTTCTATTAGATGAGCCTTGGTTGTTTCATTCCATCACCACCATCTCTTTGGTTGATCATACGCTTTTACTTGGTTGTTTTACCTTTTTTGAGGATAGTTCCTTGTCTTGTGTCAACCTCGTTAAAAAATGAAACCAAGGATATGAGGATAGTTCTTTTACTGTGTTAACCTCACTAAAAAATGAAACAAACCCTATGAGGACAGTTCCTGGTCTTGTGTCAACCTCATTAAAAAATGAAATAAGCACGAGGACAGTTCCTTATCTTGTGTCAACCTCATTAAAAAATGAAACAAAGGATATGAGGATGGTTCTTTTACTGTGTCAACCTTGTTAGAAAATGAAACAAAGGATATGAGGATGGTTCTTTTACTGTGTCAAACTTGTTAAAAAATGAAACAGGTCCATGAGGATAGTTCCTGGTCTTGTGTCAACCTCACTAAAAAATGAAACAAGGAGTATGAGCATACTGTCTTGTCTTGTGTCAAGCTCGTTAAAAAATGAAACAAGGAATATGAGCAGAGTTCCTTGTCTTGTGTCAAGCTCATTAAAAATGAAACAAGGTCCCAAGTTCCAAGTCGAGTCTTTGATTAGATATCGTAAAATCCCAGTCGAGTCTTTCATTTGATCTCGTAAAAGAACCTTCATTCCATCCACCTCATAGCCACGAGTAGTCTACTTAGGTGAATGTAATGAAGCTTAGGGGGCATTCACCTAGTGGTAAAGTTAAGGTTCCCTATAGGTTATGTGAAGGGAATCACCCCATTAACCTTTGTCTATCTAGACAAAGCCAAAAAGGTGTTGGATAACCGTCCTGCTTCACCGCAGTGACTTCCATCTGGTTACAGGAGACTCTCCCTTTCATCATGCTGGGGGCATGTAAACCAATTCCAAGCATAGTTTTTCATTTTAAGCTTCTGTAAAAATGAAACTAAATGCAAGCATAGTTTTTCGTTTCAAGCTTGTGTAAACATGAAACTGAATCCAAGCATAGTTCCCTATGGTTCAAGCTTGTGTAAAAATGAACCCATTTCCATTTTAACCCTTGTGATTTCCATTCTATCAGCCTCTTTACTCAGATGAACCTTGGTTGTCTTCATCCCATCGCCAACATCCCTTTGGTCGATCATACGCTTTCACTTGGTTGTTTTTACC
The DNA here is from genome assembly GCA_031772625.1 of Pinus tabuliformis. Lineage (NCBI taxonomy): Eukaryota > Viridiplantae > Streptophyta > Pinopsida > Pinales > Pinaceae > Pinus > Pinus tabuliformis. The sequence continues at coordinate 1,232,199,306 of CM062816.1, forward strand.
CTTTTTTGAGGAACAGTTGCAATGAGTGGTCTTATTAGCCAGCATCTTCACATAAATCAACATGTTTTGAGAAGTTCCAACATCACCGGAACCAGTTGGTAAATTAGACACCACTCCTTCCTCAAAATGGAGTCCTCTTTAAGCTCTTTTAAAACTCTCTAAATATGAAAATATTGTCGAGCGCTTGTCTCTTCCAGCTTGTCAAAGGATAGGAAACAATATCTCTCAAGTATTACTTTACGCTTTTTTAGACTTGAGAGATTAACTTACGAAAATTAACTTGTGGAGTTTCCTTTTTCGTCCCTTTCCAAACTCCTTAAACATGAAAAGGATCGAGTTATATTTGTCGTTAAAAATCTTTAAAAACATCAAATAGCGACAAACTTGTCCATCTAGACAAGACCGAGTTTCACCTTCGCTAGACTCGTTAAAGAATAAAATAGCGATGGATTCGCCCGAAGGGTGAAATTATACAACAAGCATATGTTATCCTCCTCAAGCTTGATAAAAATAAAGAGATACTGGTCAACAATGACTGGGGAAAATGGGAAAAAGTCAAGAAAAATTTATGGTAGCAAGTCGCTCTTGAACATGACACTTTCACCTCATCACCGTGACTATGTGGGTTGGGTCATTCAAATTGATGGTTATCACACCGTTGGTCTAACATACCATCCATTACTTTTTTGTGGGTCAATGCTACCAATTCATCTTAGTGTTGCCGACATGTTCAAGATAAGTCATTCAGTTCAAACTTCATCCTTTGCAATACTGTAAACCTTCATTTTCATGTACGCCATTCCTGAACCTTTGTGTCGTCAGTCGATTCTCATCTCCAAAATCATTTACCTCGTTTCATGCCGTAGATGTGGGAAACATCAAAGCCCTCTTGTGACGAGTCACTTCTTGTCAACATCAGCACATCATCCAATAAGTTGACTTAGAAACACCCCTTAAGTACCTTGAGGCTTACATACATCAATGGAAATTTTCTCGCTTCCGGCGATAGGTTGATATCACTGGCCTTTGACCAAAAGACTTTGTATGGTGTTTGACATCAAATCATTTATTCACACCATGTGAAATGTACTGTAGTACCTTGAGGTTTATTATCATTATCAATGATTCCTCTCGCATCTGTTAACGACTTACATCATTGGCTGGTAATCAGACGATGTCTTTCCATGTTCAACTTCAGAACATCTATTCACGTGGTTAGAATTGTACTTGAGCAAAATATTAAACGATATTGAAGACCCCGGTCTAGTTTCATCCATCCGGGTTGTGATATTTTTAGGAGTACTAAATCAAATGTACAATGGATTTACATTCATGGTCAACCATTCATGGGTCTATATCTGTAGATGACTATATTTATACATGTAATGAAAGTTTAGAAGCTGAGCATGGGTATGCCTCCCTCAGCTAGTTCATGAGAAAAATAAAATTATCATTATATATGTATTGTAATTAATACAGGTCACCTGCCATTTCAAAACCTCCTCTCCTCATGATAAAGCATTTCAACTGACATTTATATATTTATGACTTCATGCCTTAGGGGGCAACTGTTACAGATCCATTTGGGTACATCAACCCCAACTTACAGATCGATACTATTAGGGCCCATCAACCCCTAATGTAGTTGTTACATGCCCTAAAGAAGTTAGTCATCAGAATGCCTCACTTCCCAAGAATTTCCATCACTGAAAACATCCAAAAACTACCTCTAAGAAGATCAGCGCATGTAGGCCTTCATTAGGGTGCGCTGCAATGCAAACCATACATTGACATGGTGTTATGCAGCGCACTTGGTCCCTCTTTGGCCTACACTGAGCGAATTTGAGTGAACTTCTGTAAGGGTTTGAAGATTCATTATCCATTGAAAGCCCCTAGAAGTTTCTCAATGCCACCTACTCCTTTGAGTTCGCATTTGGATGAGGAAGGTAATTAGGAAACATCAATCCCCTATCCCTTCTTCCATGGAACTAATTTCTAAATTTAGAAAGGCATTCATTATCACCATTGATGGCATAACCTCCTTCATTCACCTATAAAAAGATCACTCATCTAAGAGATTAGGGGGCTGGAAAATATTGAATTGTAGGGAGATGCTGGTGATATGAGATTAGAATTGATTGCAAGTATTGTAATAGTGTTGAAGTGTCTTGCTTGTCATGAGGTGAAGAGGGATTGAATTGGAAGAGTGTCACTGGATCGAGCACATATGGGTTGTAATTCTTCCTCTTATCAATAAAGTCTTCAAAACTTTTTCCTTATGCTTGTGTTATATGTTGACGCTTTCATATGTATATCATGTTCTCGATTCCATGTTATTTATAATCAATAGATCATTATCATTTGCCTTGATGGGTTTTTGTCTCTGTGTTTGTGCAAGTACTTTTCAAGCGGCTTAAGTATGGAAAGGAGTGGCAAGATCGGTCAAGGGAGACAAGGAGCTAGCGAAAACTACAAGTAGGTTTCTCTTCTCTCTTGTTTTATCTATTGATTATAGAAAAGGTAGAGATTACTTTGTCTGTTGTTTCTAGACCTGCTACTAAGTCTAGAGGGTTAGGCGTTTGTCCAAGAAAATTAAATATTCTCAGAACAGGAAATCCCTCTTTCGATGATTTTCCTCAGAAGGCCAACATTTCAATCGATATTTTTTTTCAAAACTGTGTTTTCCACCTTCTTGCTGATGCGTACTACTTTTGACATCTGGACTAGATTTTTGCTTAAATCAATTTTCATTGGATGAAATCATTCATTCCTTCTTATCCAAAATTTTCTTGGTCCATTTCTTCTTATCCTCACTATTGTTCATTGCTTTCCAATCACTTTTAAATCCAAGCCTACGCTTTGCTTGTTTGTAACAATGCTTTAATTTATTTATGGCTTCATCCAAATTTTGTGGTTCATAAAACTTTGTGTTCTTTAAATGACAAAGGAAACCCACTAATAAATCATTGAACTTTTTCCTTCTCCTCTTTGAGATATGGCACATATCTCAACAATTCCAGAAATCTGGTAATGTATTCTTCATCTGTCAACTGTCCCATTTTCAGCTCATAAAACTCCTTTGCCTTGTTGTCATAATATATTTTTGATAAGTATTTGTCTCTGAATAATCTCTCAAACTTGCTCCATGTCAATATCTCTTTAGTTATGCCTTTAACATTCTTCAAATCCTCCCACCATATATCTATTTTTCCTTTCAAACTATAGGTGACCACTTTTACTAACAAGTTTTTGGAATAATCATGGATTTTGAAGAATTTCTTCATACCAAGAAACCATGCTTCTGCATCTTCAAATTTCTTCATCTCTCCATCAAATGTAGGTGGTTTGGCCTTCTTAAATTCTTCAGGAATATAGTCCCTTTCTCTTCTTCTTTGATGATGGTAATGATGAAAATGGTGATGATATCTCCTTGTAGTAGAGAAGGAATGTTTATCAGAGTGATGCCCATGAGTGTTGATTTTTATTTCTAGTGTGCTCAATGGTGCATCTCCTCTCATAGTGTCCTCACTTTCACCTTTGTGCCTCTTCCTGGACCTGCCACCATTTTCCCCATTTATTTTCTCTTCTTACCACAGAGTGTTGCTTGCCTCTATGACTAGTCCCCTGCTCATGTTTCCTTTGTCTTTGCAAATATAAGAGGCTTTGTAGTATGACTCCATTCACCACTGCCTACTTTTCTTGAGCCTTGATCAACCTTTCATTATCTATTTCAGCCTTCAGGCTTCTCAAGGTGTCAATCCAATCAGGAGAAATGATCCCTCCCCCTTGGTAAATTGATATTTCTTCTTTATCCATCATTACTTCTTCATGCCCATGTTGTGACTGATTAGAGTTGTATTGTACCATTTCTGTCCTCATTTCTTTTTCATTCCATGTCTTTTGTTTCTTGTGATATGCTATCATTCACATGCAATTGGTATACACATCACAATATAAATAAATAGCGATACATCATGCCATGAACTTTCTTTTTCAAATTTGTCATAATAAGGCCAGTTGTAACAAACCATCTATGCATCTCCACCAACATATTTATATCAACACAAATCGTTAGCTCATCAATAATAGTGAAAACATATTAATCATGGATTCAATCATTCACACAAGCAACTAAACATGCTTCTTTTTTACTCATGGTAGAGCCCATCTAGTCCAAGTGTTGAACCTGGATTCTCTGATACGAACTTTTAACACACCCCTCCTAACCCGAAGCCCTACCAGAGTTGGAAGGATGTGATTGATCTACTTTTTGGCTCCCAAATTACAGTTATGGGAACAAGAGTTAAAATTTTATTTTCTCAACTTTTCAAGAATTTTAAACAAACAATGTCATTTTGTTTATTTCGTCAATCCGATTCCAACAATATAAATTTTTTCTCAATCTCACTTACGTAAAAAAAAGTGATAGCCCTTTAAAGATTAGCCAATTACACCTCACCACATCATCTTGACACCCACGTGGCACATGACGCACAAATGTGGAGGTCCCACATGGCAAGCCATGAACCTTGAGGAAGGGCAGGGTTTGCCTCCTTCGGTGACGCACTCACTTAACTACAGGTAGGCCCGACCCCCAACCTTGGACTTAGGTCAAGGTCAACCCCCAATTTCGTTGTTGAACTGAAATGGGTTGGGTAGTCTGACCCTCGGCCTCTCGACCTGCATGCACACAGAGTCAGGTCGGCTAACTGGAGATCAAGTGGAAAATCCTGCAGAAGTTATGACTTTCTAGGCCGACCTTCCGACCTCTAACCTGCCTGAGCTACTAAACAAAATTTAAATTTTAACTTCAATTTTTCCAGTTTTCCAACACTTTGATAGTGCTTCTATTTTTCTAACTTTTCAACCCTTTGAAACAATTCTTCTAGTAGCTAATGGCTAACAAATTCATAAGGAATTCATGAAAAAACTTAATAAACAGTCAATCATATGCATGATAACAATATAACAACATTTCCAAGTGCCTTTCTTCCAAAATATAGAGAGTTGTAACAGCTCATTAATTGAGCAAAAAACTCATTTTCTTGGCTCAACAACCCTGTCAACAGAGCCAGTATGTGACAAGGGATGGAAATAATGCCTCCTTCCCTTTTATAAATAATGTAGTCAATAACATGCAACAAATATGCCATTACATTTATAGCAATTTAAGCATGCAAAGAACATAAGATTTCAAATATTTCCACACTATCCATTAACACTATTGGGCACTCATTTCTACCAGTGCAACCCATCATTATTATAATGATGTAACCCTTGCATCCAAGATTTTAATATAATGCATCTCATGCATTTATGTTTTCACATCCTCATGTAGCTTGAAATTTATATAGTAAACATGCATAGTCCTGTAATTTAATCAAAGTTATATCATTTCAATAAGGAAGATTGCATGCTAGTCATTGCAAGAACTAAATCAATCCTTCCATATGATGTTCCATCGCCTTTTACATAGTGACAACAACACATTGGTAAATCATAAAGCTAAATAAATCATGAACCATGCCATCAATAAACATCATTTTTAGACCAACAATGAAAATAGACACACGCACACACACACACACACGCATACACACACACACACACATATTCTTGATTTCTTGAGAACATAAGAGATGCTTATCCAAAAATTAATGGGCAACTGAGTCTGGGACTATGACTCTCCACCAAAATATAGGCAACTACAACCGAGTCTCACGTGTAGCTGTCACCCCTGAGCTAGATTTTGGAGGTTGAGGGATATTTTTCTTTACGGATCAAATACATTCATTAGCTGAATTAGACATCCCATAGATTCAACAACCTTCACCCACCAATTTAATTGAAACCAACAAAACACATAGGGATTCTAAAGACCAACTATCTCCACCCTTCAAAACAAAACACTACAGTTCCACCCAAGTCAGTGATCTGAAATGGACCAGAATAGTAATGTTGTGCTAATTCCCCATTCAGAATAAAACCCAAGATGCTTATCAAGTGATTAAGGATTCACCATGTTTTATTAATTAATTGATTCCCGTCAGAGTTTCTTATGTAAATGTTAGAAACAATTTACATAAACAAATGTTGAACAATAGCAAAATAGCAGCAAAGAACATCAAAAAACAACACACAACACAAATATTTAATGAGGATTTCACCCCTCCTTGGCTACGTCTCCTTGGTCCAGCTTTCAATACTTGGGCCTCTCTATTATGCTCAAATTAATACAAAAGTGTGTTTACAATGCTCAGATGCCTCTAAACCTATCTCAATGAGTTCAGAATCATCAAAAATGGCTATCTAGCCTCTTTTTGCATCCAATTTGGATAAGAACTGAAGAAGTTATGACTTCTCCTAGTTCTCCCATTATTCGTTCCGCAAATTGCTCCAAAACCGGCAGAATTCCCCATTCTCACTCCAAAATCCGCTAACTGAGTGAATATTTGACTACGTCACAGGCCATAGCTTGTCGGTTGTATCACAAATCACAATCAAAAATTTCAGCAAGCTAAAGGTCTTGTTAACACGGTGGAACATTGCGATTGTGATATCGGCAAACCCGACGGGAGTTTTCACCAAAAATTATAAAGTCCTCGCGTTCGGGTACTTTATCGTATTTTCTAGTTTGGTGGAGAACCAGCGGTAGCCTTAAGCAGACTTTTTCTTTCTGTGACATGTGATTTGTGATCTATGATTTATCGCATCGCAACCAGGTAACTGCCAAGGACCGATTCTAATCTGTTCTCCCCTCGTTGATATGCAATTGCGATTTGCGATGTCCTTATCACATCACAACCCTGAACCTGCCTAGGCCGATTTATAATGCCTTTCCACCTGTGACTTATGATTTGTGATATGCGAGGGCCAATGGTGGGCTGCCACTTGGCACCTGTTCATTTTCTGAAGGGTTTTTCCATGTCATCCAATCTTGCCCTATAGACAAGTCAAACTTGAACTTTGACTTTCTCTAACTTTTGCATACAAACTCAGATTTGAGTGTGGTTTGCACTGTTGGATTCAGAATGATGAGATATTCTATCTGAAGCTAAACTTATCAATATTCTGACACTTTTAGTTTTGAGCATAATTTTGAGCACCTGATCAATCATCCCCACTGGAAGCCTTTAGGACCCCAAAATATTACATTCAATTATTGACATATGAGGGTATTGTTCCCTCACCTTCCCCTCTTAAATCCATTTTTCCTTTGTTGGATTTTTACCTTTGAGACCCACTCGAAGATTATCAATATTTCCCCTTTTTGTTGTCCTTGTTCTTCTATTAAGTATAGTGTCTTGCTAAAGCACATCAAGAAATTTTGGAGAAAATTCTTCAATTGACGGAATATGTACACTTTCTCCTTGATCTTCAATCAAAGGAGGCTTATGAAATCTCAAATTTTCAACATTAACAACAAAATAAATTTGCATATATGAAGGAAAATCAAGCTTGAAAACATTATTGCCAATCCTTTCCAGAACTTTAAATGGACCATAATGGATTGGTTTCAGCTTTTTACCTTCACCTTCAAGCTTTTCCTTGCTAATGTAGAGCCAAACTTCATCACCTACCTGAAACTAATGATCCACACGTTGCATATCATGCCTTGATTTATACTTGCCTTGACTCTTTTCTAGTTGTTATTGAACTGTTTGGTGAGTCCACTACAATTTATTAATAAATTTATTTGCCCCATCTATGTCACTATGTCCATCTACAGCTACATCTTTCTCAAAGATGAAATCCAAAGGAGGTTTAGGGAAATAACCCATACATTCCTTAAAGGGTGAATTTAGAGTAGAAGAGTGTTTTGCTCAGTTGTAAGCATGTTGAATATAACACAACTGTTCATCCACAACTTAGGATGCTTGCTGGAATATCCTCTTAGAAAATAAATAATTGTTTTGTTAACCACTTCAGTTTGATCAGCTATTTATGGATGGAAGGCTTTACTTTTATTCAACTTGGTGTCCATCAAGTTCCATAAACTTGACCAAAAATTCCCAACAAATGGAGAATCACGATCCCTTACAAAAGAAGTAAGTAATCCAAAATGAACCCATACATTTTGAAAGAAAACCTGAGTTTTTTGTTCAATTGTAATTTGTTTTTTACAAGGAATTAATATGAACATCTTGTTGAAGTTGTCCACAACTACATACAAATAATCATGGAATTTTCTTGATAAATGAAGACCTCCTACAAAATCCACAGAAACAATCTCCCATCGGCGTGAAGGTACTAGAAGTGGTGTGTTGATCCAGGTGGATCTTTAGAAAAGTACCAGTGGCATGGCAAAAGGCTCAAAACTCAAAGCGGAAGAATTTGGATAATCTTAGCATCAGATTGAAATTCTCTTCATTCTAATTCCAATGGTGCGAACGACACTCAAATCTGAGTCCATATGACAAAGTTAGAGGAAGTCAAAGTTTTAGCTTGACTTGTCCAGTAGCAGGAAGAAGATGACATGGCATAGGGAGTGCCATGTGGCAGGATGCCACTGGACCCCACATATCGCATATCAGTGAAAAGGAGGAGCGCTTAAGGAAGAATTAGCCCCTGGCGTTATCAGCTGTAATTGCGATATCACATATCGCAGGACGAAGGAGTTACAAATCGGCCCCAAAAAACTTAGTTGCGATGCAATATACATCGCATATCGTAATCTCACGAAAGGGTTGGTGCTTGCGATATGGTTTAGGGGAAAAGTGTCGATTGTGATACTGCGATAAGGGGCCCATACCCGAAATGTTATACAATGTGATTAATAAACCCAGCAGGCCTGTAGGTGTTACAAAGTGTTATCCATTGCACCAAGGGTTTCATGCAGATTGCGATAATGAGACGGGAGTGTCGGACGTGAAGACATTATATTATATGGTGAATCTTCCTATCAGATCCATAGTTATCGCAAGATGCTATGTATGGGAATTGGATTGTCTGCCGACAAGCTGGAACCACCGATGAACCCACCGCCGAGAGTCATACGTCATTGAAATGGGTTTCTTGACAGTGGCTTACTATTGTGGAAGGGTGGTTGTCGTGTATCCTTTAGGCCCACCCCTACCTGCTAACCTTAGGTATTATGTTTGTTGTTGGGAAAAGTATCCAATTCGGAATGCCCCTATCCCACTCTAAGGTGTGATAGTGCCTTAGCAACAAACAAGGTAAACTAATTGAGTATTCTTCTTTATGAAATGTAAATGAGGAGCAAGGATGTAACTAACCTGTGTCTTCCGCTAGTTTGTCGATCCAAATCACTCCTCTCTTCAGTAGCTCCCAGCTTCTTGCTCCTTCACCGGCCCAACTTCACCAAATTCCTGCAAGATCACAAGAGAGAGAAACTACACAAAGATACAGATATACATTCACAAAAAGCTAAAGATCAGATTAAGCTAAACATGTAAACATAACAAAACATCATTGGTACACAGCATGTAGGAGAAACTCAAATAGTTTATTGATAAAATAAAAAAGTCCAAGAGGAGATACAACCAAGTGAGTTCTAATCCAGCATCTACCTCCCAGCAAAGGAATCCCTTCCTCTCCTCCAACAAAGCATAAATCACCCAATGTACTAATCTCAATCTCAAACCAACAACAATTCTCTGCAAAGTACAAAATTCCAGCCTCCCTGAACCTCTGGGTGAGAGATCCATATATAGATGTAAGCAGAGAGGATGAGTCAGCTTATGTTTTGACTTGTGGCTTCTCTCTGTCAGTTCTTGTTTCCACTTGGAGGTTGAGAGCCTCTTACTCATCACTAGTCGAATTCATTGAGGCAAGTGTCATTGGAGAAGATTCTGGAAGCTTCCAGGGTCTTTCCACCTCGTTGAATGAGCTTTCCATTTGTCATTTCCCACTCAGCGCACCCTGGTAGTGCTTCCACCTGCGTTGCAACGCACCTAGCCAGTGTAGCCCCTGCATTTCAACGCAGGCAGCTAGTGGAGCCTCTGAATTGATCCTGAATTGACTGTTTCTGAGTGGTTTCTGCTGGAGAACTTCTGGGAGAAGCTGTCATGGGTTGACCTTGTTCCTTTAGGGGCAGGAACAACTCTTTTAGGGACTTTGGATCCCTTGGATTATGGACATTTCATGGTCAATGCTGTAAGGCACAAAAATGTCTATAACAGTTGCCCCCTAAAGTGTGAGCCCGTTTATCGGGTGAAATGCTTTATTAGGAGGATCCGAAGTTCTTCCAATGCTGGGAGGAGACCTGTAATAAGATACAATACAATACATTATTTTTCATACTGTTTTCATGATCTAGCTGAGGCGGGCATTCCCATGCTCAGCTTTATAAATTCATTTTTCTGTACATAGGACAGACAATCGTCTGATGGTAGACTAATGATTTTGATGAAATCACCATCCTTTTGGTAGGATGATTATCTGTGCTGCAATGTTGTACATGTCAATGTCTTTATTTTTCCTGAATATATATCGCAGCCCGGATGGATGAAACTAGATCCGGGGTCTTCAATCTCATCCGATCTTCACTCTAAGTACAAGTCGATCCATGTGAGAAATGTTCTGAAGTCGAACATGGAAAGACATCGCTTGATTACCAGTCAATGATGTAAACTGTTAACAAGCGCGAGAGGAATCACCGATAATGATAATGACCCTCAAGGTACTGCAGTACAATTCACGTGGTGTGAATAAAGGACTTGGCGTCGAACACCACGCAAAATCTTTCAGTCGAAGGTCATTGATGTATACCTGTCGCCGGAAGTGAGAAACTTGCCATTGAGGCATGCAAGCTTCAAAGTACTGACGGGGGTGTTCCTAGATCAACTTCTTGGATAATGAGCTGATGTCGACAAGAAGCGATCCGTCAAAGGAGGGCCTTAATGTATCCCACATCAGTGACACGGAACGGAGCAAATGATTTTGATGGAGGTGAAAACGATCTGATGATATATGGTTCAGGGTGGCAGTCATGAAAGGATGAAGGATAATGTATGGTAGTGGATGGGACACGGTTGACTTCTCTGGATGACTTCTCTTGAACATATCGGCGACACTTATGTGATGGATTGGTAGCATTTACCCCAAAGGTGGATGGTATGGCGAGACCATGGTGATGTGACCGGTGAATGAAACAACCCAACCCGACTCTGGCACGGAGTGGAAGTGTCATGTTCAAGAGCGACTTGCTACCAATAAAGGTTCTTTGAGTTTCTTCCCAATTTTTCCCCAGTCATTGCTGACCAGTACCTCTTTATTTTTGTCAAGCTTGAGGAGGATAACATATGCTTGTTCTATAATTTGCCCTTCGGGCAAACCCATCGCTATGTTTTAACGAGCCTAGCGATAGTGAAACTCGTTCTCGTCTAAAGACAAGTTTGTCGCTATTTAATGTTTTTAACGAGTCTAACGACAAAGATAACTCGGTCCTTTTCATTTTTAGAGAGTCTGAAAAGGTACGTAAAGTTAACTCCGGAAGTCCTTTTTCGTCATCTAATCCCTTAAGTCTGAAAAAGTATAAAACAATACAGAAGGGATGAATTTTCGATAGTTTTAACGAGCCGAACAAAACAAGCGCTCGATCTTTTTGTGCAATAATCCCTCAGGTCCAAAAAGATTAAAATCTAGAGGAGGGATAGCTCTTCCGGTCGCTTTAACGAGCTGGAAGGCCAAAACTCGGCAATCTTTTCATATTTTACGAGTCAGATGAAAAGAGCTTAAAGAAGACTCGTCTTTTGAGGAACGAGTGATAAACGGGTAGCAGCTGATTCCAGGTAAGGGTTGGAATTTTCCAATCACGGCAGTGTCACAAGGATGGCGAGTGAAATCACTCTTCGCAGCTGTTCCTAAAAATGGGTAAACAATCAAATGGAGGTGAATGATCGACCAGTGGAAAAGTGGAGGTGACAGTGCAAACACGACCAAGGCTTTAATGGCTGATAATGTTACATTCACGGTGGTTATTTACCGGAGGGTAGTTCATTTTTTAACGAGCTTAAACGCGGAAAAACACTGCTCGGTCTTATGTTTATTTTTTAACGAGCATGAACTATGTGCTAAAACTGCTCGATCTTATGGTCTAGTTTTGATTTTTTACCATAAATAGCTTTGCCTTTTTCAAAGATAGTACTGTACCCTCAATTGCTGCATCAAACTAGTTAGAAATGAATAACATTTGCTTGAAAATGAGATTAAAAAACTAATTTTTCACTTTGAACTACGTAAAAAGCTATTAAAAAGTGTTTTTACCTCTCATTTTACCATTTCATTTGAACTTGGTTTGTTGGAGCTTTGGAGGTGCCTCTTCCCCCTTGATTTTCATCAGCTGATTTCGGGAGATTCTGTGGACGATTCTCGGTGCCGTCTGGACCAGGTAGGAGCTAAACCTGAGCTCTTTCATTTCATGGTTTCCTTTCTGCATTCTGTGCTTGATTTCCTGTTTTTCTGAGCCCCTGGGGTTTGATGGGGTCGCTCTGCCATCAGCGCACCTTGGGCACTCGAAACCTGCGCTGAATGTCAAGCAGTATGAAGGCAGTTTGACCTTCAACGCAGGTGGAACACTGTGCAGGTGCATTGGGCGCAGAAAAGGATTTTGTTGCACAGTTTTTGATGAAAATTTTTGCCTGTTTCTCATCAAAACCAGGATCTAACTCATCTCATGTTTGTTTTTCAGAGATATTGGAGCAAAATGACCCTTACATGGCGAGAACGAGAACATGAAGAAGAGGACATGATTGCCCTACATGATCCGGTTACGGTGAACGCACTGCGGAACTGTGGTTTGCTGAAGTTCTTCCGCATCTCTAGCATGAGACAGCAGATCAACCTACTGCAGTATCTGCTCGATGCTTGGGATCCTATCAACCAAGTTTTCCAGATTAGGGGAAAATCTATCCCCTTGACCGCAGTAGACATTTACTTCTTGACTGGTTTGTCGAGGCGGGGTGCCCCCATCTCTTTGTCAAGTTCGGCCCGAGGGAGTGACTCTATGAGAGATTATGTCCGCCAGTATTGCAGGGAAGGATCTCAGCCGAGTAAAGACGACAAGATCGTTATCCGTGAGGTTGCTGACAGGTCCCTTAGGTCTATCCTGTACACTATTGGCAGGATGGCCGGTAGTGCGTCTCTTCATGTAGCCAACAGATCCTATATGCGGCATGCCTTGGAGTGCCTCCAACCGAAAATATTCAACTGGTGTGATGCAGTACTTCTTCAGATGAAAAGTCAGTTGACCAAGGTAAAGGACGGGAGGTTGAAGAACTTTGGGTTCGGTTCTATTTTGACCGCCTTTGCTTTGGAGAAGATACCACTGATGCAGCCACAGTACATTGCACTCGACTTGCCTTCTCCTACTGAACCACGCATGCAGAGATGGGTTGACCACATGTCTAGGCATGCTGGTCAATCTCAGATTTATTTTTCTGATACCTTCTTCAGGTGGTTTGAGCGTCAGGAGATGGTCTATTCTGAGTATCCATATGTTGGCATGGACTTCCGGGGTGATCCGGATTTAGTACTGCCGGACGGCGAGCAGTGGGGCGCTATTGGTAAAATCTTCGACCATATCACTGTTTACTGTTTTTATTCATAATGTCCTTGTGCTTTATTCTATCAAGACTTTGATCAAACTCATGTGTGCATGCAGATGTTGGTCCTGTTCGTCCAGTAGTTCGCCTGAGAGCGCCAGCCGCTGCCCCAGCAGGAGAGGCTACCGGGAGGGTTATCCTTCGTGACCTTGATGTGGCCGAGACCCTTACAGCTGTGCAGGAGCAGGTTGAGAGCCTTACTCTCGGTATTCCTGATGTGAGGATCGACGAGTTACCTTTACAGTTGCAGCGGCATACTACTGGTGTGCCTAGACGATGGACTCGTCTCTTACGCATGATCGCACAGGCTGTGACGTGCTATCACGAGCATCACTAGACTAGGGTGCCCCCTAGCATTTTGAGTTTTTGGGTCATGTGACCGATTTTGTCTTGGTTACAGAACATTATATGTAAACCATAAACAGCTTATATATATATTTTGATTTTCGGGATTTTATTCTGGTTGAGTTATGTGATCCACATGTAAAACATTGATGATGTGTTTCTTTTTATAAATGTCGCAAATGTCTATCTGACACATAGTTTGCTAATGAGTCGGTTAATGTGTTTAAGTTTCTGGAAATATGTTGATATTGAATAAAATCAAATTGTCTTTCCAAAATCTTAACCCTTAGGAACATGCGATAAATGGCTGGATTTCGGACGGAATATATACCATTGAGTTGTAGTATTACGAGTTGTGAGTCTAGCCTGACGATTAGTCGGCGTATACCATGGGTGATGGCATCAGAGAGCAGTTCTATCAACGCGCTATACTCAGCGATGTTATTCGTTGATTGCCCAATACATACACCTCTGAAACTTACTAACTCGCCGCTTGGATCAAAAATGGCCCAGGCTGCGGAGGATAGGTTCCGCGAACTACGACTCGCTCCGTCGGCATATCCAACACATGTCTCCAAAAGGTTCGACATCTGCAATAAATGTAAAAAGGTGGATTACTCGACCAAAATGACCACTTTAGCGAAAACAAAATACAACAAAAGCATATTGGTTACTATTTAAGCATAGTAACGCTTGAGGTACAACCCATTACGAGGTTGCGCCAGTGGAATTCCGTCATAATCCATTAACTCGTAGGCTCCTTTTGCTAACACTCGTTTAACAATGTAGGGGCCCATCCATAAAGAATTAAATTTTCCTGCTCCCAATTTATCGGATTCTTGGTCGTAGAGCAAGACCAAGTCACCTTCTGAGAAGACACAGGGTTTGACATTTTTGTCGAACTGCGCCTTGACTCATTTCTTATGGGCTTCGTTAGCCAAAGCGGCATCACGACGGGTTTCATCCAATTGGATTAATTCCAAGAAACGGGCCTCTTCTTCTGAAGTTCCGGGGAGGAGATCAATTGCGAGTTTAAGAGACAAGATTTCGCACTGGACTGGTAAGACTGCTTCCAGGCCATATACCAGTTGGAAAGGTGTAAACCCGGTCGCATTCCTTACCGATGTTCGGTAAGCCCACAAGGCTGAGTACAGGATTAGGTGCCACCTTCTTTTGTGAACTCTGATCATCCTTTGCAACATACGCTTCAGGACCTTGTTGATCGCTTCAACTTGTCCGTTGGCTTGCGGATAATACGGAGTAGAGCTGTCGTGAGATAGCCCTAGCTTGGCAGCTAATTCAACCATCATGTGATTGCGAAAGTGCGATCCATGATCTGTAACTATAGCCTGTGGTATGCCGAATCTGGCGACTACATGATTGAAAAAGAAAAGGGCAGATGTTTCACCAGTGTTATCTAATGTAGGCATCCCCTCGGCCCATTTGGTAAAATAGTCAACTGCGACTATGATATACCCATGCCCCCCGGTCGAGGTGGGGTTACATGTCATGAAATCGATGCCCCATTTGGCGAACAGCCCAACAACAACTATTGGCTGTAGAGGTGCGGGTGGTCTTCTGGTTTTGCTATCAAAAATTTGACAAGCATGGCAACTTCTGACTGCGGTTATGCAATCCTTGAACATTGTTGGCCAGAAGTATCCTGCTCGTAAGATTTTTTGTGCTATAGCATAACCAGATTGATGTCCCCCACAAGCTCCTGAATGACACTCATTCAGAGCTTTCTCGGCCTCCTCATGGGTGAGGCACCTTCTCAGAACTGTATCGACACCACGACGGTAAAGTGTATCACCGACGATCATGTAGTCTTTTGCTTGGTATCGTATACGTTTCTGTTCTGAGTGAGAGGTGTTAGGCCTAAACTTTTGGGTTTGGAGATAAATTATTATATCTCCATACCACTCATTGCTTGTAGATATCAGAAACAAATACTCATCCACGATTGATTCTTCGGATGTTTCATCGTTGGACGACGATGGGAGATCGCACAATAATTCTGTGAAAACTAGAGCTTTCTTTGATTTGGATTTTACAAATTCCAGATCAAACTCTTGAAGGATTGCTATCCATTTTGAATATTTGCCCCCCAGCAACTGTCGCGACAATATATAAGTCATGGGGTTGCAATCTGACAGAATGGTAGTTTTCCGAAAGAGGACATAGTGTCGAAACCTTTGTATCGCTTGAACAGCCGCAAGCGCTAGTTTTTCAACATAAGAATATTTACTTTCTGTATCATTTAAGTTTCTACTTAAATAATATATAGGGTGTTCAATTCCATCGACTTCTTGAACTAAAACCATTGCGATGGTTGTATCTGCTGCAGCCAGATACAGGTTAAAGTCTCTTTGATAATCGGGTGCGTACATTAATGATGCTTTTATTAAGGAATCCTTTAAAGCATCAAAGGAAGCTTGCGCAACCTGATCCCAGACGAAGGGTACCTCTTTTTCAAAAGACGTGTATAACCTTTAGCAAGTTTAGCGTAATTTGGAATGAACCTCCTCAGAAAGTTTGCTTTCCCTTGGAGTTTCTGAATCTGAAGCAAATTCGAAGGTGGAGGCAAATTGATGATTGCCTGGACCTTGCAAGGGTCGAGACGAATCCCATCCTTGGAGACTACAAAGCCAAGTAAACGACCAGAACTGACGCAAAATACACATTTGTGCGGATTGAGTCGTATCTTGTAGTGTCGGCAACGTAGAAATATCGCTCTTAAATGCTGCGGATGATCAGTCCGCTTTCGCGAATGAGCCGAAGGTCGTCGAGGTATGGTTGAACGATGTTCTTGATGTCATGGAAGGCATAATTCATTGCCCTCTGAAACGTCGCCCCTGCGTTCTTTAAACCAAAGGGTAATTTTCGATATGCGAATGTGCCCCACGGAAAAATGAATGCAGTCTTTGACTGGTCCTGTGGGCGGATATTTATTTAATTATACCCAGAAAATCCATCCATGAATGAAAAGATTTCACATCCGGCGCATTCATCTATTATCTGGTCGATGAAGGGTGTAGGGTAGTTGTCTTTTGGACAAGCTTGGTTTACGTCCCTATAATCGACACGTACTCTAATTGTCCCTTGTTTCTTCATAACAGGGACAATATTAAATACCCAATCGATTAGAGGAACCGAGTAGATGAAACCAGCATGGAGAAGTTTTTCAACTTCTGCTTTAATGGCAGCGGCTTTCTTGGGGTGCACCTGCCTGAGCCGTTGTCGTACCGGTTTGACATCTGGATACATCTTAATTTCATGTTCAACGATACTCGAGTCAATGCCTGGCATTTCATCATATGACCAAGCAAAGACATCTCTGAACTCGCGAAAAAGAGCGTTATATATTTCCAGTTCTGAAGGAGAACAACCTTTGCCGACATAAATATTCTCTACAACATTTGTTTTAGTCGAGATATTTATGGCTATAGTCTCTTCAATATTGGATAAGTTTCGCTCAGAATCCACCGTATTTACAGTATTTGATAGGAATTCAAAAACTGTATGGTGATAAAGGTCATCTTGAGTATCTTCTTCATATTCTGGAAGAAGGGAACGATGGTGGCAATCATTCCATGGTGTCCCTTCAATCAACATTGATTGTAGAATTCCTTCGTCAGTTCCATGCACTCTCGACCAAGGATCTAAAGGGGTACCATATTCTCTAGACCTATCTACCCAAACGCTTGATGAGCGTTGATTTGGGTTCGCCTCCCATGCCAGAAACATTGATTGCTACAATATTTCTATTGGGCTTGGGGGCAAAACCATTGCATGATCCATGTTGATATCGGTTTCTGAGATCTCTGTGGAAGATATCATATTGCAGGTTCCTATCGACGCTATTTCCGCCAAATCAATTGGAGGTGGAAAAGCGAAAGTTCCCATTAGTATAGGATCTTTTAGTAGGCCTACTCCGATATTCTGAAGCGAATGGGGGCTTCCATGGATCATGGGAATGCTTCCTATAACTTGTGAACCATTAGGGAGGAAGTTTTGTTGGTCGACGATCGTAATCCCCCCTTGAAAGGGGAATGCAATCTTCCTAAAATAGGTCGACACAACAGCTGCCATGGCATAGATCCACGGTCTTCCTAGTAGGATGTTGTAATCAAGATTCCCATCGATGACTTCAACATCTATTTCTACTGTTTTTCCCCCTAGTTCAACCTTCAAGTTATTTAGGATACCATATGGGGTATATGTCCTTCCGTCGAATGCTTTTAATGTTGTCGAGGATCGCGACAAGGTTGGAGATCCTAAAGTTTTCCAGCAACTCATCGACATAATACATGTAGATGCCCCCTCATCAATAATTGTTCGATGAACAGTTTTGTTGAGGGCTTTCACTTGGATAAGGAAAGCTAGTTGAGCTGGTAACTGAGGATCGTATCCTTTGTGGTCAAAGGATACAAGATTGGAATCCTTAGGATCAACCCCACCAATGGCTGATAACAAAGCCTGCCTTTGGGATGGGCAATTTTGTAGTACTTCAAGAGTCGACATAGCGGATGGCAATTGGGCCAAATCTTCCACTATGTTATAATGTTGCGCTGCTCTGGCGCGAGGATTAAATGTCGACTTGTGTACTACTCCCTTTGGCGGTTTTATTGTTAATTCAGGAATGATGGGTGGTACAACTTCTGTCGAAGTTGTTGTCGAACTACTCGGTTGATCTTTATCCTTGCCGTTCGACAGCTGCAGATTCCCGTAATCTTTGTTCCTTGTCGAAATCAAAGCATCATTTTGCTGCTTCGAAACCGACAACATTAGCACTTGCGACGGGGAAGAATTTCCACTTTCAACCAGATTTGTTCCTGGATTTGGAAACGGATCAGTTAACACTGCTGAGGTTTGCGAACTCTTAAAGAACCTTTTAAGCTCAGCTTTGTATGGACATTCTTTTGTCCAATGATCCTCATCACATATCTGACACCCTGAGGGGGGTGGTTTCCTATTTCCAGGAGGGTTTGAAGAAGTTTTTTCAGGAGATGACTCACCCTGTTTCTTCTTCTTCCCTTTGCTTTGTTTCTTCTTGCTTCCTGGTTGTTTGGTTTCTTTGCCCTTATCTGCTGATACGGCATTTACTTCCGAAGCAAGAATTTCGTCTTTTTCATTTTGATCTGAAATCTTACGGGCTTTCTTGGACGCAGCCTTTGTCGATTTCGCGTTTGTCGTGCCAATCACACCATCGCCGGCGTGAGAGTCATTGTTTGATTTAGGAGGAGGAGGAATTGAGAATTCCGGTCTAGGGGCGTCAGGTATTTTGTCGTAGAGCGTGCCAGACTGAGTATAGACCAAGTCTAGATATTGCGCACGAGCGATAACTTGCTCTTCCGTTACGACTCCCTCCTTTGCCACATCTTCCGTTATAGCAGGAAGTAACGACTTGATAAACCATTCAGCTAATAGTTGATCGGGAACGTAAGTTTTTACCATCCTACGACGACGTCGCCACTCATGTATATGATCAGATATGTGAGTGGCCGTTGTCTACTTGAAGTTGGTTAGGATTTCAGTTCCCATTTCATACCTTATCGGTAATTGAAAGTGGGTTAAGAAAGTCGTGGCTAAGGTACTGAAGTTGTCGAACAAAGCTCTAGGCAATTCAATATACCATTTTGCCGCTGGACCCGTTAACGTCCTCTGAAAAAGGCGAAGCCTTATCGAATCATCGTTTAGGGTGTTTGATGAACACCATAGATGAAATGTCATCACGTGATTCGATGGATCTTCACCTGGATTTCCATTGAATTTAGGAATGTCTGATGGAAGTTTATGAGGGATTGCTGGCCACCAAGGGGCGTAAGCAATTGGATCATTTGTTAACCGGTGTAAATTAGGTAACTCTAAAGTTGCCACGAATGGTAACTGTTGATTCAGGTTAGGCGAATCATACCCAGGGTACGATGGAATTGCCTGAGCAGTTGGCCTTTGCATACCAGCACAATGTAGTTGATGCTGGTATGATTGATACGGTTGGTGGACATGACCACCTTAAAGTGGTTGATTTTGACCGTTTTGAATGTACGGTTGTCCACTGTTCGCAAAGATCTGCTGCTCAGAACCTTGGTATACTTGTTGGAATTGTGGTTGTTGATATTGCACCAGCCACGGTTGCGAAGCCATGTTCTGTTGCGCTATACTAACCGTTGGACCAAGGTGTGGGGTAATTGTACCCGTTTGGACCTGTGTCGCCCCACCAGTCAGCGCGATTGTGGTTGAGTCACAGGGTCAAGGGGCTGTTGCATTACAACCTGAGAAATCTGAGGTTGACATACAACAGGCAACGTTTGAACTTGCGACACTGTCACAATAGCTGGTGTAGTCGGGATGTTCGACATAGGTACACATTGTTGCATAGAATACACAACCCTTGGTTGTTGGGGTAGTATAGGTACCCAACCACTTGATGTAACTCCAGTATAACCTGAATACTGTTGTGAACTCCCGTATGGATATCCTCCCGGAGGGGGTAATGAAAGGGCATACTGCCCCCCATACGGTGGCAATCCGGAACTCAAGGGGATTGTCTGCCCTTGGGGACTGGATTGCCCAAATTGACCTCCAAATGGATCAATTTGGCGAGTCTCAACATAAGAGTTGCCGGATATTATTCCGGAGGAACAAACAGGAACAGACCATACTGTCGAAATAGTCCCTGGATGGACTCCTTCTAGTGGTTGTGAGCTAGTCGGGACAGATGGTACGCCGGCAAACATTGTCGGAGTGACGGCAGGGAGTTCTGTTATCGCTGTGTCAGTCGACACAGTCCTAGATGTTGACGGTTGTTCAGACATTTTGAGTCTATCCAAAAGATTACCTAGCGATTCTACAGGAACTTCCACTTGTGGTAGACTAACTTCTGATGTCGAAGGAAATAGAGTGACCCCGACTCCAAAATGTGTTGGAGTACTTGCTTGCGGATCTTCTACAATTTCCTCTATCGCAATCAAACCAAGTGGAAGGGGAAGACCGTCAGGTCCGTAAAATATTTCTGGTGCCGAAGAAGGGGTTGAATCGACAGCGACAGATGTTTGAGGAACAAGACTCTCTAAACCGGTTACAGATGGAACTGGTTCAGTAACACAAGTGTTTGCTCTCAGACTAGGATCAGTATCACTGTCCCTCTGTGGCTGTTGAACTTCTTCTGTAGAGGCAGGGTTTCCAGAAATGTTTGGAGTAACCGGAATCTCAGATGTTGTTGTAACACTTGTTCTAACTTTGATAGGAGATTTCGAACCGGTTAAACGAGTCCGCTTTGTCCGTACTGTTTTCAATTCCGGAGACAAAGACGGTTGACTCGTAAGCCTCCGCGAACGAAGGGGTTTCAATTGACTTTCTTCCACGATTGCAGATTACTTGATCAACCAAAATACAAAAGGGGGGAAAATGTTTCCGAATTAAATGAATTTTAGACGCTTTAGACAAAACTTGCTTTTTCAATTTTAAAGAGTCGAGAAAAAGCAAAAGATGACTCTAGTCTCCTTCGATGTTTTAACGAGCCCGAAGTGACAAATGATCAGATGGACTTTTTCCGTTATAGAGTCTGAAAAAGGCCAAAAGGAACTGCTCTGGAGTTCTAGGTAGAGGGTGTGCCAAACTTTTCGCAAAACCGCAGAATACTTTTTAAGGTACGGGTGGACAATCTTCCCGAATGCTGTGTTCAGTGCATTGCGATCAGTAGGGCGGCCGACACGGCTTCCTAAGGATAAAGGTTTTATGCCTATAGGGGTCTCCCAATATATACTCGACGGTACGTGGGAGCACAATCCGTACTGGCGCTATCGTCTCTCAGGAGGAATCACCCAACCATCAGCGAGATCGACAGTCACTAGGTTTTATGACGCCGGAACACGTCTCTAAGCTAGACCTCTATGTTGTGCGTTAAGTTACAAAGCGTTGTTAAGTTCATTCAATTTATTTTAGGTTGATCTTTCTTAGAAGTTTGCCTTTTTGGATCACCACGAGATGTATGATACAATTCCTAAATGCAGTCTAAAGATGATAAGCAAGCTTTTATATCTTTTCAACAATGAAAATCCTAGCTACAAGGGGAAAAGGAAGACACAAACTTTTCTCAAAGAGCATAGAGCACACTGTAAATGCACTTTTCCTAAATCAACACATACAAACTGCCAAAATGAAAATGCACATATGCATGTATTTGTTTTTGCTTTCTTAATATTGATGCCTAAAAAGAAAGCTGTTGTACAAATTTGAATTCGATTTCAAGTGAAAACATAAACAAGTTTCTTTTTGAAAACAAAAAGACGATTACGACACTTTATGATTTTGAAGTAAACACTTGTTTCGACACTAGAAATGCATAAATTCAAACCAAAAGACAAAAGTAAAAGTGCAATCAACTGTCAACAGCAAACAAACTTACTCCTAAGATCAAAACGACACTTACGACAGGTCTAGATCTAAGGGCGACAGTATGACTAGTTTACTTTTGTAATGGGAAACTGCGAATGATGTAACAAATACACAAAGAACAAATACAGTTTCTTTATACAACTGAGGCGGAATTGAGGCAAAGAAAAGGGTTTCAGATAGGTACATTGACTGATAACAGGCTGCAAAAAACAGAGATGAAACTGAGCAAAAGGAAGCAGGGAACCACAGCTGCACAAGGCAAAGGCTGATCAGCGCACCCTCAGCACAGAGAAACTGAACTTCAGCGCAGGTATCCTTCACGGGACCTGCGTTGAAATGCAGAACCTCTTCACAGAGTCTGCTCTGAAGCAGAAACGAGAATGTCTATGGGTTCTGGGTTACGGTTTGCAGTTTAATCTACAGTTTTCGGCCGGATAAAAGCTATCAATTAGGTACAATTAGGAGGATGATTTAAAGGAGGAATAAGATCTATCACAAGGGGCTGTTAGAGCACTTGTGGATCAGTTTGTTCAGATCATAAAAACAGGTCCAGTGAGCGGACTATAGTGGCAAATCTCTACTTTGCATTTGAAAATGGCAAATGCATTTCGATTCGGCACTCCTGAGTTTATGAGAAGAACAACAATAGAAACACAAATAAACTAACAAGATACGGTCCCCAGTGGAGTCGCCAACTTGTTGTTGGGAAAAGTATCAAATTCGGAATGCCCCTATCCCACTCTAAGGTGTGATAGTGCCTTAGCAACAAACAAGGTAAACTAATTGAGTATTCTTCTTTATGAAATGTAAATGAGGAGCAAGGATGTAACTAACCTGTGTCTTCCGCTAGTTTGTCGATCCAAATCACTCCTCTCTTCAGTAGCTCCCAGCTTCTTGCTCCTTCACTGCCCAGCTTCACCAAATTCCTGCAAGATCACAAGAGAGAGAAACTACACAAAGATACAGATATACATTCACAAAAAGCTCAAGATCAGATTAAGCTAAACATGTAAGCATAACAAAACATCATTGGTACACAGCATGTAGGAGAAACTCAAATAGTTTATTGATAAAATAAAAAAGTCCAAGAGGAGATACAACCAAGTGAGTTCCGATCCAGCATCTACCTCCCAGCAAAGGAATCCCTTCCTCTCCTCCAACAAAGCATAAATCACCCAATGTACTAATCTCAATCTCAAACCAACAGCAATTCTCTGCAAAGTACAAAATTCCAGCCTCCCTGAACTCTGGGTGAGAGATCCATATATAGATGTAAGCAGAGAGGATGAGTCAGCTTATGTTTTGACTTGTGGCTTCTCTCTGTCAGTTCTTGTTCCACTTGGAGGTTGAGAGCCTCTTACTCATCACTAGTCAAATTCATTGAGGCAAGTGTCATTGGAGAAGATTCTGGAAGCTTCCAGGGTCTTTCCACCTCGTTGAATGAGCTTGCCATTTGTCATTTCCCGCTCAGCGCACCCTGGTAGTGCTTCCACCTGCGTTGCAACGCACCTAGCCAGTGTAGCCCCTGCATTTCAACGCAGGCAGCTAGTGGAGCCTCTGAATTGATCCTGAATTGACTGTTTCTGAGTGGTTCTGGTGGAGAACTTCTGGGAGAAGCTGTCATGGGTTGACCTTGTTCCTTTAGGGGCAGAACAACTCTTTTAGGGACTTTGGATCCCTTGGATTATGGACATTTCATGCTCGATGCTGTAAGGCACAAAAATGTCTATAACAATGTTGAAACTGCCCTAATTTTGAGGGATGCTACCATGATATTATATATATGATTGTTGTGCCGAAGAAAGGCAGGAGACAAGTTGTCGAATACACAGACTTTACTACATATAGCAGACCTTGACCCTGGTAGTAGGACAAAACCTTGCCTTTAGTATGAGGGAGGTTCCAATAAGGTTGGAGAAGACCCGATTATCCAAATTAGGAGTTTTGATAGGAGTTTTTGCAAAAAATTCACCAAGAGTACAATGGTTCTGTCTGTTTTCAAATTTGGGCTCTCCATTCCCTTCCCATCTATTGGCTTGGAGGTATAAGGGTTGAAATTTATTGTTGTTGTACATTTATCTCTTTTATGCCACTAATAAAAATAAGGCCTCCCCACTATTGAGCACGACCAGGAGACGTAGTCCAAATTGGACGAACTTTGTAATCAAATCATTGTGTCATGGTTTTTGTGTTCTTTTGATTATTTCCACATTATTTATGTTCTCTTAAGTTCCATGGTTAATTAGCTATGTTATATTTAATTCTAATGCATCTATAAGTAAAAGATCTTGGATCAAGTTTGGTATCAAAGCATGTCATTGTAGATGTGAATTGCATGAGTTTTATGCTAACCTGGAACAAGCTGCGAAGAGGAAGAAAACTTAACTCCTTTGATCCTGAAGTAGGTGCGTGCATAGCGAAGAAGGAACATGTCCAATGAAGAAGATCATTGGGAAGAGGAACAAAATTTCTGAAAGGTATTTTACAATATGTCAAGAAAAGTGGATGAGTTGTTACCAGTGTATGAGAAGCCACTTGCATGAGAAGAAGATACTGATGATCATGGATTAGGAAAACCAGGAAGGTGGTGGAGAAGATCCTCCTCCCTCTCTTTCTTCCAGTGAAATTTCTCATCACTCTCATAGAAATTCCAAATAGACCTCTACGAAACTTTCTTCAAGTTAGAATGAAGTTTGGACCTGCCCATGTATATGTAGTGTAGAAAATCTCAATAATTGGATCAGACAGATAGAGATTTACTTCTGAATCCAGTAGATCAAAGAAGATGAGGCGAAATTCCAGTTAGCATCTCTTCGGCTGAGCAGGACTGCTCTCGTTTGGGAGATAAAGTCACATAAGGGCAGTACGAAGTCAGGTAACCTTCTGTCCTCTTGGTCTAGTTTATTTCTGCATTAAAGACCAATTCTACCCTGTGGGTTATAAGAAAAAGGCACTTATGGACTAGCATATTTAAGCAAGGTAAGGGCCAGAATGTAAAAAGCTTCATGGATTAATTTTGGAAACAAGCACTAAATATGGGCATCTCATTAGATGCACTCAAAACTGTAACTATGTACATAGGTACACTACATAGTTACGTCAAACACTCGTTATTATTGTTCGAGCCTACTTCAATTGATACGGCCAGTGTGAAATCTATGCATCTTGAAAACTGAGGCATGAACGATCAAGATGACTAAACCAAAAGATGTCATTCAAAGCTCAACATGGAAATTTCCAGAAGAAAGGAAATAGGAAGGGCAAGAAGACCATCACAGCCAAGAAGGGGGATGAAGCAACACCATTGTGCACTCAATGCAAGAAAATATGGGCATGATGAGGGCCACTACTAGAAGCTACATCTGAAACTGAGACCGAAGAGATTCAGTGGAAAGGGAAAGTAGAAGACAGTGGCAACAGTGCAAGACCTTGCATCAGATTCAGGCGATGAGACATTGATCACAGTCGTGGGCACAAGAGGTACTCTTTCTATTAATGATAGTTCTGATTTGGTTGGAAGCATTAACTATTTGAATGAGCCTGTGAGTCGTGAGCGAAAGAGAATTGAGTTGTTCCACATTAGAGTTGTCATAAAGCATACAAAGTGGAAACTATGTTTTCTAGTTCCCAAGCAAACTTAATATCAGAGTCCTTAGTGAAAATGTTAGGCCTTGAAACTAAAACTGATCTGAGTCCATACCCACTTGGTTGGTAAGTGATAAAGCCAAATTGCAGGTCACCAAACAGTGTCGAGCCAAATTTTGTAATTGCTTCTAAATTAATTGATGAGGTAGAGTTAGATGTAGTACCTTTGGACATCTGTGAATCATCTTTGGAAGCCCATATTTACATGAAAGAAAGGTCGTTTTCTTTCAACATGAAAACAAATACCACCTCACAAAAGATGGGGTAGAGTATATAGTCAATCTCATCATGAAAAAGTTAGTGCTAGCCTTGTTAGTGCAGGACAGATTAAAAGACTGGTTAATTCCAGTAAATGGTGCATGCTCATGGTAGTGAGGGCGAAATAAGCTGAGACGGCTGACGCTTTCAGAGGTTGTGATCCTGATCATAAGAAGGAATTATTTGAAATTGTTTCTGACTAGGATGAATTGTTTCAGGAACCGAGAGGATTTACCCCTAAATGGGAAATCCAACATGAGATCCATTTGCAACAAGATGCTCCTTTACCAAATGTTGGCATGTACAGGATGGCTTCTATCGAGATCGAGGAGATCAAGAAATAGGTGCAGGAACTATTAAATCAAGGAGTCATCACACCAAGTTCTCCTCCTTGCGGCTCACCAATTGTGTTGGTACCTGTCAGGCGGAAAGAGTCAATTGTGCGGACACAACCAACCTCCCTAGGAGCCTAAGACTCTCTAGTGACAAACAAGACAAACAAGAGCAATCCTTCTCTAAACATGCATTTACTATATGGGAAATCAAGTGTTTAGATCCTACCTGTAATCCAACGTTGTTGTAGCAGTCCAGCACCCCGCGATCCGGATGAGCTCCTCCTTCACTTTGAAACCTGCATACACTAACAATCAAACGATTAAATAGCACTTGATAATCTCATAGAATAAAACATATTTAACACATAGACCAAGGAGTACATGAAACAACTCATAAATAACAAGTTATTGAGAAGAATGGACTCATTTGCATTAATAGGTAACAAAAGGAACAAATACAACCTGAGCCTTGGTGGTTGTGCAAGTCCCTCCCAGGCCATCAGAGTTCTCCTTTACTTTGACAAAGCTCACCCACTTCCAAATAGAACAAGCAAAGATGGCAATGTCTCCTCACAAGCTTCTAAATGGAGTCCCTAATTCCTGCAGCATTTACCATTAGAAATGTATAGCTTTCAACCTCCTCTCCTTCTGGCCCAATGCCTGTACTTATAGTGCTCAAGAGGAAGTTAATCAGTCCACCATCAATGGGATAATCCCCTCTTTGGATGGGATAGCTCCCCTATTGATGGGATAAGTTCCTCTTTGGTAGGAGTGCATGAACCATCTGGAGGCGCTCAATACACGTCGAACAATCTTCTAGAATGCTCTAGAAATGACCACAAGTGACTTTTTAAAGATGAAACTTGCGCATTTTAACCTTTACAGGGGGACGCACCTGCACCTTTACATACAGAACGTCCAAAGACGCAGCTTTTGTGAACATTGGGTGCGTCCCCGCAGGTAAGGTTGAGAGAACCTGCGTCCCCAGAGATAAATACATTTAGAAAGACTTTCTCTCTTTTTTGGAGTTTGACATGGAAAGCAGAGGCATAAGACTTGCCTAAGAGGTAGCATGACTGTTATAGAGTCATCCTAACTGTAAATAGTCATGGTGACATTTTTTAGTGTAACAGATTGCCCCCTAAAGTGCGAAGCCTGAAAATAGATTAGGGTTTTGTATTGTCTAGGAAGGGTGAAGCGCTTTATCATTTCAAGGATTATCTCGTGAGAGCCTGGTCAGAACCTGCAATTTTCAACACAAAATACATGTATAAGATTATATCATCACTGAGGTAGGCATTCCCATACTCAGATTAAAACTTTAACTAACAGACTAACTACTCTGATACAGGAATGTACATCATAATCATAGACTTTGTACACAGTATGGGCGCAGCCATCTGTTTGTGATTAGTCTACTTAGATAATGAATACAAAACTCCTCTCAGCCTGGATGGTAGAAACTAGATCCAGGGTCTTCATTTCTACTTCTCGAATTGGTACGATTCTAGCCATGCGAATAAATGAGTTGATGTCGAACATGGTAAAACCACTTGATTACCAGTCGATGATGTAAACTGTTAACAAGCGTGAGAGAGACCACCAGTAATGTCAATGGTTCTCAAAGTACCCAGTACAATCCATGAGATGTGAATGAATGATTGATGTCGAAAATTTCACGGAATCCTTTGATCGAAAGTCAATGATGTAAACTGACGTCAAAGGCGAGAAACCTGCCATTGATGCATGCAGACTTCAAGGTACTGACGATCTCTAAGTCATCTCTCTAGATAATGTGCTGATGTCGATAGAAAGCGACTCGTTGCAGGCAAGCCTGCAACACGAAATCATTGTTCAAGTTGAAGAAATGTTGCTGTAAGGACTCTCGGGATGGGTCAAACGGATGACAAGTATTTTGCAGATGAAAGTTTTACTTGCAGACCTCTTGAACACATAATGACACGACAGATGGCTTGGTGATGAATAATTCAAAGTTAATCCCCGGAACCCGGTTAAAGACTTTCAAAGTGGTTTGATCAACTGTGAGGTAAGGATTTCCCAACCCAGGTGAATGAAAAAGTGTCGTGTTCAAGAGTGGTAATAAAGTTTCTTCTGAGACAAAAGGTAACAAATAGGCTCATTCTTCTCTCTTTTCCCCACCATTTCTGGCAAGTACCTCTTTATTTTTAACAAGCTGAGGAGGATAACATATGCTTGATTATAAGCTCATCCTTCGGATGAGTCCAACCTAGTTTTGATTCGAACCCTAGGAAGGAGTGGTCCGTTCCTGTTTGTAATTGAACAGGTCCTTTACTGTGAAATGTTTAACGAGCCCATATAGGAGAAAACTCGGCGTTTTTTCAATTTTAGAGAGTCGTAAAAACTTAAGAAGACTCCAAGTTGAACTTTTTCGTAGATTTGTGTCCCTCAAGCCCAAAAAGTATAAAATAATACCTGGGGGAACCGCTTGATCTTGCGACCAAGGAGTACTTTCATAATTAGTGCCACTGACCTGAAAAGTAAAAAAGCGATCAAGACACGCCGTTTTATTTCCTTATCGAGTTTGAAACGACAAAAACCCGGCAATCTTTTCCTGATTTTACGGTCAGAAAGAGCTATAAGGGGACCGTCTTTTAATTCCGTTTTAACGAGTGTAAAAGAAACGCTCGGCAATCTTTTCATTTTTAGGAGTCAGAAAAGGGCTTAAAAGATGACTCTGATATTTTGGCTCGTGAAAAATGACAATTTTCCCTCTAAGTCCCTTTGTCCTGCACAAAAGCAACACATTACTCATACCTGTTTAAGATAGGCAAAAATACATCGAAAAACATCTTTCCCATGGTGAAAAATGAACAAATTCATCCAAAAAACCTATAAAAAGACTTTTTACCATGTCATTTTTACCATTTCACTGTGAGGTTGAAAAAAGGGCTTTCAAGAAACTTCCCGTGGTTGCTGCAAAAATCCGACCGTCAGAATCGAACGCCGTCTCTTCCAGGTATTTTACAACATCCTACTCTTCAATTTCATCCAATTAAAATTGTATTTTAGGTTTTAGTTTTGATTTTTGGGGGTTTTAGGTTTCAAAATGCGCTCTGCGGTGGACGCAGGTGCCCTTCGCGTGACCTGCGTCCCCCAACTTTTTCCTATACAGAAAAAAGGTCGGGGGACGCAGCCCAACTTCAGGCCAGCTGCGTCCCGACGCCCTGTGGTTCTAAACGCGGGTGCGTCCTCCGCAAAAAACGCGGATTTTGAAACCCCAAACTCCAAAATCAACCATTCAAATTTCCCAAAATTAATTCTAATGCCTATTTATTCATGTGTAGGGCACTTACCATGCTGGATTGGAGAGAAAGAGAGCACGAGGAGATTGATGAAGCTGCAATCGAACATCAACCTTCCCTGGATGCCCTAAAAGCGTGTGGGTTATATAAAATACTGGGCCATACCGGGCATGAGGGCTCAGGTAAGATTCTGGAATGGCTGGTTGAGAGATGGAACGTTCAAGAACAATGCTTTTACATCGAAGGGCACCAGCTCGAGATAGAGCCCTCTGATATATACTTTCTCACTGGCTTTCCAAATAGAGGCGAGCAACTCAATCTAGCCGGACTAGGCCGGTGGCCAATCCCTTGTTAGTCTCCGGAAGATTGGTGCACACCTGGTGCACACCATTCGAAAGGCGTGGAGATCAAACACATCTCTCTGCGTGAGCTCAAAGTTATAGCGTTCACGGTTACCAGAATTTGCGGCAGCCGCTTTACACATTTACTTCGGGTCCCAAATGCGGATGGCAATTGACTGTTACCAAGGCACCATTTTCAACTGGTGTGATGCTGTGTCGGCTAATGTGAAGAGCCAACTGACTAAGGCAAAGAACGGACGACTGAAAACTTTTGGATATGGGCCTTTAGTCATGAGCTTTGCCTTAGAGAGAGTTCCGATGTTGATCCCTCAGCAACTCACTGTTGATATCTTGGGTCCTCGGGAGCCAAAGCTGGTACGATGGTTGCGGTGATGGCCCGGCATCCTGACGAGGGCGCGGCAGTTGTTCGATTTTCTGATAGTTACTTTCACTGGTTGGAGACCAGGTTTTCTCGATCCAGGACTTTCCGTATGCCGGAGTAGATTTTCGACATGATCCGGACATGGTTCTTCCACAGGGAGAACAATGGGATGACAGAGGTACTTTATTTTTCACAAGTTTTCAAATTATGTATATTTTTTTTTTGTTTAATTTTCAAAATGCAGATGTTGGGTCCACAGCACCCAGCCAACCTCCGGCCTTTTGAGAGGAGACATCCAGTTGCACACCGTACCGCCCCACAGGACGCGGTGGCTGCAGAGGTACTGGCTGAGTTGGAGCAGATCTAGAGCGTCTGACGGCGATGCCTGAGACTACTATGGATGATATTCCTATCAGGCTTCAGCGCTATGTAGTCGCAGTCCCTGGACCGTTTAGGAGATTTTTGCGTAAGGTAGCCCGTGCAGTGGTGTCGTATAGGGAGCACCACCAGTGATTGGCTAGTCACTTTGTAGACACATGTGACATTTTTGACTTTTTGTACTCTATCATTTTTGCCGATCATAAGGTGTTTTTCAACCTATGATCGAAGACGATGTATATTTTTTGACACACTCCTATCTATATATATATCACTATTACCGGCTTATCTTGTTTAACATATGTGATGAAATGTTTTTAAATTTACTTGCATGATTATCGTAAATGTCTGTCCAACATTCGAGAAGCAATTGCATCTGCTAATGTATTTAAAGACCTTGGAATATGCTGGTATTCAATGTAATCAAATTCATGTTCCAAGAGACGCACTCTCAAAAACAACCTTAATAACACAGATTTCTAATGGCATAAACTCTATTAAGCTGTAATACAACAAGTTCAGAATCTAACCTCACTATCAAACGTCGAATTCCAAATGAAATAGAGTCGGATAATAATTCAACCACTGCACTGTATTCTGCAATGTTGTTCGTTGTTTGACCGAGGCTTACCCCATGCATAGAAACTAACTCGTCAGAGGTGAATAGATAACCCAAGCTGCGGAAGAGATATTCCGTGTACTACGACAAGCACCATCAGCAAATCCAATGTATGTTTGGAGAGGCGTCGACATCTGCAATATCAAGAGTAAAACCAAGATAAGCCAGAATAACGACGAAAAACACACTCTCTAAGCTAAACACACTGACTAACTAACAAGCATACTAGCTAGAAAGAAAACCTAACCTAACTAAAAAATCTCCCATACCCACCATTTAAGCATAATACCTCTTTAGGTAAAGTCCATTTCTGGTTTACCCAAAGAGTCCCCATCAAAATCAACAACTCATAAGCCCCTTTTGCTAGCTTTCGCTTTACAATGTAGGGTCCATGCCACATAGGAACGAATTTTCCAGCACCTAGCTTATCGTTAGCTTGATCATATAATAGCACTAGGTCTCCCTCCGAAAAACTTCGAGGGGTCACATTTCTATCATACTGAGCTTTCATTCGCTTCGCGTGAGTCTCGATTGCAATGTAGCGTCACGTCGAGTCTCATCTAATTTAGCTAAGTATAATAAACGTTTCTCCTCTTCGAAGTAGCTGGGAGTAATTCGACAGCCATTTGAAGTGATGGGATTCGCCATTCAATGGTAACACAGCTTCCAATCCATAAACTAGCTAGAAAGGAGTGAACCCTGTTGAATTTTTCACTGAGGTTCGGTAGGCCATAGCGCTGAAAATAACATGTTGTGCCAATTCGACCGATGAATACCAATGTTCGTCGGATCATGATAACCAGAACTTTGTTGATAGACTCAACCAAACCATTGGCTTGCGGATAATAAGGAGTAGAGCTATCGTGGCGCAAACCAAGCTGGCTTGTAAGCTCAGTCATCATGATGTTTCAAAATGGCTCCCATGGTCAGTAATGATTGCTTGTGGGACACCAAACCTAGTTATAATATGATTGAATACGAAAACTGCAGCTGTTTTGCCGCTTGCGTCGAATGTAGGCATCGCCTCGGCCCATTTAGTAAAATAATCAACCGCGAGGACTATACGCATGCCCCCCGGCCGAGTGAGGGTTACAAGTAATAAAGTCGATACCCCATTTGGCGAATGGACCAACGGCAATTATAGGGTGGAGAGGAGCAGGTGGTGCGCGCATCTTTCGATCAAACACTTGGCAGTTGTGGCACTTCCGGACTACAATGATACAATCTTTAAACATAGATGTCCAGAAGTAACCAGCGCGCAACACCTTCTGAGTTGTGGCATACCCAGACATATGACGCGCACATGCTCCAGAGTGACAATCATTCAAAACCCTCTCAGCCTCTTCGTGAGTTAAACAACGTCGAAAAACTAAGTCTGCCCCCGGCGATAAAGTGTATCTCCAATAATTTTATATTGCTGGGATTGAAACCGAATTTTTCGACAGTCCGCTTGGAAGCTTCAGGCCGAAAGGTTTGGGTTTGGAGATAGATGATTATATCTCCGTACCACGGATCTACAGTACTGATAAGAAACAAAGATTCGTCCGCAATGGACTCCTCTGCCACAGTTTCTGTGTCAGCACACTGGAAATCGCACATCAATTCCGCAAAAACTAAGGATTTCTTAGACTTGGACTTCGCGAACTCCAAGTCAAACTCTTGCAGGATAACAATCCATTTAGAGTACTTGCCCCTAGCAGTTTTTTTGTCAAAATATAAATCATAGGGTTGCAATCCGAAATAACTGTAGTTTTACGGAGAAGAATGTAGTGACGAAAACGCTGGACAGCTTGAACGGCTGCCAGGGCCAATTTCTCCACATGCGAATATTTTAACTCAGTGATTTAAGGTCCTACTAAGATAATATATCACATGTTCCGCTCCGAATTCATCTTCTTGAACTAACACCATTCCAATGGTGGAATGCGAAGCTGCGAGGTATAAGAAGTAGTCCTGTTGTAGTTGGGAGGATGCAACAACGGTGCATGGGTCAACGCGTGTTTTAAGTGCATCAAAAGATTGTTGGGCAAGCTCGTCCCAAGAGAATTGAGCGTTCTGTTTCAACAACCATGTAAAACCTTTAGTGACCTCGCCGTAGTTTGGGATGAATCGGCGTAAAAAGTTCGCTTTCCTTGCAAACTTTGGAGTTGGCGCAAACTCGAAGGAGGAGGCAATTTGATGATAGCTTCGACCTTCGAGGGATCGACGCGAATGCCGGCTTTTGAAACAACAAATCCCAGCAATCGACCTGTTTCTATACAGAAAACACACTTGTGGGATTCAACCCGAATTCGATAATGCCTACACCTCATAAAGATTGCTCTAAGTGGACAAGGTGATCAGCTCGATGTAAAGAATGAGCAGGCAAAATCATCGAGGTACGGTTGCACAATGTGCTTGATGTCATGAAATGCGTAAGACATCGCCCGTTGAAAAGTGGCACCGGCATTCTTAAGCCCAAAAGGTAATTTGCAATAAGCAAATGTCCCCCATGGACAAATGAATGCAGTTTTTGGTTGGTCGGCAGGTAGAATATTGATTTGATTATAGCCCGAAAAACCATCCATAAAGGAAAACATTTCACTTCCGCACAATCATCAATAATTGATCGATATAAGGCGTAGGATAGTTGTCTTTTGGACAAGCTCGATTTATATCCCTATAGTCGATACAGATTCTTATTGTTCCTTGTTTCTTGTTGACTGGAACAATATTCGATACCCAATCCGTTAACGGGATCGGATATATGAAACCTGCTTTCAACAGCTTTTCGACTTCTGCTTTAATCGCAGCCGCTTTTCGAGGGTGAATCTGACGCAACCGTTGCCGACGGGTTTAGCATCCGGGTAGGTCTTATTTCATGAACAACAATGGCAGGATCGATTCCCGCATTTCCTCGTAATACCAGGCAACACATCGCGGAATTCTTGGAATAGGGCCTTGTAAGTTTGGATTTCATCTTCTGTACATGCGGCACCTATATGAATGTTTTCCTCAATTCCGGCTTCACTGAAATATCAAGGGAATAGTACGAGAAATATTCCCTAAATTCAACTCTGAATCAGAATGTTTCGTTGGATCCTGAGCGTCTTTGACATATTCAGCGGTAAAGATAGATGAAAAATCATTTTCAAATGCATCATCCTTAGGTAAAAACGAAGATCTGTGATGAAGATCTTCCCATGGTAGATCGTCTACACTTAGGATTTCGCGAAGTTGTTCGTCAGATGACACCACTTCGAGAAACGCTATCCGTTCTAAGTTGAGGTGAAAGTGATCTTCACTGACCACATTCATTTGGTCGATTTCGGTTGACCGCGAGTCGGTAAAAGACATGACAGCTTCATAAGCAATTTCATATGGACTCAAAGGCATAGCATCACCGAATGAGTCTATCTCAGATTCAGATGGACAATCCAAGGATCATCATAAATAATGTTTTCTGATGTAATCATATGAATTGTTGCAATGAAAGGATCTACGCTGAGTGGAGGGAGAGGAAAAGTTCCCAGTAAACCGAATCTTTAACTAAACCTACACCAATGTCCCTATAAGGGATTGTCGTCTTACCGACATGCTGATACTCTCTGAAGAGGCTGGGTCGGATGAAAAGTATGTCAGCTGATCAATAGTCACGATCTTACCGTTATGTGGAAACTTAATTACTCTGAAGACCGATGAAACGACCGCTGTCATAGCATATGACCAACTTCGACCCAAAAGAAGGTTGTAGTCTAGAGGGCATCAACCACATCCACATCCAGAAACGGTTTTACCTTCTACCCTATAGGAAATTCTGTAGAATACCAAATGGACGGAACCCACGGCCATCGAAGGCCTTAAGGATGGTGGGGGATTGGTTCAACGAAGGAGAACCAAGAGATCTCCAACATTGAATCGAAATAATACACGTAGAGGCTCCCTCATCAATCACAGTCCGATGAATAGGCCTGTTTTTACTATCACTGGAATTTGGAAAGCCATTTGATGGGGGAGACGTGGTGTACTATTTTCTAGATCGAAGATTATCAGGTTCGAGTCCTGAACATCAACAGCTCCGATAGCCGACAAAAGTAATTTTCATTGTGCTGGGCATGATTGCAGCACTTCTAACGCCGACATTGCTGAGGTGAAACAGCTAAGTCCTCAACAATGTTGTAATTCTGGGCTGCTCTTGCATGTGGATTGAAAGCAGACCTTCGAAGTACACCCTTGGCGGCGGTTTAATTACTAAGTCTGGGTTAGGTTTTTCGATCTGTAGTGGATCGGAACCAGGACTGAGGTTGATGGGTTAGAATGAAAGATTCTGCTTCCTTACCATCAAGAGGAGCCTTACTACCATAATCTTGCGATCGAGTCACAATCCGCACATGAGACATCATCAAAATGGGTTCTTCACTGGCATTTGAGGAAGAACCTATCATCTTATTCTCCTGCTCCGAAATGGATTTTTTAACACAGCAGGAGTGGGAGAACCTTTGACTATTTTCACAACCTCGGCCCGATGAGGGCAATCTCTCGTAAAATGATCCTCTTCACAAATATAAGACAAGGATATCGAGGTTTGCGTTTTCGTCATTGGTTTCCGACTTTTTCCATTTTCTCCTTCGGAGCCTTGTCTGCTTTAGCCTTCTTCTTTCCTTTCTTCTTCCACCGTTTTTGATTTGGCCGTAGATGTCTCTACAGCGTGAATATCGGCGTAAGTTAAGGAGAAGACTCTCCTGTCGGGGAATCAGGCAAAGTGATAATAGGAGTAGTTGAAGCTTGGAAGACTTCTTCTTGCTCTTTGTATTCACGATAACAATCATACCATCAGCGACATGAGATCCCGAAGGAGCAGCAGCAATTTGATTCGACTTTGAAGATCTGGAATCTTCTCGTGTAACGTACCCGACTGAGTATAAACTAAGTCAAGGTATTGCGCCTGAGCAATGACTTGCTCCTCAGTAACTACTCCGGCCTTAGCTACATCTTCAGTAATCTTCGTAATAATGATTTAACAAACCATTCAGCTAAGATTTGGTCCGGGATAAAAACTTTCACTAGTCTTCTTCGACGTCTCCACTCATGAATGTGATCAGAAATATACGTGGACGTTGATTGTTTTAGTGAAGTTAATAACTCCGTGCCGTTATCGTATCTGACCGAAACTGAAAGTGAGTTAAGAACGAGGTAGCTAACTGGCTAAAATTGTAAAAAGAGCCCGTGGTAACTCAATGTACCACTTGGCCGCGAGACCAATGAGTGTACGCTGGAAAAGACGTAAGCGGATCGAATCATCCGAGATAGAATTTGAAGCACACCAGAGGTGGTAAGTCATCACGTGATTGGACGGATCCTCTCCAGACTTACCTTCGAACTTGGGTATATCACTGGGCAACTTTTTTGGCATTGGCGGCCAGACTGAAGATATTGAATTGGATCGTTCGTTAGGCGCGTCAAGTCTGGTAAATCCAAGTTGCGATAAACGGTAACTGCCGATTAGGATCTCTAAAACTCTGGGTCACAATACCGGGCCCAGGAGGAGGATATCCAAGATAAACTAGGAACAAGAGTCGCATTTGGATATTAATCCTCCTGGAAAACCAGGATAACCGACCGTACTGGGGTTGTTGAGGTTGTTGATAAGTGTACCCCAGGATACCGGTTGATACTGGTAAACCGTTGTTGGACCTGCCCAGGTTGGTACTGTCCCTTATAGGGGGTTGTGAACAAATTGAGGAGTGTAGTATGACAACCGTACTTATACCAGGCTGACCTACAGGCATCTGGACCGTGGTTTGAATCGTAGATCCAACAACGGTAAAGATGTCTGAGGAGTGGTTACAGAGACAGTAGAAACGGAGCCGTCGATACTCCAGATAATAAGGTAGATGTGGCTTAGTTGCATCACCGTTTGAGATGGAGTACTAGGTGCAATTGGCGGCTGAGTAACTACCGAAGTTACAGAAGTTGGAACATTTGACTGGACAGGTTGCGGTTGCTGGGTGACCAGAAACTACGGGTTGTCCAGCTTGAGTACCGACTGTATACTTGGCTGCAACACCTGTTGACCCTGTGATGGATCCCACACTAACATTCCAGGGTATTGACCCGTAACAGGTTGAGGATACTGAGATCCATAACCGAATTGAGGATAGGATTGATAATTGTAAGGTGCAGTTCCTATACTTGGAACCATATGATTGACCTTGAGGTGGTTGATAACCTTGACCTGAGTATTGACCTTGAGGTTGATAACCTTGAAGTAAATACGATACTGGGGTTGACCTTGACCTTGAGGTGGTACCTATTAGGTTGATACCCTTGGGTTGATACCCTTTGCCATCCTTGAGGTTGCCATCCTTGAGGTTTAATGATACTGAGGTTGGACCCTGGGGTACATATGACGGTTGACCTTGAGGATGTATTGCACCATAGGCGCGTACTGACCTTGAGGTTGCCCCCTAGACACAAATGATGTACCTTGAGGTTGCCCCCCAGGCCGTAACTAGGCTTGCCCCCCAGGCGGTAATTGGCCACCTTGATTGGAAACGGGAACTGAACCTGACATCATGTAAATGTCTCCTACACCCAATGGTATATTACCCACTGTTTCCAACTAATAACCCATGATCAATGGTTGAGGAGATGCCCCCGCAAAGTACCAGAAAGTGATTGATACCCGTGGAACAGAAGGACCACCGTGTAAAAAGATTCAGGACTTTGATAAACACACGACTGACCAGACATATTTACAGGAGTATGAATACCTCCAGGTGGAAAAGGAGTACGAGGTGTAGAAAAACCTACCCAAAGTTGTCCTAAATAATTGGTAACGAAAGGTACCAAGTAGTACTTCTAGGAACTGTAAAAGATAGATTCACGCTCCCTTAGATCAATAGTAAGTTGATCTTCAAGGTTAGAGACGCCTATTTCTTCCTCTGGAGCAAGTTCTTCTATAGCAATCAAACCAGTAGGAAGATTTTCGGTGATAATCTTTCTATTCTCGGTGAATCAGGAACACTAGAAGTGCGGAGTAACAGGTTCAGATATTTCTGGTTCTTCGCCTGTATCACTAGCAGACGAAAAACTACCAACAACTCAGAAACTGTAACAGCTTCGGGATTATAACCTGTCCTCTAAACTTTGTAATCTGGATGGACTACCAAGGAAGATTCTCCTTCTTCAGGTGAACCTACTCTACTGCCACTAGGAAGAGTTACAAGGACCTTCAAACCCTTCGAACGGACCGGAACGTCTTCAGGAGATCCTCCCCCGATCTACGGAGTTTTCTTAACAATTCTGTTCGGTAACAATTTCAGGTGACTTGCGCCCGAAGTCTACGGGACTGTCTCGGTAATTCCGCCACAGCTAAAAACTTTTAACTACTACACACAAAACACAAATAAAATTTCAAATCAAACCACCTAAAGCCTCTAAAGAACCAAACAAATTTGAATCACACGCCTAAAGAATCTAGGGCTCAAACCAAGCACAAACAGTAGCCTTCCAGACCGAACGCGCTAGTTGGTGATGAAACCCAACATCGCTGGATTCAGTACAGAAGGCGGGGAACAGTTACCCCGACAACCTGCTTAATGAATAGATTGGACCAAGTTCCTCCACTTTAACCGTCTCGAGTGAAGTGAACCCCCAGAAAATCCAAGTGAGTCTAGCCGACGTTGCTCCAGGTACAGTGGGACCTTCCTCCACCCGTCACCTCGATAGAATCCTAAAGATTATGGTCACTAAGGTTACCAATCGCAACAAATGCACCTGGGGGAACAGTCTAAACTCCGACAGCACGCAAGGGCAGAGTATCAAGCTCAATCCCCTTCCGCTCCTTGACAATAATCCAAGGTTTACCGACAAGTGACCCTGGCTCCTCGACAATGTTAATCCGAGGT